>QXEO01000415.1:254375-949963 GCA_007115705.1 Dactylis glomerata | reverse complement strand
GATCATAAACAACATAGAGATAACAAAAGATATAATTCAGTACAGCAACTTAATCAAAAACACCAATATTCATCGGATCCCAACAAACCAAACATGTAGAATTACATAACGGTGATCTCAATCATGTATGGCAGCTCATGAGATCTAAACATGAAGCACATGGTGGAGAAGACAACCAACTAGCTACTGCTATGGACCCATAGTCCAAGGTAGACTACTCACTCATCGCTCCGGAGGCAAGCATGGCGATGAAGGAGACCTCCGGTGGCGATTCCCCTCTCCGGCAGGGTGCCGGGAAGAGCTTCTGGACCCTCCTGATCTTCGGGTCGACGGCGGCGGTGGATCGCGATGTATTCTGGAAAACTGATCGGGCACTTAGGTTTTTCCGTCGGGGGGTCTTTATAGGCGAAGGGTCGATGTCAGAGGAGGGGCCAGGCGCCCTCACACGGGGGTGGCGCGGGCCAGGGGCTGGCCGCGCCGCCCCTGTGTGTGTGGCCCTGGTGGCCCCCCTCCTACTTCTCTTCGGATCTCTGGAAGCTTCCGGGTAAAATAAGACTTCAGGAACTTGTTTCGTCCAATTCCGAGAATATTTCCTGTGTATCACTTCTAAAACACAAAAACAGCAGAAAATAGGAAACTGGCACTGTGGCACTTGTTAATAGGTTAGTTCCGGAAAATGCATAAAAGTGCCACTAAGTGTAACGAAACAATAGACAAATGGTGTAAAACAAGCATGGAGCATCAAAAATTATAGATACATTTGAGACATATCACCCGTGCATGACAACACTCGACTACTGATCCGTTGGCATGCGAGAGGAAAAAGATACAGCTGACTTCTCCGTCCCATTCCAGATCTCATGGTTGATCATAATTTACGGCGCTAGAATCACTGGCGATATTTGTTATTAAGTCCTAGGTTCACTTTCCCGAACAAATGGAACCTCCACCACAACAATCTTACCGTGGTTCCATTTGCCAGCCATCCTAGGTTACCACCACTCGGGTCGATAACCAGCTAATCATATTAATTATGAAAAGAGAACCTTTTGCTTTTCAATGCAGTAATAATCATACCACCGGTATATTTGCAAGTAATTTGCTAAAAGTAAGCAAGAGATATGAGCAAGAGTGAACTTGCCTGCAAACTGCAAGGTAGTGCAGTTGGATTTGTTGAAGTGACCCGGGACCTCGGGTTCTGAAAAACAGCATCATTGTCCAATAAGGGCAATGTTTAAAGATTCAGAAATGCATGCTTTATAGTGTGTTGGAATTATCCCCCCCCCCCAGAAATGGTTTATTTACTTATTAAACTTGATATATTCTTTTTATGATTTTAAAGAATATATATTAAGGGTAATTTCATTCAAGGATATTTGTCAAATATTCTTGAATGGAATTTTATTTAAGAATTGCCAAATTTGCTTAATTGCATAATTTTTATTATTTTCAGGCCAAAAATAATTACACCTTTTTCTTTTGTTTAAATGACTCATGAGATTACTTTATTTACTTAATGGATTCAAACTTATAAAAAGGGCTAAAAATAATTGCTTATTATTTTTAGTTTATTTTCTGGTTTATTTTTAAACAGATTAGGGTTTTTCTTAAAGGTTTTTGACTCAAAACAATTAAGTTAAAAAATAAAAAGATTGGCTGATAGCCCGGGCACACCGGTCAGTCCACCAAGGTGACCTGACCGAACCGGCTCGGCCCGGCCCAGCCGCCCCCTCACTCTCTCCCTCACTCGGTCGGAACCCTAACCCTATCCGCCTCTCGCGACTCACATCGCCGACGCGCCCCTCGCCCAGCTCCGGCGAGCTCCGGCAAGATCTGCCACCGCCCTCTGGCGCTTCTGCTTTGGCTCATTGCGCTCCACCTCCTGACCGCGGGGTTTCGTCACCCCCGTCTCCAATCGCCGCCATCGCCATCGAGCCCCGCCTCTGTGGATCTTGCCCTAGTGGCTCGATCTACTCCGGTGAGCTTGCTGGAGCTTCTTCCTGTGCTTGGCGGTGCTAGTGGTGATCTCCTCGGCTTCGCGTCGGTTGGATGGCCACCGCAACCCCGACGCCACCGCCGTGCTGTGCTCGGCCATGAGCATGTCGCCGCCTCCTCGTTGGTGCAGCTACTGGAGGGTGGCCTTACCACCACAACCGTGGCTGCGCCGTCGTGTCACCACCATGGTCTTTCGCCATGCTCCTCTGTGAGCATTCCAGTGAGTTCTCCTTCTCCTAGCTTCTGTGCTTGATCTTGGTGACCTGGCCAGCGAGCCAGGTATGCTTGCCTATGCTGTGCTATGTTGTTGCTGCTCTGCTCACTCTTGTGCTGCTATTGCTGTTGTTGCTCTGCTTGAGCTTGTGCTGTGATGCTCTGTATGATGTGCAATTGTCAATGCAAGATTCAGTTAAGAGTTTCTTAACTGAACTTGATATGCTTAACTAGGGATTCTCTCCAGTGCTATTAGCTTGTTCAAATGTCTGTGATATGGTGGCTACTATTAGCATGATATTCAGTTAAGAGCTTCTTAACTGAATTCAGTGTTGCTTGCTTGAAATGCTTACTCTGTGATTATCATTTGTCTAATTGGTGATCTCTGGCTTGCAGTGTAAACTGCTGCCAGTTAATTTCATATGGTTATCCTTATGATGATAATAACATGCTGAGCTTGAGCTTGTTATGATTCTGTTGCTTTTTATGAACTGAAAACTTGTTTCAGTGATGATTGCCTTTATCAAGTAATTCATGCTTGATTTGTATGCTGCTGAATGTTTTGTTGCTTTCTAAATCATGTTATTCATTAACAGCATGCAACTGTTATTATTAGGTGTTGATTGTGCTTCCTCCATGTGAGGTTCACAATCTTTGCTTGATAATTAATTTGGATGGCTGCTGTTGGTGATGTTAAACATGCTTGGTGATTTCTATCACTGGCTAGATCATCATATTGTGCAATAACTTTACTGATAAGAACAGATCTTCATGATGATCTTAGTCTTAGCCTAGGATGCATGGTCTGAGGCTTTTACTCTTGCTGATGCTTGTTGGCTTGCTTCCTATTGGCTAAATCTTCCTATGAAGATTTTACAGAGCACTTCTCTGTAAGTCTGAGGAGAAAAACCTCCCCAAACCTCCTAAGTGTTCTGCTTAGCAGAAGGATTTGGTGCTGAGGGTTTCATTGCTGTTATTTTCTTGTGTATGCAAGAATTTGGATGCTTGCAAGGTTTTACTCAAGGCTATGCAAGTCCTAGTTATACCTTGGTCTTGTGCTGGCTGTGATGAGTAGCTGTGGTGATGTTGATGATGCTTTTTGGTTGAGCTTGATCAATGGCTCTTGTGCTTGCCCTGCTCCTCCCAGTGGCTTGCCCTGCACCTCCTTGTGCTTGGCTTCCCACCTTGCCTGCCCTGCACCTCCCAGGTGCTTGGCTTGCTCCTTGCTGCTCCTGATCTTGTTTAAGTAACCATGTTGCTTTGGCTTTGGCTATTGGTTTGATTTGGTGAGGTGAATTCCCTCCTGATGCTCAACTCATGAGCAGAGAGAACTTGTGCTGCTGTGGTGCTGTGTGCTGGTGCTGGTGCTATGTGCTGGTGCTAGTGCTATGTGTTGTGGTGTGCTGGTGCTGTGTGCTAGTCGGCTAGGGTTCTTAGTCAACCAGTTTCACACAGTGCTCTCTTTTATACTTCTTCCTATGTGCTGGTGTCTTGACACCTCCAAGCATGCATTTGGTGACCAGCTGCTTGCCTGCTTGGTGGCTTGGCCGGCCAGATTGGTTCAAGGCAGATATTTTTGGTGTGAGTCATGTTGATAAGATCATCCTTTTGATGATTATCAACAGTGCTTCATTTAAATTTGATTGACACTTGTAATACCATGGTGGCCTTTCTTTTTGTATTCTCCTTTGTATGCAGGTGATAAGAAGAATGAAGAAGAAGAATGATTTGATGATCAAGATAGTTTAGGATTTAATCATAACTTGTATTTTTCTTTTCTTCTTTATTTTCTTTCTTTTCACTTCAGATTGTAACATTCTATGAATGTCCATTGTTGTAATATTCTTTTATTCATAGACATTGTAAAGACAATGTATAATGTGTTGGTAATTAATAAAGTCCAAAGTTTTTCTTATTTGAATCATTTATCCTTTCTAAATGTGCTATTTGAATTTAAATTAAGTTCAAATTCAAATTCAAGTTTTTAATTTTCAAATGTCCTTTAAGCTTTAATCATTCAACTTAATTGTTTCCCACAATCAATTGATCAAAAGAGGTCATGTCCAAATCTTTAGCACTTCGAGAGTTCACCATTCCCCCTCGAAGAGAGATTCGATCACTCTTAGGTTTTAGTAACAAAAGCGCGAAAAAATCCCGTAATTTCAGATGAAATGCACAGAACCCCTCTATTCTACCCCGAAGTTGTTGTCACGACCCAGATTTTTCAAGATTTAAAACTTCATCATGCATTCATAGCATATTGCATCTCAAAGTCTTTTCCAAAGTTTTGAACCTTATCCTTCAAAGAATATTGTCAAATGCCCTTTTTCCCAAATTTTAGATACAAAAGGTTTTCAGAAAGAAAGTGTTTTATAAATGAACTCCATTGTTATGGAGCTATCTTATATTTTTCCCTTTAGTAAATTTCTTTTGAAAACCAAATAGTGGGAGGATAATAACCTTAACTTCCTATTTATTTGGATCCTATATTTAAATTCTCACAAATTATTTTCTTTTTCCATCTTACCACAAAAACCTCTGGTTTAGCTGCTAAACACACTTTTAAAGGACCATAAGTGGTCAGCTTTAAATTTATTCAATTTTGAATGGGAGAACTCATTCAAAACACAAAACAGAAATCAGAATAAAAAGGGAGAAAAGGAAAGCAGAAGAAAAAAATAAAAGAAGAGGCCTGAATGCCCAACTGGGCCGACCCCGGGAGACAGCCGGCCCAACTCGCCCCCGAGCCAGCCCAGCCCCGTATCTCTCTCTCTCTCTCTCTCCGACAAGCCGACCCCACCTGTCATCACTCCCCTCTCTCTCCCTCCCAGTAACGCTCGCCGGCGTTACTCCCCGGCGTTACTGACGCCATAACTGGCCACCAATGCTCGCCCCCTATAAAGCCCCTACTCCCCTCTCTCGCCCCTCCCTCTTCTCTCCGAGGAAGACGCCGCAGGGCTGCCCAAATTACTCGCCGGAGTTCGCAGCCTCTGCAAGCATTTCCGCTCGATTCCGACGCCATCCGGTGAGCCGCGCCTCTCTCTTCACTCCCAGTCTTCTCCCCTCCTCCCTGCGAACCATCTGACACCCCCGTTTGAATCAACACGCAGCAAACCAAGCCTCCCGGTGATCATCCGAGGCGCTCGCATCTCCAGCCGTCGCCCTCATCCACCTCTGGAAGCAATCGAGGAAGTTGACCACGCGTACGAGCTCGCCATGATCTCCTGTACCTCATCCTAACATCGCCGTCGAGCAGAACTCACAGAGCATCGTCGGAGTTCGACCCCTGCACGCCCTCGTCGGAAAGTTCACCGGAAACCTAACCTAACCTAGGTGAGCTCCCCTCCCTCCTCATCTCGACCATCAGATCATGATCCAGTGTCTACGAACGTGTCACTTAACTGAAGAGGTACTGGACAATCTGGTGCGTCCAGATCCCTTTTAATCCAACGGCTATCAAACGTGATCCAACCGAAGGGGTATCAACGAATCAGTTACAGCCACGTGTAAGCCTCTGGTTTAAACGAAAATCGAATAGAAGTTTGAAAACCTGAATTGATCCAAATCTTTGAAAAATCATATCTTTTAATCTGTAGGTCCAAAAATAACAAATAAAATACCGTTGGAATCCTTAGGATGTGTAGAATACAATGATTCAATAAAACCTATTATTTTATGGGTTCTTTTTGAATCCATTGATAGATCTGAATCAAGCCCTTGGATTCAAAATAAATTCATAACTTTTGTTCTGTAAGTCCAAATGCTACAAATTTGTAGTCTATGGAATCCTTGGAACATTTAGAACACACCAGAAGCAAAAGTTTTCAAAGTTAATACGTGCACAAACTTGCTATGGTTAAATTTGTTCAAATCACCTTTTTCTTCACCAACTGTTTTCTAAAAACTATTTTTGAGTAAAACCACTTGCAGTAGCTTCATGTTACTGTCACCCAACCAGTGGTAGCTCCAACTTATTTTTGCAGGACAGTTCCAACCAGAACTAAATTTTCTAAAGTACTATCCTGATGCATCAAATACCCCTCTTGTAAATACCTTGTTATTTAATTATTAAAAGCCTTTCTAACTCCACACTTGTTTTCAAAAACCTCTTTCCACCCTTACAACCTTCTCACACACTCACATAGTGTGTGAAATTAAAATGTCATCTGCATACATGCACACATGCATACATGTCTATGATTGTCATTAGAAATAGATTATTGATTGCTTGATTGTTTGGATTGAATAGATTGTGAAGAGGAGCAAGGCTACTATTGTAACTGTTGTGAGTGTGCAAGCTGCTACCAAGGCAAGTGACACCCATGTTCCCTACCCATTTTACTTATGCATTAGTATATTCACCTCTTGTAGTATGCATGATAGGTGTTTTACTCAACTGTTTTATCAAAGGCTTAGACCCTAGTAGTGTGTAGCAAATCCCTCAAACCCCACCTGATAGGATGCTAAATTTTTTTTTGTTAATACTGATGCCATGCTAAGACCACTTGAAAAGTGTTTTGTGAAAAGTTAAGAACTTCAACTAAAATGAAACACCTGGGTGGATTGGTTTGATGAAGGTGGTGGTGTTGAGTGGCGACCTGGGGCTACACTTTGTGTAGTTGCTGCCTGGGCGTACACTTGTGGTCGGCCACCCAGGAACAAAGAGATGGCTATGTCTTCCATGCTTAGTGTACTTCCAGTGCAGCCTTATGACATTATGGGCTCTGTCTTGACTGACTAGATGTGGGAGTGTAACTTTGTGCAAGAAGTTGGTGGTAGAATAATTATAGGTTGGGAGCGGATCTTGCCAGTTAGTTGCCCTCTCCTCTAAAAGGTCTCGTTTCATTTTATGTATGGGCATAAAATGAATCGTAAGGTGTTTAAATCTAATCGATTAGCCGTGTCCTCGGTTATGGACAATTGAGTCTCTAGACATGGAATGTACGGAATAATCTCATCATCTCTTTTGAATTATTAAAATCTTGTCTAGAAACCCTAGGTAGGAACTAAGGACCATACACTCCAAAGGGGTGATGGTGCCTGAGGTTCCAACTTTGTTGAATTACGCCCAGTGCTACATAACTTGCAACTATGTAGTATTTGGGGGTTATTTCAACCCCTTTAAAAATAAAAATCTTTGAATTAAAATCTTGACTTAAAAATAGGACAAAATTGGCTTTATGCAAATCTAGCCCAGAGATCCACCAGCCAAATAGCATATAGCTAGATCCCTCACAATAGCCACCAGATAAGTGTCATTTGCCAGTACATCATTGTACTGACCCCCATACTTGGGGCTGCATAATCAAATGTGCAGGTTCTTCCGATGAGGAGTGAAGTGTTAGGATCTCGAGTCTGCATACCAACATGACTGCCTGTGGCGCATGCTGAAGATGGAGGCTCGCTACTATTATATTTCCGTTGTGCTTAAGTTGAACTCTGTTTACACTTGTCGGTCTATGTGACCAAGGAACATGTAATAATCGTGAGACTTATGTATTTGGATCTGCGTGTAATCTCGATACTATGTGATGAATACTATATTTTGTTCTGTGGTGCTATCATTGATCTAGGGAATAGCACATAACACAGGAGTTCCGCCTTAATCCAAAGGTGGGGCGTCACAAAATGGTATCAGAGCGTAGTGTTGCCTGTAGGATCGAGACCCTAGGATTGGAAAACCTTAGGACCCAAGTTTTATTTCAAATGCTAAACAAATAATCATGATCTTATTGTCTTAACCATTTCATTCTTACTTGTAATTCTCCTCTTGTTCTGATCGTTCCCTTTTCTTTTAAAATGTTGTAGATGGACACCTACGATGAGAGAGTGGTAGCTGGTGAGGGAGATTACCTTTTCTCGGAGGTGCTACTAGACCTCGCCACCCAGCTTCAGATACCACCACCGGTTTTCTGTGGGAAGATGCAGTACAAGGAGTATGGTATGGAGAAGTGGTTAATCCAAACTACCATCCAAGGAAGACTTGATGAAGAAGGAGAGTCCACGATGGAGTACACCGAAGCATATGTGGACTGGATGTATTCGGTGGAGATTGCCATGCAAGGCGCCATCGCCCGCATACGCCACAAGTACAGAGCTCACATCCCACGTCCCTCAGCTTATGGGATGATTGGAGAGCGATCTGTTGGAGGTCATGTTGTGGATCGTCGAGGCCAGGAGTTCCACTCCCTTCTGAGAGACTACCTCACTAAGAGGGAGCGCTGCACAATCAATCTGGAAGACATGCTGAAGAAGCAAATTATCAACCAGGATCAGTTTAGAGATCTCATGGATCAAGCCACCAAGAAGATCATGGAGACTGAATCAGCTCTCATAATGTTGGATGATAAGAAGACCCAACTGGAGAACAAGCTCAAGATTGTTGAAGGACCCTTGCAGTTAGGCGGGAAAATTCTCCAAGATGACATCTGGTCCCATCTTCTGGAGAAGACAGTACTGCTGCAGTATGACAACTTGCAGAAATTGGGAGATGAGAAGAAGCAAATTGAGGAAGCTAACAATGAGCTGAAATCTGAAAATGAGAAGCTAAAGATGAAGCTTGCAGAGTTAGAAGCAAGTAAGAAGGAAGAAGAATCCGAGGAAGAAGAGGATCCCGAGGAGAGACTCATGTATTCCCCTAGTGATGGTCTATCCTATGAGGAATGGGAAGCCAAGGCACTGAGAGAACTCAAGAAGGCAGAACGTCGAGACCCTCTACCCCTCTCATGCCTCAAGAGGGTTAAGAGAGGCTAGTTGACCACCATCATCTTTAGTATCGTTTGTGATGGCACGTTTGTATTGTCTTACCGTGTTGGTATGACAGTACCATCAAGTCGTTTACTAGTTCAAACCATTAGTACTTACTTCTAAACTTGTCAAGTCGTACGCTTCAAAGTTTTAAAGCTTTTAAAATCAAAGGTTGTATGCTTGTTTATTGTTTGTGGTTGGCTTGTTGAATTGTGAATGGGTAGGATCTTTACTTCTTTAGCTTTATCTGTCTAATACTTATCTATGCTATACCTTACCCCAGATGCCGCCACGACGTGCACCAAACAGCAATGACAACGATGGAAACAACAACAATGACACCAATACGGCAATTCAGCAACTAGTGGCAGCTCAGGCCCAGCTGATGCAAATGATGACCCAGTTCTTCCAGACGAATGCAAACAACAACAACAACAATAATAACCCTCCGCCACCACCACCGCCAACCCCACCCCAGGTGGATAGATTGGCAAGGTTTCTGAGGCTGAGACCCAACAAGTTCTCATCTGCTACGGAGCCAATAGTAGCTGATGACTGGCTGCGTTCGGTCAACAAGGATCTGACCACCTGCGAGTGCACTGATGCTGAAAAGGTACGCTTCACAGCTCACTTACTGGAAGGACCCGCGGCAATGTGGTGGGAGACATATCAGGTTACCCATCCAGTAGATGATCTGGACTAGAACACATTCAGAGAAGGCTTTCGCACTGCCCACATATCCTCGGGCACTATAACTGTGAAGAAGGAAGAATTCCGCAGTCTGCGTCAGGGTGGAAGGACTCTGAAGGAATACATGGATGACTTCTGTGCTCTATCCAGGTATGCGCCTGAAGACATTGATACTGATGCAAAGAGGAAGGAAAAGTTCCTCAGTGGGCTTAAGGGAGAACTCAAAATACCCCTGTCTGTGGCCTATGCTCCAAACTATCAGTCTCTACTTGATCAGGCCATCACTCTGGACAATAACATCAAGAAGGAGGAGAACCGTAAAAGGAAGTTCAGCAACAACAAGAACCATGTGGAACCATTCCACAAGAAGCACCACTCATCTGAGAGCAGTGGTCATGGCAACTTCCACAAGCATGGGAATCGTTTCAACAGGGGAAACGGTAATCACTTCAGCGGTCATAAACACAACGGAGGATTCAAGGGAAATAGCTCCAGTGGACATCACAGCGGACACAATGGTCAGCAGCGCCACAACACTGAACCCAAGAAGGACCTCTCTAGCATCACTTGCTTCAAGTGCAAGAAGAATGGTCACTATTCCTCCAGCTGCCCAGAAAACAAGACCGTTGAACCTGCCAAGCCCAATCCATTCCAGAAGGGCCAAGTGAACCACCTCAATGTGGAAGAGGTGATGAATGAACCTGATGCAGTGATGGGTATGTTTCCTCTCAACTCATTTACGGCATTAGTATTATTCGATACTGGAGCAACGCATTCATTCATATCAAGGACTTTTGCAAACAAAAATGGGTTCCCTACTACAAACATAGGAAAAACCATTAAAGTAAGTTCCCCTGGTGGAGAGTTGATAGCCAAAGCTGGTTGCAGGGATCTGATTATGGAAATTGGTAAATATAAATTCCCAACTCATTTAGTAATCCTAGACTCCCAGGGTTTAGATGTAATCTTGGGCATGGATTGGATGACTACCTATGGAGGAGTCATAGACTGTGTGAACAGAGCAATTACACTCACCACCCCGGAAGGGAGAAGAATTAGATACAAATCTCAACTGAATTTTAATGATATTAGGCTAAACCATCTTAAGGGGGTTAGCCTAGATGAAGTGCACATAGTGAATGAGTACCCCGATGTGTTCCCGGATGAGTTACCAGGAATGCCACCTGACAGAGATGTAGAGTTTCTCATTGATCTGCTACCTGGCACAGGGCCAATAGCAAAGAGACCTTACCCTATGTCCACCGATGAGTTGAAAGAACTCAAGAAACAGCTAGCAGAGCAGTTAGGAAAAGGATTCATTAGGGAGAGTTCCTCGTCATGGGGAGCACCAGTTCTGTTTGTTGAGAAGAAAGATAAAAGTCAACGTTTAGTAATGGACTATCGTTCGTTGAACGAAGTGACCATCAAGAACAAATATCCGCTACCAAGAATCAATGATTTGTTTGATCAGTTGGAAGGAGCTAGCGTATTCTCTAAGATCGACCTTAGATCTGGATACTTTCAGCTCAAGATTAGAGAACATGACATTCCCAAGACAGCCTTCGTCACTAGGTATGGCTCGTATGAATATACGGTGATGCCCTTTGGTTTAACCAATGCGCCGTCATACTTCATGAGCATGATGAACAAAGTGTTCATGGAATTTCTAGATAAGTTTGTCGTTGTCTTCATTGACGACATACTGGTCTACTCAAAAAGCAAAGAGGATCATGAAAAGCACCTACGTGCAATACTGGAGAAACTCAGAGAGCACAAGTTATATGCTAAATTCAACAAATGTGAGTTTTGGCTCGATGAAGTAGGATTCCTTGGACACATTATATCCAAGGAGGGAATTGCAGTCGACCCAACGAAGGTGACCGCAGTAACGGAATGGGAACCACCCAAAAATGTTGGAGAAATTCGTAGTTTCTTAGGACTGGCCGGATACTACCGGAGATTCATTGAGAACTTTTCAAAGATAGCTAAGCCAATGACTGAGTTGTTGAAGAAAGAAAAGAAGTTCGAATGGACTAAAGCTTGTGAAAACAGTTTTCAAGAGTTGAAAGGAAGATTGGTGTCTGCACCTATACTGTGCTTACCAGATATAGAAAAGGAATTTCAGGTGTATTGCGACGCTTCCCGTCAAGGTTTAGGAAGTGTGTTGATGCAAGATGGCAGAGTAGCAGCATATGCTTCTAGACAACTCAAGAAACATGAGCTCAACTATCCAACTCATGACCTTGAGTTAGCTTCAGTTGTTCACGCCTTGAAAATATGGAGACACTATCTGCTGGGAAAGAGATGCGAAGTATTCACCGACCACAAAAGTTTGAAGGACATCTTTACTCAGAAGGATCTCAACATGAGACAAAGAAGATGGTTAGAACTCATCAAAGATTACGACTTGAGTTTACAATACCATCCCGGTAAAGCAAACGTAGTAGCCGATGCCTTGAGCCGTAAGGCCTATGTGAACTGTCTATCAACAGAAGAGTTACTAGAAGATCTGTGTAGGGATTTGAGAGACCTCAGCCTGGAGGTAGTGCCGCAAGGACACATAGCATCGCTAGTGGTACAACCAACCCTGATGGACAGAATACGCCAAGCTCAAAAAGGAGATAAAGAGATTGAGAAGGTCAAGGAAAACATGAGGAAAGACAAAGCTAAAGGCTTTAGCGAAGATGAGCAAGGGACTATCTGGTTTGAGAAACGTGTCTGTGTACCTGATAATCCTGATATTAGAAGACTGATATTCCAAGAAGCCCATGAAACCCCATATTCGATTCATCCTGGAAATACCAAGATGTACCTAGACTTGAAAGAAAGATTTTGGTGGAGCAATATGAAGGGAGACATAGCCGAGTATACAGCCAAATGTGATGTATGCAGTAGGGTAAAAGCTGAGCATCAAAAACCAGCCGGACTACTTCAACCACTAAAGGTGCCGGATTCGAAATGGGATCAAATTGGTATGGACTTTATAACTGGGTTACCCCGCACAAAATCGGGATATGACTCAATCTGGGTTATAGTCGATCGTTTGACCAAGGTAGCTCATTTCATACCAGTAAAGATGTCACGACCCAAGATTTTATCAAATTTTGGGGGAAAATTTTCTTTTTTATTTTGCTTGTGTTGATTGAAAATTCACAGGGATTTAAAACTTTTTGAGTTTGTTTGAAAGATTTGTTTGAAAACTATTTAAAATCCTCTATTTATTTCTTGAAGAACTTCTTTGAGAAAGATCAAGTTTCAAAATACTACTTTGTGTTTATTCAAACCTATGCAAGCTATCTTGCAAAGGGATATTTACAAAATGGTTTATAAAGTTTTCTATGCCAAAGGAATGTTTTACAAATATATTTCAAAAACTATTTTTATAGAGTTTATTCTCTGACTTTAAAAGAATTACTTTAAAATCCTATTTCTACTTTGGTTTATGCAAATAAACCCTTTGTCTGAATTATAGAGTTTTTATTTGGAAATTAGTTTTATTTATGAAAACATGTTTCTTACTGTCTTAGAATGTTAAGTTGAATTTTACAAAAATTTAGAACTTGGTTTGACCTTGTTTGGTTTCATTATGCAAAATCTCTAAAGGAAATAAGATTTCAGAAAAGAATAAAAAGAAAGAACAAAAAAAAAGGGGCACAGCCCAACTGGGCCACGCCCGGGACGAACCAGCCCAGGGCCCAACATCGAGCAGCAGCAGAAGCCAGCCGCGGCCCGTTAAGGAAACCGAATCGGTATCCTTGTTTCTCTTCTCCGTCGCTGACGTGTGGGCCCTACCTGCCAGGCCACGTCACCCTTCTTCTTCCTCCGAATGGAAATCTCACCGGTAACGCGTCCGAAGACACCGCGATCAATCGGCCTTAAATTCGCCCTAACTACAGCCTTAATTGACTCCCCTCCGCGCCTATAAATCACCCTGGACCTCCTCTCCATTTCCCCCTTTTTCCCTCTACCGATTACGCTACCAGACCCGAGTAATCGCTCGCCGGAGAGCCGCACTACTGCCACCGTGCGAGCACGATTCCGGCGCCATAAGGTACCCCGCCACCAAATTTCTGCACCTCCTCGACTCCACCATCCCGCGCGCTCCTCCTCATCGTTTTGATTTGCTCCAGGAAGCCCCAGAACGGCATCCTCGTCGATCACCTGAGCCGCCCGAAGCTAACACCGTCTCCAGCCGCGTCTCGCCTTCTCTGCAGGACGTCCCCGACTACCTCGACCACGCCATCGACTTCACAGTGACCTTCCGCATCTCGTACACCCCGCCGTTGGCCACCAGAACCACCAGAACCCCGCCGACGTCCACCTCTGGCCGCCCTCGCCGGAGATCTCGTCGGAACCCTAGCCGGTGAGCACCCTCCCTCCTCTGCTTGATCTAGACCGTCGGATCCCGATCCATCGCCCCAGATCAAATCACTTATCTGAACCGGTATGGACAGATCTGGATCGTTGAAGCATCATAAGATCCTACGGCTCTGAATCGCAATCCGACCGAACCGGTATCGGCTAATCCGATACAGCCACGTGGCCAGCCTGGGATCAAAACAGATTTCAATTAGGTTTTCAAACCAGAATTTAGTCCAATCTTACAAAAATCATATCTCTTGATCCCTAGGTCCAAAAATTGCAAATAATATCTTGTTGGAATCCTTAGGAAGTCTAAAATCTAGCAGTACCATAAAATATTATATTTTATGGGATCAATTTGAAACTATTTTCAAATTGGAATCAGACCTTCTATTAGCTTGATAAATTCATATCTTTTGTTCTGGATATCCAAAAATTACAAATTTGTAGTCTCTGGAATCCTCTCCACTTGTAGAACATCATAGGATCAAGAAATTCCAAATTTGATACGTGCACACACTTTGTGCATTCAAATTTGTCCAAATCACTATTTCGGTGATAATTTAATTTCTATAACTTATTTTGGAGTGATTCCAATTGCAGTAGCTTTGTTTTACTGCAAGCTATCCGGTAGTATCACACCCATATTTTCATGAGCCACTTCACAATTATTCAAATTCTAATATGAGAATTTGAGTATTCCTATATAGATTAATTCTATTTCTATTTCGATCAATGTTCCATTCTACTACCATAGCAAATCCTACAATCATACCTAGTTATCCATGTTATCTAAACAACATCTTGATCAAGATCATATTCACTTAGACCTATCTTATCTAGTTCACACATATTCAAATTACAATTGTGTTATTTGAGTAAAGTGTGATACATCTCAATCATAGAATTCTATTCTTACTATCTTAGGAGTTGATCTAATCAACATTATGGTACCTATCCGACACTCCTTGTACCAAATAGGAACCTAAAACCATAATCTCAAATATTATCTACCCATACTCAATCATCTGTCCACCTGATCCTGATTTCATGTGTAGAACTATTCAATTAACAACTGAGTTAATTGAGTAACTCAATGCTTCATGAATCCTAGCCCATTGCTTAAGTGTAATATATATACTATTTAAGAATAATTGTTGTTACACTTATTCAATAGTATTGCTATTGCATTATTTTGTCTCTTGTGTGATTTACCCACATGAGATATTCCAATATTCATTATGCTTTGATAAAGCATAAAGATCTCACTCATCATATTTTTGTCTAATTCATATATATATTCGAAATGCAATTGTGCTACTTGAGTAGAATATGAATTCATCCCAAACCTAGATTTTGTTAATGTGGTGTTGCTATGACCCATACCGTAGTATGTGTTATACACCATGTTGATCAACGAACCATTTGAGCCATGTCCTCAAATATCAATCATTCATACCCAATCCAATGCCTACTTAGTTTTGTTCACATGTATTGAACTATTCAACTGGCAAATGTGCTAATTGAGTAATTCATACATTCTTAAAACCTAGCCTAGTGCCTAAGTGTGATATATGCTATTTAAAGAATAAAAGTCGTTACACTTATTCAAATAGTATTGTGGTTGCACTATCCCACACCTATGTGATCTATTTCACATGAGCTATTCCTAAAACTCTTATGCTTTGATAAAGCATAAAAACTTCATCAATCATATTTGCCTAGACCAATTCTCTCTCAAATCATATTGATCTTCCCCAGCTAAGCTCTCAAACCCATATCTCCCCAAATCATGATCCTTTACCATATCTTTCTTGTCATAACATCTCAATAAATCTAAATTGCTAAACGAACACTTCCGTTTGTCTATTTGTTTGATTGTGTTGTATGGATTGTTTATGGTATGCTATTTCTGTGCTATAGTTTGTGCGAAGAGCTACGAGCTTAGTTGAGAGAAGCGAAACATCGTGATCTTCAAAAAGGCAAGTGACACACATGTTCCCTACCCATTTTACTTATGCACTAGCACAAAACCCGTGCGTTGCTACGGGATAATAGAAACGCTAAAGATATAATTCAAAATTATTCTTCATGAATATGTACATCGAATAATTTTTTAAAACATATCACAAAGTAATATATATGTATGTCTATTGCAACGGGTTGATAAAAAATCTCCAATTTGTTCTTCTGCATTGTGACAACACTCACCACTTCAATTTGGTCCCCTTTTAGCGCTAAATGTCTGGCTCATTATCCAATCTTTTGAACGGAAAATGTCTACACGACCAAAAAAATTCCCTCAAAATCGATCGACCCATGCAACCCTATCCTTGGTTCGCTCTTTTGTCATCATCTCCTCCAATAGATCATGGCCGGTGAACTTAGAGGATTTAGGGAAATAAGCATTCCAATGAACTATCCAAATGTCCTTTTTAATATTCATTAATGAAGTGCGCAATTGGAGGATAGTTTGGTCACATGATCATGTGATCCTAACTCTAGATTTAATTATGATGGATTAATAAGGTAGAACATGTTAGTTTATCACAATTCCATTCCTCATAATCGCAAATCTCAATAGAAACAATGCTTGAAAACAAGCAAACAAATAAGTTACTCCTTGATATTAGAGACGCCTTTCAGTCCAACTATGTTGTTTTTAACTAACCATTAGTAATACGAAATAAAGTTTGTGATGAAACTGTACACAAATGCATTTTGTTTTCTATAGAAGATACAATTGAATTGATCCAAAAAAAGATACAATTAAATTTGCTCCACGTTGTCATAATTTGGAAGCTCCTATACAATTTACCAAAGCTTCAACCAAAAGCACCTACAGCACACTGAAAGTGCACATACGCGCTCAATCAAGAAAGTGTGGCGGGCTGAAGTAAGAATGTCAGGAAGATTCAGTAGAAGCAAGTGCGGCCAGCCGGGCAAGACTCCAAGTCCTCCCTCGCCAGTGTAGCAGCAAAAGTGAAAAACGAAGGAGATGCAAGCCCGTATGCCGTAGTTTCAGTACAAGTTCACAAATAGCCTCACCCAGATTCAGCGGAAGCGACAGGCGTGAGGCGAAATCACTAAATCACACCAAATTTAGATGTTTGAACCGTGAACTTTCATGGCCAAGCTAGCTACCACGCTAATCCAGAGAACTCAAAGCAATAGGTAAAATTAATTCACTCCATCGCTGAACCTGTTTAAGCACATTTTGTCGTGGGGTCGAGGCAGGGAATCATTGAAGGATATTAGTGAACGGGAGGAGCTCGCTTCCGGTCGAAAATCTTCTTTAGCTCGCGTCGCCCCACAGCGACTGCCCATGCGCCACCTACATCTCCGCCCGGACACGAAGATCCACGCCACCGCCCACCGGCCGCCGGCCGCCCGACCTCCTCCTCAAGGAGAAGTTGCGGTCGAATTCCTCACCATCTCCTCTTCCAGTTCTCCTTCTGGCCAAACCGAGCGCCTCCTCTGCCTCCCTGGCCGCAGCCGCTCCGTCCGCCGACACTTGCCCCCTAGACGAGCATGACCACCGTCGCCCCTCCCGGCGGCCTCATCCATCGCCTCGTCCCTTTGGCTTCTTCGATTTAACAGCATCGAGCGCCTCCACCCCTAACGCCAAGCTCCAGCCCGTCCTCTATGTCTCCATCCTCCGCCGTCGTGACGCCGGACAGCCAAGAAACTGGAGGTTCTTATCCCTTCAACAGTTTTACAATTCAGCCCCTATATTGGGACAGCGGGTTGATATGTTAGGTTCTTATCCCTTCAACAGTTTTACAATTCAGCCCCTGTATTGGGACAGCGGGTTGATATGTTAATTTCTGCGGGACTAAAGTGAAAAACAGCAGACGACGTACGACCTACCAGTCGCTTTTCAATTTTATTTGTAGAGATTAGTAATTTCACCTCTTGTCGTATGCATGATAGGTGTTTTACTCAACTGTTTTATCAAATGCTTAGATCCTAGTAGTGTGTAGCTATCCCTCAAACCCCCCATGATAGGATGCTAAATACTTTGCTAACTTTGATGCCATGCTAAGATCACTTGAAAAGTGTTTTGTGAAAAGTTAATAACTTCAACTAAAATGAAACACCTGGGTGGATTGGTATGTTGATGGAGGTGGTGTTGAGTGGCGACCTGGGGCTACACTACGTGTAGTTGCTGCCTGGGCGTACACTTGTGGATGGCCACCCAGGAACAAAGAGATGGCTATGTCTTCCATGCTTAGCGTACTTCCAGTGCAGCCTTATGACATTATGGGCTCTGTCTTGACTGATTAGAATGTGGGAGTGCAACTAGGCGCGAGAAGATGGTGGTAGATGAATTATAGGTTGGGAGCGGATCTTGCCAGTTAGTTGCCCTCTCCTTCTAAAAGGTCTCGTTTCATTTTATGTATGGGCATAAAATGAATCGTAAGGTGAAAGTGCACAACCCTTGCAAGGTGTTTAAATCTAATCGATTAGCCGTGTCCTCGGTTATGGACAATTGAGTCTCTAGACATGGAATGTACGGAATAATCTCATCACCGATTCTGAATTATTAAAATTTTGCCTAGAAACCCCTAGGTAGGAACTAAGGACCATACACTCCGAGGGGTGGTGGTGCCTGAGGTTCCAAACTTTGTTGAGTTACGCCCAGACCTACATACCGGCCAGTATGTAGTGTATGGGGGTTGTCTTGACCCTTGAAAATTAAAATTGTGAAAGAAAGTATTAAAATGGATTTATAGGATAAAATTGGCTTTATGCAAATCAGCCTATGAGATCCACCAGCCAAATGTCATGTAGTATAGTCATTCCACAAAAATGCCACCAAATATGTGTCATTTGCCAGTACATCATTGTACTGACCCCTCTGGGGCTGCATATTCAAACGTGCAGGTTTTATTTCGAGTAAGGAACCAGGAGTAGGATCTCGAGACTACATTCCAACATGTCTGCCTGTGGCACGTGATGAAGAATGGAGGCTCACTGCAACTATGCTTTATGCTGTGTACTCGTAAGGTTGAAGACCTATGTAACTAGATTTACGTTGTAATATTGATGCTATTGCAATGATTACTTATTTTGTACTGTGGTGCTATCTACTGATCCAGGGAATGACACAGATACACAGGAGATTTGCCTTTAGTAAAAGGCGGGTCGTCACAAAAGACCACTTACACAAGTGCAAAGTTAGCTGATATCTACATGAAGAGGATAGTAACCCTCCATGGTGTTCCCAAAAGCATCGTGTCCGATAGAGGAACCCAATTTACCTCTCACTTTTGGAAACAACTTCATGAATCACTTGGAACTAGGCTGGAATTCAGCACAGCATTCCATCCGCAAACAGATGGACAAACAGAGAGAGTAAACCAAATTTTGGAAGATATGCTGAGAGCATGTGCCCTAGACTATGGGTCTAGTTGGGATGACAACTTTCCTTACGCAGAGTTTTCCTACAACAACAGCTATCAAGCCAGTATTGAGATGGCACCATTCGAAGCCTTGTACGGCAAGAAATGTACTACACCCCTACTATGGAGTGGTGTAGGAGAGCGAAGTTTCTTCGGACCCGATATCATTCAAGAAGCTGAAGAAAAGGTTAAATTGATCAAGGATAGACTGAAGATTGCCCAATCCCGTCAGAAGAGCTATGCGGATAGTAAACGTAGAGAAATCATATATGAAGTTGGAGACAGAGCCTATCTCAGAGTGTCACCCCTTCGTGGTGTTAAGAGGTTTGGTATTAAGGGTAAGTTAGCACCTAGATTTATAGGACCATTCAAAGTCCTATCCCGCAAAGGAGAAGTAGCCTATGAACTGGAACTACCCGAAATTCTTTCAGCTGTACATAACGTGTTCCACGTGAGCCAGCTAAAGAAATGCCATCCAGAAATGTCAGAAACACCGTTGAACGATACGGTACCCCTCGAAGAAGTTCAACTAGAAAGTGACTTGACCTATGAGGAGAAACCCATCAAGATACTCGAGACAGCAGAAAGAACTACACGCACCAAAACCATCAAGTTTTGCAAGGTACAGTGGAGCCACCACACGGAAGAGGAAGCCACTTGGGAACGTGAAGATACCCTTCGAGAAGAACACCCACACCTATTTGCTAGCCTTTCCGAAGCTCGAGGGCGAGCTTCATCTTAAGGGGGTTAGTCTGTCACGACCCAGATTTTTCAAGATTTAAAACTTCATCATGCATTCATAGCATATTGCATCTCAAAGTCTTTTCCAAAGTTTTGAACCTTATCCTTCAAAGAATATTGTCAAATGCCCTTTTTCCCAAATTTTAGATACAAAAGGTTTTCAGAAAGAAAGTGTTTTATAAATGAACTCCATTGTTATGGAGCTATCTTATATTTTTCCCTTTAGTAAATTTCTTTTGAAAACCAAATAGTGGGAGGATAATAACCTTAACTTCCTATTTATTTGGATCCTATATTTAAATTCTCACAAATTATTTTCTTTTTCCATCTTACCACAAAAACCTCTGGTTTAGCTGCTAAACACACTTTTAAAGGACCATAAGTGGTCAGCTTTAAATTTATTCAATTTTGAATGGGAGAACTCATTCAAAACACAAAACAGAAATCAGAATAAAAAAGGAGAAAAGGAAAGCAGAAGAAAAAAATAAAAGAAGAGGCCTGAATGCCCAACTGGGCCGACCCCGGGAGACAGCCGGCCCAACTCGCCCCCGAGCCAGCCCAGCCCCGTATCTCTCTCTCTCTCTCTCCGACAAGCCGACCCCACCTGTCATCACTCCCCTCTCTTTTCCTCCCAGTAACGCTCGCCGGCGTTACTCCCCGGCGTTACTGACGCCATAACTGGCCACCAATGCTCGCCCCCTATAAAGCCCCTACTCCCCTCTCTCGCCCCTCCCTCTTCTCTCCGAGGAAGACGCCGCAGGGCTGCCCAAATTACTCGCCGGAGTTCGCAGCCTCTGCAAGCATTTCCGCTCGATTCCGACGCCATCCGGTGAGCCGCGCCTCTCTCTTCACTCCCAGTCTTCTCCCCTCCTCCCTGCAAACCATCTGACGCCCCCGTTTGAATCAACACACAGCAAACCAAGCCTCCCGGTGATCATCCGAGGCGCCCGCATCTCCAGCCGTCGCCCTCATCCACCTCTGGAAGCAATCGAGGAAGTTGACCACGCGTACGAGCTCGCCATGATCTCCTGTACCTCGTCCTAACATCGCCGTCGAGCAGAACTCACAGAGCATCGTCGGAGTTCGACCCCTGCACGCCCTCGTCGGAAAGTTCACCAGAAACCTAACCTAACCTAGGTGAGCTCCCCTCCCTCCTCATCTCGACCATCGGATCATGATCCAGTGTCTACGAACGTGTCACTTAACCGAAGAGGTACTGGACAATCTGGTGCGTCCAGATCCCTTTTAATCCGACGGCTATCAAACGTGATCCAACCGAAGGGGTATCAACGAATCAGTTACAGCCACGTGTAAGCCTCTGGTTTAAACGAAAATCGAATAGAAGTTTGAAAACCTGAATTGATCCAAATCTTTGAAAAATCATATCTTTTAATCTGTAGGTCCAAAAATAACAAATAAAATACCGTTGGAATCCTTAGGATGTGTAGAATCCAATGATTCAATAAAACCTATTATTTTAGGGTTCTTTTTGAATCCATTGATAGATCTGAATCAAGCCCTTGGATTCAAAATAAATTCATAACTTTTGTTCTGTAAGTCCAAATGCTACAAATTTGTAGTCTATGGAATCCTTGGAACATTTAGAACACACCAGAAGCAAAAGTTTTCAAAGTTAATACGTGCACAAACTTGCTATGGTTAAATTTGTTCAAATCACCTTTTTCTTCACCAATTGTTTTCTAAAAACTATTTTTTAGTAAAACCACTTGCAGTAGCTTCATGTTACTGTCACCCAACCAGTGGTAGCTCCAACTTATTTTTGCAGGACAGTTCCAACCAGAACTAAATTTTCTAAAGTACTATCCTGATGCATCAAATACCCCTCTTGTAAATACCTTGTTATTTAATTATTAAAAGCCTTTCTAACTCCACACTTGTTTTCAAAAACCTCTTTCCACCCTTACAACCTTCTCACACACTCACATAGTGTGTGAAATTAAAATGTCATCTGCATACATGCACACATGCATACATGTCTATGATTGTCATTAGAAATAGATTATTGATTGCTTGATTGTTTGGATTGAATAGATTGTGAAGAGGAGCAAGGCTACTATTGTAACTGTTGTGAGTGTGCAAGCTGCTACCAAGGCAAGTGACACCCATGTTCCCTACCCATTTTACTTATGCATTAGTATATTCACCTCTTGTAGTATGCATGATAGGTGTTTTACTCAACTGTTTTATCAAAGGCTTAGACCCTAGTAGTGTGTAGCAAATCCCTCAAACCCCACCTGATAGGATGCTAATTTTTTTTTTGTTAATACTGATGCCATGCTAAGACCACTTGAAAAGTGTTTTGTGAAAAGTTAAGAACTTCAACTAAAATGAAACACCTGGGTGGATTGGTTTGATGAAGGTGGTGGTGTTGAGTGGCGACCTGGGGCTACACTTTGTGTAGTTGCTGCCTGGGCGTACACTTGTGGTCGGCCACCCAGGAACAAAGAGATGGCTATGTCTTCCATGCTTAGTGTACTTCCAGTGCAGCCTTATGACATTATGGGCTCTGTCTTGACTGACTAGATGTGGGAGTGTAACTTTGTGCAAGAAGTTGGTGGTAGAATAATTATAGGTTGGGAGCGGATCTTGCCAGTTAGTTGCCCTCTCCTCTAAAAGGTCTCGTTTCATTTTATGTATGGGCATAAAATGAATCGTAAGGTGTTTAAATCTAATCGATTAGCCGTGTCCTCGGTTATGGACAATTGAGTCTCTAGACATGGAATGTACGGAATAATCTCATCATCTCTTTTGAATTATTAAAATCTTGTCTAGAAACCCTAGGTAGGAACTAAGGACCATACACTCCAAAGGGGTGATGGTGCCTGAGGTTCCAACTTTGTTGAATTACGCCCAGTGCTACATAACTTGCAACTATGTAGTATTTGGGGGTTATTTCAACCCCTTTAAAAATAAAAATCTTTGAATTAAAATCTTGACTTAAAAATAGGACAAAATTGGCTTTATGCAAATCTAGCCCAGAGATCCACCAGCCAAATAGCATATAGCTAGATCCCTCACAATAGCCACCAGATAAGTGTCATTTGCCAGTACATCATTGTACTGACCCCCATACTTGGGGCTGCATAATCAAATGTGCAGGTTCTTCCGATGAGGAGTGAAGTGTTAGGATCTCGAGTCTGCATACCAACATGACTGCCTGTGGCGCATGCTGAAGATGGAGGCTCGCTACTATTATATTTCCGTTGTGCTTAAGTTGAACTCTGTTTACACTTGTCGGTCTATGTGACCAAGGAACATGTAATAATCGTGAGACTTATGTATTTGGATCTGCGTGTAATCTCGATACTATGTGATGAATACTATATTTTGTTCTGTGGTGCTATCATTGATCCAGGGAATAGCACATAACACAGGAGTTCCGCCTTAATCCAAAGGTGGGGCGTCACAGTTGTCCTACGTGCTAGGACATTACATTAGATCACATCATGCTTCTTTTGGAGGAGATAAACTCGCTTTTCGTTTGCCAAGAACGCTCTAGTTTTCACTCTTATCAAAAACCGAGTGTTCTTCTTTTTCTGCTACTTCTTTTGGTTTTCATTTTTCGCCTTGGTTTTTGTTCAGATCTTGCTATATCTTTGCATCAAGGTGTATTTGGGCCTCTGGTCTTTATTGGTATTCATCAAAAGAGGTGTTTATAAATTTTTTGAATGGTGTTGGAAAAGGGAAAAAGCTTTATGCAAAAAAGTGGTACAAGAAGGAGCTTGTGTAGACTGCAGCCTAGGCTTTTGCATGTCGTGCTTGATGTCTTTTTGATAGTATGCTTAGTGGTTTTGCTGTAGCATGACTTGTCTCAAATAACTGAGATTGCTTAATGAGCCTTTGAAAAAATCATGCATTGTTTTTATCGTTTGGAAGCATTATTTTGGTTTTCTCCTTGATGCTTTATTTGGGTTGACTTGGCGCATGCTCACACATGTTAGACTCATACAAAGTCGCCAATAGCCTTTATGATCATTTAGTTTTTGAATTTTGATGCCATCTTATGTTTGTTTTAATGTCGCTTTTTTGCTTTGCATGATTATGGCCATTATTGCTCTCTTAGTTGGTCGCTCCCAGTCTTTTGCTAGCCCTCACCTTGTACTGAGTATGAGCTCTACTCGTGCATCCAACTCCTAAAAACCAAGTTTGCCAAAGTGTCCACCATACATACCTACTAGCAATTTGCTATTCCAAGTAAATTTGACTTGCTTTTATCTTCTCTTCAAATTAAACTCTTACCAGTGTTATGCGAAAATTGGTCAGTAAAGCTCTCACGAACCGGAAGGCACACTTTACTTTTTCCTGTCCTTAAAAATTTGACATTGTGGTCTCTTATGTTGAGTTGTTATGCTTACAAGTTGTAAGTTGGAGACTAGCCCAGCCATGCAGTCATGGGGAAAGCTTTCAACATTGCACTTCTCTTTTGAGTTGATATCGTGATCTTTTGTTTATGGATGCCCGCGGTGTGAAATGAATTGGGAATCTTGCAGGGATCATGGAGTTTGTATATGTGTTAGGGAAACGCCTGGGCCGCCAATCGAAGCCATGCATAATTCATGGTGGAAATTTGCAGCTTACCCATAGTGGACATTCGATGACCCATCTCAAAATAAAAAGCTAAACAAATGGTAAATAAAAGAGATGTCGAGGTGTTTATTGTCTGCTTGTCCTGTCATTTTGATGTGGGCTTGTTCCATGTCATCGGGCACGGAGGTACCCCGTTGGCGGTTTTCGATGATACATATATACTTACAATGACAAGAGCCTTGCTTGGGACTCTAAGTTGAGTAGCATGAGGTATGGGTACTCGTATTCACGGGACACGAGGTTTCCAACTTATGATTTGTCAAGCATATGCATCATAATTGTTCTCGCATTAACTTTAACCATTCAAGATGCTTATGATGGGGGCAATGAGAGCTCAAAGCCGGTAAGTACCATAATTTTTGAAGGTTATAAAACTTGCAATCACTGCTTGCCTATGCGAAGGGCCTTTCTTCTACTTTTATGTTGAGTCACCACCTTCTATCTTTATGCACCATTAAGAGAGCATAGTTGTCATTCTTAGTATAATGTGCATTGTCCCAAAGTTTTCATGGATTAATTCATATTGTTGGTTTCACTTGTTCTCAAATTATTTGTATCTAGTCGCCCTCTTAAACTTGAAGGTGTCCTATGCATTTATGTTTTGCTATTCCATGAGGGACAAGCTGAAAAACCATTTACTATGTTTTTCCATATGATTTGAACACACGTTTGACTTTCATTGTTTCATTATTCATGATCTTTTGTTTGTGTTCTTTTTCATGTTATAACATGATTGCTAAGTTTCTATTATCAAGATTATGTCTTTCATGCCCATGTTTTAAGTTATTTGATCTCAGCACTCAATGCTTTACATACATGATCAAGATTGTCTAGGTGCATGTCACCTCAAAAATTATTCTTTTGTTATCACTTACCTACTCGAGGACGAGCAGGAGTTAAGCTTGGGGATGCTGATACGTCTCAAACATATCTATAATTTTTGATGATCCATGCTTGTTTTTACACCATTTGCCTTGTGTTTCGTTACACTTCGTGGCACTTTTATGCGATTTCCGAAACTAACCTATTGACAAGATGCCACAGTGCCAGTTCCCTGTTTTCTGTTGTTTTGTGTTTCAGAAAAGCTACACAGGAAATATTCTCGGAATTGGACGAAACAAGTTCCAGAAGTCTTATTTTTCCCGGAAGCTTCCCGAAGACCGAAAGAGAGCCGGAGGGGGGCCATAGGCCGCCCTCACATGTAGGGGGCACGGCCTAGCCCCTGGCCGCGCCCACCTGGTGTGAGGAGCCCCTAGCTGCCCCCCGACGACGCCCCTTCGCCTATAAGAAGCCTCAGGACAGAAAACCCTAGGAGAGTCGGCGAAATTTCCAGAACAGTTCCATAGCTCTGCCGCCGCCACCGACGAATTTTGAGGGACAAAAGTCTCTGTTCCGGCACCCTGCCGGGATAGGGAAGTGCCCCCGGAGCCATCTCCATCGGTCTCCATCGCCGTCTCCACCGTCTCCATCGACCTCACCGGCATCTCCATCAACCTTGCTGTCTCCTATGATGAGGAGGGAGTAGTTCATCCCCAGGGTTGAGGGCTCTACCGGTAGTTATGTGGTTCACCTCTCTCTCCCATGATGTGATCTTTATGTGATCGTGAGCTTTGTATCATGTTGAATAAGTAGATGTTACTCTTCTTCATTATGTGTACTCTAGTGTGTTATTAAAGTAATCTATTCCTCCTGCCACGGTGTAACGGTGACAGTGCGTGCATCATGGTGGTACTTGGTCTAGGCTACGATTGTGATCTCTTATGGATTATGAGAATAATTATCACTATGATTGTATTGAAGTGATCTATTCCTCCTTTCATGGTGTAATGTTGACAGTGTGTGCACCGTGTTAGTACTTGGTCTAAGTTGCAATAATATCTATCTTGAGTTGTGATTTGATTTGGATATCTCTATGAGTGGTGTTTGTCAAGTACTTGATGAACTTTAAGGAGTGCTTCGTAGCCCTACGCAATGATTAGTGTTATTCAATAGGAGAGTAATTCAGAGTACCATAGTGAAGAGAAGTTATTTATTTGTTCAATTATGTTATATTTGTTGGGAGTGTGTTCACTAGTGAAAGTATGATCCCTAGGCCTTGTTTCCAAGCATTGCACACCGTTTACTTACTGTTTTGTTACATGTTTATTCGCAGCAATATTTATTTCAGATCACGTTTACTACTTATAATCATCACTACTACTTGTATTTCACTATCTCTTCGCCGAACTAGTGCACCTATACATCTGACAAGTGTGTTGGGTGTGTTGGGGAAACAAGAGACTTTCTGTATCGTAATTGCAGGGTTGCTTGAGAGGGATATCTTTGACCTCTTCCTCCCTGAGTTTGATAAACCTTGGGTGATCCACTTAAGGGAAACTTGCTGTTGCTCTACAAACCTTTGCACTTGGAGGCCCAACACTGTCTACAAGAACAGACGGGTGCATAGACATCACCGCCTCGGTCCACTTCTGACGATGCCCCTTCGCCTATAAAGACCCCCCGACGGGAAAAACCTAAATACCTGATCACTTTTCCAGAAACATATCGCGATCCGCCGCCGTCGTCGACCCGAGATCGGGAGGGTCCAGAAGCTCTTCCCGGCACCCTGCCGGAGAGGGGAATTGCCACCAGAGGTCTTCTTCATCGCCATGCTTGCCTCCGGCGCGATGAGTGAGTAGTCTACCTTGGACTATGGGTCCATAGCAGTAGCTAGATGGTTGTCTTCTCCACCATGTGCTTCATGTTTAGATCTCATGAGCTGCCTTACATGATCGAGATCACCGTTATGTAATTCTACATGTTGTGTTTGTTGGGATCCGATGAATATTGGTGTTATGATTGAGTTGATGTGCTGAATATTATCTTATGTTATCTCTATGTTGTTTATGATCTTGCATGCTGTCCGTTGTTAGTAGCTATCTTGGCCGAGTAGATACTAGTGACTCCAAGAGGGGGTATTTATGCTCGATAGTTGGGTTCATGCCTCTATTTAATCTGGGGGAGTGACAGAAACCTCTAAGGTCGTCGATGTGTTGTTGCCACTAGGGAGAAAACAACATTCATATGCTCAAGGGCATATGCTTTGTTTACATTACACACTTTGCTTAATGCAGTTATCTGTTGTTCGCAACTTAATACTTGTGGAGTTCTCGGATTGATTCCCCACAAGTGGATTATTAGTCATAGATATAGTTGGATGACGGTCTATGTATCTTGTTGTAATGCCCAGAGTAAATCTCATAGTGATCCTCTCGACAAATCACGTTATCTTTATTCTATCAATTGCCCAACTGTATTTTGTTTACCCAGCATGTGTTATTTTATCTTATGGAGAGACATCACTAGTGAATTGTGGACCCCGGTCCTATTTCCATTATATTGCTATCACCTGTTTACTTTACTCGCATATTACTATTGCTTTCCACTCGATACGCTCATACCCTTTGTTTCAAGCAAACCGGTGAGATTGACAACCTCATCGTAAGTTGGGAACAAAGTATTTGGTTGTGTTGTGTGCAGGTTCCACGTTGGAGCCGGCAAAGCAAAGCTTGGACGAGGCGCCTTATAAATTGTTTGGAGCTGTCGTGAAGCTAGCAAGCATCACCTTCTTGAGTTTGGCTTTTTCCTACTGGACGATTAAACCTTGGTTTCATAACTGAGGGAAAACTTGCTGCTATATTCATCTAACCTTCTCTAGGGGTTCCCAACTGGCCGGTCATTTACTTCATCAACTACATGCCAACAAGTTCTCTGGCACTATTCAACACCGCGCCATCAATAGCAATCACTTATCTTAGCCATTAATTCTTCAGCTTCAGCAGGAGTTCTTTTCCTGAAAACACAACCAGCACAACTATCTAGGTATGTCCTAGATTCAACAGTTAGTCCATTAAAAAATATATCAAGGAGTTCATTTTTAGCTAATGGTTGTCCAGGTCGTGCTCTAATTAAAGAACAAAACCTTGCCCATGATTCAGGCAATTTCTCTCCTTTTACCTGCTCAAAGTCAAAGATTTTTTGCAAAGCAGCATGCTGAGCACTAGCAGGGAAATATTTCTAAAAGAAAGCATTAACCAAACCAATAGGACTATTAATAGATCCAGGAGACAGATTATTAAACCAAGTTTTGGCTTCACCTTTCAATGAGAAAGGGAAAATTTTAGCGACAAAGTAGGTGCGTTTCTTAATATCATCAGAAAATAAGTTACTCAAAATAGAGAGCTCATTCATATGTCCCGTAGCGCTTTCATTTTCAGTATCACAAAAAGGTTATTTCTCAACAATAGATATATAAGATAAATCCAAAGAGAAATCATAATCCTTATCTCTAATGTTTATGGGAGATGTAGCAAACTTAGCATCAGTAGACAACTTATATCTAACAGAACGTCTTGCAAGAACATCTTTAATAGCACTAGCATCACTAGTAGCATGAGATTCCTCAATGAATTCATCATTGAGCTCAATATAAGCTTCCTTAAGATCATCACTAGGACATTCTCTAGACTCGGATGAACTAACAGGTGTAACAGTGTTTCCCATTTGTTTAGTCCTAGCAATTGTAGCATCTAGGAAGGAACCTAATGAACCACTCTCATCAAGCATAGAAGAAGCATCATCTAAATTGTCAGAAGCATTTTCAAATTCAGTAGAAGTAGTAGCATGCGCATATGGTGGTGTAAGAAGCCTACTCATCACAGATGGTGAATCAAGAGCAGCCGAGGTGTTCAGATTTGTACCTCTTCTTGTAGTGGATGGCAATATGGGAACTTTCCCATCACGAGGTTTACCCATGATGGATGGGTTGCAGCGAACAATATGACTTCCAAGTGAACTTACAAATAAAGCTATGCTCCCTGGCAACGGGGCCAGAAAACTTGTTGGTGCGTAGACCAGTTGGGAACCCCAAGAGTAAGGTGTGATGAGCACAACGGTAAGTTTTCCCTCAGTTATGAAACCAAAGTTTAATCAACCAGTAGGAGAAAGAAACCACTTCTGAAGGTTGTTGCTAGCTGACTTGGCAACGACACCAGAACTTGTTGACGACGCCTTGTCTAGGGCATAGCTTCGGTGCCAGCAGCAACGTGGAACCTGCACACAACGCAACTAAAGTACTTTGCCCCAACTTGTAGTGAGGTTGTCAATCTCACTGGTTTGCTGAAAACAAAGGATTAAACGTATCATGTGGAAAAGGATATTTGTTTGGAGTAAGTAAATAAATAATGCTTGCGGAAAGTAAATGGTGCTTGCAGTAGATGATAATATATGTAAAAGAATGGACCGGGGTCCATAGTTCACTAGAGGTGTCTCTCCATAAAGATAAATAACATGCTAGGTGACAAGGGTATAGCTAATAGAGCCTGTTACTTGTGTACCCCTGAGGCCCGTTAAAGCTAGGCCCAAGAATATTCATAGTCAAAGTACGAGTCCATGTCATATACAGACATTGTAATATGTGTCGGACCTGACCGATTCCTTGAGACCTGGCCACCTATATATAGGGGCCAGGAGAGGCCGGTCAGGGACAGATTGAGAGTAATCCAAGTTGATCACCATGTTTATTCTCGATACACTCCTTGTTTGACTGATCTTTACCTTCAAGTTCATCTGACGCCCTATTTCCTCGATCCTAAGTCCTTCATTTAGGACATGTGTCGAGTTAACCCTCATCAATTAGCACCGACTGTGGGGACTCGGGGTGTTGGAATCATGAATTCGACGGCTTTTTCGCTTTTAGCCAACAGCAGTCCAGAAGTCGACAAAAACCAGGAGATGGAGTTGACGATCGAAAGCCTGAGCTTTCGCGTCGGATCTTCGGGTTCGACTCACCTTTCAGATCCGGTGAAACCGGATCCGTAGGCAAGCAAAACCAAGACAATCACAGTGTCTGGATCATGGGTGGGCTCTTGCAGCAAGGTAAACTCACCGATCAGCTTCGCAACAGTAGAAAACACAAGAGGAAAAATCGAAGAACTCGATGAAACCATGGAAGATCTCGACATAGGAGGAAGAGTGGACAAATTGTACATTAGTCAAAAGGACTTCGTCACCCGAAGCGGTGGTGTCTCCAGAAACATACATCAATTATGCGTCATCATCACCAAAGCAGCAGAAGAAAACGATCATGCAGACAACGCAGTAGTCGACGCGCAAGTCGATAAATCAAGGAGCAACAGCAAGAAGGAGAAGGATAAAATTCACGTCTCCATCGAGGAGTGGAGGATTATCATGTCAGCTATCCATCATGGTACGGAGGTACCCGCCAACTCAAGAAGAGAAGTTCTGATAGGGTATCAGTATGCCCTGCATCAACACAAAAAGAAGCTACAGGAGGAAAAAGCCGAGCTTAGAAGAAGTCAAGAAAACAATAGTGTATCAAGTGGAGCATATTGGAATGAATACAGCGAAGCATTGGACTCCAGTAGAGAAAAACATAGAGAGCCAAAGCACAATAGGAGGACAACAGCGCGGGCAAGGGAAGAGAACCGTGCAAGAAGCATAAGCGCACATCCATCGGATGATGAGGAGGATTTTGTGCGAGGAACACTAGAAGCAGCACTAGTAGCAGCACAGGCGTACCTACTAACTATGCAACCAGAACCTGGAGATCCACGGGAGCACATGCATCAAGCCGCAATAAGAAGTCTTGGGTTAGTAGAAGCCAGACTAAGGAAACATTCTCCAAAAAAGAAGATGACACGTTATGAGGACAAGGGAAAGGAAAACATCAAGTACCAATCCTCACAAAGCCAAACAAGCAACTCATCAGGCGACGAAAAGCGCAGGGCATGAAGGGAGGATGCAAGGAATATCATGGCACAAACAAGAGTGAACAACGCACACTATGCGTGGAAGGAAGAAAATTATGAGGACGACAAAAAGAGATGGGCGCGCTATGCTTTACCCGAAGGCTTCGCAGAACGCGAGTACCCAAAGGATTTAAACTGCCACACGATCAGCAAAAGTATGATGGTTCACAAGAACCTAAACTGTGGTTATCAGACTACCTTCAAGCAGTACAAATACTCAGAGGAACAAGAGCAACGGCGATGCAAAGCTTGCAGTTACACCTCACCGGCGTAGCATGGTCCTGGTTAAGCACTTTAACCCACGATTCCATCGGAAGTTGGGGAGAACTAGAGAGTCAATTCGCAAGAAATTTTCATTTGACATACAAACGTCCAGCGTCGCTAGAAGAAGTCAAGTCATGCATACAGAGGAAGAACGAAACCCTACGTTCATACATACAGCGGTGGAGTATAATAAAAAACTCTACGGAAGACATCTCCGACGAGCGGGGAGTAGATGCTTTCTCGGCTGGCCTTCGCCGTTCGGATCTCGTGGAAGAATTAGTGAGAACAAGACCCAGGACAGTGTCAGAATTAATGCAGGTAGCAAACAGATTCGCCGATGGAGAAGACACTTACAACAACAAAAGGGCACGTTCACCAGAAGTCGAGAGAGCAAGCAGGCAAAGGCGCAGGTCTCGCAATGAGGATAGCCCCACAAGGTGCAACCAGATAGCCGTAGGATATGAAAGAAGGGACAAGGAAGGCTACGGAAGCAGGGAGTTCCAAGACAAAAATAGTTGTGAAAAAGAAAAGCCAAAGTACTCCGGCCCGTCGGCGGAAGACATGCTCCATGGACCCTGCCGTATCCACTATGCATATTTAGATGTGAAGAGAGTTTCTAATCACCAAATGAAAGACTGCAGAACATTCCTAAGGTTACAAGACGCCCCGGAGTCAAACCAAGGAGCACATCGAGGAGGTACAAACACAAGCCAAGGATATCAAATGCAACGTCTTGCAAGACATCTAGAATCAAAGGTGTACATATCCGCAATAATCCAGCCGGTCCCGAAGTCCAAAAAAGAGCAGAAGAGCATATCAAGGCAAGTGAACCTAGCAATATCGTGACCACGAGCTACCAAAGAATATCTAAGGTGGTCCGAGCAGCCAATCAGGTTTAGCAGAGCAGACCACCCAAGAAAAGTACCCAGGCCAGGGCATGTGCCAATGGTGTTAAAAGCACAAATAGGAGGATACAACATTGGGCGAGTATTTATGGACGCGGGAAGTGGAATAAACCTGATATACGTAAGGACCCTAAAGGCAATGAGCATCTCGCTGGAATGCATAAAGCTGACATATTGCTCTTTCCATGGAATAGTACCAGGAAGCGCAAACTACCCCCTCGGGAAAATAGAACTCGACATTTGTTTTGGCTAAAGTGGCAATTACCACAGAGAGAAGCTGGAGTTCGAAGTGATGGACTAGCCCTCACAGTACCATGCAATCCTGGGGCGACCAGCATTTGCAAAGTTCATGGCAGTCCCTCATTACGCATACTTAACACTCAAAATTCCAAGACCTAAGGGGACCACCACAATACAAGGCAGCTTCGAAGTATCTAACACCTGCGACAAAGAATTCAACAGGATGGCGCAAACTTTCGGCATGACAGCTGAATATGCAAGACTCAAGGGCGAAACTGATCACAATGTGCTACCCGACGTCGGTCGATCCCTACCAGACCAGGCTTTCGACGCAACGCAAGACTCCAAGAAAAGCGCGCTCGTCGAGTTCCTCCATGAGCACTGGGAAATCTTTGCCTGGTGTCCTTCAGACATGCCAGGGGTTCCCATGGAACTCGTCGAGCATGCACTAAATGTGGATCCAAAAGCAAAGCCAGTCAAGCAACCTCTGCGATGGTTCGATGAACCCAAAAGAAAAGCAATAGCAGCCAAGCTACACAGGCTAGAAAACGCAGGCTTCATCAGAGAAATCAAAGCATCAACTGAAGAAAATATGCCCTAGAGGCAATAATAATATTGTTATTATCATATTTCTTGTTCATGATAATGTTTATATTCCATGCTAGAATTGTATTAAGCAGAAACATTAATACTTGTGTGGTTTATGAACAACACTGTGTCCCTAGTATGCCTCTACTAGACTAGCTCATTGATTAATGATGGTTAAGGTTTCCTAACCATAGACATGAGTTGTCGATTAATAATGAGGTCATGTCATTAGGAGAATGATGTGATGGACAGACCCAAATTAAGCACATCAATTAGATCGGGTCATTGTGTTCACAATTGCGTAGCTTTTCCTATGTCAGTATCCTATTCCTTAGACCATGAGATAATGCCACTCCCTCGTACCGGAAGAGAGCTTTGAGGTCATCAAACGTCATCCTATGAGAGGGTGATCATAAAGGTGTCTCTCAGGTAATCGGAAAGTACTTGTTGGGTTGCATGTATCGAGATTGGGATTTGTCCCTCCCATGTCGGAGAGATATACTCCGGGCCCACGCGGTAATCAATATCATACACCGTTTGCAAACACGTGATTAATGAGTTTAATCACAGGGTGATATTGGATTGCGGAACGAGTAAAGAGTACTTGCTATGAACGAGATTGAACTAGGTATCGCGATGCCGGCGATCGAATCTCGGGCAAGTAAAATATCGCGAGACAAAGGAATTTGTATACGGGATTAATTGAATCCTGACATCGTGGTTCACTGATAATGATCTTCGTTGAATATGTGGGAGTCAATATGGATTTCTAGATCCCGCTATTGATTATTGATGTCGATCATGTCTGCACATTCTCGAACCCGTAGGGTCACACACTTAACGCTCATCGATGCTAGGGTAGTTTCAGGATTTATAGAAATAGTTTCAGAGAGTTGCGGAATTGTTCCAGGAAGAGGATTAATGATTTATTAATTAGTTGAATTAATAAATATTAATACATATATTTATTTAGTAGAAATAAATAAGGGCTAAAAGTTGGTCCATAAGTAGTTTTGCTAACGGGCTAATTTTGTAGCTCATCTAGACAAACTACTAAAAGGCAAAAAGAAAAAAAAGGAAAAGAAAAAAAGGGAGGGCGCCAGTTGGGCCGGCCTTGCGCCGCGCCGCAGCTGGGCCGGCTATGCGCCGCGCCCCTTGCTGGGCCGGGCATGTGCCGCCTGCGGCCTGGGACTCCCGTTGGGCGGGCTTTGCTGCGCGCCAGGGAGCTGGCTTGGCCTGCTTGGGCCGCAGCGTTCGCTCGCCAGGGCATCCATCGATGGGATTGATGTGCCTGGCGCCAGCGTTTGGCGATCGAGGCGGCCGCTAGTGCCCTATTCTCTCCTCTCGCTAGACAGGCATCACGGTCGGCTGGGCCTTTGGCCCATGGGCATAACGTGCACGACACACACGCATTGCTGGCATCGATGCGATCGAGCGAGGCTTTGCATGATGTCAGGTCACCTATAAAAAGATAGATCAGACCAGATCGACGTGACTGATTTTGATCAACCCTAGCCGCCGCTTTGCTGTCTTTTCTGTAGCCTCTTTTTGCTCTAGTTTGACTAGATTTTGAGCCTTTCTTTCTTCCACCTCGTGCGTGTAGGCGAAGCCCTGCCCGCAGATACTCTCCACCATAAGCACCATGCCGTCGTGCTGTTAATCCCATCTACCACTCCACCGCACCTTGCTGGGCCGAGGAGGAGGAGGAGTCGTTGCGCTGTACGTGTGCATCACTCGGAGGCGCCGCCCGTTGTGGCGCTTGGATCGGATCAGATCGCGAGGAGGAGACGCTAGTACAACTACGCCAACCACGTTCATCTGAACGTTTCCGATGTGCGATCTACAAGGGTATATAGATCTAATCTCTCTCGCTCATTGTTTTGCATCTCGTAGATCAGATCTTGGCTGTTCTTGTTCGTCTTTGTAGGAAAATTTTTGTATTCTATGCTGCGAAACCCTTCAGTGGTATCAGAGTGGGATCTATGCGTAGATGTTTTACACGAGTAAAACGCAACCATGTTGTTGCGGGCGTTGATGTTTTCTGTTGCAAACCTCTATTTTGTGTACTTCTTATGGCGCGGTATAGTGAGATCGAAGCGGTCCAGGCCAACCTTACGCGACCTCGTTCGCGAGACTGGCTCCGCACTTGACGTGTGGCTTGTTTCACACATGCGGCTGGTAGATGCCAGTTTCTCTCACTATAGTAGTCATGGGATTTACAATTGATGTTAGCAACCATAATATCACCGTTGTGGCTTTGCGTAGGTAAGAACCGTTCTTATGCGTAGCTCCCATAAACCACGTAAAATATGCAATAACAAATTAGAGGCGTAACTTGTTTTTGCAGGGAGTGTTTGTGATATGGTATTTCCATAAGATGTGATGTGTATGATATATGTGATGTATGCGATGATCATGTTTTGTAATGTTTCACGACTTGCATATCGATGAGTTCACAACCGGCAGGAACCATATGGTTGTCTTTATAATTTAGTATGACCTACGTGTCAACTTCTTATACGCCATGTAATAGCTTTACTTTATCGCTAAGTAGTTAGCAATAGTCGTAGTTGCTATTCGTGGTGGAGGCAATCATGGTGGATTGATGGAGATCATGCCGGCGCGCACATGATGGAGATCAATGCACGAAGATTGGCTATACCATATCACATATTGTATATGCATGTGATGTTTATCCTTTATGCATCTTATTTTGCTTTGATCGCGGCGGTAGCATTATAAGATGATCCCTCACACTTAATTTCAAGATAAAATGTGTTCTCCCCTCGTATGCGCTATTGCGAAAGATCATCGTTTTGAAGCATCACGTGATGATCGGGTGCTATAAACTCTACGTTCACATACAACGGGTGTAAGCCAGATTTACACATGCGAAAATGCAAGGGTTAAACTTGACGAGCCTTGCATGTACAGACATGGTCTCGGAACACACGGACCGAAAGGTCAAGCATGAGTCATATAGACGATATAATCAAACATGTTGATGTTCACCATTGAAGCTACATCATCTCACGTGATGATCGGTCTTGGTGTAGTGAATTTGGATCATGCTTCACTAAACAACTTCGAGGGATGTTGAATTTAGTGGGAGTTCATTAGTAATTCGATTAACTTGAACTAATTATCATGAACTAAATCTTAGTGTATTTGCATAAGTCGTTGTAGTCTTTGGCAACCGTTTTCCACTGACACTTAGTTTTAATTGAGTTAAAAGAACTATAGAATTCTGGATAATCACTTTTCAGACTAGTGCCGTTTAGTTAAAGTGTCAAGACTAAAGATTAAGTCCTATTACAATTTTAGCAAACCTTAATTGCTACATGTGATTTAATAAGTTGTATTAATCTAAGAGCAATGATTCAAGTTTAGTATCTCAAGATCATATGTTTGCCTTCATGAGAAATTGATCTTCAAAATTATTTGAGAATCAAAGTGATCTTGGAGCTGAAAGAATTGTTTTAGAAACGAACAAGAGGTGAAAGATATTTGATATCTAAAACTTTGATTGTTTGCAAAATGATGAAGTATAATTTAGTAAAAGAACATATGCTCATATTGTATGAATATATGCGAAGATTGAAGATGCTAAGCGTCCTGATCACCCAAAAGTTTGGGAACTAATATTATACTTGCATTCATCCTTATGAGCTATAGTAGTTCTATCATGAAAGTTGTCATGATAGGATGAATGATAAGGTATCGGCTAAATTGTTTTGCTATACCAAAAGATTACTAAAGAATGGAATTAGGAAGAATACCAGTTATATGATGATGGTGATCCACCTCAATTTGCAAAGTCCAAGGCCATTAGTATTTGACTAAACATCCTTTGGACTATGTGTCAAATGCTTGACGCCACTTTTGATGTTGATAGATTCTTCTAATGGAGAGGATACGCTAAGTAGGATCTGCAAAATATTTGGTAGAAAATGAAAAAGACTGGAAATGTCCAGCTCAGGTATATAAATGATATACATGTTATAGATGTATTCTTTGCTCGTTAACAATGTAATTCTTGGGTATTGGATACTGAGATTGTTGGTATGAAATGTCATACAAAGCAACACAATACAAGAACTACAATGGCCTAAATAACTAGCAAAAGAATGTGGTAATAATGTGCATCGAGAAACAAATAAATGTGTTATTGTGTTCTTGGTGGCATCAAACCTAGCCTTCAAGATTTGTTATGAACTTAATAACTGTTATCTTATTCTGGTATTATGAGAACAATTGTTGTTCATGTTATTACCGTCTTCCATAATCGATGGATAGATTATTATAAATCTTGTTGGTAAAATAGACATTTATAGCACTGATGCTGAAGGTCGCAAGACAAAACAAATTTCACTTAAATTTGAAGCACCACTGTTTAAGTCATATTGGAAACAAAACATGAAATAAATTCTATATTGATAGATTTTTGAGTCATTTGATTTCGAATTGATTGACACTTGTGAGACTCCTCTTAAAGACGATTAAACTCCGTTCATGGGCCATGGATAGAACAAGCGACTAACTAAATGGAGATCGTACATGTTGATGTATATAGTCCATTGTGTGAAGTCGATCGCGGTGTATTTTTCTATTTTATCAATGACTCGAATAGATATATGGTATATCTACATGATGAGATAGAAATATGAAATGATTGAAGTTGTTCAATTTATAAAGTGGAAATTAGTGTAACAAGAAAATTCAAGTATTTATGATTGGATCATAATAGAGCATATTTGAGTTACAAGTTAAGCAAACATCTAAGAGTTAAGTGAATTGTTTCACAAACTTGCATCTCGTGAAACACCATAGGAGTATGGAGTTTTTGATGGGTGTAATCAAACCTTGTTTGATATGGTTAGATCAATGATGAAATAAAACTGCCAATATAGTTTGTGGATTGTGCTTTAGAGACTACCGCTTTTCACTGAATAGAGTGCCATCACAATCTGCTGAAATGACACCGTACAAGTTATAGTTGTCTTTTCTTAAATTTTGGTATGCAAGGCATATGTGTAAAATGTTTACAACCAAAATTGGATTAGTAAGTCTTTGTAGGTTATCCCAAAGAATGTCGATGGGTATTCCTTCTACTATGAACCCAAACACATAGTGATTGTCGCTAAAAGGTGAATTTCTTATGAAGGAGTTTTCTCGCGAAAGGTTTAAGTGGGAGGAAAATAGAACTTGATGAGGTTATTGAATCTGAGCAAGATGATCAGAGTAGCGCAACACCGGAAAATGTTCTGGAAGTGGCAACTGCATTCATGGCTTCCGCGCCTACAATATGTTGTAGTACCGGACATCAAAGTTCCTATTTAACCAAGTTGGTCATCGTCAAATAGCAAGATTTGAGGATGGGATATTATTAGATAATAGTAACCAACAATATACAAAGAAGCGATGATAGGCCCTGACTTCGTCATATGGATTATTCTAGCAACAATTACATATTGAGATATGATAGTTGAATAAATGAAACAACATTCCTCTACCGGAATGCACACCAAGGACGTGTACCTGACACGACCCAATGAGTTTTGCTGATTCAAAGGTTGCTAGATATATATATATGCAAACTTCTATGGTAGAAGTAAGTATAACGGAGTTGGTATCTTCAATGATGAAAATGTTAAAGAGTTAATTTCATCAAGATATTTGAAGATGCTTGTATTTATAAGAAAGTAAGTGGGAGCGCTGAGACATATTTCGAATACTTTATGTACATGACATATCGTTTACTGGAAATTATGTGTTTTTCTTGATATTGTTAAGTTTTCATTAAAATTAGATTTTTGATGAAAGACTTAGGTAAAACCAGAATATTAAGCATCAATGTCTATGCAGATAGATTGAGGCACTAATATAGTTTTGCCAGAGTACATAGATGAAATATTGAATTTGTTCAATATGGAAACAATAAGAACGGTTCTTGTTGCATGGAAGAGGTTGGAGCAAGAATCAAGTGTTTTGACACTCAATGAGTGAAACCACAAGAATGACATTATCAATCTTGTACACCATGATATGTATATCCAGATATGTCCGATGCTCTAAAGATTGCAAGCATTCATATGATGATCGTTGGACAATAGTAAAGATATTCTTATGTACTTTCAAAGAACTAAGAATATATTATGTATGCAGGAGTGACAAATGGTTCATTGCAATGAGCTATATTGGCTTTGTCACACATACAAGTAAAATTTTATCTCAATTTTAGACTATTTGTTTTGAGTTATAAGGTGGCACAATAAGATGGAAGAAAGTTCCATAATGACTTGGATGAGTTCCAATGTTAAGCATTGTGACAGATACCGCAACAAAGGCTAAGTATATAATTGCTCTAGAAGCAGCAAGAGAACTAGGTGTAGTTCCAATTGTGCTAGTACTATGTAGTTCTATTGTATGACAATAGTGACAACATAGTCTCGGCCAAGAAACAAAAGGTCTCACCAGAAGACCAAGTTTATACGATGCCATCTCATGTCAAGATGAGTAATGCGTGATGACGCAAAAGATATGCAAATACACACAGACCTGAAAGTGTCAGATCCGTAGATAAGGTTTACCACGTGCAACGCGTATGAATAACACCGGAATGCCATAGGTGTTAAAGGCACAAGTATTGACTAGATTATTGACTCTAGTGCAAGTGGGAGACTGAAGGAAATATGCCCTAGAGGCAATAATAATATTGTTATTATCATATTTCTTGTTCATGATAATGTTTATATTCCATGCTAGAATTGTATTAAGCGGAAACATTAATACTTGTGTGGTTTATGAACAACACTGTGTCCCTAGTATACCTCTACTAGACTAGCTCATTGATTAATGATGGTTAAGGTTTCCTAACCATAGATATGAGTTGTCGATTAATAATGAGGTCATGTCATTAGGAGAATGATGTGATGGACATACCCAAATTAAGCACAACAATTAGATCGTGTCATTGTGTTCACAATTGCGTAGCTTTTTCTACGTTAGTATCCTATTCCTTAGACCATGAGATAATGCCACTCCCTGGTACCGGAAGAGAGCTTTGAGGTCATCAAACGTCATCCTATGAGAGGGTGATCATAAAGGTGTCTCTCAAGTAATCGGAAAGTACTTGTTGGGTTGCATGTATCGAGATTGGGATTTGTCCTTCCCATGTCGGAGAGATATACTCCGGGCCCACTCGGTAATCAATATCATACACCGTTTGCAAACACGTGATTAATGAGTTTAATCACAGGGTGATATTGGATTGCGAAACGAGTAAAGAGTACTTGCTGTGAACGAGATTGAACTAGGTATGGCGATGCCGACGATCGAATCTCGGGCAAGTAAAATATCGTGAGACAAAGGAATTTGTATACGGGATTAATTGACTCCTGACATCGTGGTTCACCGATAATGATCTTCGTTGAATATGTGGGAGTCAATATGGATTTCTAGATCCCGCTATTGATTATTGATGTCGATCATGTCTGCACATTCTCGAACCCATAGGGTCACACACTTAACGCTCATCGATGCTAGGGTAGTTTCGGGATTTATAGAAATAGTTTCAGAGAGTTGCGGAATTGTTCCGGGAAGAGGATTAATGATTTATTAATTAGTTGAATTAATAAATATTAATACATATATTTATTTAGTAGAAATAAATAAGGGCTAAAAGTTGGTCCATAAGTAGTTTTGCTAACGGGCTAATTTTGTAGCTCATCTAGACAAACTACTAAAAGGCAAAAAGAAAAAAAGGAAAAGAAAAAAAAGGGAGGGCGCCAGTTGGGCTGGCCTTGCGCCGCGCTGCAGCTGGGCTGGCTATGCGCCGCGCCCCTTGCTGGGTCGGGCATGTGCCGCCCGCGGCCTGAGACTCCCGTTGGGCGGGCTTTGCTGCGCGCCAGGGAGCTGGCTTGGCCTGCTTGGGCCGCAACGTTCGCTCGCCAGGGCATCCATCGATGGGATCGATGTGCCTGGCGCCAGCGTTTGGCGATCGAGGCGGCCGCTAGTGACCCGTTCTCTCCTCTCGCTAGACAGGCATCACGGCCGGCTGGGCCTTTGGCCTATGGGCATAACGTGCACGACACGCACGCATCGCTGGCATCGATGCGATCGAGCGAGGCTTTGCGTGATGTCAAGGTCACCTATAAAAAGATAGGTCAGACCAGATCGACGTTACTGATTTTGATCAACCCTAGCCGCCGCTTTGCTATCTTTTATGTAGCCGCTTTTTGCTCTAGTTTGACTAGATTTTTATCCTTTGTTTCTTCCACCTCGTGCGTGTAGGTGAAGCCCTGCCCGCAGATACTCTCCACCATAAGCACCACGCCGTCGTGCTGCTGATCCGATCTACCACTCCACCGCACCTTGCTGGACCGAGGAGGAGGAGTCATTGTTGCGCTGTACGTGTGCATCGCTCGGAGGTGCCGCCCTTTGTGGTGCTTGGATCGGATCGCGAGGAGGAGATGCTAGTACGACTATGCCGACCACGTTCATCTGAACGTTTCCGATGTGCGATCTACAAGGGTATGTAGATCTAATCTCTCCCGCTCGTTGTTTTGCATCTCGTAGATCAGATCTTGGCTGTTCTTGTTCGTCTTCGTAGGAATTTTTTTGTTTTCTATGCTGTGAAACCCTTCATCAACTTGGGTGTCTAACCCAATTATTGTCCCCAAGAAAAACACGAATGTACAAAGAGTATGTGTCGACTACACGTCTCTCAACAAGCACTGTCCTAAGGATCCCTTTCCACTACCTCGCATCGATCAGATAATCGACTCAACGGCGGGGTGCGCCAGGCTTAGCTTTTTGGATGCGTATTCTGGCTACAACCAGATCAAGTTGAAGAAAGAAGACGAAGAAAAAACAGCTTTTATCACACCATACGGCGTTTTCTGCTATCAAGTCATGCCCTTCGGTCTCAAAAATGCAGGAGCAACTTATCAACGGATGATGCAAAACTGCCTCGAAAGTCAAATAGGCCGCAACATCCAAGTCTACATCGACGACATGGTCATCACCACAATAAAGGAGGAGTCTTTCATTAGAGACCTGTAGAAAACCTTCGACAACCTCAACAGGTACAAGCTCAAGCTTAACACGACAAAATGCTCTTTTGGCGTGTCAGCAGGGCAATTTCTGGGGTTCCTGGTGTCAGCAAGCGGCATAGAGGCAAACCTAGAGAAAATCTAAGCAATACTAATGATGGGGAAACCAGCAAAGCTACACGACGTACAGAAACTCGCAGGACGCGTGGCAGCACTAAGTCGATTTGTCGCACGATTAGGAGAAAAAGCTCTCCCCTTCTACGCACTCATGAAAAAGTCAGATGACAAGTTCGAGTGGACAGAAGAGGCAGATACAGCTTTCGTGCAGTTGAAAAAAGTGCTCACCACACCACCAGTGTTGGTCGCACCGAAAGAAAAAGAGCCACTACTACTATATATTGCAGCCACACATCAAGTGGTAAGCACGGTACTAGTAGTCAAGCGAAGTGAAGAAGGACAGGCGCACGGAGTCTAGCGGCCGGTATATTTCCTTAGTGAAGTCCTATCACCAACAAAGCAGAGGTTCCCGCACTACCAGAAGCTTGCATACATCGTGTTCACAATAGCATGAAAATTACGACAATATTTCGTGGTGCACCCAATCATAGTGGTTAACGAAGCCCCACTATCAAATATATTGAACAACCTTGCAGCAACAGGACGTGTCTCCTTATGGGGAATCGAACTATCTCCCCTGGACATCACGTACAAGAAACGAAAAGCAATCAAATCTCAGGTACTACCAGATTTCACAGCAAAGTGGCTCAAACTACAAAACACAGGACCACCGGACCTGTCGAGTGTATGGACAATGTACTTCAATGGGTCAAAAATGGTCCAAGGCGCAGGAGCAGGGGTAGTCTTAATAATCACCACAGGGGGACAACTAAAGTATGTGTTGAAGATGAGCTTTCCACAAGCTTACAACAATGAAGTAGAGTATGAGGCCTTGCTTCATGGAATGAAAATGCCCAAAGCATGCGGAGCAAACCGACTGAAAATATTCGGCGACTCAAATCTCGTCGTCCAGCAAGTGATGAATCGGTGCGATGCCATTAGCGACAACATGACGGCGTACAGAATTTTGTATTACTACCTAGAAGGAACTTTTGATGGGTGTGAAGTTTCACATGTCAGTAGAGCCAGCAACGAGGAAGCCGACAATCTAGCAAACATCGGGTCCCAATGCCTGCCTATACCACCAGGAGTCTTTTGGGAGGCAATCATAGAGAGGTCAATAAAAAGTAGCACGAGTTCGACTCCAGGGGAACCAAGTTAGCATCCGATGACAGGCTCGGGAGCTGGCAAGCCAGGAACAGGAAGCATAGCAGAGCCAGAGGAAGTCATGATGATCGAAGAAACTTGGATGCAACCATACTTGGTGTATATGATAAACAAGACACTACCCAAAGATACAATCGAAGCAAGAAGGATAATACGATGATCCAAAGCTTTTGTCATACTACAAGGGAAGTTGTACAAGAAAAGTATAACTGGCGTATTACAGCAATGTGTCACCCCTCAAGAAGGACAAGATATATTAAAATACATCCATGCAGGAGTTTGCGGGCATCATGCTAGCAGCAGAGCTATAGCAGCAAAAGCTTTTCGTGCAGGATTCTACTGGTTAACGGCCATCGAAGATGCAAAAGACATAGTACGAAGGTGTGAGGCCTGTCAATGATTCGCATCCAGACCACACGCGCCAGCGGCAGAATTACAGCCAATACCACTGTCCTAGCCCTTCGCACAATGGGGCTTGGACATGGTAGGAAAATTGCACAAGTCTTGGCCTGGAGGGCACGTCTACATGCTGGTGGCAGTAGAAAAATTCACCAAGTGGGTAGAAGCAGCCCCAGTAACAACTCAAGATTCCACGACAGCAATCAACTTTATCAAGTCAATAGTATTCCGTTTTGGAGTACCACACAGCATCATCATAGACAATGGAACAAATTTTACATCGACGGAGTTCAAAAGTTATTGCGAGAGTGTGGGAATCAAGCTGAAGTTCACATACGTCGCACACCCCAAAATAAATGGGCAAGTTGAGAAAGCAAACGGCTTAATATGTAACGGAATAAAAAAAGAGGCTTTTAGCGCCCTTGGAGAAAGCCAAGCACGCTTGGGTAGATGAATTACCCTCCGTGCTCTGGAGTGTGAGAACCACGCCTAATGCGGCTACCCAAGAAACACCTTTCTTTCTGGTCCATGGCGCAGAAGCCGTGCTTCCAGTCGAAATTACGCATGAAGCACCAAGGATTGTGGCTTATGATGAAACAACCTCCACAGAAGCACTTCAAGACGACATCGACGAACTAAGAGATGTAGCACTAGCCAGAGCTATGCAGTACTAGCAAAGCCTACGAAACTACCATAGTAGTCGAGTTCGCCCCCGATCTTTCACAGTAGGGGACCTAGTCTTACGACTCAAGCAGGATGGCCACGGCAAATTAGAGTCCCCATGGGTGGGACCTTACATCATTACAGAAGTCATCCCAGGAGGAGCTTATCGATTACAAGACAAGAAGACAGGCAAAGATAAGAGCAACCCGTGGAATACAGAACAGCTCCAGCGTTTCTATGCATAGAAGAAGCACGACAATAGGAAACTGCGACTTATGACCCTCTGAACCCAGAACAAGAGGCCACAGGTCGGGTTCCTTGGGTCAACTCGACGATATGTATAATATGTCAAGATTTTCCACTTAGGGGCTCCGACCCTCGAGTCGTATAAAGAAATATAAAAATTATTGAGATCATGTACTCACGTCTCCTCAAGAGTTACTACTAGGTTGTGCGCAACCCTACATCCGCCAAGAGAAAACGCGGCTAGAAAGAAAATCGCGAGTAAATCAACACACCTCAGAACACTGATAGTTCCTCTGGTCTATTACCAAACACGATAGCATAAAATAAAGTTCATTACATATATTTATTACATAACGCAAGCTAAAGGAGCACCAATCCAAGGATTACATCAAAGTATAATCTACTAGAAGTGCACTTCAGCCTTGTACTCCTTCTGGCATGCAGTCATAGATCTTCACGTCAAACTTCGACGTACCATAGTGGTAGTCAAAGAGCATGAAAAACCCTTGATGCAGGTCATGGTCCTACGCAAATTGGGGCCAGCCACCCCTAAAGTACATCTCGCCGCGTCCATCGTATTGCACTTCCACTTCGTAGGGAGTTCCTCCTCCAGATTGTTCGCGGAGGATTGCTTCATGAAGCTCGCGCCCATCCATGAACTTGGTGAACTTCAGCAGAACAAGTTGCTGCTCACGGCATTGAGCACCAGCGATACAGAAGAAAGAATATATCTTGGCGGAAGGAGGAGGAGAGGCGTTGCGAGGAATAGCACTGGCACCTGGAGCAACTGCTACAGATGTCTTGAGCTTATTTTTACTCCCCAAGGGGCGGCCGGGGCACCGCTTTGCAGATGCGGACGACGAAGTCACCATGGAGGCATCCTTTGTTTTGTTCTTACTTCCGTGGGGATGGCCGTGCCCTCGCTTCTCCATCAGCGCACCGGTGTTAGTATTGCCAGCACCAGTGTCCGCCATTGGAAGGTAGTGCTTGGTGGAAAGAAAACCCTTGATGAGATTTGGAGGAAGAAGACAATGCGGCGGAAAAAGATCACAGTGAAGAGAATAGGGTTTTCCCTGATGACCGGCGTACTTTATTTATAAGTAACCTTTTGTGGGCCTTTATGAATTACAGGTCCAATTAAAAGATACGGGCTTTGACATTTCGCTCAGAGCAGAGAAAGGAACAGTGGAAACATATATAAAGGAAGGAGAGAAGATATGTGCAAACCTCCAAGGATAAAAAGCAATGCAGCAGAGCAATATTTGAGTCTATAAAAGGTTGCAACGCACCCCCTACTTGTAGCCTCAAGGGCTACTGCCATTGGGAGCTCTTGATGCGCACCCGACGATCCAACACAAGAATACAATAGCTAAGATGGGAAGACAATATATTTGAGCCTATACCTGAAAAATTTCGGCTATAGCCTCGGGGGCTACTCCCATCGGGAGCACTGGTCGTGCACCCAATGACAACGGATAATGTTGAGTAAAGATCGAAAAATATCACCGACTACCTTTGTCGACAACAATCTTCGACTATATTGTCGACAAGTTGACATCGACTACTCCCATCGGGAGTTATTCGCGATTATTTGAAGGAAGAACAACTCAAAGATTTTGCACATTTCAACAGTCAAACAAGGCTTGCCAAAGAAGATAATGATTCTCAGGCTAAGTCATTGTGACAAAGCTTGAATGTCATGGTTATAAAAAGTCATGAAGGTAAGACCCCAGGATCCGTCCTATGTGGCCTAGTATACGCACCTGAATGCACTATGCTAGTAAACTTTCTGTGTCTACAACGCGAAGAAAATCCTGGTGGACGCACTGGGTACCCTGAGGACTACTGGAACCCTTTCTTTGTAAGTCCTAAATGTGGCAAAAGATTGGGTTAGACCAGGTCCCAGACTCAAGTCCAAGGGGATTGAGTTTGAAGTAGGTAATGAGTATCTGCTCCGGCAGTTAACTGACATCTTGATACTTCAGAGCTGTTAGGCTTGTTAACCAAAAACCCCTTGTGAGATAATATAATGAAAGTTGTTTAATTGAGTACAGGGAAAAGAAGAAGTCGAAGAATGATCAAGTCAAACATATGAAGATTTGAGATTCAACCTGAATCTACGATCCTGGTAGAATCTCGGGGGCTACTGACAAGGGTATAGCTACCCGTTACTTGTGTACCCCTGAGGCCCATTAAAGCTAGGCCCAAGAATATTCATAGTCAAAGTACGAGTCCATGTCGTATACAGACATTGTAATATGTGTCAGATCCGACAGGTTCCTTGAGACCTGGCCACCTATATATAGGGGCCAGGAGAGGCCAGTCAGTGATAGATTGAGAGTAAGCCAAGTTGATCACCACGTTTATTCTCGATACACGCCTTGTTTGACTGATCTTTACCTTCGAGTTTATTCGACACCCTATTCCCCCGATCCTAAGTCCTTCATTTAGGACATTTGTCGAGTTAACCCTCATCACTAGGTAAACAAATTACAGTTGGGCAATTGATAGAATAAAGAATGCAAAGCAATGCATGTACATGTCATGAATATCACTATGAGATTCACTTGGGATTACAACATAATACATAGACCGTAATCCAACTGCATCTATGACTAATAATCCACCCGCAGGATATCATCCGAACAACCCTTGGGTATTAAGTTGCAAGCAATAGATTATCGCCTTAAGCAAAGTGTGTAATGTAAACAATACAAATGTCCTTGAACAAAAGATTGTTGTTTTCTCCCTAGTGGCAACAATACATCTACAACCTTAGAAGTTATTGTCACTCTCCCAGATTACTAGAGGCATGAACCCACTATCGAGCATAAATACTCCCTCTTGGAGTCACTAGCATCTACTCGGCCAAGATATCTACAGGCAATGGAGAGCATGCAAGATCATAAATAACAAAGACATGATAAATCAACAATCAACTTGACATAGTACTCAATATTCATCAGATCCCAACAAACACAACATATAGAATTACATAATGATGATCTTGATCATGATAGGTAGCTCACAAGATCTAGACATGAAACACAAGGAGGAGAATACAACCATCTAGCTACTCCTATGGACCTATAGTCCAAGGTAGACTACTCACGGATCACTCCAGAGGCTGGCATGGTGATGAAGAAGGCCTCCGGTGATGATTCCCCTCTCTGGCAGGGTGCTAGGAAGAGCTTCTGGACCCTCCCGATCTTGGGACGACGGCGGCGGCTTGCAGTATGTTTCATGGAAAAGTGTTCGTCTCCTTAGGGTTTTCCCGTCAAAGGGAATTTATAGGCGGAAGGGCGATGTCAGGGGTGGACCAGGGGTCCACACCACCTGGTGGCGTGGCCAGGGGGTGGCCCGCACCACCCTATGGTGCGGCCACCCTCTGGCCCCGCTCCGTCTCTCCTTTGGACTCCGTCTTTGTGTCAGGTAAATAGGAACTTCGGCTTTTGTTTCGTCCAATTCCGAGAATATTTCCTGTGTAGCTTTTCTGAAACACAAATAGCAGAAAACAGGAACTGGCACTGTCGCATCTCGTTAATAGGTTAGTTCCAGAAAATGCATAAAAATGCCACGAAGTGTAAACAAAACACAAAGCAATTGGTGTAAAACAAGCATGGATCATTGATGGGGCCGAGTTGATGGTGCCAGGAAACTTGTTGGCTTGTAGTAAATGACCGGCTAGTTGGTAAACCCCAAGAGAAGGTTTTGATGAATATAGCAGCAAGTTTTCCCTCAGTTAAGAACAAAGGTATATCGATCAGGAGAAAAGCAGACAATAACAACTGAAGGTGATGCTTGCTAGTTTGCGACAGCTTCGGACAATTTATATGTGGCGCCTCGTCCAAGCTTTGCTTTGCTAGCTGCAACGTGGAACCTGCACACAACACAACCAAGTACTTTGCTCCCAACTTGCGATGAGGTTGTCAATCTCACCGGTTTGCTTGAAACAAAGGTTATGAGCGTATCGAGTGGAAAACAGTAGAAGTATGTGAGTAAAGTAAACAGTACAAGTAAAGTAAACAGGTGATAGCAATAAGATGGAAATAGGACCGGGGTCCACAGTTCACTAGTGGTGTCTCTCCATAAGATAAATAACACATGCTGGGTAAACAAATTACGGTTGGGCAATTGATAGAATAAAGATAAACGTGATATGTCAAGAAGATCACTATGATATTTACTCTGGGCATTACAACAAAATACATAGACTGTCATCCAACTGCATCTATGACTAATAATCCACTTGTGGCGAATCAATCCGAGAACTCCACAAGTATTAAGTTGCGAACAACAGATAATTGCATTAAGCAAAGTGTGTAATGTAAACAAAGCATATGCCCTTGAGCATATGAATGTTGTTTTCTCCCTAGTAGCAACAACACATCTACAACCTTAGAGGTTTCTATCACTCCCCCAGGTTAAATAGAGGCATGAACCCACTATCGAGCATAAATACCCCTCTTGGAGTCACTAGCAACTACTCGGCCAAGATAGCTACTAACAACGGAGAGCATGCAAGATCACAAACAACATAGAGATAACAAAAGATATAATTTAGTACAGCAACTCAATCATAACACCAATATTCATCGGATCCCAACAAACCAAACATGTAGAATTACATAATGGTGATCTCAATCATGTAGGGCAGCTCATGAGATGTAACATGAAGCACATGGTGGAGAAGACAACCATCTAGCTACTGCTATGGACCCATAGTCCAAGGTAGACTACTCACTTATCGCGCCGGAGGCAAGCATGGTGATGAAGAAGACCTCCGGTGGCGATTCCCCTTTCCGGCAGGGTGCCAGGAAGAGCTTCTGGACCCTCCCGATCTTCGGGTCGACGGCGGCGGCGGATCGCGATGTGTTCTGGAAAAGTGATCGGGTACTTAGGATTTTACCGTCGGGGGGTCTTTATAGGCGAAGGGCCGATGTCAGAGGTGGCCCTAGGCCTCCTCACACCAGGGCGGCGCGGCCAAGGCCTGGGCCGCGCCAGCCAGGTGTGAGGGGCCCTAGTGGCCCCTCTCCTTCTCTCCTTCGGATGACTGGAAGCTCCCGGACAAAATAAGACTTCAGGAACTTGTTTCGTCCAATTCCAAGAATATTTCCTGTGTATCACTTCTGAAACACAAAAACAGCAGAAAACAGGGAACTGGCACTCTGGTGACTCGTTAATAGGTTAGTTCCGGAAAATGCATAAAAGTGCCACTAAGTGTAACAAAATAGTAGGCAAATGGTGTAAAAACAAGCATGGAGCATCAAAAATTATAGATACGTTGGAGACGTATCAAGCATCCCCAAGCTTAACTCCTGCTCGTCCTCGAGTAGGTAAGTGATAACAAAAGAATAATTTTTGAGGTGACATGCACCTACACAATCTTGATCATATATGTAAGCATTTGTGAGCTGGGATCATAAGAACTTAAACATGGGCATGAAGATATAATCTTGACAATAAGAACTTAGCAACCATGTTGTAAACATGAAAATGAACACAAACAAAAGATCATGAAAATGAAACAATGAAAGTCAAATGTGTGTTCAAATCATAAGGAAAAACATACAAATGGTTTTTAGCTTGTCCTTCAAAGAGAGCAAAACATAAATGCATAGGACACCTTCAAGTTTAAGAGGGCGACTAGATGCAAATAATTTGAGAACAAGTGAAACCAACAATATGAATCAATCAATGAAAACTTTGGGACAATGCACATTATACTAAGAATGACAACTATGCTCTCTTAATGGTGCATAAAGATAGAAGGTGGTGACTCAACATGAAAGTAAAAGAAAGGCCCTTCGCAGAGGGAAGCAGTGATTGCAAGTTTTATAACCTTCAAAAATTATGGTACTTACCGGCTTTGAGCTCTCATTGCCCCCATCATAAGCATCTTGAATGGTTAAAGTTAATGCAAGAACAATTATGATGCATATGCTTGACAAATCATAAGTTGAAAACCTCGTGTCCCGTGAATACGAGTACCCAAACCTCATGCTACTTTACTTAGAGTCCCAAGCAAGGCTCTTGTCATTGTAAGTATATGCATATCATTGAGAACCGCCAATGGGGTACCTCCGTGCCCGATGACATGGAACAAGCCCACATCAAAATGACAGAACAAGCAGACAATGAACACCTCGACATCTCTTTTATTTGCCATTTGTTTAGCTTTTTATTGTGAGATGCGTCGTCGAATGTTCACCATGGGTATGCTGCAAATTTCCACCATGAATTATGCATGGCTTAGATTAGCGGCCCGGCGTTTCCCTAACACATATACAAACTCCATGATCCCCACAAGATTCCCAATTCATTTCACACTGCGGGCATCCATAAACAAAAGATCACGATATCAACTCAAATAAGAAGTGCAATGTTGAAAGCTTGCCCATGACTGCATGGCTGGGCTAGTCTCCAACTTACAACTTGCAAGCATAACAACTCAACATAAGAGACCACAATGTCAAATTTTTAAGAACATGAAAAAGTAAAGTGTGCCTTCCGGTTCGTGAGAGCTTTACTGACCAAATTTCGCATAACACTGGTAAGAGTTTAATTTGAAGAGAAAATAAAAGCAAGTCAAATTTACTTGGAATAGCAAATTGCTAGTAGGTATGTATGGTGGACACTTTGGAAAACTTTAGCTTTTAGGAGTTGGATGCACGAGTAGAGCTCATACTCAGTATAAGGCGAGGGCTAGCAAAAGACTGGGAGCGACCAACTAAGAGAGCAATAATGGCCATAATCATGCAAAGCGACAAAGCAACATTAAAAGAAGCATAAGATGGCATCAAAAGTCAAAAACTAAATGATCATAGAGGCTATATGGCGACTTTGTAAGAGTCTACCGTGTGTGAGCATGCGCCAAGTCAACCCAAATAAAGCATCAAGGAGAAAACCAAAATAATGCTTCCATACAATAAAAATAACGCATGATTTTTTCAAAGGCTCATTAAGCAATCTCAGTTATTTGAGACAAGTCATGCTACAGAAAAACCACTAAGCATACCATCAAAAATACATCAAGCATGACATGAAAAAGCCTAATCCACAGTCTACACAAGCTCCTTCTTGTACCACAATTTTGCATAAAGCTTTTTCTCTTTTCCAACACCATTTGAAATTTTTATAAACACCTCTTTTGATGAAAACCAATAAAGATCAGAGGCAAAAATACACCTTGATAAACAAATATAATAAGATCTGAATGCAAATCAAGGCGAAAACAAAAACCAAAAGCAGTAGCGAAAAAATAAGAACACCCGGTGAAATTGTAAGAATGAAAAACGGAGTGTTCTTTGCAAATGAAAACGAGTACATCTCCTCCAAAGGAAATTTGTTGGGGTCCAACAATTTATTGCAGCAAACAAAACTAAACTAACAAAGAAAACTAAAACAACTGACGCTCCAAGAAAAACACATAGTGCATGAAGCAATAAAAATATAGTGTTTTGAAAGGTGACCTGATTTTTGCCGATGAAGAAGGGGTGCCTCGGGGGCATCCCCAAGATTTGAAGCTTGTACTTCTTGGATATTTCTTGGGGTGATGCATGGGCATCCCCAAGCTTGAGCTTTTGTCCATTCTTCAGCTCATCCCATTATTCTCCAATCCCTACACTTGAAAACTTCCTTCATACAAAACTAAACACAAATCTATTAGCAACATTAGTGTAGGCATAACATATAATCAACCTCTTTTAGCTCCAGGTTTCACCTCAAAACCACCACATATATAGAAAATACTACTGTAGCAACCTCCCCAAAATTTCCGTGATCAAAAGAACTCAAAAGAAAGCGATAAAGTGGCAAACACAAATATTGGCAGAAATCTGTCAAAACAGAACAGCTGACAAAGATCGAATTTTTGAGAGTTTTTATGTTGCTGAAATAAAAAAGTGTTCAACTAACGAAAGTTTGGATATAACCTGGGGCATATGCACAAGAAATCGCAGGTCCAAAATATATACAGAGAATTTATACGAATTTTTACGGTGCAGCACCAAAAACAGTTTCAGGACAGCAACATCCCCAAATCTTTACCTCACTCGAATTAGAGGCTTCTCTTGGCACAAAAACGAAATAAACAAGATAAGGAGCAGTCATTACAGTAGTAATGACTTCCAAGACTCAAATAAAAGAAAAAGTACTGAAAATAAAACATTGGGTTATCTCCCAAAAGTGCTTTTCTTTAACGCCTTTGAGCTAGGCGCAGAAAATTGCGAATCAAGTAATAATGAAAGGGGGATCAGGATCCACTATAGGAATAAAGAAATGCATACTATCCAATTGAGGTTTTGAGTATCCCTTGTAATCACGCTTTGGTACACTATTTTCATCAAAAAGATTTTCAGGACAAATCCAACTAGTATTAGCTACCAAGGCATTATGAATTCCTATAAGCTTACAAGGTATTGGCAATCTAGAATCTTCGTTGGGTGTACCAACAATTTCAACAGGCGAGCCAAGCTTATTAAACTTCTTAAAAACTTTCCTAGCCTCAATTGCAACATCTCTAAATTCTATGCGCAAAGTTTCCAAAATAAAAGCTTTCTTTTCGGGATCCTCAATTTCATGAAGCTTAAGGAACATGTATTGCATAAAAGGATTAAGACTGGCAAACCTAGTTTCCAACATGTGAATCAAATAAGAAGAAGCAACTTCAATACTAGGAGCTAGCTCAACCAAAGATTTTTCCTCAACTTCCTTATGCATACTAATGTGATTAAAGAACTCCTCAATGCTACTTTTTCCAATAATTGAACCACTACCTACTGAGAGGTCCTCCAGAACGTACTTAGGGATCAACATGATGAACTAAAAGTAAAGGAATAACTACCAAGGATTCTAATTTTTTTGGGTTTTTGATAAAAAACGATGCAGGTAAAATAAATAAAGTAAAGCAAAACAAAACAATAACAAAGTAAAGGATGTGCGTGCGAAAACTCCCCTCTCAGAAGTCTTCCACTCTTCCCCAGCAACGGCGCCAGGAAACTTGTTGATGGGGCCGAGTTGATGGTGCCAGGAAACTTGTTGGCTTGTAGTAAATGACCGGCCAGTTGGTAAACCCCAAGAGAAGGTTTTGATGAATATAGCAGCAAGTTTTCCCTCAGTTAAGAACCAAGGTATATCGATCAGGAGAAAAGCAGACAATAACAACTGAAGGTGATGCTTGCTAGTTTGCGACAGCTTCGGACAATTTATATGTGGCGCCTCGTCCAAGCTTTGCTTTGCTAGCTGCAACGTGGAACCTGCACACAACACAACCAAGTACTTTGCTCCCAACTTGCGATGAGGTTGTCAATCTCACCGGTTTGCTTGAAACATAGGTTATGAGCGTATCGAGTGGAAAACAGTAGAAGTATGCGAGTAAAGTAAACAGTACGAGTAAAGTAAACAGGTGATAGCAATATGATGGAAATAGGACCGGGGTCCACAGTTCACTAGTGGTGTCTCTCCATAAGATAAATAACACATGCTGGGTAAACAAATTACAGTTGGGCAATTGATAGAATAAAGATAAACGTGATATGTCAAGAAGATCACTATGAGATTTACTTTGGACATTACAACAAAATACATAGACCGCCATCCAACTGCATCTATGACTAATAATCCACTTGTGGCGAATCAATCCGAGAACTCCACAAGTACTAAGTTGCGAGCAACAGATAATTGCATTAAGCAAAGTGTGTAATGTAAACAAAGCATATGCCCTTGAGCATATGAATGTTGTTTTCTCCCTAGTAGCAATAGCACATCTATAACCTTAAAGGTTTCTGTCACTCCCCCAGGTTAAATAGAGGCATGAACCCACTATCGAGCATAAATACCCCCTCTTGGAATCACTAGCAACTACTCGGCTAAGATAGCTACTAACAACGGAGAGCATGCAAGATCATAAACAACATAGAGATAACAAAAGATATAATTCAGTACAGCAACTCAATCATAACACCAATATTCATCGGATCCCAACAAACCAAACATGTAGAATTACATAACGGTGATCTCAATCATGTAGGGCAGCTCATGAGATCTAAACATGAAGCACATGGTAGAGAAGACAACCATCTAGCTACTGCTATGGACCCATAGTCCAAGGTAAACTACTCACTCATCGCTCCGGAGGCAAGCATGGCGATGAAGAAGACCTCCGGTGGCGATTCCCCTCTCCGGCAGGGTGCCGGGAAGAGCTTCTGGACCCTCCCGATCTTCGGGTCGACGGCGGCGGCGGATCGCGATGTGTTCTGGAAAAGTGATCGGGTTCTTAGGTTTTTCCCGTCGGGGGGTCTTTATAGGCGAAGGGGCGATGTCAGAGGTGGCCCCAGTCCTCCTCACACCATGGCGGCGTGGCCAGGGCCTGGGCCACGCCAGCCAGGTGTGAGGGTCCCTGGTGGCCCCTCTCCTTCTCTCCTTCGGATGACTGGAAGCTCCCGGACAAAATAAGACTTCAGGAACTTGTTTCGTCCAATTCCGAGAATATTTCCTGTGTATCACTTTTGAAACATAAAAACAGCAGAAAACAGGGAACTGGCACTGTGGCGACTCGTTAATAGGTTAGTTCCGGAAAATGCATAAAAGTGCCACTAAGTGTAACGAAACAGTAGGCAAATGGTGTAAAAATAAGCATGGAGCATCAAAAATTATAGATACGTTGGAGACGTATCAAGCATAAAAAATTATAGATACGTTTGCGACGTATCAATCCCCGCTCAACAAGCCGATATGGACTAGCGCCTCCTATTTCCTGTTGGGCTGACCTTCGGTTCATCCGAGAGGGTGGCTTGGCATGGCTCATCCCCGGCTGGGCTGACCTTCGGGTCATCCTGGCATGGGCCGGCATCGGTTGTCCCCGGCTGGGCCGAGATGGGGCTTTCTCATCCTGGGCCCCCAACTTTGCTCCTGGGCCGACCTCGCCCCGCCCTGGCCTGGGCTGACATCGCCTCAACCCGGCCTGGGCCGATACCAGGTTCATAACCCGACTGGGCTAAGATCTTACTTCCTCAAGACCACGCCTTATGCCGGCTAGGCCTGGGCACCACTAGGCCGACTTCTCCAGGCGCTCCAGGATCGCTACCCGCTCTCAATCGATTGATCCAGGAGGGATCGATCTGGTCGGCACATGCCCTGTCCTCATCATCTCATGTCGGTCTTGGGACGTCCAGTGGCTCAGACCGACATACGTTCCAGATGCTCTTATCTTTAGAAAGGATAAGATCCATGACAAAAATATCCATAAGAAAACCATAAGGAGACAAAAGCCAAGGACACCAAGGACAGGCCGGATGGGACAAGCCAATCCCCATGATGCATGCTACAGTACCAAGGACAGTACTACCATGACGCAACTACAGTGTTGACAAACCCCCAGTAGTCAAGTTGTCTATAGTGTATTGTGGGGCTCACCATGTCCCCTAGGCTCCCTATATAAGGAGCGCTAGGGGAACGATCGCTCCAAGCCCTATAGGGGCTCATTTCCCCCCAAGCTCTCTCATGAGCTCTATCTTCTTCCTTTGGCTAGCACTAGCTCTTCAGCTTTTGCCCAGTGCAGCCTCGTACAGGCATAGAGGTACAACTCCAGGAGCACCATTGTAGCTACCATATACAACTAGATATACACCTAGATAAAGGAGTAGGGGTTTTATCTCAATAGGATAGCCCCGAACCTAGGTAGATCGTTGTGTTTGCAGTGTTCTTTAGTGTGCACTCGCCAGTGCAAGATCCCTCCCTGAATTCATCTAGTGTCCATCGGCTCCAACTTAAGCCTATCCTAGGCATCTGTCCGTTCACCACAACGGCAGCGCTCCCAATCGAATTAGTGTTCGTCTCCTTAGGGTTTTCCCGTCAAAGGGAATTTATAGGCGGAAGAGCGATGTCAGGGGTGGACCAGGGGTCCACACCACCTGGTGGCGTGGCCAGGGGGTGGCCCGCACCACCCTATGGTGCGGCCGCCCTCTGGCCCCGCTCCGTCTCTCCTTTGGACTCCATCTTTGTGTCAGGTAAATAGGAACTTCGGCTTTTGTTTCGTCCAATTCCGAGAATATTTCCTGTGTAGCTTTTCTGAAACACAAATAGCAGAAAACAGGAACTGGCACTGTCGCATCTCGTTAATAGGTTAGTTCCAGAAAATGCATAAAAATGCCACGAAGTGTAAACAAAACACAAAGCAATTGGTGTAAAACAAGCATGGATCATTGATGGGGCCGAGTTGATGGTGCCAGGAAACTTGTTGGCTTGTAGTAAATGACCGGCCAGTTGGTAAACCCCAAGAGAAGGTTTTGATGAATATAGCAGCAAGTTTTCCCTCAGTTAAGAACAAAGGTATATCGATCAGGAGAAAAGCAGACAATAACAACTGAAGGTGATGCTTGCTAGTTTGCGACAGCTTCGGACAATTTATATGTGGCGCCTCGTCCAAGCTTTGCTTTGCTAGCTGCAACGTGGAACCTGCACACAACACAACCAAGTACTTTGCTCCCAACTTGCGATGAGGTTGTCAATCTCACCGGTTTGCTTGAAACAAAGGTTATGAGCGTATCGAGTGGAAAACAGTAGAAGTATGTGAGTAAAGTAAACAGTACAAGTAAAGTAAACAGGTGATAGCAATAAGATGGAAATAGGACCGGGGTCCACAGTTCACTAGTGGTGTCTCTCCATAAGATAAATAACACATGCTGGGTAAACAAATTACGGTTGGGCAATTGATAGAATAAAGATAAACGTGATATGTCAAGAAGATCACTATGAGATTTACTCTGGGCATTACAACAAAATACATAGACTGCCATCCAACTGCATCTATGACTAATAATCCACTTGTGGCGAATCAATCCGAGAACTCCACAAGTATTAAGTTGCGAACAACAGATAATTGCATTAAGCAAAGTGTGTAATGTAAACAAAGCATATGCCCTTGAGCATATGAATGTTGTTTTCTCCCTAGTAGCAACAACACATCTACAACCTTAGAGGTTTCTGTCACTCCCCCAGGTTAAATAGAGGCATGAACCCACTATCGAGCATAAATACCCCCTCTTTGAGTCACTAGCAACTACTCGGCCAAGATAGCTACTAACAACGGAGAGCATGCAAGATCACAAACAACATAGAGATAACAAAAGATATAATTTAGTACAGCAACTCAATCATAACACCAATATTCATCGGATCCCAACAAACCAAACATGTAGAATTACATAATGGTGATCTCAATCATGTAGGGCAGCTCATGAGATCTAAACATGAAGCACATGGTGGAGAAGACAACCATCTAGCTATTGCTATGGACCCATAGTCCAAGGTAGACTACTCACTTATCGCGCCGGAGGCAAGCATGGTGATGAAGAAGACCTCCGGTGGCGATTCCCCTCTCCGGCAGGGTGCCAGGAAGAGCTTCTGGACCCTCCCGATCTTCGGGTCGACGGCGGTGGCGGATCGCGATGTGTTCTGGAAAAGTGATCGGGTACTTAGGATTTTACCGTCGGGGGGTCTTTATAGGCGAAGGGCCGATGTCAGAGGTGGCCCTAGGCCTCCTCACACCATGGCGGCGCGACCAAGGCCTGGGCCGCGCCAGCCAGGTGTGAGGGGCCCTAGTGGCCCCTCTCCTTCTCTCCTTCGGATGACTGGAAGCTCCCGGACAAAATAAGACTTCAGGAACTTGTTTCGTCCAATTCCAAGAATATTTCCTGTGTATCACTTCTGAAACACAAAAACAGCAGAAAACAGGGAACTGGCACTGTGGTGACTCGTTAATAGGTTAGTTCCGGAAAATGCATAAAAGTGCCACTAAGTGTAACAAAATAGTAGGCAAATGGTGTAAAAACAAGCATGGAGCATCAAAAATTATAGATACGTTGGAGACGTATCAAGCATCCCCAAGCTTAACTCCTGCTCGTCCTCGAGTAGGTAAGTGATAACAAAAGAATAATTTTTGAGGTGACATGCACCTACACAATCTTGATCATATATGTAAGCATTTGTGAGCTGGGATCATAAGAACTTAAAACATGGGCATGAAGATATAATCTTGACAATAAGAACTTAGCAACCATGTTGTAAACATGAAAATGAACACAAACAAAAGATCATGAAAATGAAACAATGAAAGTCAAATGTGTGTTCAAATCATAAGGAAAAACATACAAATGGTTTTTAGCTTGTCCTTCAAAGAGAGCAAAACATAAATGCATAGGACACCTTCAAGTTTAAGAGGGCGACTAGATGCAAATAATTTGAGAACAAGTGAAACCAACAATATGAATCAATCAATGAAAACTTTGGGACAATGCACATTATACTAAGAATGACAACTATGCTCTCTTAATGGTGCATAAAGATAGAAGGTGGTGACTCAACATGAAAGTAAAAGAAAGGCCCTTCGCAGAGGGAAGCAGTGATTGCAAGTTTTATAACCTTCAAAAATTATGGTACTTACCGGCTTTGAGCTCTCATTGCCCCCATCATAAGCATCTTGAATGGTTAAAGTTAATGCAAGAACAATTATGATGCATATGCTTGACAAATCATAAGTTGAAAACCTCGTGTCCCGTGAATACGAGTACCCAAACCTCATGCTACTTTACTTAGAGTCCCAAGCAAGGCTCTTGTCATTGTAAGTATATGCATATCATTGAGAACCGCCAATGGGGTACCTCCGTGCCCGATGACATGGAACAAGCCCACATCAAAATGACAGAACAAGCAGACAATGAACACCTCGACATCTCTTTTATTTGCCATTTGTTTAGCTTTTTATTGTGAGATGCGTCGTCGAATGTTCACCATGGGTATGCTGCAAATTTCCACCATGAATTATGCATGGCTTAGATTAGCGGCCCGGCGTTTCCCTAACACATATACAAACTCCATGATCCCCACAAGATTCCCAATTCATTTCACACCGCGGGCATCCATAAACAAAAGATCACGATATCAACTCAAATAAGAAGTGCAATGTTGAAAGCTTGCCCATGACTGCATGGCTGGGCTAGTCTCCAACTTACAACTTGCAAGCATAACAACTCAACATAAGAGACCACAATGTCAAATTTTTACGAACATGAAAAAGTAAAGTGTGCCTTCCGGTTCGTGAGAGCTTTACTGACCAAATTTCGCATAACACTGGTAAGAGTTTAATTTGAAGAGAAAATAAAAGCAAGTCAAATTTACTTGGAATAGCAAATTGCTAGTAGGTATGTATGGTGGACACTTTGGAAAACTTTGGCTTTTAGGAGTTGGATGCACGAGTAGAGCTCATACTCAGTATAAGGCGAGGGCTAGCAAAAGACTGGGAGCGACCAACTAAGAGAGCAATAATGGCCATAATCATGCAAAGCGACAAAGCAACATTAAAAGAAGCATAAGATGGCATCAAAAGTCAAAAACTAAATGATCATAGAGGCTATATGGCGACTTTGTAAGAGTCTACCATGTGTGAGCATGCGCCAAGTCAACCCAAATAAAGCATCAAGGAGAAAACCAAAATAATGCTTACATACAATAAAAATAACGCATGATTTTTTCAAAGGCTCATTAAGCAATCTCAGTTATTTGAGACAAGTCATGCTACAGCAAAACCACTAAGCATACCATCAAAAATACATCAAGCATGACATGAAAAAGCCTAATCCACAGTCTACACAAGCTCCTTCTTGTACCACAATTTTGCATAAAGCTTTTTCTCTTTTCCAACACCATTTGAAATTTTTATAAACACCTCTTTTGATGAAAACCAATAAAGATCAGAGGCAAAAATACACCTTGATAAACAAATATAATAAGATCTGAATGCAAATCAAGGCGAAAACAAAAACCAAAAGCAGTAGCGAAAAAATAAGAACACCCGGTGAAATTGTAAGAATGAAAAACGGAGTGTTCTTTGCAAATGAAAACGAGTACATCTCCTCCAAAGGAAATTTGTTGGGGTCCAACAATTTATTGCAGCAAACAAAACTAAACTAACAAAGAAAACTAAAACAACTGACGCTCCAAGAAAAACACATAGTGCATGAAGCAATAAAAATATAGTGTTTTGAAAGGTGACCTGATTTTTGCCGATGAAGAAGGGGTGCCTCGGGGGCATCCCCAAGATTTGAAGCTTGTACTTCTTGGATATTTCTTGGGGTGATGCATGGGCATCCCCAAGCTTGAGCTTTTGTCCATTCTTCAGCTCATCCCATTATTCTCCAATCCCTACACTTGAAAACTTCCTTCATACAAAACTAAACACAAATCTATTAGCAACATTAGTGTAGGCATAACATATAATCAACCTCTTTTAGCTCCAGGTTTCACCTCAAAACCACCACATATATAGAAAATACTACTGTAGCAACCTCCCCAAAATTTCCGTGATCAAAAGAACTCAAAAGAAAGCGATAAAGTGGCAAACACAAATATTGGCAGAAATCTGTCAAAACAGAACAGCTGACAAAGATCGAATTTTTGAGGGTTTTTATGTTGCTGAAATAAAAAAGTGTTCAACTAACGAAAGTTTGGATATAACCTGGGGCATATGCACAAGAAATCGCAGGTCCAAAATATATACAGAGAATTTATACGAATTTTTACGGTGCAGCACCAAAAACAGTTTCAGGACAGCAACATCCCCAAATCTTTACCTCACTCGAATTAGAGGCTTCTCTTGGCACAAAAACGAAATAAACAAGATAAGGAGCAGTCATTACAGTAGTAATGACTTCCAAGACTCAAATAAAAGAAAAAGTACTGAAAATAAAACATTGGGTTATCTCCCAAAAGTGCTTTTCTTTAACGCCTTTGAGCTAGGCGCAGAAAATTGCGAATCAAGTAATAATGAAAGGGGGATCAGGATCCACTATAGGAATAAAGAAATGCATACTATCCAATTGAGGTTTTGAGTATCCCTTGTAATCACGCTTTGGTACACTATTTTCATCAAAAAGATTTTCAGGACAAATCCAACTAGTATTAGCTACCAAGGCATTATGAATTCCTATAAGCTTACAAGGTATTGGCAATCTAGAATCTTCGTTGGGTGTACCAACAATTTCAACAGGCGAGCCAAGCTTATTAAACTTCTTAAAAACTTTCCTAGCCTCAATTGCAACATCTCTAAATTCTATGCGCAAAGTTTCCAAAATAAAAGCTTTCTTTTCGGGATCCTCAATTTCATGAAGCTTAAGGAACATGTATTGCATAAAAGGATTAAGACTGGCAAACCTAGTTTCCAACATGTGAATCAAATAAGAAGAAGCAACTTCAATACTAGGAGCTAGCTCAACCAAAGATTTTTCCTCAACTTCCTTATGCATACTAATGTGATTAAAGAACTCCTCAATGCTACTTTTTCCAATAATTGAACCACTACCTACTGAGAGGTCCTCCAGAACGTACTTAGGGATCAACATGATGAACTAAAAGTAAAGGAATAACTACCAAGGATTCTAATTTTTTTGGGTTTTTGATAAAAAACGATGCAGGTAAAATAAATAAAGTAAAGCAAAACAAAACAATAACAAAGTAAAGGATGTGCGTGCGAAAACTCCCCTCTCAGAAGTCTTCCACTCTTCCCCAGCAACGGCGCCAGGAAACTTGTTGATGGGGCCGAGTTGATGGTGCCAGGAAACTTGTTGGCTTGTAGTAAATGACCGGCCAGTTGGTAAACCCCAAGAGAAGGTTTTGATGAATATAGCAGCAAGTTTTCCCTCAGTTAAGAACCAAGGTATATCGATCAGGAGAAAAGCAGACAATAACAACTGAAGGTGATGCTTGCTAGTTTGCGACAGCTTCGGACAATTTATATGTGGCGCCTCGTCCAAGCTTTGCTTTGCTAGCTGCAACGTGGAACCTGCACACAACACAACCAAGTACTTTGCTCCCAACTTGCGATGAGGTTGTCAATCTCACCGGTTTGCTTGAAACATAGGTTATGAGCGTATCGAGTGGAAAACAGTAGAAGTATGCGAGTAAAGTAAACAGTACGAGTAAAGTAAACAGGTGATAGCAATATGATGGAAATAGGACCGGGGTCCACAGTTCACTAGTGGTGTCTCTCCATAAGATAAATAACACATGCTGGTTAAACAAATTACAGTTGGGCAATTGATAGAATAAAGATAAACGTGATATGTCAAGAAGATCACTATGAGATTTACTTTGGACATTACAACAAAATACATAGACCGCCATCCAACTGCATCTATGACTAATAATCCACTTGTGGCGAATCAATCCGAGAACTCCACAAGTACTAAGTTGCGAGCAACAGATAATTGCATTAAGCAAAGTGTGTAATGTAAACAAAGCATATGCCCTTGAGCATATGAATGTTGTTTTCTCCCTAGTAGCAATAGCACATCTATAACCTTAGAGGTTTCTGTCACTCCCCCAGGTTAAATAGAGGCATGAACCCACTATCGAGCATAAATACCCCCTCTTGGAATCACTAGCAACTACTCGGCCAAGATAGCTACTAACAACGGAGGGCATGCAAGATCATAAACAACATAGAGATAACAAAAGATATAATTCAGTACAGCAACTCAATCATAACACCAATATTCATCGGATCCCAACAAACCAAACATGTAGAATTACATAACGGTGATCTCAATCATGTAGGGCAGCTCATGAGATCTAAACATGAAGCACATGGTAGAGAAGACAACCATCTAGCTACTGCTATGGACCCATAGTCCAAGGTAAACTACTCACTCATCGCTCCGGAGGCAAGCATGGCGATGAAGAAGACCTCCGGTGGCGATTCCCCTCTCCGGCAGGGTGCCGGGAAGAGCTTCTGGACCCTCCCGATCTTCGGGTCGACGGCGGCGGCGGATCGCGATGTGTTCTGGAAAAGTGATCGGGTTCTTAGGTTTTTTCCGTCGGGGGGTCTTTATAGGCGAAGGGGCGATGTCAGAGGTGGCCCCAGTCCTCCTCACACCATGGCGGCGTGGCCAGGGCCTGGGCCACGCCAGCCAGGTGTGAGGGGCCCTGGTGGCCCCTCTCCTTCTCTCCTTCGGATGACTGGAAGCTCCCGGACAAAATAAGACTTCAGGAACTTGTTTCGTCCAATTCCGAGAATATTTCCTGTGTATCACTTTTGAAACACAAAAAACAGCAGAAAACAGGGAACTGGCACTGTGGCGACTCGTTAATAGGTTAGTTCCGGAAAATGCATAAAAGTGCCACTAAGTGTAACGAAACAGTAGGCAAATGGTGTAAAAATAAGCATGGAGCATCAAAAATTATAGATACGTTGGAGACGTATCAAGCATAAAAAATTATAGATACGTTTGCGACGTATCAATCCCCGCTCAACAAGCCGATATGGACTAGCGCCTCCTATTTCCTGTTGGGCTGACCTTCGGTTCATCCGAGAGGGTGGCTTGGCATGGCTCATCCCCGGCTGGGCTGACCTTCGGGTCATCCTGGCATGGGCCGGCATCGGTTGTCCCCGGCTGGGCCGAGATGGGGCTTTCTCATCCTGGGCCCCCAACTTTGCTCCTGGGCCGACCTCGCCCCGCCCTGGCCTGGGCTGACATCGCCTCAACCCGGCCTGGGCCGATACCAGGTTCATAACCCGACTGGGCTAAGATCTTACTTCCTCAAGACCACGCCTTATGCCGGCTAGGCCTGGGCACCACTAGGCCGACTTCTCCAGGCGCTCCAGGATCGCTACCCGCTCTCAATCGATTGATCCAGGAGGGATCGATCTAGTCGGCACATGCCCTGTCCTCATCATCTCATGTCGGTCTTGGGACGTCCAGTGGCTCAGACCGACATACGTTCCAGATGCTCTTATCTTTAGAAAGGATAAGATCCATGACAAAAATATCCATAAGAAAACCATAAGGAGACAAAAGCCAAGGACACCAAGGACAGGCCGGATGGGACAAGCCAATCCCCATGATGCATGCTACAGTACCAAGGACAGTACTACCATGACGCAACTACAGTGTTGACAAACCCCCAGTAGTCAAGTTGTCTATAGTGTATTGTGGGGCTCACCATGTCCCCTAGGCTCCCTATATAAGGAGCGCTAGGGGAACGATCGCTCCAAGCCCTATAGGGGCTCATTTCCCCCCAAGCTCTCTCATGAGCTCTATCTTCTTCCTTTGGCTAGCACTAGCTCTTCAGCTTTTGCCCAGTGCAGCCTCGTACAGGCATAGAGGTACAACTCCAGGAGCACCATTGTAGCTACCATATACAACTAGATATACACCTAGATAAAGGAGTAGGGGTTTTATCTCAATAGGATAGCCCCGAACCTAGGTAGATCGTTGTGTTTGCAGTGTTCTTTAGTGTGCACTCGCCAGTGCAAGATCCCTCCCTGAATTCATCTAGTGTCCATCGGCTCCAACTTAAGCCTATCCTAGGCATCTGTCCGTTCACCACAACGGCAGCGCTCCCAATCGAATTAGTGTTCTAAACCTGTGATGAGTAGCGTGAAGGCAATTCCCAAAAATATTAGTGACACCATGCAGGGATATAAGTCGAGAGCTACTTGGATGATTGATCATATAGATATCGCAAGACACTGAAAAAGACATGTTCTATTGTCTCGTCTTGATGACAGAAAACACATCTCATATTCCCATGTTAAGTCCTCTTAGCAAGATTATCCTTTGGTTAGGATCACTCCTCCACGAAGCAACTAGCCAAAATTTTGGTTTAGTGGTATCTTCAGCTTCCAAATCTTCTTGTTATTATAAACCGGTATTTAAGGATAAATAAGCACTTTGTACACTAAATTAACTGAGAATGATCCATTCCCATATAGATTCCATTGATATTCATCTGATCCGAGTGATAAGTGCACTGAAGCCAAACATTGAAGTAAGACATTCAATGCAAATAGCTTAGGTCCAACTAAATCTCTCCTGAAAGTCATATCCAAGGACATCATCACCGTAGCAATGGTATTACCTTTGTGCCAAACAATACTATATAAAGCAGGGTACTATTCTCGAAGTGTGGTATTTCCTAGCCACTTATCCTCCCAAAAACATATCTCTGATACATCCTTTATTGAAAATAATCTGAAGCAAAAGAAATGTTTCTTCTTGGCCAGCAAACCAGCCCAGAAGTGCGAATTATGAGGCTTCCAAAAAGCCTGTGATATTGCCTTCAAGCCAAAATTTTCTTTTAGGAGGGTTTGCCAAACACCATCTTCGGTAAGTAACTTAAACATCCATTTAACAACAAGAGTGGTATTCTTGACTTGAAGGCCGTGAATACCTTGCCCTACTTGATCTTTGATCTGCATACCATGGTCGATACTTATTTTCTTGTCATCCCCTTGCCAAAAGAATCTAGATTGGTAATAATCTAGTCTTTGTAAGACTCCTTTTAGCAATGGGAAGAAGGACATCATGTACAATACCATGTGTGTTTGTAATGAAATAATGAGCACCAATCTACCTTCATGGGACAACAATTTTCCTTTCGAGCTGCTTAGACGTTTTTGCATTCTTTCCTCAACAAATTTCCATTTGGCCATTGTGAGTCACCGATATTGAATCGGGATCCTCAAGTACCTAATTGTAAACTATCCATGCCCATAGCTGAACAAGTCAGCATATTGGTTAGCCGCATCTTGAGGCTCACCGAAGAAAAATAATTCACTCTTATGTAAATTAATCTTAAGAACTGAAAGTTGCTCAAAGGCTGCTAAAATTAATTTTAAATTCCGAGCCTTTTCAAAGTCATGTCCCATAAAGAGAATTGTATTATCGGCATACTTAAGGATAGATAATCATCATCCACTAGATATGGAATTACCCCCTCAATTTGGTCATCAATCATAGTGGCTAAGATATCAGCCAATATATTACATAGGATGGGTGATAATGTTCACCTTTCTGAGACGTTTCCTTGTCTTGAAGTATCTGCCAACATCATCATTAACTTTGATGGCCACGCTACCACCATACATATAATTATAAGTTAACACACAACACTCATCAGAAAAACTTTTCATTCTAAGTTTTTATTGGAGAAACGACCACTTGACTTTTTTGTGAGCTTTTTTTAGATCTAATTTCTAGATTACCCCATTTAACTTCTTCATATGTAGTTCATGTACCACTTCATGAAGGATGACTACCCCGCCAAGGATGTTTGTACCTTGCATGAAAGCGGCCTGCTACAACCGATCCACATGATCGACCATCATGTTATGTCTAAGTGGCCACTTCCATTAGATTTAAAACTAACATTTAAGATACATATAGGTCTATATTGTTGAATCCTTTATGCCTCATTAACCTTAGGTAACAAGATAATATCGCCAAATTTAGACGAAGTAACTCTAGCTGTCCCACATGCAGCATGCCGAACATTCCTAGAATGTCCGATTTAATGGTGTTGCAAAAAGTTTGATAAAATTCTGCTGGGAATCCATCCAGACCCGGTGCGTTGTTATGTTCCATTTGAAAAATTGCCTTTTTTACTTCATCCTCAGAGTAAGGGGCAGTAAGCAGGTTATTTTCCTCAATGGAAACTTTGGGTATATCAGCTGTTTGCGGGATTCATCCATAAAGATGTTGCTTTCCTCTAGTTCTCCAACAAGCTTTTGTAATAATTTTTAATATAAGATTCGAGTTGCTCATGACCTTTGATCGTCCCCTCGATTGTCCTGAACAAGAGAGTGAATACATTACTTCCCGTGTCTTCCATTTATGACACTACAAAAGTATCTAGCATTCGAATCTCCTTCCAGAACGAATTGGACCTTTGACCGCTGGTACCACTTGAGTTCTTCTTCGCGAAGGAGATTAGCTATCTGTGCATTAGACTGGACTTTTTAGCTCAATCTCATCTATAAATAGTGGCCTCACTTCATCCGAATCCTCCAGATCATCTAAAATAGACGATAGCCGTAACTTTTCTTTTTTAAGAATATGTGTTACATGACGTGTCCATCCAAAAAGGTGTTTGCGTAACGCACACTATTGTTATTCCACCTCTCTAATGGAGACTGTTCAGGAACACGACTTTCCCATACATCTTTTACCATATCATCGAACCTCTCACGGTGTAACCATCCAAGTTCAAACTTAAATATGTGATTACATTGTGGCCTAGGAGTTCCAGTAGACAAAAGTATAGGAGCATGATCTGACAACCCCTCAATACGTTCTTGTACTCTCACAGATACTATAGAGAATTTTCCTTTCCAATAAGTATCCATCAACACGCGATCTAGTTTTTCGTATATTGGGTCAGAAAGGTTTTTAGCCCAAGTAAACTGCATCCCAATCATTGAAACCTCTCTTAAGTCTGAGCTATCTATAATAGTGTTAAATAAGAAAGTCTAGTGACTGTCAAATCAGCATTTACTTTCCTTATAAAGGAATAATTGGTTATGGGTATGATTCAACTATGCCAAGCAAATCCTAGGATCAATGTAGAATAAGTTGGCTAACAAAAGAAGAGTAAAACAAAGCCCAAAGTCATCCATAATTGATTGGTTTCGCGATACTAGGTCCAGAAAATTATCACAAACACAAACATACAGGAATCAAGTGCACATAAAGCAAGTACAATAAGGTTCACTCAGCTGGCTATATGGATTTAACTACTATTTTTATGATGAGTTGGATGAGAGAGAAGAGGTGAGAGAAGAGAAATGGGATCCCATGCAAGAGCTAGCTCTAGCACGTGCTCCTAGATACTTTGTGAGAGTGTCATATGGACCATATAGTCATAAAGTAAAATTGTTTTGTAGCCAACTATTATACGTGTTGGCTATAAGCTAGCTATAGATGACATGACAATGCCTTATAGCCAGCAACTAGCTCTACTATTAACCTTGCTCTAATCAACCAGATAGGACAGCTATGTATTTTTTCTACTTTTAGAATCTGGATGCACATACAATTAATGTTGGGAGTGTAAATTAAATCTAGCTGTTTACCATGTTTTCTCTGCTGATTTGGGTACCATTTAAGATTATCACAAAGTCGTACATTATGCGTGCGCAATAACGTGTGAGCCACTGATATCCCATGGTGTTGTCAACACGTTGTGATTGACAAGACCAGTACTTTTTCTAGACCAAAGCTAGTTACTAGACTCTACAACCATGCGTTCATACATGACAAAACAAACAAAGTGGAATAGCAGGATAAAAGTACTTATATTTAGTTAAACAGGGTACTGGAGGGCCAGCTGTCTCTGCTTGAGTGGAACCAAAGCTACGAAATAAAAGATTACACATAAATACACCTTCTGGTTGTGCCCCTTTTCTTTTTATTCCGTTCCTTGTTTTTTTTTCTCTCTGACCAAGTAAAGTACATGTGCCAAAATTGCATATGGAGAAAAGAACCAACCACAACCTTTTGAATTCATATAAATTTTGTAGGAACTGTTCATATATACTATTTACTATCCGAGATAACATTTGGAAAAAGTAATGACATCACAAATGTTCTCTCGGGGGTTTGATTATTGATATTCCTTCAACGCACATTACAAAAAACACAAAGTTGGAAAATAAACTACAGTTGAATCCCATCTAAAGTAACATTGCTATAGGAAAGTAGAGCTCGCCATAGGTGGTCCGTGTCGTCCGTTCGTGTTGATGGAGTGATCCTGGCCGTCCATTCTCCTCTTTGGCTCACCACAGTTACACTGTTAGTCATCCGACTTCCTCTCACTGATTTGTGGGACTATAAACTTTTTTGATTTATATGACATGTCATGTTGAATTTATATGATTATAAACTGCATGTAAATTTGGATCAACTAGTGTTTTATACAACACGAAGACCAAAGGAAACGTAGCAAAATTGAGTAGATGGAAATTTTCCTCAGAAAATAGACTGCGATGTTTTTCCTAAGGACTCCAATCCTAACAATCAAAGGACATGTAGGAAAAACCCATAGGAATTTAAAACATTGGAAAATCATATAAAATCCCTTTGAGTCAAAGGAACCCAGTTTGGAGGATCCCTAGAATCAAAACCTATATAGGAAGATGTTTAAACATTAAAATCTACCAAAACCTAATTTGAATTACTTTGAACCAAAGAAGCCCAAATTTTCTAGCATCAGACATTTCTCTCTAAATTTGAAGAAAGTTCCCCTGAAGCATTTAAGGAATTATAACTTCAAATACAAATGTTTTACTTTCTAGAGTCTAGGAAGTCATCATCTCCAATCTTACGCATTTTCTTATTCATGTGCTTATATAGTCATACATTCCAAGAAAGCCCAAATATAGTTTTAAGTAGCATATCAATCCATGCAACTTTAGAAACAGAGACATTCCCAAATCTGGATGGTTAGCTATTTATCCATCTGGTGAATTCTTGCTGCTTTGTGCCTCCCCTTTATCTGCCCACATGACTTGGGTAGTACTCCCCCATATTCCTTTCTAGCACTACAACAATCTCAAGGCCCCCCACTCCTCATATACACATGCGCGGTTAAGCATTAATTCAGATCATGCAGTTGACAGATCCATTGAACTAAAGATGATCAAGAAGCACCCCATTATCCTCCTATCTCTCATCATGTCCATTCAATATGGTACAAGGCTACAAGTGCACATATATTTACTGTACCTCTTGTTATCTTGTCTTCCTGGCTGCTTTTGTATAGATAAATGTATTCTACTATTACTATACATTGTCATTGTCACATTCTTGAGAATTGATATGTGCATTCAGGTATAGTGTTCCTAATCTCATTTGAAATTTGGTACAATTGTTACATTTTTGTTTCATGCACGCGAAGCAGATTGGGCAAATAGCGCCTCGAGGACTGGAGACTGGCCCTACGAAAACCTTGTGAGCACGCCGCCATTGCCACTGTACGAAGAAGTGATAGGAGGAGGCGCGCCTCCAGCTCCGGCCCACGACGTTACCCCGCCGCCTTACTGCGCGTACCCTCCCCCTGCCAAGCCCACCTCGCCGGCGGCGCCGTCGACCCCCCCTCCAGCCGGCGTGCTGCCACCGTCCACAGCACCGGCCGGCAGCCCGCCAATCAACGCGCCGGAAAGCCCTGGCGCGGCCTCTCCGGCTCGTCCTCCTAGGATGGGAGGTCCAACAACCGCGGCGCCGCCGGATGCGCATGCCGGGCTGTGGTGCGTGGCAAACCCGACGGTGGAGAGCGTGGACGTGCAGGCGGCGATGGATTACGCGTGCGGGTCCGGCGCCGACTGCGGCATGGCCGCGCCTGGCGGACCGTGCTACCTTCCGGACACGCTGATGGCGCACGCCTCCTTCGCCTTCAACAGCTACTGGCAGCGTGCCAAGGCTGCCGGCGGCACGTGCGACTTCGCCGGGTCCGCCATGCTCATCACCAAAGACCCCAGTAAGTTTTTTTAGGTTTTTTTTTTAGAACAGTTAGTTTTTTTAGGTGAATCGTCCAATTATTAACAATGCAAACTTTCCGTGGGCTAAGGCCTGCGAATTACTCCCTCCGTTTCAAAATATAAGATGTTTTAGGTTTGTGAAGCAAATGTATCTAGACATGTTTTAGTGTGTGTATTCGAGTGAACCTACACACTAAAAGATGTCTAAATACATTTGCTTTATAAAGCTAAAACATCTTATACTTTAAAACGGAGGGAGTATATATCAGCCTACTCAAGGGCGCGGGCCTAACTTTCTCAGATGGACCCTGAATACACCATTCAAATAGCAAGAGGGGGCAATTTATCTCTGCTTCATCTTCATTTTTTTGTGCTTTTGCAAATTTGACAAGGTTTTATTGGATTAGTTTTTCTTATCTTGGACCCCTTTTCTCTCTCTGCAGGTTACAATGAGTGCACATACGTTTACATATGATTGGAACGGAGTTCTTCAGAGAAACCTCGATGTTTTCCAAGATCGTCGTACGTGCAAGAGAATTGATCTTTCACACATCTTCTACATGATGCAAATGCATCATGTTGTATAGCTGGACCCTGGAATGTCATGGGCATATGGACGTTTTCTCCTCCTGCAGATTGCTATTTATCCCTATAAATTAATGACATACTGGATTTTATCCCAAATTAACATGATTTCTATAATATACTAGATTCTAATGGCCCTCGCCACTAGTAGGAAACTACTTATAGGCAACACTCAGCTTAGTGGCGGCCCTACTTTTCTAGTCAACATCACTTACGCCACCTGTTTATGGGCCTTGCAGTCCATCTAGTCGAAAAATACAAGTGGTGTGGCCGTATATCTGCACGCCAGTGGTATTTTGTACATCAATGACATATCGTTTTTTCTTCACAAAAAATCGGGTTTTTGTGCGTCTTTTTTGTTTTTCTTCCCAGTTATTCAATTTTTTGCCGGTTTAATTTTTTTCCAAGTTTTGTTCAATTTGTGAAAAATGTTAGCTAGATTTGAAATTTGTTCAGATTTTTGAATTTTTGTTCAGATTTGATTTTTTTTTCAGTTTTTGAAATTTTGTTTAGTATTGCAAGATTAAATTTTCATCAGTTTGATCAATAAAAGGTGGGTTATGTAGTATCTGTCAACTTGATGGTCAAAACTAATGCACACAAAACAAGAACAGGGTGTAAAGAGGTTGGCCGTATGCATTACCTTATCTTACATTCCCTCCAAAGAACAGGGAGTAGTACGCATGAGCGATGTGACTATGTGCTGGCATGGCACCAAAAATAAGTATACGCTAGTAATTGTCGTCATCGTCACGGACACGTTTTACATGATGCCAACATAACTTGACATGTTTGTCCTTACCCTTTTATGAAATCAAATCAATTAAAAGGCATACAATTACAATATTACTTGGATGATTAAAGCCCACATTCTATAAATATTGGCACCAATGGACACATCGTTTGCATTATCATTAATTTAGACAATCTTATATATATTAATGGAAAATAATTAACTTCTTTTCATTTAGACCTATATATATGCTAGTACTTGTCGTCATGCACACGTCTTTGTCCTTATGCTTGTATTAAATGAAATAAATTAAAAGGCATACAATTACGACATTACCTGGATAAGTAAAGCACACATGCTATAAATAGTGCAATGCAGTGCATGGTCGATTGCATAGAGAACACCCAAGATACACCAGCCATGAAGATCATCATCATCCTCCTCCTCCTCGGCCTTGCACCCCTCTGCATGGCCGCCACTCGCCTCCAGTGCCCCGGCGTACCGCACGTTACCATGACAGCTGCGTGCAGCAGCGCGTGCGGCACAAAGCTCATGTATGACCTCTGCATCGACGCGATGCGGCGCGGTGGCATCGACCCATCACCGACGCACACAGAGGAGACCACCGTGTACGCCATCCTGGCGGGGAGTCAGACCTCGACGTCCTACGGCGACACCTTGGAGGCGTTGAGGATCCAGCTCCAGCAGAACACGTCGCTCTCCGGCCCGGAGAGGGACGCCTACGGTGGGTGCCTGCACGACTATGTCGCGGCGGTGAACTCGATTGACCTCATCTACGTGACGAGTCTTCCTGGCTGCTTCTTCGGAGGTCTTGGCGTTGAGTACAGGAAAGGGATGACGAGTTTGGAGAGCTGCAGGGACCGTATGCTGGCGCCGTTTATGAACCGTCCGCCGCTGTACCCCATGGTTATGCGAGACCGGAACAATGTCCTGCTGGCTTACTTGCTTGGTAAATTGCTAGGCATATGAGCATACGGTAGATGTGTCATGTGTGTGGCAGTATGTTGACCCTATGCAAATAAATAGAAATGGGGATTGGCTACATAGAGTTCCGGTCAACTTGTACATTGGCAATGAGTTCGTCCTCTCACCGCCACTAATTTATGTTCATAGAGATAAGATTTCAAAATGTTCAAAAATAAATTTCTCCATACCAACCTCTATCAGTAGCAGGTCCTGCCACCGCCACCAGATAAGAGAGTAGTTAGCATAAAACCACGATATTGAAGGGTAAATTTCAAAAACCATGATTTTACGTTTCAATCGCAGAAAAACCACGTTTCGCCAAATTATTTGCAATTCGCACTGATCGTGAGTTGAACGCGAATTGACACCGGATCTGACGGGTGGGACCCACATGTATGTGCTGAGCTGGCAAAAAAATTTATATGTGAGCTGACATGGACAGAGGCCCACTTGTCAGCCCAATTTAAAAATAAAAAATAAAATTGAAAAAAAGCAGGCCATCCCTAACTCCACCGCCGGTGACATGGATATGCCCTTCGGGTACCCATGGATTAGTATACTGGGTCCAGCCCATTAAGAAAGTGGACAAGTACAAGGACTCGAAGATTGACTTGGAGACGAAGAAGGAAGGTTCTGATCCGTATTCGACTAGGACACTTGTAAAACCTAGCCCGGTTGCATATATAAAGCCAGGCAGGGGCACCCCTAGAGATATATCTCATAGACAACTTACAACATCATAGACACACAATATTAGAGATACAAGATAGATTAGACAGATAGAACTCCGCCTACGGCGGCACCATGTAAACACTTGTGATCATATGCTAGATTGCTAGCAGGATGTAGCGATCCTCCACCGCGGGGACGTGAACCTGGGTATATCGTGTGCCAATCTCGATCCTGGAATCTCTAGTCGTTGCTCTTCCCCCGATCTAAGTCCTTCATCTAGGACATTTGTCGAGTTAACCCTCGTCAATTGGCGCCGACCGTGGGGATCGCGGCGACTGGATTTTGTCATCCGGGCGGGATCCTTCAAGTTTTCCATCGATAAGATCAGCAAGTTTTGCGGCTGCCGACGGCAGCATCAATTGGATCGCATCTAGCCGACTCATCTCGTTCGGCTCATTGTCTACATCAGTTCGTCATCGACAAAGTTTGTTACGTCTGCAGCGTTGCGGAAGACAAGACCAGCGTCATGAAGATCAAGAAGAGAAGAGCAAGTTGAGGCAGATCAAGGCATTACTTCGGGCGTGTGTGACAAGGAAAGAAAAAAAGTTTTTGGCAAGATTGGATACTTCCGGTGATCAGCGTGAAGAAATCAAGAGATTCGAATTTTTAGCCAGCGGCGTTTTGCCATATCTCATGATCAAGATTGCATCCGAGTCGGCTGAGATTCAAGGAAGCAGTGCAGATTAGTTCTTCCAAATACAAGTGCAGCGCACCAAGTCAAAAAAATATCAAGTCTCAAGAAGAAAGAAAGCATCGGATCAGCCTGTAAAATCACGGAAGTAAAGACAATCATCGTGAAGATTCGAACACACCCGTGTTAACAGATCTCGGCGAGTCTATTGCCTTGCAAAAGCAGCAGTTTTGGCACTGGTTCTGATTAACACCAGATCAGATCGGTCAAGCAAATCAATTCCGTGGACAATTTGATAGCTGAGTTCAAACCGGGTCAAGACCCAATCTATCCAAACTGAGTCCAGATCGGTACAAAGCAGCAGTACAGTGAAAACAAGACTGAGATCTCCTCCTAGATCTCCCCTCTTCCCATCCCCACCTAGATCTCCCCTCTTCCCATCCCCGGCCCAGATCTCCTCCCGCCGCCCCATCCCCGGCCGGCCGTGACGAGCTCGGGGCGGCAACCATGGGGCGGCGCGGGACGACGAGCTCCAGGCGACGATATGGGGGCAGCATGGGGCGACGAGCTCCGGGCAGCATGGGGCAACGAGCTCTGGGCGCGGTGAGGGCGCGGCGCGGTGGGTTCAGGCCAACGCGGGGCAGTGCGGTGAGGGCTCGGGGCGACGGGATGGCCGGCAATGGGGGTGGCCGGCAGATGGGGTGGAGGTTCGGGATGACATTTTTTTTCTTTTTTTCTTTTTTTAATTAGGCTGACAAGTGGGTCCCTGTCTATGTCACCACATATAGAATTTTGTTTGCCAGCTCAGTACTTACAGGTGAGTCTCACCCGTCAGGTTCGGTGTCAATTCGCATTCAACTCACGATCAATGCGAATTGCGAACAATTACCCGAAAAATCGTGGTTTTTTGCAATTGAAACATAAAGTCGTGTTTTTTCAAAATTTACTCTTCAATATCATGTTTTATGCTAACTACTCCCAGACAAGGTGTTGCCAGTTGGGCTGGAGGGGTTGGAATTGCGGGGTAACTAGATGCACAGGCGCTTCGCCAGTCCGTCTGCCTCATGTTCTGACATGGCTTGGCATACGTGATGAAAGGAGGATGGACGGTTTCCGACTTCGTACAGAACGGGGTGCCTGCTTTTGCTGCTATCGATGTGGAGAACAAACAATTTCAGTTTTCGAATGTGCACACAGAAGAACATATCCCATGACATACGTGATGAAAGGAGAACGACAGTTCCAAATTTCGTGCGGAACGAGGCGGCCTGCCTGTTTTTGCTGCTATCGCTATGGTGTATTAGGTTTAGAATGTACATACGGAAGAACTACATATCCCACAATCTGTCTCGGGTGGAATGGCGCTCTTTGCCATGGGCTTGAAATGAAATTTTTTCTGCTAAAATAGTTTTTTGTCCTGTTCAGTAAAATATAAAGAGGTATTTCTTATAACATCAAAAATTAGAAATGGTGTAAATATCTCATGTGTGGCTTGACTAAATTAACATCAAACTAATCTTATCTTATATAACTAAGAAATTCATTTTCAGAAAAAGTATTTCTCTCAACATGTAACCGTGTCCGCCTAAGCATCTTGGTCCACCTGAGCAAAAAAAAAAATTGTACCCCTTATAATTCATGCGTCCAATTCCATTCCATGCATGTTCTCCGAGCAGACCAAATAGCACCAACCAAACCACATGCATCCCATTACCGTAGCCCATCCATTTAATTCACCTATGTTTGTTCGGCTCATCTTCAGCTTTCCACTACCCTTTCATGTTTATCTCTTGAGCAGTACTCCCATCGTCCACAAAAGAGTATACTTCTAATTTTTTTGAAGAGTCAAATTTTGTCAACTTTGATTAAGTTTTCGCAAAAAATTAATAATATTTATCAAACGAAAAAACTATATGATGAAAAAATATTTTATTATAAATCTAATGACACTAATTTGGTGGTATAAATTACCTCAAAAAAAAATTTGGTGGTATAAATGTTTGTGCTTTTTTATTTAAACACGGTCAAATTTTAAAAAGTTTGACTCTCCATAGTTAGAAGTACACTCTTTTAAGGACGGAGAGAGTATATGCTAGACATGAAACGTCGATATTTTTACTCTTCATGCTGTAAAACTCAGACCCATCTGACGTTGTGGTTCACGATAGGACTAACGGCCTGTGCTACCAAAAAAACGAGGTTTCAAAGACTGGATGTGTGCGCCGCCATCGGACTCATCACCTGCATCTCAACCAAACCAGCGGTATGTTCAACTGAGATCTCCATTCTCAGTGTTCTGCCATCGACATTCACTATAGGACCTCCTGCCATGTTGATGTGTTTCTCGCAAATAGCGTGGATATGCAGAAGGATATGGAGTCGTTTGATATCTACCTTTTGTTCAACCAGAGAAGCCCCGATGTAGTATATTGTTATTCATTTTCTTATGGCATGAATATTTAATGATGGTTCTCCTTTTTTTACTCATATATGTCTGGTTTGGTTAATTGTCTCTAATTCAGTCATATTAGATTCCTGCAATCATACTCATGTTTATAATTTGAGTGAATTCCACTTTTTACCTCGTAGTTGTGCATTTGTTTCACATATTACCCCATGTAGTTGAACTTTTACCTAAATGTCTCAATTAGAAGACTTTGAACACGAGTTTACTTCTCATATCCAGTTGTTCATTTTTTTGTCATTATTTTAATATTTTCGAATCTCAATCATCACTTCACACCTTACACAACAGACACACATAAAAAAGAGATGGTCTAGAGCTTTAAAAGGATATTCTAGACGAATTTTGACTCGACAGGATAATTAGTGTCACAAATGTATAATTAGGGGGTAAAAAGTGAAATCCACTCTTATAATTTTGGTATCTATCCAGTCGTCTATCTTACATATTGTATGACTTCCTCCACATCCCTAAAAAGTTGTCGAAGATTTGTTAAATATAGATGTATTTAGACATAATTTGGTGTATAGATATATCTAAATAAACAATGTATCTAGATGTGATTTACTGTATAGATATATCTAAATAAACAATATATCTAGACACGATTTAGTGTATAAATATATCTAAATAAACAAATCTTTGACATCCTTTTGGAAGCAGAGAGTGTACTTATTGTGGGAAGTAGTCCATGTGATGGTTCCCCATAATATTGTTTGCCCTGATTAACGAAATACTCTCTTTACACTAAAAAACACTACTCCCTCCATTCCGGTTTAAAGGGCCTATGCGTATTTCTAGGTTGTCAATTTAAACAACGTAATATATGATATATATTTAAAAAAATCATTATAAACTTTGGATCTTCTAGTTTCAAATGGTATAATTTTTATATTATATAATTTATATTTTATAGTTAAATTGGCAACCTAAAAATACGCATAGGTCCTTTAAACCAGAACGGAGGTAGTAGTAGGTTATTGAAGGGTCAGCGACTCACGTAAAGAAAGGATTTCATTAATCAGCAATTGTGGTGTTTGTTCATGTATGAAACTCAAACAGCTTTTCTAGAATATTTTCTGCGTTGTTTATATTGAATGTACCGAAAGAAGGATCATATGCTCAAAAGCTATTTCGGTTGTTTGGCGCTTCAGTTTGTACGTAATTGGAGAAAATTGCAAAAACCCACCAGATTTGAGGTTAGGGCTTCAAAAAACCACCAGATTTGAGGAAACTTTCAAAAACCCACCAGTTTTCATGTAGACAGTGGCAACGGGCGCTGACCGGTCAGATTAGGGCATTTGACGTGATTTATGACAGGGCGGGCCCACCTGTCGGGTGGGACGTGGCAGCGCTGGCACACGCCGGTCGGGACGGCCGTTATGACAAGTGTGGCCCACCTCTCCTGACATGCCTGGCCCACCACTCGGTCGTCTAGGGCACGGGTTCCTCTCCCCGGCCGTTGACCGTTTTCTCACTCTGCTCTCCCTTTCTTCTTCCTCTGGCGATCTGGCGAGCATCAGATTCCTTCGCCTGCCTGCTCCGCGCCGGCCACACCGTGCATCGCCGTCGCCGGGCGCGATGCCCAGCTGGGGTGATGGGTCGTACTCGAGCAATGAAGTGCTAGTGGTAAGTTTTTGTTCCCGAATTTATGTTTTTAGGGTTAGGGTTTCCGATTTGGGATTCAGCTGGATTTCGTTGATTTCTGTAGCTTTAGCTGAAATTCTTTGTACTTCATGATCGATTAGGACCTGACCGACATGGATTACTGCCCGGACACTTGTGAAGACCCAACATTTCATGGGTATGCCGATGGCTGCGAAGAGGTGTGTCGTGTACACCGCAGATTTCCACGCAAATGCGTGGCATTTGAAGGATCTAACACTGGTCGCCGTTTTTACATGTGTTCAGTGGAAAACGTAAGTTAAATAGATCGATTTGTTTAGTATTCATCACTGTTATTTTCTAGGTCAGTGAGTTGACAGATCCATTTACGTATAGATTTAGGATTTCTGTTACTGATCTGTGTTTGATGAATTGGTCAGATAGTATTGTTGACTGGGCAGATGCTTTTTAAAATTTTTGTAGGAAGTTGCAAATTGTGGATTTGTGTCATGGCTAGATGGTGACTGGCCAGTTACAATGAAGAACTCCCTGGACAGGCTGTGGTCCATGTATCATGAGTGCAATGCTCAGAGAGTTGATGAGAGGTTTGTTAATGCAAAGCTGGTGGACCAGTTGTATGCAGAGAAGAAAAGCATCCAGGAGAAGTACTTTAGTTTACTGGATGATGTGAGGAAATTTTCAGATGAAACTGAGAGAGCAGTGATGCAGAGGAACTATCATAGGTTCAAGACTGAAGGAGAAACTGAGAAAGCTATGGAATTGCTGCAGAAGGAGGTATCAGAGTTGAAGCAGATTCAGCATTCTCAAGCTGATGTTCTCAAGGTTAGGCAGAAGGCATGGGAAGAGGAGAAGAAAGGATGGGAAGAGGAGAAGAATGCATGGGAAGTGGAGAAGAATGCATGGGAAGTGGAGAAGAAGGCATGGGAAGAGCAGAAGAATGCATGGGAAGTGGAGAAGGAGGCACTGAAGGAAGGCAAGAGGAAGGTAGAGTATGCACTCTATGAGGTGTTCTCAGCAAATGATGCTAACAAGGAGAAGCTGAGAAAGATTAAGGAAATTATGGATGAGTGATGCACTCATTCATGTAATGCTTTTAAGTTAGTGAACCATGTATGTCTTATGTTAGTGAACCACTGTGGCATTTGTGTTATGTGCTGTGTTGGATTTGGTCATGTTGAACTATGTATCTTCTTTCCTGTGAACCATGTATTTTGTTATGTCAGTGAACCATTGGGTATTAGTCTTGGGTCATGTTCAATGGATGTTGTTGTGTTCTCTAATTTCTGTTATTGATATGTGTTCAATGATTCTAAAGTTGATGGTTGATGACTGATTTGTGTGAACTGATGCTAAAGTTGATGGTTGATGACTTTTTTTTGTGAAATGATTGTAAAGTCTAAATTTTGAGTGAAATGGTATGGTTGTCGAGAAGCGTCGACCCCTCTCGACAACCCTAGCATCAATCTTTTTAGTTAAATGGTATGGTTGTCGAGAAGCGTCGACGCCTCTCGATAACCCTAGCATCAATCTTTTTAGTTAAATGGTATGGTTATCGAGAAGCGTCGACGCCTCTCGACAACCCTAGCATCAATCTTTTTAGTTAAATGGGAGGGTTCTCGAGAAGCGTCCACGCCTCTCGACAACCCTAGCATCAATCTTTTTAGTTAAATGGGAGGGTTCTCGAGAAGCGTCCACGCCTCTCGACAACCCTAGCATCAATCTTTTTAGTTAAATGAGAGGGTTGTCGAGAAGCGTCGACGCCTCTCGACAACCCTAGCATCAATCTTTGAGTTAAATGTTACCTTGCATCAATACATCCAGAGAAACATAGATCAACTCCCATTTAATAAAATAGGCTAACACATAGTCTCAAGCATAGTCTTACAAACATAGTCTCAAGCACAGTCTTACACACATAGTCTGAAACATAGTCTCAAGCACAGTCTTACACACATAGTCTGAAACATAGTCTCAAGCACAGTCTTACACACATAGTCTTACATCCAGAGAAACTAGATCAACTCCTTCATCTCTTCCACAGTCCTCTCAGGTCTTGGAGGTAGCTTGGAAGCAGTTCTTGTAGGTACTTCTGAAGCACCTCTTGTAGCTTGCTGTGGTGCAGAAGGTTGAGGTGCAGAAGGTTGAGGTGTGGAGCTGTTTCCATCTTCTCTGTTTGACTACAAAGAACCAGAGCAAGAATGTCAGGAAGAATGTAAGCAAGATGGTCAGCAAGATGGACAACAAGCATGTAAGCAAGATTGTCAGCAAGCATGTCAGCAACAATGTAAGTAAGCATGTCAGCAACCATGTAAGCAAGATTGTACCTTGTGTTGATTCTTCCTGGTATGAAGGTGTGGAAGCAGTGGCTGTGAGCAGTTGGTATACCTGTCGCCCTGCAAGTTGCAGTTGCTACATGTTATGGTAGCCATCCTAGAGGTGTCCCTAGGTTGTGGCACTTCAAATTGGCCTTTCCTCCTCTTGGTCTGTGCCCTACCCTTCTCAATTTTAAATACAGGTGGGTCTATGTCCTGTGTGTATGTCTTTGTCCACTGATCTTGACTAGGTACAGGATATATGGGAGGAGTGTAAGCAGCCAAGTACATTGGCTTTTTGAAGAAGTCATGAACAAAATCTTCAGGCTGCTGCTTTGACTTGTAAATGGCTGAAATAGCATGGCTGCAGGGAATTCCTGACATGTCCCACCTCCTACATCCACATGTCCTTGCATCCAAGTTAACAGCATAACTGCTTTCAACACCTCTGCTCACTTGCCAGAGATTTCCAACTGACTTCATGGATTTGTAGTTTCTGGAGTATTTCTTGTTCTCCTCCAGAATCTCACAGTAGGTAGGACTGATCTCCCACCTTGCACTAGCTGCTCCACTTCTTTTCTCTTCATGTCTAACCATTAGTTTGGATCTGATGCCTTCAAACATAGTCACCACTGGCTTTCCTCTCACATCCAAAATCATCCTGTTAAATACTTCACTAAGGTTGTTCACCACAAGGTCAGTCTTGCAGTTGCTGTCCATAGCATGCCTTGCCCAGCACTCTACTGGGATCTTGCTTAGCCACTGCCAAGCTTGCTCTGATTCCTCTTTCAAGTTCTGCATTGCAACATCAAAGTAGTGTCTTGTGCAGGAGTAGCTAGCAGCATACAAGTACTTCTTGAGTTCTTCCCCTCTGAAGCCAGCTGTCTGGAAGTTGGCATAAATGTGTCTAACACAATATCTTTGAGGACAGTTTGGGAAAACTTGACTAACAGCCTTAAACAGACCCTGTTGGAAGTTCAAGAATATATATGTTACTAATCATGTGTAGCATTCATCACAGAACATATATGTTACTAATCATGTGTAGCATTCATCACACAATATGAAAAACATGCAGTAACAAAGGTTACCTTCTGCCTGTCAGATATTATTGTGTACTTCCCAAATTTTCCCTCTTCTCCACCAATTGCAAGCTTCAGCTGTGTTAGAAACCAACACCAACTAGCAGTATCTTCTCTGTCCACAAGTCCAAAAGCTATTGGATAAATGTTGTTGTTTCCATCTCTTCAAGTGGCTGCAAGGATCTGTTGTCCTGTGGTTAGCTTAACAAAGCATCCATCCAAGCCTACAAGCAGTGGTACAAGGAGTGTTAGGGCAAAGCAATACAATACAATTACAAGAAAAGGCATGAAAAATGTTAAGTATAATACCAATAAATGGTCTGCAGCCATTTAGAAACCCTTCTTTTGATCCATTTAGACATATGAACAAGCCATGGAATCTTGGATTAGGGCTAGGATGCTCAGCAACAACATTTGTTGTCACAATGCACCTACTGCCTGGGTTTGTGTCAATTACTGTCTGCAAGTAATCTCTCAGCCGACTGTACTGTTTAACCTGATCACCTGGCACCACTTGCAATGCTTTCTTCCTTGCTCTGTAAGCCATCACCTTTCGTACCTCAACACCATATTTCTCTTTTGCATTCTCCATTAGAGTCTCAACACTGGTCCTGGGGTCAATTCTCATGCTCTGCTCACACTGCTTGGCAACCCATTTACCAGTAACCTTGCAAGCTTCACCAGCAGTAGCACATGTGTGCTTCAAGTTCATCTTCCTCAAGCAAAATGTCTTCTCATGCCCAATGACAGAGCCAACCATGTAGAATTCACATCCTTGCTCTTCCCTTTCTGAGCACTCTACAATTACTCTATCAGGATTATTCCTGTGCAGGTGGTAGTTCCTAAGTTGTGCAATGTGCAAATTCTGAACTGCTAGCCTGAACTGGTAAACATCAGTGAAGCACATCTTCAGGCACAATTGATCTTCTGGCTGCAACCTCTTCTCATCATACCAAATCCTTGGCTTCCTCTTCTTGGCTCTGCTCTTCCTTCCATTTGGCAGTACCCAAGACATTAACTCTGCTGCATCATCATCCTCTGCTTTGATGTCACCATCTGAACCAGAATCAGAAGAAGGCACATAGCAATCTGGTGTAGAACTCTCAGCACTGAAATGTGTTCTTTCAGTTGGGCCTTTATTGACTTGTTTCACTCTTTTTCTGTTCCTATAGCCAGGTTCTGGCTCTGGCTCTGGCTCAACACCTACCTGGCAGTCAGAGTCATCTGATTCACAAAATAAATCTTCTACATCTGTATCACCTTCACAATGTTCATCTAATCCTTGCCTTCTCTTCTTCAAGTCCTGTAACTTCTGGCTCAAACCAATCTTCTCTTCACTAAACTGTGCATCATACTCTTCACTTGCAAATTCCCCTCTGTCAGACATTAGCTCATCCTCTTCCTCCTCTGTCATGCTTCCTTCAAATTCAGATTCTTCAGTATCATCCAGCATGCTATTGCCTTCTTGTTCCAAGAAACAGTCACCATCTTCTACAGCAATAATTTCATTACTGTGGCCAACATGCTGGCTTTGCTGACTTTCCAAGCAAACCAGATCATTTCCATGTGCAGTTGGTTGACTAGGAGAAAGAACACCTAATTCATCTACTGAAAAAACCATGGGGTCTCCCATGGGGTCTCCAATATCAGAAATAATAACTTGATCCTCATAATCTGTGTTCATTGCAGCATCAGGTTTATTTTTTCCCCTAACAACTACCAATGAAATACATTTTTCAGACTGACATCTCTCCACCATCTGCAAAACCTTTGACATTCCATCTATCAACTCCATACCAACAAACCCCTTACCCTTTTCCTTGATATGGTACATAGAATCATTTATTCCATATCCCTCTAGCTCTATCATAGCTAACAAATTCATGTATGTAATATCTGATTCTCCTAGCTGCCTCTCCAAATTATCACGGCCCTCAAAATGGAATCGAACGTCCCACACATCATCGTCCAAGCTACAAATATGAGTACAATGCATCTATAATTCAGTTCTCGCACTAAATTGCAGTTCTTGCTACAAATAATCTAGGAGAAGCTGAGAAATGAGCACAGATTGCACAGATGGGGGACGGATAATCTTACTCGACTCCGCCGAGGGAAGTGGTGAACCGAGCTGACTGCGTTGGATTCTCCTTCCACATCTTCGTAGCCACTGTCGCAGCCTGCGGGAACAGAGAGTATGGCGTGGCGGCAGGGTTCGAGCTCCCCCAGATCTCGCCGTCGTCGCCAACTAAGGGGACCCGACACCCTCCTCCACACCAGCTTGGAATTCCGCCGCCGCCGCCGCCGCCGCCTCCGGCGCCGGGAGCGCCAACGGCGCCGCCACCTTCTGAAGACGCCGCCGCCGACGCCATGGCTAGGGTTTCAGTATGCTCGGGAGAATGATAGAACGGTCAACGGCCGGGGAGAGGACCCGTGCCCTAATCCGACCGAGTGGTGGGCCAGGCATGTCAGGAGAGGTGGGCCACGCTTGTCATAACGTCCGTCCCGAGCGGCGTGTGCCACCTCTGCCACGTCAGCCCGACAGGTCGGCCCGCCCTGTCATAAACCACGTCAAACGCCCTAATCTGGCCGGTCAGCGCCTGTTGCTACTGTCAACGTGAAAGGTGGTGGTTTTTTGAAAGTTTTCCCAAATCTGGTGGTTTTTTGAAACCCTAACCCCAAATGTGGTGGTATTATGCAATTTTCTCTACGTAATTGTAGTGAGCTGAGACCTCAGATTACAATGGCCTAAGTCTCCGTTGCACAAGTAATTCTTCTTATTACAATGATTGGCCCACTTTAGTAGTCCTACCAAGTTTTGTAGAGATGTGATGCAAGAGTCAGTACTGAAACTGACCTGGTCTCTCAAGATTGTAATGAACACTTTATCTCTAAATGAATACACAACTCTATTAAAATTTAAAAAAAATCCTAAATTTTGAATATGCCTAAACTGATACCCTAAAATTATGCACGTATTTCATTCGGACAATTTTATGGCCAATGGATGATGATCTTTTTTCTGTAGCATTTATTCCCGCAGCAACGCGCGGAGCAACATCTAGTATCTTGAAATGTTTGTGCTAAAGTCAGAGACCAGCATGCTTCGCGAACATAGAAGCATAAACATCTTGCACATATAATTTGCCATCCTTGACAGATACTCCCTCCGTTTCTTTTTATAAGACGTTGAAGCATCTGTTCCGACCAGGTGAAAAATGACGAAAATTACATCACTACCCTTCTAAATTTGAATCGTTATCCTCCTCGATCCTAGCGTCGTCGTCCTCGATCCCGATCCGGGCGAGCGCCTCCGCCACGAATGCTCTGCCTCAGGCCCCAGCTAGCACCCACGCGTCAACATCGCCCAGCTACTGGCTCGATCACGCCTCCGCTCACCTGCTCTTGCTCCGCGCATGTGGCTGGAAGTCGCCGGAAAGGATTCCCGCGCACCTCCTCCCCAAACTCGCCAGCACGCGCACCTATCCAACTCGATCTGCTCACCTGGGCGCTCCTCCTCCATGCCCTCACCGATATCTGGGAGGAGGTGTTCTCTGGCTATGATTGGAGCTCCGCTATGATCTAGGCTTGACATATCGAGCAACGCCGAAGAAGATCTTGCAACACCGCTGCAGATGAGCAGATTTGGCTGCCGAAGGAGGAAAAAATCCCATTATTTCCTAGACCTCGATGTGATGTATGTTGGAGAACACGGAAGAGGCGACGCCGCGTGAGGAAGAGGGCAGTGGCGGCGCGTGCGAGGGTGAGCGCCACGGTGATGCGGGACATCATACATAAAAGCTTGGCGTTGTGTTGGAGGAGGAAACTTGAAAGAGGAAGTGGAGAACGCGCCGGCGAGGACATGTGAGAGAGTCAGAGAGAGTTGCGGGAGAGATGAAGGGGATGGGTGAAAGACTGGGAGGGAGACGCGGTGAGGGAGCTCTCAGTGTGCGACGCGCGGGAGGGTAAAAATAGAAATGCAGAATATTTCGTAGCATAACAAAAATTGAACTACAGATCCTAAAACGTCTTATAAAAAGAAACAGAGGAAGTATATCACAAGAAAAGTCACATAAGTGAAAAGCAGCACAGGTATGTGTTGATATTTTGTTCATGAGCTCCTACTAGTCTCAGTTGCCTTCTTGCTTTGACAATTTGATTAGTCCTTTTAGGCATGCTGCTAGCTAAGCTTGAACTGTGAAGAGAGAAGTCTTAACCGTGCAAGGCGCCCCCCTCCTATCTTGCGAAGCCAAGCATTGAGAGTCACCTCCCACCAGCCGGCTCCCCTCTCCCCTCTGGTGGCCTCGCCGGTCGGAGTGACTAGGAGAGCGAAGGTCGGGTCTTCCCTGTAGATACTATGTTAGGTTTGGTGTTTTCCCATGTAGATTCTGGTGCTATGCCGCTGAGATCTAGACCATGGATGCACCTGAGCTGCATCCGATGGACAGTGGTGGTGTGCTTCTAGCCTGGGTGCTCCGATGGTTGGAGATGGAGAAGGCTGGAGGTGAGCAGGCTACGGTCTCGCTCAATAAACTCGATGTGCATCATCCTCTTCTGGAGGTCAAGGTAGACCACACCCATGGTGGTGGTTGATATTCTCTCCTTTGCGCTCGTCATGGTTATGAGGAAGAGGACGATCTTCGTGCTCCAGCCGATGCGTGGCTAGATCTGCAGCAGCAGAGCGTTGAAGCTATTGCCGGGAGTACATCCATGGTGTCCCTCCCTTCCACTACAAGAAATCAGCTCACACATGACCCTCCATATTGGTCACTAGATGGTCACTATTTTCCATTTATGACCTTTTTGTGACCAAAAATGGTTGGTCAGCAGTGGAGTGTCACTAACGGACTTTGCGACCAAGTTTCTGGAGTTGGTCACAAACGGTTATGACCAAAATAGATGGTCATAGATTCTATGACCAAAATTTCGGTCACTAGTGATCCCTTTGATGACGTGTGGTTGAAGTGGGAGCAGACTGTCCTTGTGCGTGGTGGATAATGATGCATGGTGAATGACCAGCCCGTTGGGAACCCCAAGAGGAAGGTGTGATGAGTATAGCAGCTAGTTTTCCCTCAGTTAGAAACCAAGGTTTAATATCGTTCAGGAGAGGAGAGACAATGACGACTGAAGGTGATGCTTGCTAGTTTGCGACAGCAGCGGACAATTTATATATGGCGCCTCATCCAAGCTTTGCTTGCTAGCTGCAACGTGGAACCTGCACACACACAAACAAATACTTTGCTCCCAACTTGCGATGAGGTTGTCAATCTCACCGGTTTGCTTGAAACAAAGGTTATGAGTGTATCGAGTGGAAAACAGTAATAATATGCGAGTAAAGTAAACAGTGCGAGAAAGTAAACAGGTGATAGCAATATGATGTAAATAGAACCGGGGTCCACAGTTCACTAGTGGTGTCTCTCCATAGATAAAATAGCACATGCTGGGTAAACAAATTACAGTTGGGCAATTGATAGAATAAAGATAAACGTGATATGTCAAGAAGATCACTATGAGATTTACTCTGGGCATTACAACAAAATACATAGACCGCCATCCAACTGCATCTATGACTAATAATCCACCCCCGGGGATATCAATCCGAACACCCCAAAAGTATTAAGTTGCGAACAACGGATAATTGCATTAAGCAAAGTGTGTAATGTAAACAAAGCATATGCCCTTGAGCATATGAATGTTTTTTTCTCCCTAGTAGCAACAGCACATCTACCACCTTAGAGGTTTCTGTCACTCCCCCAGGTGAAATAGAGGCATGAACCCACTATCGAGCATAAATACCCCCTCTTGGAGTCACTAGCAACTACTCGGCCAAGATAGCCACTAACAACGGAGAGCATGCAAGATCATAAACAACATAGAGATAACAAAAGATATAATTCAGTACAGCAACTTAATCATAAACACCAATATTCATCGGATCCCAACAAACCAAACATGTAGAATTACATAACGGTGATCTCAATCATGTATGGCAGCTCATGAGATCTAAACATGAAGCACAAAGTGGAGGAGACAACCATCTAGCTACTGCTATGGACCCATAGTCCAAGGTAGACTACTCACTCATCGCTCCGGAGGCAAGCATGGCGATGAAGAAGACCTCCGGTGGCGATTCCCCTCTCCGGCAGGGTGCCGGGAAGAGCTTCTGGACCCTCCCGATCTTCGGGTCGACGGCGGCGGCGGATCGCGATGTGTTCTGGAAATCTGATCGGGTACTTTGGTTTTTCTCGTCGGGGGGTCTTTATAGGCGAAGGGGCGATGTCAGTGGAGGGGTCAGGCGGCCACACACGGGGGTGGCGCGGGCTAGGGGCTGGCCGTGCCACCTGTGCGTGTGGGCCCCTGGTCCCTCGCCTCCTACTCTCCTTCGGATCTCTGGAAGCTTCCAGGTAAAATAAGACGTCAGGAACTTGTTTCGTCCAATTCCGAGAATATTTCCTGTGTATCACTTCTGAAACACAAAAACAGCAGAAAACAGGAAACTGGCACTGTGGCACTTGTTAATAGGTTAGTTCCGGAAAATGCATAAAAGTGTCACTAAGTGTAATGAAACAATAGGCAAATGGTGTAAAAACAAGCATGGAGCATCAAAAATTATAGATACGTTTGAGACGTATCAAGCATCCCCAAGCTTAACTCCTGCTCGTCCTCGAGTAGGTAAGTGATAACAAAAGAATAATTTTTGAGGTGACATGCACCTACACAATCTTGATCATATATGTAAGCATTGGTGAGCTGGGATCAATAGAACTTAAAACATGGGCATGAAGATATAATCATGACAATAAGAACTTAGCAACCATGTTGTAAACATGCAAATGAACACAAACAAAAGATCATGATAATGAAAGTCAAACATGTGTTCAAATCATAAGGAAAAACATACAAATGGTTTTCAGCTTGTCCTTCAAAGAGAGCAAAACATAAATGCATAGGACACCTTCAAGTTTAAGAGGGCGACTAGATACAAATAATTTAAGAACAAGTGAAACCAACAATATGAATCAATCAATGAACTTTGGGACAATGCATATCACACTAAGAATGAAAACTATGCTCTCTTAATGGTGCATAAAGAAAGAAGGTGGTGACTCAACATAAAAGTAAAAGAAAGGCCCTTCGCAGAGGGAAGTAGTGATTAAACATGTGCTAGAGCTTTTCATTTGTAAAACAGAGAGATAAAAATTGGTTTTGAGAGGTGGTTGTCTTTGTCAACGACTGGCAATGGGGTTCTTACTATCTTCCATACAAAAATGAAGCAAGTTTTTGAGAGAGAGAGAGATTGGCACTTTTGTGCTCTTTTATAAAGCTTGGCACTTCTCCCCACCTTTTTTCCTTTCACAAACCATGGCTAACCTATTCCATCGGGTGCCCACCAACATTCACTTTCCATGGAGGAGTGCCTTTTTTCTTTCTTTTTTCCTTTTTTTCTTTTTGGAATAAGCAATATGGAAGATAGCAAATCTGACCACTACGTCCCCATGAGCTGAAAACAGTGTCACAAAACGAGAAGTGTTTTGAAGGTTTTTGAAAGGTAGCACATGAAAATTTTACTTTGGAATGGCTTACAAATACCATGCATAGGAATTTATAGTGGACTCAATGGCAAATTTTGGCTTTTAGGAGTTGGATGCACGAGTAGAGCTCATACTCAGTACAAGGCGAGGGCTAGCAAAAGACTGGGAGCGACCAACTAAGAGAGCAATAATGGCCATAATCATGCAAAGCGACAAAGCGACATTAAAAGAAGCATAAGATGGCATCAAAAGTCAAAAACTAATGATCATGAAGGCTAATGGCGACTTTGTAAGAGTCTAACATGCATGATTTTTTCAAAGGCTCATTAAGCAATCTCAGTTATTTGAGACAAGTCATGCTACAGCAAAACCACTAAGCATACTATCAAAAGACATCAAGCATGACATGAAAAAGCCTAAGCCGCAGTCTACACAAGCTCCTTCTTGTACCACTATTTTGCACAAAGCTTTTTTTCTTTTCCAACACCATTTGAAATTTTTACAAACACCTCTTTTGATGAAAACCAATAAAGATCAGAGGCAAAAATACACCTTGATGAAAAGATATGACAAGATCTGAACGCATATCAAGGCGAAAACGAAAACCAAAAGCAGTAGCAGAAAAAGATGAACACATGAACAACTTAAATCAACGAGCGTTCTTTGCAAATGAAAAGCAAGGCAACTTCTCCAAAAGAAATGTGTTGGGGTCCAACCATTTATTGCAGCAAACAAACAAACTAAACCAACTAAGAAAACTAAAACAACTGACGCTCCAAGAAAAACACATAGTGCATGAAGCAATAAAAATATAGTGTTTTGAAAGGTGACCTGATTTTTGCCGATGAAGAAGGGGTGCCTCGGGGGCATCCCCAAGCTTTGACGCTTGTACTTCTTGGATATTTCTTGGGGTGATGCATGGGCATCCCCAAGCTTGAGCTTTTGTCCATTCTTCAACTCATCTCATCATTCTCCAATCCCTACACTTGAAAACTTCCTTCATACAAAACTAAACACAAATCTATTAGCAACATTAGTGCAAGCATAACATATAATCAATCTCTATTTGCTTCAGGTTTCAACTCAAAACCACCACATATATAGAAAATACTACTGTAGCAACTTCCCCAAAAGTTCCATGATCAAAAGAACTCAAAAGAAAGCGATAAAGTGGCAAACACAAATATTGGCAGAAATCTGTCAAAACTGAACAGCTGACAAAGGTCGAATTTTTGAGGGATTTTCTGTTGCTCAAATCAAAAAGTGTTCAACTAAGAAAAGTTTGGATATAACCTGGGGAATATGCACAAGAAATCGCAGGTCCAAAAGATAAACAGAGAATTTTCACAAATTTTTATGGTGCAGCACCGAAAACAGTTTCAGGACAGCAACATCCCCAAATCTTTACCTCACTCAAATTAGAGGCTTCTCTTGGCACAAAAACAAATAAACAAGATAAGGAGCGGTCATTACAGTAGTAATGACTTACAAGACTCAAATAAAAGAAAAAGTACTGAAAATAAAACATTGGGTTATCTCCCAAGAGTGCTTTTCTTTAACGCCTTTGAGCTAGGCGCAGAAAATTGCGAATCAAGTAATATCAAGTGATGAAGCATCAAGCTCATAATTTGCTCTACGAATAGAGTCAAAAAGTAATTTCTTTCTTTTCCTAGGGAAGTGTTCCATACCTTTCTTTAGTGGGAATTGATATTTGATAGTGCCTTCCATCATATCAATGATAGCACCTACAGTTCGAAGAAAGGGTCTTCCCAAAATAATAGGACATGAAGCATGGCATTCAACGTCCATAACAAGAAAATCAACAGGAACAAGGTTATTTTTAACCACAATAAGAACATCATTAATCCTTCCCAAAGGTTTCTTCTTAGCAACATCGGCAATAGGAACATCAAAATAACATTTTTCAAGCGGTGGTAAATCAAGCATGTCATAAATCTTTCTAGGCATGATAGAAATAATAGCACCTAGATCACATAAAGCATGGCAATCATAACCATTAACATGCATATCAATGATGGGTTCCCAACCATCTTCTAACTTCTTGGGAACAGAAGCTTTTTGCTTCAACTTTTCATCCCTAATCTCTATAAGAGCATTGGTAATATGCTTAGTAAAAGAAATATTTAAAGAACTAGCATTGGGAGTCAAAGCAAGCTTTTGTAAGAACAAAATAACTTCAGATATGTTGCAGCCATCAACATCAAAATCATTAAAAGAAATAGAGCTATCATCTCCCACACTCCAAAAAATTTCAGCACTCTTTTGAGAAAAAGTTTTGGCAGTTTTAGGCTTTTTAACACAAGGAGTGGGAGTTTTCTCTACACCAATCAAAGTAAGAGGATTGCTAGCAGTAGGAGCAACATCATTAGAGGTAGTAATAGTACATACCTTCATCTCTCTAGCCATCTCATCTTCTCTTTCCCACCTGGCATGCAATTCCGCTAACAATCTAATATTTTCATCAATTCCAACTTGGATAGCATTAGCGGTAGCAAAAACATTGTTCTCTTTCACACCATTAGGCAACACTTTTAATTTCAGAATTTCAACATCATGAGCAAGGCTATCAACTTTAGAAGCAAGAATATCAATTTTGCGTAACTTTTCCTCAACAGACTTGTTAAAAGCAGTTTGCTTACCGATGAAGTCCTTGAGCATTACCTCAAGCTCGGAGGGCGAGGCCCTAGCGTTGTTGTAGGAATTACCATAAGAGTTACCATAACCATTACCATTAGTAGAAGGATACGGCCTATAATTGTTACTAGCAAAATTGTTCCTATAAGCATTGTTGTTAAAATTATTGTTTCTAATGAAATTCACATCAACTTGCTCTTCTTGAGCAACCAGAGAGGCCAAAGGAACATTATTAGGATCAACATGAGTCCTATCATTAGCAAGCATAGCCATAATGGTATCAATCTTATCACTTAAGGAAGAGGTTTCCTCAACAGAATTTACCTTCTTACCTTGTGGAGCTCTCTCGGTGTGCCATTCGGAATAATTTACCATCATAGTTGTCGAGTAGCTTTGATGCGGCGCCCAAGGTAAGGGACATAAAAGTGCCTAAAGCAGCTGAATCAAGTAGGTTCCTTGAAGAAAAATTCAGTCATGCATAAAAAGTTTGGATAATCATCCAAGTAGTCAGTCCATGAGTGGGGCAATTCTTTATCATAGATTTCATTCTTTCCCAAGCTTGAGCAACATGTTCATTATCAAACTGAGTAAACTTCATAATATTGCTACGCAAAGCTATAATCTTAGCAGGAGGATAGTATCTACCAATAAAAGCATCCTTACACTTAGCCTATGAATCAATACTATTCTTAGTCAAAGACAGCAACCAATCTTTAGCTTTTCCTCTTAAAGAAAAAGGAAACAACTTGAGCTTAATAATATCACTATCAACATCCTTATATTTCTGCATCTCACATAGCTCAACAAAATTGTTGAGATGAGCTGCAGCATCTTCAGTACTAGCACCAGAAAATTGCTCTTTCATAACAAGGTTCAATAAAGCAGGCTTAATCTCATAAAAGTTTGCAGCAGTAGCAGGTGGTGCAATAGGAGTGCAGATAAAATCACCATTGTTTGTGCTAGTAAAGTCACACAACTTGGTGTTTTCAGGATTGGCCATTTAAGCAAAACGAAAGTAAACAAGTAAAAACAACTACCAAGGATTCTATTTTTTTTGGGTTTTTGATATAAAGCAATGCAGGTAAAATAAATAAAGTAAAGCAAAACAATAAAACAAAGTAAAGAATGTGTGTGCGAAGAACTCCCCTCGCAGAAGTCTTCTCTTCCTCCCCGGCAACGGCGCCAGAAAATTAGCTTGATGCGTGGTGAATGACCAGCCCGTTGGGAACCCCAAGAGGAAGGTGTGATGAGTATAGCAGCTAGTTTTCCCTCAGTTAGAAACCAAGGTTTAATATCGTTCAGGAGAGGAGAGACAATGACGACTGAAGGTGATGCTTGCTAGTTTGCGACAGCAGCGGACAATTTATATATGGTGCCTCATCCAAGCTTTGCTTGCTAGCTGCAACGTGGAACCTGCACACACACAAACAAATACTTTGCTCCCAACTTGCGATGAGGTTGTCAATCTCACTGGTTTGCTTGAAACAAAGGTTATGAGTGTATCGAGTGGAAAACAGTAATAATATGCGAGTAAAGTAAACAGTGCGAGAAAGTAAACGGGTGATAGCAATATGATGTAAATAGGACCAGGGTCCATAGTTCACTAGTGCTGTCTCTCCATAGATAAAATAGCACATGCTGGGTAAACAAATTACAGTTGGGCAATTGATAGAATAAAGATAAACGTGATATGTCAAGAAGATCACTATGAAATTTACTCTGGGCATTACAACAAAATACATAGACCGCCATCCAACTGCATCTATGACTAATAATCCACCCACGGGGATATCAATCCGAACACCCCAAAAGTATTAAGTTGCGAACAACGGATAATTGCATTAAGCAAAGTGTGTAATGTAAACAAAGCATATGCCCTTGAGCATATGAATGTTGTTTTCTCCCTAGTAGCAACAGCACATCTACCACCTTAGAGGTTTCTGTCACTCCCCCAGGTGAAATAGAGGCATGAACCCACTATCGAGCATAAATACCCCCTCTTGGAGTCACTAGCAACTACTCGGCCAAGATAGCCACTAACAACGGAGAGCATGCAAGATCATAAACAACATAGAGATAACAAAAGATATAATTCAGTACAGCAACTTAATCATAAACACCAATATTCATCGGATCCCAACAAACCAAACATGTAGAATTACATAACGGTGATCTCAATCATGTATGGCAGCTCATGAGATCTAAACATGAAGCACAAAGTGGAGGAGACAACCATCTAGCTACTGCTATGGACCCATAGTCCAAGGTAGACTACTGACTCATCGCTCCAGAGGCAAGCATGGCGATGAAGAAGACCTCCGGTGGCGATTCCCCTCTCCGGCAGGGTGCCGGGAAGAGCTTCTAGACCCTCCCGATCTTCGGGTCGACGGCGGCGGCGGATCGCGAAGTGTTCTAGAAATCTGATCGGGTACTTAGGTTTTTCTCATCGGGGGGTCTTTATAGGAAAAGGGGCGATGTCAGAGGAGGGGCCAGGCGGCCACACACGGGGGTGGCGCGGGCCAGGGGCTAGCCGCGCCACCTGTGAGTGTGGGCCCCTGGTCCCTCGCCTCCTACTCTCCTTCGGATCTCTGGAAGCTTCCGGGTAAAATAAGACTTCAAGAACTTGTTTCGTCCAATTCCGAGAATATTTCCTGTGTATCACTTCTGAAACACAAAAAAAGCAGAAAACAGGAAACTGGCACTGTGGCACTTGTTAATAGGTTAGTTCCGGAAAATGCATAAAAGTGTCACTAAGTGTAACGAAACAATAGGCAAATGGTGTAAAAACAAGCATGGAGCATCAAAAATTATAGATACGTTTGAGACGTATCAGATAACCAGCCCGTTGGGAACCCCAAAAGGAAGGTATGATGAGTATAGCAGCTAGTCTTCCCTCAGTTAAGAAACCAAGGTTTAATATCGATCAGGAGAGGAGAGACAATGAGGACTGAAGGTGATGCGGACTGGCTTAGTGACACTCCAACAAGGGCGCCGTTAACGATACTTGTTGACTCGTCTTCGGCCAGCAGCAACGCGGAACCTGCACACAACACAAACAAATAATTTGTTCCCAACTTGCGATGAGGTTGTCAATCTCACCGGTTTGCTTGAAACAAAGGTTATGAGCGTATCGAGTGAAAAACAATATAGTATGCGAGTAAAGTAAACAGTACGAGTAAAGTAAACAGGTGATAGCAATATGATGTAAATAGGACCAGGGTCCACAGTTCGCTAGTGGTGTCTCTCCATAAGATAAATAACACATGCTGGGTAAACAAATTATAGTTGGGCAATTGATAGAATAAAGATAAACGTGATATGTCAAGAAGATCACTATGGGATTTACTCTGGGTATTACAACAAAATACATAGACCGTCATCCAACTGCATCTATGACTAATAATCCACTTCCGGGGATATCAATCCGAACACCCCAGTAGTATTAAGTTGCGAACAACAGATAATTGCATTAAGCAAAGTGTGGAATGTAAACAAAGCATATGCCCTTGAGCATATGAATGTTGTTTTCTCCCTAGTAGCAACATCACATCTACCACCTTAGAGGTTTCTGTCACTCCCCCAGGTGAAATAGAGGCATGAACCCACTATCGAGCATAAATACCCCCTCTTGGAGTCACTAGCAACTACTCGGCCAAGATAGCCACTAACAACGGAGGGCATGCAAGATCATAAACAACATAGAGATAACAAAAGATAATATTCAGTACATGTCGGGGGAATAACCCCCGGTAGGGTCAAGAGACTAGAAAGACACAAAGTCTATGGTTGACTTGTGCCGAGTTATCAAGAAAGGGCCTGGCCGGAATATGAGAGCATCAGCCAGGCCGGCATATGTGTGTATCCCGGCTAATACTTGGATATGCCGGTATAGCCGGAATACTGGTATATGTGTGCCGGCATATACTTAGATATGCCGGCCTAACCATTTGGTGTGTTGTGCAGGAGCAGGGGAGGCCGGATTACCCGACCCTCGTAGGTCGTTGGTCCGGCATATAAGTCCTGGGTATGGCCAACGGTCATATCCGGGATACTTAAGTCAACCAAGGTGTCACATCCCTACAATCAAGGAAGAAAACATCCAAGCATGGTAGCAGAGTAAGATGGCAGGGTGCACAGTGGAGGTTACCTACCCTCACTGTGCACAAGTACGAGCTCACCGCACAGAGGTAAGGCCATAGTTCAAGAGGTACAAGGTACAGGGATATGGCGTCCCATCGAGAGCAATCAGGGGCGAAGTCAAGGGTCTCTGCCATCGTCACCAGCTCCTGTTTGGAGTGTAGCCCGTGTCTTGTGGTCTTGTATGACCGTTGTAACCCTGGCCACCACTATATAAGGTGGCATAGGGAGCCCTGGTAAAGGGTTGGTCACTAGCAGTTCATCTTCCTTCTCTAGCAGAGAGCTTGGAAGAACCATTGTTGTGTACTACATCGACCCAAATATACAATCAGTAGAGCAGGAGTAGGGGTGTTATCTCCTTACGAGAGCCCCGAACCTGGGTAGATCAGTGCCTCTTTCTGTCGTGCTTTTTAGCTCGTTCCCCTCTCCCGAATCCTCCAGCATCTAGTTCGGCCCCCATTTAAGCCATCCTATGGCATATGTTGTTTCACCACGACGACATTTGGCGCCCACCGTGGGGCAGATCGATATGCTGGGCGGAGTGTTCATTCGGACGGGGTCTGTGATAGCAGCTTCGGGAGTGCGCGTGGTCTCTGGCCTCGTCCAGAGGCTAGGCTCGCTCAGTTTCGTCAGTGACAACGCCGGTTGTCTCGGTGGCCGGCCGTTCCCCAGGGATGGCCGGATTATGTCTTTCGGTTCCCACGAGGTGTACGTGGGGACTGAGAGAATTTGCAGGAAGGAGGTGCTGGTGGCGTCGGATCCTCCGTCACATCGGCTGGCTCACGCTGGGCGTAGCGCTCGCTCAGTAGAGCCGGCTGAGGTGATGATGGCCGGCACATCCGTGCCACCGGCGGAAGATGCCGGCAAAGCAGCAGTGGCCGGAGCTTCTCCTCCGGAGCCGCCGAAGGTCAAGAGGTCGGCGCGTCCTCCGTTGGAGCGTGCGGAGAACCTGGCCGGCACTTCCGGTGTGCCGGCTAGGGGCGAGGTTCTTCTTCCCATCATCGACCGGCTTCTCAAGCCGGTGCGATCCGGCGTTGATCCGGAGCAGACAAGGGAGGTCCTGGAGGGATCTCGTCAGGCCCTCGTCGATGAGGCCCTGGCCATGAACCAGGAGCGCGAACGGTTTAACCGGCAACTCCGTGAGTATGAGGCAGCCCATGGTTTTACTCCTGTAGTAATCCGGCCTAGCCGGATAGAAGAGGTTAGAACTAGAGGCAGAAATCTTAATGCTGAGATAGGAAAAGATGCTAGAGATAAGAGTCATACCGCAACTAGTACTGTGCCTAAGGTAGTCTATAGTTCGCCAGTAAAGAACCTTAGAGCGGCGGCCGAGGTAGCTAAGGATTTATCTTGTTTATCCGGCGAAGCACTGCGTGAGCAGCAAGCCCGGCTTAACCAACTGTTGTCTGAAGCTACAAAGCAGCAGGAGGCCTTTAAGAAGGCAAACCCGGGTGCCGGGGCGTCTCAGTACATTGTGTCGGCGGGAGGTGCCGGCGCGAGGTCGAGGGGCCAAGCCTCGTCCCCGCATCCTAGCGCCCGGCGTGCCGGAAGTGTGACCTCTGGCCGCCGGGACAAGCAGATCCAGGTGTACGATCCGGCTGTCGCCGGAAAGCAGGCGATGGTGCAGAAGAATGTCGGCCAAGCTGACAAGTATGTCGGCAGCAAGAAGCCCGGCCAGAGTGTGCCGGCCGGGCATGAAGCAGGCGCGGCCGGTGGTGGCCGGAGTAACAGTGCAGCCCGGCGTCAGCAACAGGGCGCCGGAGGTGCAGCGCAGCAGCAGGGTGCAGGCCATCCGGGACATCGAGAGGATGACGGCAATTCCGCCCTTGCCCGGGCGGAATATCAGCAGCAGCACCAGCAAGGCCGGCATAGTGAGCAGCATCAGCCGGAGCAGCAGCAGCAGATGATCGCAGGCCCAATAGCATCCCGGCTTGGACCTCGGTCCTTGGAAGCCAATGATGCACGTTTCAAGCTGGACAAGATCCACCAATCAGAGTTGGTGGAGAGACAAGGAGCTCCGGGCCCTATGTGTTTCGGACCCCGGATTATGGGGGAGCCGGTGCCTTACTTCTTCCAGCTCGCGCGTGGCGCGAGGACATATAATGGCAGTACGAAGCCGGAAGATTGGTTGGAGGATTACTCCACAGCGGTGAACATCGCCGGAGGAAACCTCAGATGGGCGGTACGATATGTGCCGCAGATGTTGGAAGGACCAGCCAGGATATGGCTGAATAATTTGCCGGCCGGGAGTATCAACGGCTGGATTGATTTCGAAGAGCAGTTTGTGTCGAACTTTACCAGTACATACAAGAGGCCCAACCGTCCGCAGCAGCTGGCTAACTGCCGGCAAGGAGTGAATGAGACTGACCGTGACTATCTGACCAGGTGGTGCACGTTGCGCAATTCCTGCGAAGGAATCAATGAGCAGCAGGCCATCATGTGGTTCGCTGATGGGTGCCGGCATGGCACCATGCTGTGGCAAAAGCTTCAGAGGCAAATGCCGGCCACGCTGGCCGAAACAATCAAGATCGCTGATAGTTATGCTCTGGGAGATCCCATGCAGCCCAGTCTCGATTCACAAGGACAGGGGCAAACCCAGGGGAACACCAGCAATGCCGGGAGATCAGGGCAATATTATCGCACTGATAACCGGAACAAGAGAAGAGATGAAAGGCCGGATCACCGGTATGGGGCAGCACAAGTTGCAGCTGTGGAGGAAGAGCAAGGGGGCGCCGGCAGTAGCCAGCGTCCGAGATATGAGGACTATCAGCAGCCTCAGCAGCAGCCGCAGCAGCAAGCACAGCCGTTCCAGAAGAAGAATGTTTGGACCAACAAGAATGCCGGCGGAGCCGCCGGCCAGAAGAAGCAGTGGCCGAAGTATACTGTGGGTCTTGCCATGGACAAGCCTTGTGTGTTCCACACATTCCAGCCGGGAAAGCCAGCAAACCATTTGACAAGGAACTGTTTGTGGCTGGACGACATATTAGCAGGTCGTGCAGGTCCCTGGGGACCGGCTAGACCCTCTGTCCCGGCAGCTCCATCGCCGTTGACAGGTGCCAATACGATTGCAGTCCCACCTAGGCCGGTTAATCCTGGGAATCAGAGCAACGCCGGAAATGCCGGCGTAAATCAAGTTGACCAGAGCTATAATCCAGAATATAACGCCGGAGGCCCAGGAGCGGTCCGGAATGAGTACAAGGAGTATGATCAGAGCTATATGGTCTTTGAGACCGAGAGAACAGACAAGCAGAGCTTGTACCGGCGGTGTCTGGAGGTGAATGCCGTTATGTCGGCTGTGCCAAAGCTGATGTACTGGTCTGACTAGGCTGTTGGTTGGGACAGGGCAGATCATCCCCGGATCATGCCAAATCCCGGCGGATATGCTCTGGTGATGGATCCGACATTCGTCGGGCCGGCTAATAACGTAAGATTCAGCAAGGTCCTCATTGATAATGGAAGCAGCATCAACATCATGTATCGGGATACGATGGAGAAGCTGGGAATCAAGGAAAATATGCTGGAACCGAGCAAGACCACGTTCCACGGCATTGTGCCGGGACTTTCGTGTGCGCCGATGGGCAAGATCAAGTCCCAGGTCTTGGCGGATTTCTTTATTGACTGGGCCGAGATACAGTATGAGCCACCATTGCCAGATGCCAATTATTGGAGGATGCATTTCGATGGGTCCAAGACAATCCATGGCTTGGGTGCCGGCATAGTTCTCAGTTCACCAAAGAATGACCAGCTGAGATACGTCCTGCAGATTCACTTTGCAGCATCAAATAATGTGGCGGAATATGAGGCACTTGTGCATGGCCTGAAGGTGTCTAAGGACATAGGAATTCGCCGGATTATGTGCTTCGGGGATTCTGACTTAGTGATTCAGCAGTGTTCCGGCATATGGGACGCGCATGATGCTAACATGGCATCATACCGTTTCCTAGTGCAGCAGTTAAGTGGTTACTTTGAAGGTTGTGAGTTCCGGCATGTTCTCCGGGCTCAGAACGATGCAGCCGATGCATTATCCAAGCTGGGGTCTTCCCGAGATTCAATCCCGCCCGGCATTTCGCTGGAGCATCTGAGGAAGCCATCGATCAAACCCTCGCCGGAGTCATCCTCCATTTATGTCCCGCCAGGTCCAGACGAAGCAGTTCCAATGGAGATAGATGCCGGAGCCAGGACAGATAACCCGGGGACTGTTCCTCAGTCCCGGGGACTGGGCCGGCATATGCTGTTAGTACAGTATTCCGGAGCAAAACTAAAGGCAAGGGTAAAATGTGCCAAGAGGTTGTGCCGGTATACCCGGGGACTGCTCCGGCATACCCGGGGACTGATTCTTCAGTCCCGGGGACTTCGCAGCCCATGGAGATCGATTATGTGTCGGTCGAAATGATGGAAATAGATCAGGCAGTGTTCACTGTCAGGGAAGTGCCCTCATGGGCACGTCCTATCATGAACTTCATGGTGGATGGTCAAGTGCCGGCGGATGAAACCGAGGCCCGCCGGGTTATAAGGAGATCCAAAGCGTATACCATCATCAACAAAGAAATATACAAGAGAAGTACCACCGGAGTATTGCAGAGATGTGTCGAATCTGCGGAGGGTCTGGAGATGCTCCGGGAAATTCACCAGGGGGAGTGTGGTCACCATGCTTCGTCCAGGGCATTGGTGGCAAAGGTATTCCGGCATGGCTTCTATTGGCCAACGGCACTGCAAGAGGCAGAAAAGTTGGTCCGGAAATGTAATGGGTGTCAAAGATATGCCCACCAGATTCATCAGCCGGCATCTGCCCTGAAAACTATCCCAATAACCTGGCCCTTTGCTGTTTGGGGCCTGGATATGGTCGGGGCTTTTAAGCCGGCCAGAGGGAAAATGACCCATATCCTGGTCATGGTGGACAAGTTCACCAAGTGGATTGAAGTGAAGCCCATAAGCAAGTGTGATGGTCACACAGCAGTGAAATTCTTAAAGGATATAATCTTGAGATATGGTGTTCCTCATAGCATCATCACTGACAATGGGTCAAACTTTGCCCAAGGGCCATTTGCCAGATTTTGTGAGGAAGTGGGAATCCGGCTGGACGTTGCGTCGGTTGCCCACCCTTGTGCCAATGGCCAAGTAGAGAGATCGAATGGGCTAGTATTATCCGGCATAAAACCCCGGCTGATAGAGCCCCTGGAGAAAACTCCGGGATGTTGGCTAGATGAGCTGCCAGCAGTGTTGTGGAGTTTAAGAACAACTCCGAATAGATCAACAGGCTACACACCATTTTTCCTGGTGTATGGAGCAGAAGCTGTGCTTCCAACAGATGTAATACATGATGCACCAAGAATAGTGCTATATACTGAGGAAGAGGCTAAAGAAGCCAGAGAAAATGATGTTGATCTGCTAGAGGAAGCAAGGGAAATAACTCTGTCAAGAACAGCAGTATATCAGCAGAACCTCAGACGCTATCATGCGCAGAAGGTAAATCCAAGGAGATTTCAAGAGGGAGATCTAGTACTCCGGCTAAAGCAAGGAACAGAAGGCCGGCATAAGTTAACTCCTCCATGGGAGGGGCCATTCATTGTGAGCAGAGCTCTGCACAATGATGCCTATTATCTTATAGATGCGCAGGACCCCAAGAAGAATAAGGTGGACAGGTCCGGAGAAGAAACCAAGAGGCCATGGAACATAGCTCTACTGCGCCCCTTTTACTCCTGAGCAACACAATGTATGTATTTCCATATTTTCCTTTGTATGCCGGCGTGTTGTGCCGGCACAAGACTAATGAATGAAATATCGGCATCCCGAAGAAGCCGGGTAACTAGCTCCGAGGTATATTTGTTGTTTATTTATAGTTTTTTGTTATATGCCGGCTGGCTTTATTTGAATGTTTCCTATGTCGGCCTAGTAATGTGTCGGCACCAAAGGCCACTCTTCGACTCAGCTGCTGTCCGAATCCCGGCTTCATGGCTAGCAAGAGTAGATGCCGGAGATTGTCTACACATGGAAAACGGCTAAGGAAATACAAAGCAAGCGAACCGACATTTTCGTTAAAGCTAAAGTTAAAATTTAAAGTGTCGGATGATTTGAAGTCTAAGTCTCAAAGTTAAAGTACTGTATGTTCGAGGAAGCAACCTTGAGACTCATACGTCGAAAGCCAATTGAGGTAGACAAGCAGCCAAGGTTGTGAAATTGAGGAAACAGGAAAACAACTCGGTGACTTAGCCAAAAGATGATCCGGCATTAGTAACAAGCAAACCAAGATAAAACTTGTTCAGGAAGCAAACCAAAGGAAATTAAGCGTGTATATTACATCTGCACCCGGTATACCGGGGATCTGATAAAACTTAAAGTTTTTATGCTGCAAAGTCAAGGACCAGGGGCAGAAGCAGAGGCGCCGGCTGGTGGAGCAGTGGCGGTGGAGATGTCGGCTTCAGGAGTGCCGGACCCAGCAGATGGAATGGAGCCATCACCTCCGCCCGGGGCAGATGCCTGTTCTGGGACATCAGTGTCGGCCTCTTCAGCTTCATCTTCATCCTGGCTGGAGTCGGAGCCCTCAGCAGCGGCGGATGTCCCGGCATCGTCCTTCTTCTCCGGCTCACGGATATCCCGAACGAAGGCGTCGGTGTCGGCATAGTCCACATAGCTGTGGGCCAACTCTCGCCGGCGCCGGATATGTTCCGGATCCGTGGTCCAGATGGATCCTTCGCGCACAGTGCGCAAAGTCTCCAAGTCAGCCTTTTCATACCAGGACAAGAAGTAGCTGAGAGCTTCGTCAGCTCCAACCCTCGCGCCGGAATCTCGCCACTCCCGGAGGCGAACCTTGGCCAGCTGCAGATCGTTGCCGAGGTCGACGGGATCAGTGGGAGTCCTTTGTCCCGGCCAGAGGGTAGAGAATGCCTCCTGGGCGCCATATAAGAGTTCTTCGGTGTAGAGCGTCATGGCGTTTTTCCGGGACTGCAGAGCCAGCAGCTGCTCGGACATGTCCCAGTTGGGCGAGTCAACCGGAACACCCCGGCTTTCTCGATCCAACTGCAAAGCCCTCTCAACGTCTTTGACGGAAGCGGGAAACATGTCTGAGGAATAGAAACAATGTTAGCAAAAGGAGAATATGCCGGAGAGAATTACACTATGTCGGGAAGGATAAAGGGAAAGGATTTGAAGCTTACTGGCAAGGTCGGCATTCAGCTGTGCAACTGTAACCTCCCATTTGGTGGCCTGCTCCTTCAGGCTATCCAGTTCAGCGTGGGCGTTGGAGGCATCAGTCTCGGAGGTGACAAGCAGGGACTGGGTTTTCTTCAGTAGGCCCTCCCTCTGTTCCTTTTCGTCCAGAAGCTCGGTGATCCGGCCCTTCAGCTGCTCAACCTCAGCCTTGTGACCGGCATCCCGGTCGTCCAGTTGCTTGGCTACATCCACTGAGGACACACAGTCCTGGTGGCGTGCCTCCAGTGCAGCTTTCTCGTCTGAAAAGATTTGAAGTCAAAACAAGGATTTGAAGAAAGAAAACAGTGAAAAGATTAAAGGATTTGAAGTACAGAAGGATTAGTTCAAGGTTAAGAGGATCCGGCATACCAGTAAGTTCCTTCACTCTCTTGGTAAGCTCGGTGACTTGTGCTTCGGCACCAGCTGCCAAATGTCAGACAAAGATTAGGTGTCGGCATATTAAGATGTACCGGCCAGAGGACTATTGAGAAGGGCAAGGTATGTCGGCTGAAATTACCTTTCTGGGACAGTTCCAGCTGGAGCTTGATGTGTGCGTCGGAAAGCTTCCGATGCTCGCACACCAAGTCATGGAACATGTCGGCATGGGCGTTATTCATGCGCTGCAAAAGTATTAGGATTTGAAGGGATATGAGATAACTAAAGCATGCCAGTACAGTTGAAGATTATACGAACTATTTATGCTATAGGAGATCCGGCACAGGTGCTGCGCACCTATCCCGGCTCTCGGTGACTAGGATTTGAAGCTTGAATCGAGCTCATATGTCGGAAAGTTAATTGCAAAAGCAGCTAAGTGCAAAAGGTCTTGGAAAATCCCGGATGTCCGTATCCCGGACAGCCGACATTTTCGGGGACTGGGGATATCTATATGTAAAGGACTTACGTTGGTGGCATCGGCCAGGCGATGAAGTCGTTGCTGAAGACTGAGAAGTTCGCAGGCAATAGGAATGGGCTTAGCAGCCAGGATATCAGCTGGGTTGCCGGTGGCCGAAGCTTCGGCCTGTTTCTTCTTCTTGGATTCAGCTGTGTCCAGGGAGCCGGCGTCATTCCATTTCTCGCAGCGCTCCTTGAGAGACCCGAGGCTTTGGTCACTCTTTGTCACCAGGGGGATGATGCCCTCAAGTTCTGGCGTGTCGAAGAAGTTGTGCCGGTAGCCAGGCCGGGCTGCTGCCCTGCCAAGATGCAGGGCCAGAGCAGAGCTGGTCCGAGGCGTTGCCTTAGGAGGAGCAGTGGCGGCGGATGGAGTGCCGGACTTGGTCGGCTGGATCTTCAATGTGCCGGACTTGGCCGGGGCAGAGGTCTTGGCCGGCGCCGTGGTCTTGGCCGGTGCAGGAGTCATTTCAGCAGAAGGAGTTTTGGGCACGGGCTGTTCCGGTGCGGCCGGTGCATCTTGGCCAGCAGAGGCAGGATCCGGAATAGTCCGGACTTCCGGCACTAAAGGGCCTTTACCCTTGATGTCTGCTCCGGCGTCTTCAGTTGTGCCGGCGTCGCTGGTGGGCGCGCCGGAGTCTGGTGCTTCTTGGTGGGCTCCTGTGTCCATGTGGACATCAGGAGCCGGAGGTTCCTGTTGAGCCCCCGAGTCCATGTGGACGTCGGGGGCAGAGGTGTCTTGTTCCGGCGGAGGAACGTCCTTCGCCGGGGAGGAGGTCTTGTCGGGCGCAGGCGACGATGCCGGCGCCGGGGAGGTCGTGTGGCTGGCAGAGGGTATGTCGGAGGTAGCAGTGGCCGCGGGCTTGGTAACTTTCGGGTCGCCACTCGAGCCAGAAGCTTGTTCCGGCGCAAGAGGAGCTCTGAAAGAGAAAAAACGCCAAGTCAATAATGCAAGCAAGAGATATGTCGGAAATGAAACAAGCAGAAGGAACTTACCCCGCGGCGACAGGTCTCGGTTTCTTCGGTATGGGCACGCCGACCTTCTGCCTCTTCGACTTCTGAGGTGTGTCGGATTGGGGCTTCACCCCTCGCTTCCGGCCGGCACGTCCGCCGGTGGAAGGAGGTCCCTGGTTCAGAGGGGCGGCGTCGATAACCATATCGTCCGGGATAGCTGAGGACGGCATTGCAAACTCGTAAGCAATAGGTGTTTCTGGAAAGGCATACGCAAGTGGCATCGGGTCATAGTACAGCAGGATCTCCTCGTCAGAATCAATCTCACTCCGGTCTTGAGTATAATGCCGGGATGAAGAGCCCTTACCCATGGCAGCTGCAGCACGGGTGCTCCTGGGAAGCTTATCCCAATGATCCGGATTTTCAACATCCGCAATAGTGCGGTCCGCCGCGATCTTGATCCGGGAGTTCTCCATGGCTTGGAAGCTGAATTTCTGTATAAACAGCAAAGTCAAGTATTCAGACAAGGAAATATGCCGGTGGAAGAGGTATGTCGGATCAATATGATATGTGTCGGCAAACAGACATGTGTCGGCTTAAGTATCTATGTGCCGGACATGGACTTTATGTATCGGATAAGATGGTTTACCGTTGGGGCGGGCCTATCCCGGCTGTATGGTTCTAGCCCCCAGGCAAAAGTGGCCTGAGAGGACTTGCAGACATCCTTAATCCGGCGCAGAATGTCGGCCGGAGTCAGCTCGTGTGTGGAGTGCCGGGTGGGGTCCATTGGCCCGCTCATCTGGCAGATCTTGTGCGACCGGCGCTGCAGAGGGGAGACGCGCCGGCTTATATAGCAGGCCACCAGGTCTTGAGGAGTAAGACCGGCATCCAGGAGCTCGCCCTTAACCAGGTGAAGCGCATTCACCGGCATCACCGAGTTCTTCGGGTTGTAGGTCCAGTTCGTCATAGCCAAGGGTGGCTCGTCCACAAATGGCGGCAGGTTGAGCAGATCCTCGTCGGTGGTGTTCTTGACGTAGAAGAAGCTTTTCTGCCACTTCTTGCAAGATTCCAGGAGTTCCACCTTGGGGAAGTCCGAGCCCTTTCGGGACATGATGGTGGCCGCGCCGCAGAGGGTCATGGGGCGGTCCTTCTTTTCCTGGGCCGTCTCCGGCGGGTCGTCCTTGCTCCGGGGCGGCTCTTGGACGACTTGCTTCCGCAGTTGGAAGTACTTCGCCCAGCCTTGAGTAAGGGGCTCTATGCCGGCATAGCCCTCGCAAAAAGCAGCGAAGGCGGAGAGGATCATCACGGCATTGGCCGGGATATGATGAGGTTGTAGGTCGTAGGTGTTGAGGAAGTCCCGGAAGAAGTCCGATGCCGGCAGGCCGAAGCCACGCTCGAAGTGGGCGATGAAGACGACGCGTTCGCCAGGTTCAGGTGCCGGCACAGTTTCTCCTGCTGGTAGCCGGCATGCTACGCCCTCCGGGACTCTCCTGGTGGAGGTGACCCAGGATATGTCGGCCGGAGTAACCTCCGACCCCTCCCAGCCGGAGCGTCCTTGAGCTCGGGCCGAGGTATCTTCCTCAGAGGCCGAGGTGCCCGTCATGCTTGAAGATGCCATCTTAGTGGCCGGGACAAGGCGTGAGAGCCGGAGTCCCGTGATGATATTCCTATCAAGGCCGGAGAAAAGAGGGAGGTTAGTCTCTCCGGCATACCACTCTCCCCAAGGTTAGCAGAAATCAAAGATCTACCGAGCCAGTTAAAACAGGAAACAAATAAGGGTAAAAATTCTAAGGAAGAACACCTGTGAGCGCTGTTAGCAATGTTGGTCGAATCCAGAGAGGAACTGCACTAGATCTATGCGGATATGGCTACCAATGAGAAGCTATGGAGAAGCATCAAAGAGGAAGAACAGAGGGAGAGAGGAACTCACCGGAGTTTGGCCGACGGCGAAAGAACGACGACGGCGAGCGTACAGAAGAAGATCCAATCTCCCTGCAATGCTGCAAAGAGAAGAGGCGGCGGCGGCGGCGTCGTCAATGGTGATGCCGTGCGTCGTCGGGCGTCGGGCGTCGGCGCCGGAGTAGAGCGGGTCGTCGGCGGCGCTCCTTCTCTGTCCCTCGGTCCGGCGGCGAAGCGCAAGGGGCAGGAGAGCAGAAGAGGAAGAAGGCACTGTGGCGGGGGTAAAAAGAGCAAGTTTACCCCCACCCCATATTTATACCGAAGAGGCAGGGTCGTGGGGATCGTGGGTAGTGTTCCACTTCCCCGACCGTTCCTGCAGAGAGTCGCCACGTGGCGGCACAGAGTGGGGCAGCGGTTCCGGTAACCGTGCCATGACGCAATGATGGCAAGGAGTAACTGCACTGTGAACCGTCACATCGTGGGTGACCGTTCGAGGTGGCAGGACAGTTACAAGTTTCGATGCAAAGCTGTCAGGCATGGCTTCTCGAGGAAGACTCGTCTATATGTCGGATTAACTGCCCGATGTATATGTTCCGTCCGGAATACCCTCGGGACCGGCCGGAATAAGTTTTGGAACAGGAACAGAGGCCGGGATATAATCTGATCACCGGGACATAATGAAGAAAGGTATGTTGAACCTGTCGAGGCTCCACAGCTATGACTGGGGAACCTCGGCAGCTTCGGGGACTAGTGTCGGGGGGATAACCCCCGGTAGGGTCAAGAGACTAGAAAGACACAAAGTCTATGGTTGACTTGTGCCGAGTTATCAAGAAAGGGCCTGGCCGGAATATGAGAGCATCGGCCAGGCCGGCATATGTGTGTATCCCGGCTAATACTTGGATATGCCGGTATAGCCGGAATACTGGTATATGTGTGCCGGCATATACTTAGATATGCCGGCCTAACCATTTGGTGTGTTGTGCAGGAGCAGGGGAGGCCGGATTACCCGACCCTCGTAGGTCGTTGGTCCGGCATATAAGTCCTGGGTATGGCCAACGGTCATATCCGGGATACTTAAGTCAACCAAGGTGTCACATCCCTACAATCAAGGAAGAAAACATCCAAGCATGGTAGCAGAGTAAGATGGCAGGGTGCACAGTGGAGGTTACCTACCCTCACTGTGCACAAGTACGAGCTCACCGCACAGAGGTAAGGCCACAGTTCAAGAGGTACAAGGTACAGGGATATGGCGTCCCATCGAGAGCAATCAGGGGCGAAGTCAAGGGTCTCGGCCATCGTCACCAGCTCCTGTTTGGAGTGTAGCCCGTGTCTTGTGGTCTTGTATGACCGTTGTAACCCTGGCCACCACTATATAAGGTGGCATAGGGAGCCCTGGTAAAGGGTTGGTCACTCTGTGTTCCTACACTTAGCAGTTCATCTTCCTTCTCTAGCAGAGAGCTTGGAAGAACCATTGTTGTGTACTACATCGACCCAAATATACAATCAGTAGAGCAGGAGTAGGGGTGTTATCTCCTTACGAGAGCCCCGAACCTGGGTAGATCAGTGCCTCTTTCTGTCGTGCTTTTTAGCTCGTTCCCCTCTCCCGAATCCTCCAGCATCTAGTTCGGCCCCCATTTAAGCCATCCTATGGCATATGTTGTTTCACCACGACGACAGTACAGCAACTTAATCATAAACACCAATATTCATCGGATCCCAACAAACCAAACATGTAGAATTACATAACGGTGATCTCAATCATGTAGGGCAGCTCATGAGATCTAAACATGAAGCACATGGTGGAGGAGACAACCATCTAGCTACTGCTATGGACCCATAGTCTAAGGTAGACTACTCACTCATCGCTCCAGAGGCAAGCATGGCGATGAAGAAGACCTCCGGTGGCGATTCCCCTCTCCGGCAGGGTGCCGGGAAGAGCTTCTGGACCCTCCCGATCTTCGGGTCGACGGTGGTGGCGGATCGCGATGTGTTCTAGAAATCTGATCGGGTACTTAGGTTTTTTCCGTCGGGGGGTCTTTATAGGCGAAGGGGCGATGTCAGAGGTGGAGCCAGGCTCCCTCACATGGTGGTGGTGCGGGCCAGGGGCTGGCCGTGCCACCCCTATGTGTGGGTCCCTGGTGGCCCCCCTCTGACTCTCCTTCGGATCTCTGGAAGCTTCCGGGTAAAATAAGACTTCAGAAACTTGTTTCGTCCAATTCCGAGAATATTTCCTGTGTATCACTCTGAAACACAAAAACAGCAGAAAACAGGGAACTGGCACTGTGGCAACTCGTTAATAGGTTAGTTCCGGAAAATGCATAAAAGTGCCACTAAGTGTAACGAAACAATAGGCAAATGGTGTAAAAACAAGCATGGAGCATCAAAAATTATAGATACGTTGGAGACGTATCAAGCATCCCCAAGCTTAACTCCTGCTCGTCCTCGAGTAGGTAAGTGATAACAAAGAATAATTTTTGAGGTGACATGCACCTACACAATCTTGATCATATATGTAAGCATTGGTGAGCTGGGATCATAAGAACTTAAAACATGGGCATGAAGATATAATCTTGACAATAAGAACTTAGCAACCATGTTGTAAACATGCAAATGAACACAAACAAAAGATCATGAAAATGAAACAATGAAAGTCAAACATGTGTTCAAATCATAAGGAAAAAATACAAATGGTTTTCAGCTTGTCCTTCAAAGAGAGCAAAACATAAATGCATAGGACACCTTCAAGTTTAAGAGGGCGACTAGATACAAATAATTTAAGAACAAGTGAAACCAACAATATGAATCAATCAATGAACTTTGGGACAATGCATATCACACTAAGAATGACAACTATGCTCTCTTAATGGTGCATAAAGATAGAAGGTGGTGACTCAATATAAAAGTAAAAGAAAGGCCCTTCGCAGAGGGAAGCAGTGATTGCAAGTTTTATAACCTTCAAAAATTATGGTACTTACCGGCTTTGAGCTCTCATTGCCCCCATCATAAGCAACTTGAATGGTTAAAGTTAATGCGAGAACAATTATGATGCATATGCTTGACAAATCATAAGTTGAAAACTCGTGCCCCGTGAATACGAGTACCCAAACCTCATGCTACTTTACTTAGAGTCCCAAGCAAGGCTCTTGTCATTGTAAGTATATGCATATCATTGAGAACCGCCAATGGGGTACCTCTGTGCCCGATGACATGGAACAAGCCCACACCAAAATGACAGGACAAGCAGACAATGAACACCTCGACATCTCTTTTATTTGCCTTTTGTTTAGCTTTTTATTGTGAGATGTGATATGTCTCCGACGTATCTATAATTTTTGATGCTCCATGCTTGTTTTTACACCATTTGCCTTGTGTTTCGTTACACTTCGTGGCGTTTTTATGCGATTTCCGGAACTAACCTATTAACAAGATGCCACAGTGCCAGTTCCCTGTTTTCTGCTGTTTTTGTGTTTCAGAGTGATACACAGGAAATATTCTCGGAATTGGACGAAACCACATCCTAAAGTCTTATTTTACCCGGAAGCTTCCAGAGATCTGAAGAAGAGTCGGAGGGGGCCAACAGGGCCCCACATGCATGGGTGGCGCGGCCAGGCCCCTGGCCGCGCCAGCCATGTGTGAGGGCGCCTGGTCCCACCTCTGACAACGCCCCTTCGCTTATATAAAGCCTCGGGACGGAAAACCCTATGGGAGTCGGTAATTTTCCAGAAAGAGTTCCGCAGTTCCGCCGCCGCCACCGACGAATTTCGGGGGACAGAAGTCTCTATTCCGGCACCCTGCCGGGACGGGGAAGTGCCCCCGGAGCCATCTCCATCGGTCTCCATCGCCGTCTCCGCCGTCTCCATCGACCTCACCGCCATCTCCATCAACCTTGCTATCTCCTATGATGAGGAGGGAGTAGTTCATCCCCGGGGCTGAGGCTCTACCGGTAGCTATGTGGTTCACCTCTCTCTCCCATGATGTGATCTTTATGTGATCGTGAGCTTTGTATCATGTTGAACAAGTAGATGTTATTATTCAGATATTATGCTACTCCTATGCTTAATTGTTATAGTGTACTCTAGTGGTGTTATTAAAGTAATCTATTCCTCCTGCCATGGTGTAACGGTGACAGTGCGTGCATCATGGTGGTACTTGGTTTAGCCTATGATTGTGATCTCTTGTGGATTATGAGAGTAATTATTACTATGATAGTATTGAGTGATCTATTCCTCCTTTCATGGTGTAAAGTTGACAGTGTGTGCACCGTGTTAGTACTTGGTCTAAAGTCGCAATGATTTCTATCTTGAATTGTGATCTGATTTGGATGTCTCTATGAGTGGTGTTTGTCAAGTACTTGATGAACTTTAAGGGGTGCTTCTGTAGCCACTACACAATGATTAGTGTTATTCAATAGGAGAGTAATTCAGAGTACCATAGTGGAGAGAAGTTGTTTATTTGTTCAATCATGTTATATTGTTGGGAGTGTGTCCACTAGTGAAAGTATGATCCCTAGGCCTTGTTTCCAAGCATTGCACACCGTTTACTTGCTGTTTTGTTACATGTTTGCTCGCAGCGATACTTATTCCATATTATATTTACTACTCATAATCATCTATACCACTTGTATTTCACTATCTCTTCGCCGAACTAGTGCACCTATACATCTGACAAGTGTATTGGGTGTGTTGGGGACACAAGAGACTTTCTGTATCGTAATTGCAGGGTTGCTTGAGAGGGATAGCTTTGACCTCTTCCTCCCTGAGTTCGATAAACCTTGGGTGATCCACTTAAGGGAAACTTGCTGCTGTTCTACAAACCTCTGCACTTGGAGGCCCAACAAGTGTCTACAAGAATAGAAGTGCGTAGACATCAAGCTCTTTTCTGGCGCCGTTGCCGGGGAGGTAAGGTAAAAGGTACTCGCATCCTCCTGTGTGAGTGCTCGAAGTGATTTCCTTTAGATTCTGCAATTACATCTTTTTGTTTCTTGTTTTTATTTTCACTAGTTAGGCTTAATGGAAAACAAAGAGTTCTTTAGTCTTTTTCCTAATTTTAGATTTGAAGAGAAAATTGAAAATCCTTTGGAGCTTATTTCGCATAGCAATGTTATTAGTACGAATGCTTTGAATACCGTTAATGCTAATGCTATAGAAAAGTCTAAGCTTGGGGAAGCTGGTTTTGTTAAGTATGATATTTTTAGTCCCCCAGCTTTAGTGGAGAAGGTTTGTTCTAATAATATTTTATCCCCCATATGTGATGTTTCTAATGATGCTTGTGCTCCTCATCCTTTTAAAATACCTATGAAAATTGTTGATCATGTTAAGAATAACTGCTATTTAGGAGATGGAACTGTCCATCCTGGTGATCATTTGCTTTTTATACATGAATTATGCGAGTTGTTCCAGTGTGCAGGTATTTCAATGAACCAAGTTAAGAAGAAGCTATTCTCTTTGTCACTGAAAGGCAGAGCTGAGGAATGGTATCGGCTGCTTGAAGATGGTCCATCTATTGCATGGGAGGAAATTGTGTCTCTCTTTTATTCCAAGTTTTATCCTCCAAGTGAAATTCATAAAGATCGTAATTGGATATATAACTTTTGGCCTCATGAGGGAGAAAGCATTGCCCAAGCGTGGGGAAGATTGAAGTTACTAATGCATAAATGTCCTATTCATGATCTTCCCCGTAATATTATTATTAATAATTTTTATGCAAGGCTTTCAGGACATTACAAGGACTATCTAGATGCATGCTTTGATGGGTCTTTCACAAGCAAGGATGTCGACATCAAGTGGGGTCTGCTTGAAACAATTCAAAACAATATTGAAGGTTGGGATAGCGATAAAGGTAAAGGATCCGGTATGAATTACGAGTTTGATTGCATTAAGTCTTTCGCTGAAACTGCTAATTTTCAAGAGCTTAGTGCTAAATATGGTCTTGATCCTCAAATTATGGTTGATTGCTTTAAAGCCTTTGCTTCCCATATGAATGTTCCTAAAGGAAATGGGGACGTGTATCATGAACCTTTTAAGGATACTTGCATAGAAAGTGATATTGTTATTGATGATCGCAATAAACATGCTCAAACTTCTAAAAGTACTATTTCTTATAAGCATGTTAATTTTTGTGGAATACATAGACCTTGTGAACAGAGTTACAACAAGGAAGATTATTGCATCACCCACGCAAATGAAGAAACCAGCATGTGGCTCAAGGATCTAGATGTGCTTGGTGAATGGGTTTGTGAGCTTTATCCTTTTCTTTGTGAATTTTGCGGTGAAAAGGGGCACTTTAATTTTCAATGCCCAATTAAGCAAACGAGTACCGCAGATTTTTATTGTGATGATAAGATTACTTTCAATCAGTATGATGAGCTTACTTAGTTTTTGAATTGTGAAGAGATAGCTAGAAAGATTGCTTTGGTAGACATGAATGATGTTGATATTAATAGCACCCTTCTTGGTTGTCATCTCTATTGTGCTAAAGACTGCCTCGCAAATACTTACTTACAAGATCTTATAAAACATGACATTTTGCCAAGCTATGACAGGACTAATAGATGTTTCGATCTTATTAATAGAGAGGAGAAATCCGCCAAAGTTTCTTCTATTGTTTCTGTCAGCAAGCCAGATTATGTGGAGAAGATGCCTTTCCCTCCTAAAGAATATGTGGAGAAGATGCCCTTCAAGTCTCTCCCTCCTAAAGGAGAGAGTAAGAAGAGTAAGAAGAAGAAGAAGAAGAAGAAGAAGAAGAAGAAGAGGAGTAAGAGGCGAGAGGACACGGTATCTTCCCCTAAGCGTTATGATCCTGCTATAGATTATGATAATTCTGATTGGGATGATGTTCCTATGCCTATTACTTATGTTAGTGATCATGATTGGGAAAAGCACTCTACTTTTGATATTAAAAATCTTTTTGGTACCAATTCTAAGGTTAATAATTGTTGTACCATTAGTGCTATCCATGTTTCTTCTTATGATGATATGTTTGATGAGTATGCTTTGCGACATAGTAGTTCTCTAGCTTGTGATGATGGGTATAATATTTTTAGTTCACCTACTTTTGAGGAGAAAATTAGTTATGATTACAATATGCCTCCTGTTTTTGATGATTATGGTGATGAGAATAATTATTCTGTTGAATCTGCTCCTACTACTATTGTTCATGTAGGGAGTATTAATCCTTTTATGCATGTGGCTCATGATAGGGATGATTTATGTGATAGTTATATTGTTAGTTCTATTCATGATGCTACTGAAAGTTACTATGAGAGAGGGAAACATGGTTTGATGGATCTCAACAATATTAAGTTTCCCCTCTTTATGTTGCAAATCTTGAAGTGGCACTTGTTTTATCTATCCATGCTTGCTACTATGTGCCTCGTTGATTTATTTTCTTACAAGATTCCTATGCATAGGAAGTGGTTCAGATATAAATGTCTTCCATATTTGCTTTTTGATGCTCTCTATTGCTTTAAGTTCCTATATGGCGCCTTTGCCTCAAGCTCTTATATGGCGCCCACATGAGCATCTTTGCAAATTACTGTGCCTAGCTCAAAGGCGTTAAAGAAAAGCACTCTTGGGAGATAACCCAATGTTTTTATTTTCAGTAATTTTTCTTTTATTTGAGTCTTGGAAGTTATTACTATTGTAATAACTGCTCCTTATCTTGTTTATTTTGTTTTGTGCCAAGAGAAGCCTCTAATTTGAGTGAGGTAAAGATTTGGGGATGTTGTTGTCCTGAAACTGTTTTCAGTGCTGCACCGTAAAAATTCGTATAAATTCTCTGTTCATCTTTTGGACCTGAAATTTCTTGTGCATATGCCCCAGGTTATATACTAACTTTTGTTAGTTGAGCACTTTTTGATTTGAGCAAAAGAAAACCCTCTAAAAATTCGACCTTTGACATCTGTTCTGTTTTGACAGATTTCTGCCAATATTTGTGTTTGCCGCTTTATCGCTTTCTTTTTGAGTTCTTTTGATCACGGAACTTTTGGGGAAGTTTCTACAGTAGTATATGCTTAATAGGTGGTGGTTTTGGGTTGAAACCTGAAGCAAAAAGAGGTTGATTATATATTATGCTTACACTAATGTTGCTAATAGATTTGTGTTTAGTTTTGTATGAAGGAAGTTTTCAAGTGTAGGGATTGGAGAATGATGAGATGAGTTGAAGAATGGACAAAAGCTCAAGCTTGGGGATGCCCATGCATCACCCCAAGAAATATCCAAGAAGTACAAGTGTCAAAGCTTGGGGATGCCCCCGAGGCACCCCTTCTTCATCGGCAAAAATCAGGTCACCTTTCAAAACACTATATTTTTATTGCATCATGCACTATGCGTTTTTCTTGGAGCGTCAGTTGTTTTTGTTTTCAGTATTAGTTTAGTTTAGTTTGCTGCAATAAATGGTTAGATCACATCATGTTTCTTTTGGAGGGAGATGAACTCCGTTTTTCATTTGCCAAGAACACTCTGTTTTTCACTCTTATTGTTTCAATGAGTGTTCTCTTTTTTTTTGCTACTGCTTTTGGTTTTCGTTTTCGCCTTGATTTGCATTCAGATCTTGTTATATCTTTTCATCAAGGTGTATTTTTGCCTCTGGTATTTATTGGTTTTTATCAAAAGAGGTGTTTATAAAAAATTTAAATGGTGTTGGAAAAGAGAAAAAGCTTTATGCAAAATAGTGGTACAAGAAGGAGCTTGTGTAGACTGCGGCTTAGGCTTTTTCATGTCATGCTTGATGTCTTTTTGATAGTATGCTTAGTGGTTTTGCTGTAGCATGACTTGTCTCAAATAACTGAGATTACTTAATGAGCCTTTGAAAAAAATCATGCGTTGTTTTTACTGTATGGAAGCATTATTTTGGTTTTCTCCTTGATGCTTTATTTGGGTTGACTTGGCGCATGCTCACACATGTTAGACTCTTACAAAGTCGCCAATAGCCTTCATGATCATTTAGTTTTTGACTTTTGATGCTATCTTATGCTTCTTTTAATGTCGCTTTGCATGATTATGGCCATTATTGCTCTCTTAGTTGGTCGCTCCCAGTCTTTTGCTAGCCCTCGCCTTGTACTGAGTATGAGCTCTACACGTGCATCCAACTCCTAAAAGCCAAAGTTTGCCATTGTGTCCACTATAAATTCCTATGCATGGTATTTGTAAGCCATTCCAAAGTAAAATTTTCATGTGCTACCTTTCAAAAACCTTCAAAACACTTCTCGTTTTGTGACACTGTTTTCAGCTCATGGGGACGTAGTGGTCGGATTTGCTATCTTCCATATTGCTTATTCCAAAAAGAAAAAAAAGAGAAAAAAAGAAAGAAAAAAAGCACTCCTCCAAGGAATACCCAATGGAATCGGTTAGCCATGGTTTGTGAAAGGAAAAAAGGTGGGGAGGAGTGCCAAGCTTTATAAAAGAGCACAAAAGTGCCAATCTCTCTCTCTCTCAAAAACTTGCTTCATTTTTGTATGGAAGATAGTAAGAACCCCATTGCCAGTCGTTGACAAAGACAACCACCTTTCAAAACCAATTTTTATCTCTCTGTTTTATAAATGAAAAGCTCTAGCACATGTTTAATCACTGCTTCCCTCTGCGAAGGGCCTTTCTTTTACTTTTATGTTGAGTCACCACCTTCTATCTTTATGCACCATTAGGAGAGCATAGTTGTCATTCTGAGTATAATGTGCATTGTCCCAAAGTTTTCATTGATTGATTCATGATCATGGTTTCACTTGTTCTTAAATTATTTGTATCTAGTCGCCCTCTTAAACTTGAAGGTGTCCTATGCATTTATGTTTTGCTCTCCATGAAGGACAAGCTGAAAACCATTTGCATGTTTTTCCTTATGATTTGAACACACGTTTGACTTTCATTGTTTCATTATTCATGATCTTTTGTTTGTGTTTCTTTTCATGTTATAACATGGTTGCTAAGTTTCTATTGTCAAGATTATGTCTTTCATGCCCATGTTTTAAGTTCTTATGATCCCAGCTCACAATGCTTACATATATGATCAAGATTGTGTAGGTGCATGTCACCTCAAAAATTATTTCTTTTGTTATCACTTACCTACTCGAGGACGAGCAGGAGTTAAGCTTGGGGATGCTGATACGTCTCCGATGTATCTATAATTTTTGATGCTCCATGCTTGTTTTTACACCATTTGCCTTGTGTTTCGTTACACTTCGTGGCGTTTTTATGCGATTTCTGGAACTAACCTATTAACAAGATGCCACAGTGCCAGTTCCCTGTTTTCTGCTGTTTTTGTGTTTCAGAGTGATACACAGGAAATATTCTCGGAATTGGACGAAACCACATCCTAAAGTCTTATTTTACCTAGAAGCTTCCAGAGATCTGAAGAAGAGTCGGAGGGGGGCCACCAGGGCCCCACATGCATGGGTGGCGCGGCCAGGCCCTTGGCCGCGCCAGCCATGTGTGAGGGCGCCTGGTCCCACCTCTGACGACGCCCCTTCGCCTATATAAAGCCTCGGGACGGAAAACCCTAGGGGAGTCGGCAATTTTCCAGAAAGAGTTCCGCAGTTCCGCCGCCGCCACCGACGAATTTCGGGGGACAGAAGTCTCTATTCCGGCACCCTGCCGGGACGGGGAAGTGCCCCCGGAGCCATCTCCATCGGTCTCCATTGCCGTCTCCGCCGTCTCCATCGACCTCACCGCCATCTCCATCAACCTTGCTGTCTCCTATGATGAGGAGGGAGTAGTTCATCCCCGGGGCTGAGGCTCTACCGGTAGCTATGTGGTTCACCTCTCTCTCCGATGATGTGATCTTTATGTGATCGTGAGCTTTGTATCATGTTGAACAAGTAGATGTTATTATTCAGATATTATGCTACTCCTATGCTTAATTGTTATAGTGTACTCTAGTGGTGTTATTAAAGTAATCTATTCCTCCTGCCATGGTGTAACGGTGACAGTGCGTGCATCATGGTGGTACTTGGTTTAGGCTATGATTGTGATCTCTTGTGGATTATGAGAGTAATTATTACTATGATAGTATTGAGTGATCTATTCCTCCTTTCATGGTGTAAAGTTGACAGTGTGTGCACCGTGTTAGTACTTGGTCTAAAGTCGCAATGATTTCTATCTTGAATTGTGATCTGATTTGGATGTCTCTATGAGTGGTGTTTGTCAAGTACTTGATGAACTTTAAGGGGTGTTTTTGTAGCCACTACACAATGATTAGTGTTATTCAATAGGAGAGTAATTCAGAGTACCATAGTGGAGAGAAGTTGTTTATTTGTTCAATCATGTTATATTGTTGGGAGTGTGTCCACTAGTGAAAGTATGATCCCTAGGCCTTGTTTCCAAGCATTGCACACCGTTTACTTGCTGTTTTGTTACATGTTTGCTCGCAGCAATACTTATTCCATATTATATTTACTACTCATAATCATCTATACCACTTGTATTTCACTATCTCTTCGCCGAACTAGTGCACCTATACATCTGACAAGTGTATTGGGTGTGTTGGGGACACAAGAGACTTTTTGTATCGTAATTGCAGGGTTGCTTGAGAGGGATAGCTTTGACCTCTTCCTCCCTGAGTTCGATAAACCTTGGGTGATCCACTTAAGGGAAACTTGCTGCTGTTCTACAAACCTCTGCACTTGGAGGCCCAACAAGTGTCTACAAGAATAGAAGTGCGTAGACATCAAGATGCGTCGTCGAATGTTCACCATGGGTATGCTGCAAATTTCCACCATGAATTATGCATGGCTTAGATTGGCGGCCCGGCGTTTCCCTAACACATATACAAACTCCATGATCCCCACAAGATTCCCAATTCATTTCACACCGCGGGCATCCATAGACAAAAGATCACGATATCAACTCAAATAAGAAGTGCAATGTTGAAAGCTTGCCCCATGACAGCATGGATGGGCTAGAATCCAACTTACAACTTGCAAGCATAAAAACTCAACATAAGAGACCACAATGTCAAATTTTTAAGAACAGGAAAAAGTAAAGTGTGCCTTCCGGTTCGTGAGAGCTTTACTGACCGAATTTCGCATAACACTGGTAAGAGTTTAATTTGAAGAGAAAATAAAAGCAAGTCAAATTTACTTGGAATAGCAAATTGCTAGTAGGTATGTATGGTGGACACTTTGGAAAACTTTGGCTTTTAGGAGTTGGATGCACGAGTAGAGCTCATACTCAGTACAAGGCGAGGGCTAGCAAAAGACTGGGAGCGACCAACTAAGAGAGCAATAATGGCCATAATCATGCAAAGCGACAAAGCGACATTAAAAGAAGCATAAGATGGCATCGAAAGTCAAAAACTAAATGATCATGAAGGCTATTAGCGACTTTGTAAGAGTCTAACATGTGTGAGCATGCGCCAAGTCAACCCAAATAAACCATCAAGGAGAAAACCAAAATAATGCTTCCATACAATAAAAACAACGCATGATTTTTTCAAATGCTCATTAAGCAATCTCAGTTATTTGAGACAAGTCATGCTACAGAGAAACCACTAAGCATACTATCAAAAAGACATCAAGCATGACATGAAAAAGCCTAAGCCGCAGTCTACACAAGCTCCTTCTTGTACCACTATTTTGCACAAAGCTTTTTCTCTTTTCCAACACCATTTGAAATTTTTAAACACACCTCTTTTGATGAAAACCAATAAAGATCAGAGGAAAAAATACACCTTGATGAAAAGATATGGCAAGGTCTGAACGCAAATCAAGGCGAAAACGAAAACCAAAAGCAGTAGCAGAAAAAGAAGAACACTCGATGAACGATAAGAGTGAAAACTAGAGCGTTCTTGGCAAATGAAAAGCAAGGCAACTTCTCCAAAGGAAAATTTGTTGGGGTCCAACCATTTATTGCAGCAAACAAACAAACTAAACCAACTAAGAAAACTAAAACAACTGACGCTCCAAGAAAAACACATAGTGCATGAAGCAATAAAAATATAGTGTTTTGAAAGGTGACCTGATTTTTGCCGATGAAGAAGGGGTGCCTCGGGAGCATCCCCAAGCTTTGACGCTTGTACTTCTTGGATATTTCTTGGGGTGATGCATGGGCATCCCCAAGTTTGAGCTTTTGTCCATTCTTCAACTCATCTCATCATTCTCCAATCCCTACACTTGAAAACTTCCTTCATACAAAACTAAACACAATTCTATTAGCAACATTAGTGTAAGCATAACATATAATCAACCCTCTATTTGCTTCAGGTTTTAACTCAAAACCACCACATATATAGCAAATACTACTGTAGCAACCTCCCCAAAAGTTCCATGATCAAAAGAACTCAAAAGAAAGCGATAAAGTGGCAAACAAAAATATTGGCAGAAATCTGTCAAAACTGAACAGCTGATAAAGGTCGAATTTTTGAGGGATTTTCTGTTGATCAAATCAAAAAGTGTTCAACTAACAAAAGTTTGGATATAACCTGGGGCATATGCACAAGAAATCGCAGGTCCAAAAGATAAACAGAGAATTTTCCCGATTGTTTACGGTGCAGCACCGAAAACAGTTTGAGGACAGCAACATCCCCAAATCTTTACCTCACTCAAATTAGAGGCTTCTCTTGGCACAAAAACGAAATAAACAAGATAAGGAGCAGTCATTACAGTAGTAATGACTTCCAAGACTCAAATAAAAGAAAAAGTACTGAAAAGAAAACATTGGGTTATCTCCCAAGAGTGCTTTTCTTTAACGCCTTTGAGCTAGGCGCAGAAAATTGCGAATCAAGTATTTTCAGAAGAAGCATTAAGATCAACTGCAGAGGTCTTATCAATAAGGCATTGTATTTCATCCACATAAGTTTTAGAAGACCCTTTGTGATCATGCTTTGGTACACTATTTTCATCAAAAACATTTTCAGGACAGATCCATGCAAAATTATTTTCGAAGGCTTCACACAATCCCAAAAGCTTGCAAGGTATAGGTATTTCGGTTCCCTCATCATTAGTATCAATAACATTTATAGGCGAACTGAGTTTATTAAAACGTTTAAGAACCTTTCTAGCTTCAATAACGACATCCTTAAATTCTAGGCGCAAAGTTTCCAAGATAAAAGCTTTCTTTTCGGGATCCTCAATTTCATGAAGCTTAAGGAACATGTATTGCATAAAAGGATTAAGACTAGCAAACCTAGTTTCCAACATGTCAATTAAATAAACAGAAGCAACTTCAATACTAGGAGCAAGCTCAATCCAAGACTTTTTCTCAACTTCCTCATGCATACTAATGTGATTAAAGAACTCCTCAATGTTACTTTTGCCAATAATCGAACCACTGCCTACTGAGAGGTCCTCCAGAACGTACTTAGGGATCAACATGATAAACTAAAGTAAAGAAATAACAACTACCAAGGATTCTATTTTTTTGGGTTTTTGATAAAAAGCAATGCAGGTAAAATAAATAAAGTAAAGAAAAACAATAAAACAAACTAAAGGATGTGTGTGCGAAAAACTCCCCTCGCAGAAGTCTTCTCTTCCTCCCCGGCAACGGCGCCAGAAAACTAGCTGATCCCTTTGATGACGTGTGGTTGACGTGGGAGCAGACTGTCCTTGTGCGTGTGATACGTCTCCAACGTATCTATAATTTTTGATGCTCCATGCTTGTTTTTACACCATTTGCTTACTGTTTCGTTACACTTCGTGGCACTTTTATGCATTTTCTGGAACTAACCTATTAACAAGTGCCACAGTGCCAGTTCCCTGTTTTCTGCTGTTTTTGTGTTTCAAAAGTGATACACAGGAAATATTCTTGGAATTGGACGAAACCAAAGCCAGAAGTCTTATTTTTCCCGGGAGCATCCAGACATCCGAAGAGAGGAAGGAGAGGGGCCACAGGCCACCCTCACACAGGGTGTGGCGCCCCAACCTTGAGAACAAGGTGGAACATCTGTGTTAAGTGCTATTCCCTGGATCAATGATAGCACCACAGAACAAAATGAAATATTCATTGCATAGTATCAAGATTACATCGCGGATCCAGATACAAGGTACTTAAATCTTACAATTTACACAGCGAGATTTAACAAGGTGGCACGGAGCCTCCATCTTCATCACATGCCACAGGCAGCCATGTTGGAATGTAAGCTCGAGATCCTAATCCTGGTTCCTTACTCGAAGTAAAACCTGCATGTTGAATATGCAGCCCCAAAGGGGTCAGTACAATGATGTACTGGCAAAGGACACATATTTAGTGGCTGTTGTGAGGAGCCTATCTACATGAATATTTGGCTAGTGGATCTCACAGGCTGATTTGCATAAAGCCAGTTTTGTCCTATATTTCGTTCTCAAAGTATAACTTTCAAAGTTTTATATTTTCAAGGGTCGAAATAACTCCCAATAACCACATACTAGCTAGGCATGTAGCACTGGACGAAATTCGACAAAGCCGGAACCTCAGGCACCACCACCCCTCGGAGTGTATGGTCCTTAGTTCCTACCTAGGAGTTTCTAGACAGATTTTAATCATTCAGAAGAGATGATGAGATTATTCCGTACATTCCATGTCTAGAGACTCAATTGTCCATAACCGTGGACATGGCTAATCGATTAGTTTTATACACCTTGCAAGGGTTGTGCACTTTCACCTTACGATTCATTTTATGCCCATACATAAAATGAAACGAGACCTTTTAGAAGGAGAGGACAACTAACTTGGCAAGCACCGTTCCCAACCTATAATTTGACTACCACCTCTTCTTGCCGACAAGTTGCACTCCCACATTCAAATCAGTCAAGACAGAGCCCATAATGTCATAAGGCTGCACTGGAAGTACACTAAGCATGGAAGACATAGCCATCTCTTTATTCCTGGGTGGCCATCCCGAGCGGCATTCGGTTCCCACATCCTCTTATGAGGCTTGCGTCCCCGAACCCACCTACCTCGCCTCATCTTATCAAACCAATCCACCCAGGTGTTTCATTTTAGTTGAAGTTCTTAGCTTTTCACAAAACACTTTTCAAGTGATCTTAGCAAGGCATCAATATTAACAAGTATTTAGCATCCTATCAGGTGGGGTTTGAGAGATAGCTACACACTACTAGGATCTAAGCATTGATAAAACAGTTGAGTAAAACACCTATCATGCATACTACAAGAGGTGAATATACTAATGCATAAGTAAAATGGGTAGGGAAAATGTGTGTCACTTGCCTTTTTGAGGAATACGATCCTTCCACTTCTCTCAACTAAGTACGTAGTTCTTCGCAAAACTATAACACAAGAAAAAGCATAACATAAACACTCCATACAAACACGATCAAACAATTCAAACAACTGAAAGGTGTTTGTTTAACAATTTGATTTATTGAGGTGTTATAACATGAAGGATATGGTAAAGGATCATGATTTGGGAGATATGGATTTGAGAGCTATCTGGGAAAGATCAATATGATTTGAGAGGGGTTTAGATTAGGCATAATATAGTTGATGAAGTTTTTATACTTTATCGAGGTATGAAAGAAATTCAGAATAGCTCATGTGAAATGTATTACATAAGTGTGGGTAGTGCAACCCAAAATACTATTTGAATAAGTGTAACAACATTTATTCTTTAAATAGCATATATCACACTTAGGCACTAGGCTAGGTCTTATGAATGCTTGAAGTACTCAATTTGCACTTTTGCAATTTGAGTAGTTCAATACATGTGAACAGAAACTAGGTAGGCATTGATCTGGGTATGGATGGTTTATATTTGAGGACATGGCTCAAATGGTTCATTGAGTAATATGGTGTATAATACATACTTTGGTATGGGTTATATCAACACCATATTAGCGAAATCTAGGTTGAGATGAATTCATATTCTACTCAAGTAGCACAATTGCAATTTGAATAAATATGAATCAGGCAAAGTGTAATGAGTGAGATCTTTATGCTTCATCAAGCATATTGAATCTTGGAATATCTCATGTGGGTAAATCACATAGGAGACATGATAGTGCAATAGCAATACTATTGAATAAGTGTGACAACAATTATTCTTAAATAGTATATGTTACACTTAAGCTTAGGCTAGGATTCTTATAACATTGAAATACTCAATTAACTCAATTGCAAATTGATTAGTTCAATGCCAGGCTAAGATTGAGTAGGCATGAGTAAATGGCTATCGGTAATGGATATGTGTAGATGATGTTTGAGAACATGGCTTAAGGTTCCTAATGAGTAAATGGGATTTGGTTAAGTACTATGATGTTGATTGATCAATACCGTAGTAGCAAGGATAGGAACCAAGATTGAAAGTATCACACTTTACTCAAATGACACATTTGTAATTTGAATATGTGGGTACTATACAAGATAGGTCTAAGTAGATATGACATTGGATCAAAAGTGATCTCAAGATGATATTTGATAGCTAGGTATGATCATAAGGTTTTCTAAAGTAGAAGAAATCACTGATTGAAATAGAATTGGTCTATAAAGGAACTACTCAAATTCCCATATTAGAATTTGAATAATTGTGAAGTGGTTCAAGAAATTATGGGAGTCATGCTACTGGTTAGCTTGCAGTAAAACAAAGCTATAGCAATTTGAATCATCCCAAAATAAGTTATAGAATTTGAATTATCACCAAATTAATGATTTGGATAGATTTGAATGCACAAAGTGTGTGCACGTAACAAGTTTGATATTTCTTGATCCTATGATGTTCTACAAGTTGAGAGGAAACCAAAGACTACAATTTTGTAATTTTTGGATGGATAGAACAAAAGATATGAATTAATCAAGCTAACAAAGAGTTTGATTCCAATTTGAAAATAGATTTAAATTGAACCCATAAAATATAATATTTTATGGTACTGATGGATTCTAGAAGTTCTAAGGATTCCAACGGTATCTTGTTTGCTATTTTTGGATTTACAGAAGATTTTATATTGATTTTACAAGATCTGGGCTAAATCTGTGATTTGAAATTCTATTTGATTTTTGTTTGAGTCGGGAGACGACACGCGGCGTGTTCTTACTCGCCCGTACCGGTTCGGGTGGATCACTGATCTGAGACGTCGGATTGAAATGAAATGAACGCGTCAGATCTAAAGGTACCGGTTCAGTAAAGATCTAATCCTATCCATTAGATCTAGATCCGATGGTTACAGAAGAGAGAGGAGGGAGAGCTCACAGTGGCTAGGGTTTCCGGTGGGGTTCGCCGGAGATGCGGCCAGATGTCGAGCTCCGGCGAGTTTCCGGCGGGTTCTGGACGGTGGAGATGCCACGACGACGATCAGGAACACACGGCGGGCTCGAAAACTTGGTCGGCGTTGTCGATTACTTCCAGAGGGAGGCGAGGAAGGCAGCTGGAGGCGGTACGGACGTCGGCGACTCGGGTGGTGGATGATTCCGTTGATGTACTGCCAATTAGGACAAATTGGAAGCGTCACGACATGCGCCAAAGAGAGAGGAAGGGTTTAGGGCAGAGAGGAGCGCGCGGGCTCACCGTTGGTCGCTGTATTTGAGCTGGAACATCTGCAGGTATGGCGGACTCCGGCGAGCGATTTTGCCGGCCTGGCGGCACAATCTGCAGGAGAACGAAGGGGGAAATGGAGAGGCGGCCGGGGGCATTTTATAGGCGCAGTCGCGGGGAAGAAACGGCAGGGAAATTAAAGGAATTGAAGAGAGGAGTGATTCACTGCGCGGTAATGTCTCCGGCGAGAAATCCGGTCCGGGGATGAAGACGACTGGCAGGTGGGTCCCACCTGTCGGCGAGGGGAGAGGGGAGCAGGGTACCGTTTCGGGGGCGGGGCGTTGCTGGGACGGGGCCTCTTCTGGAGCTGGGCCGAATGGTTTCCCCCGGGGCCCTTTTCTATTTTTTATTTTCTTTCTTCTTTTCTTTTTCTGTTTTTCTTTATTCCTTTCATATCTTTTGCAAATTGAATCCAAACAAGGTCAAACCAATTTGTAAAATTTTCTAAAAATTAGAGGAACAAACTAGGGCAGTAATAAACAGGTTTTCAGAACCAAAGCAAGATTTTTAATAAAAGATCTCAATTAAGCCTAAAGGCTTTGCTTACATAAAATAATAGAAATAGAGTTGGAACTCAATTCTTTCTAAAGTAATAAAATAATAGTTTATAAAATAATAGTTGAAAACCACACTCAAACATAGTTTTGAAATACCAACTTTATAATACTTTTGAAAATCAAATCCATGCAAGTTAGCTTGCATAAGTTTGAGTAAAAGAAAGGAAAATAGTATTTGGATACTTGGTCTTTCTCAAGGAAGTCCTTCGAGAAAATAATAGAAAGTTTACTATATTTTTCTAATAAAGCTTTCAAATAGACTCAATAGTTTTAAATCCCTGTGAAAATTCAATCATCTCAAGCAATACAAAAGCAAAAAAAAATTTCCCCAAAATTTGACAAAATCCTGGGTCGTTACAGACTACCACCCTTAAAGAAATCTCGTCCTCGAGATTGAAGAAAGGTTACAAGGTTTTAGGGATCCTAATGGGGTTAGGGTGCTACCACCCTTAAAGAAGGTTTTGCTTGGTGGTGTCTTGATGTTTCTCTAAGCACTCGCATTTTGTTCCCAGCTTGAATTCATCGTTGCGCCATTTTCCTGAAATCGCCCTTCTTAGAAGTGTCGATGTTCGCCGTTATGTTCAGAGGTGGCATTCCAGATGTTCCATCCAATTCTGGTGATAGGCAGATATCATCCATCGCGTTGTCTTCAACAAGGTAGTCCACATCGTCCAAGAATGTGTATCTAGCCTTTTCTTGGTCGGTCCTCACCAAGGCCATGACAGCATACAGGCCATCACCATACTCCTTGTTGCTTTTTATCTGATTTTCATTGCAGAATCTCAAAAGATGACCCAGTGTCAAGCACTGCATGCTTGCCCCACGAACATGATGAGACCACACATCCCAAGGAATTTGGATGGCATCTCTCTGTAGTCTTCTCAAGCATTTCATAGGGGTAAACAAGGTGGACTCTGTAAGAAGTACTGGCACCTTTAAGGGACGGTAGGTCGCCTTATAACCAGCATTGTTGAACCCATTCAAGTTACCGGAGCAAGTCGTACTACTTGCCACAGGTACCAGATGGTCCTTAAGAATTCCTTTAGCAACCGTCTTCATAGTTGTTGGAAGGCGCTGAACAACTTGATCATTTCTCGAAGAAGAACTTTTCCTCAGGGTAAAGGGATCTGATGAAGCTCTCATGGGTAGGAACAGAGTTCCATGGATTTGGGGAGTTGTCTCTCAACGTCGCAGATCGGGATGGGGTAGACTTCGGTGGCGCTGAGCTTGGGAATCAGGTGGGATTCTCATAGTTGGTGGTGACAGTCTCTGTTGTGACTCTCTGGAGAGGGGAGAGTCTGCTTTTATAGGATCAGGGGTAGTCGAACAGGCCGTGTGGGGAGTCGAAACGAAAAGTCGGGAATTGAAGCCGAAATTGAACCGTCTCTGCGTTCAAGGTCCACTGAGAAGATGCTTTGGAAACGTGTAGTCGTTCCTCACCGTATTCTTACGTTTTGGCCACACTGGCATACTACGAAGGGTGTAACATATCTATCCTCCTAAGGTCATGGTTTTAAGGACGTCGTCCCTCATGTAGGTATGTCTCTCTAGGTGTGTAAAACCAACATCATGAGAGCGAATAATAAGAGTAGTAGGAATGGTGATCAATCCATCCTGCACCCAAATCATTACTTCATACATGGCTTGCAAACCTCGCATTCTAACTCTTGGTCAACCTCACTGGTTTTGCCGAAATTTTATTGAAAGGAGATCCTGTGATTCATATCTAAATTTTTAAAACAAAGCTATCGTTCCTTAGCTAGGGTTTGGCGCAAACTCGGTCGTAACGTCAACTCTGGAGTTACAAATCCTTCTGCTTGCCATCTCATTGAGAAATATAATTTATTTAACCAGGTTGTCCTTGGGTTCTACAAATCCTTACAATATTTATTAAGAGGTAGAAATGGCATACAAGTTCTTCCAAATTTGCTACATCTTGTTGTGTTTCCTCCTTGTATATTGTAGCATCCTTCAGTCGTTCCACGTTATTGAGGTCTTGGAGTTCCATTCCCTGAACAATTATCCGAGTAGTGTCCCTTTTGTTTGCACTTGAAGCAGGTGATCATTTGGATGTCTCTTTTCATACTGTCTTGCATGTTTACTTCATGATGCAGTTTTGGGCATTGGCTCGCATAATGTCCTAGCTCCTTGCATTTGAAGCACATTACCTTGCTGTTGTCCTTCTTTCTTTTTGGTCTTTCTAGGGCTAGAAGATCTCTCACTTCATTTTCGTCATATTCCACTACAGTCGGGGAGAAATATTCCCTCTTCTTCGGGCAATTCCTAGACAAGTGTCCTTCCTCTTCACATGAGTAGCAGCACTTAGTGGTATGGTTGAGTGCTATCTCCATGTCCTTCTCTTCCATCTTTCTTTTAAGTCTTCCATCTTCAGGGGTTCTTTCTGGCAGTTGGCTCACTCTATCCTTAGCTTGTTGATTTATCCGTTGCACTGTGGAATAAAACTTGCATTCAGCCGGAATATGATTTGTTCCTTCACATAGGAAACAAGTAACTTGGCTCATGGGACATTCTCCATGGCAGTCCTTAGAGGTGTGCCCTACTTCTCCGCATCTTTTACAGGCTTGACCTATTATCTCGGCATTATTTTTCGTTGGTTTTTCTCCATGTTCAACTTGTGGCAGGCTATTATAGGCACTAGTCACCATCTGAGACATCATTTGCACTATTCGTGAATGGTCATTTAGTATTTGCTGCACCCCTGGGGGTAGCTCTTTACATTCGCGATTAGCCATATTCTGAGTCATCACTCGCATCATTCCTGTGTGAGCTTCAACTAACTGTTGCATTGCTATCTCCAACTGAGGGTTGTTGGGACTGTTCTGACGTTGATGATGCATCTGTTAGGGTTTAGGACAGGTTTAAGTCTTAGCATAGATAAGGGTTAGACAGAAGAGATCTAAGGAAGATCCTTACCCAACACAGCAGGTCGAGAGAAAATACATCTCTACTAATTTAAAACAAGCAATTGCAACAGCATTAGATAGCATAAACGATCACATCAAACATAGATCCTCAAGCACAACAAGTCAACTACAAGTTTTAGGAAAACAAGATCTAAAAGGGTCATACCACTAGGTGGCATGACTAACCAATACAAGATCGTCGATTTATTACATAACGTGGTGGTCTCACTACTTGAACTGTGCCAGATACGCTCTAGTGTTCCCTGTCTTGCGTCGCTTCACCACAGGGTTAGGTGGCGCCGCATGAGCCTTCTCCACAGCATCTCCCACTACCGTGGGCTGGCAAGGCTCCAGCTTCTCTGGCTCCGTTCCTCCCTTCTCCGAGGTCGACTCCTTCTTCTCTTCAGTAGGGGTTGTTCCTTTCTTGGGCGGCCAGGGCTTGTACTTCATTAGGTCCTTGTGAAGGTAAATGCACTGTCCTCGAAAGCCTACAATCTGGGCCTCCTGATCCTCGACCTTACCTGACAGCTTATCATTGGCGGCCTCAAGTGTTTTGTTCTTCTCCTTCAGTTTCTCTATCGTGCCCTCTAGTTGTTCAATCTTCTCATCCTTCTCCAGAAGCTGGTACTTGGCATCATCTGTGGCATCCATCTCGTGACGCAGCATGTCCTCCAAGTTGAAAGCATAGGATCCCATGTCCTCTAACTGCATCTCAGTCCACGGTAAATCCTCACGGCGCCCTGGAGTCCTCAAGGCCCATCCCTCATGGTTACGCCTCCCAAACTGGTAGATGGAATTGTCCAACTCTGATATCTCCTGGACATACATACCACAAATGCGGGCTAGTACCTCCTCCATGGCCATCATGACACCAGTCTCCCAACCTGGGTACATCCTCGAGTACACCACTGTCTCCGTGGGAGTACCAATGGTGCGACCCTCAATTCTGGTCTCAATTTCCCAGCGGACGATCTCGGGAACCACACAGGGTATCACTCTGCCACGAAAAGTGGGAGGTGACAGGTCCAGCATCCGAGAAAGGCGAGATAGCTGATCACTAAACAGCTCATCGTCATCGTCGTAGGGGACCTTCAGCTTGGTGAACGTCATCTACAATTTTGAAAGAAGAACAGTGTAAGTAAAAATGAAAGTGATAAGCCTTACGAGAAAATGAAGCAAACTGTAAATAAAATGTAACAAAATTTTCAAAACACATCCTAAGCGTAATGATATCCATTTGATATCATTTTTGGGGTTTCCTAGTCTAGTCCAAACCTAGGGTCTCGATCCTACAAGCAACACTATGCTCTGATACCATTTTGTGGCGCCCCAACCTTGAGAACAAGGTGGAACATCTGTGTTAAGTGCTATTCCCTGGATCAATGATAGCACCACAGAACAAAATGAAATATTCATTGCATAGTATCAAGATTACATCGCGGATCCAGATACAAGGTACTTAAATCTTACAATTTACACAGCGAGATTTAACAAGGTGGCACGGAGCCTCCATCTTCATCACATGCCACAGGCAGCCATGTTGGAATGTAAGCTCGAGATCCTAATCCTGGTTCCTTACTCGAAGTAAAACCTGCACATTGAATATGCAGCCCCAAAGGGGTCAGTACAATGATGTACTGGCAAAGGACACATATTTAGTGGCTGTTGTGAGGAGCCTATCTACATGAATATTTGGCTAGTGGATCTCACAGGCTGATTTGCATAAAGCCAGTTTTGTCCTATATTTCGTTCTCAAAGTATAACTTTCAAAGTTTTATATTTTCAAGGGTCGAAATAACTCCCAATAACCACATACTAGCTAGGCATGTAGCACTGGACGAAATTCGACAAAGCCGGAACCTCAGGCACCACCACCCCTCGGAGTGTATGGTCCTTAGTTCCTACCTAGGAGTTTCTAGACAGATTTTAATCATTCAGAAGAGATGATGAGATTATTCCGTACATTCCATGTCTAGAGACTCAATTGTCCATAACCGAGGACACGGCTAATCGATTAGTTTTATACACCTTGCAAGGGTTGTGCACTTTCACCTTACGATTCATTTTATGCCCATACATAAAATGAAACGAGACCTTTTAGAAGGAGAGGACAACTAACTTGGCAAGCACCGTTCCCAACCTATAATTTGACTACCACCTCTTCTTGCCGACAAGTTGCACTCCCACATTCAAATCAGTCAAGACAGAGCCCATAATGTCATAAGGCTGCACTGGAAGTACACTAAGCATGGAAGACATAGACATCTCTTTATTCCTGGGTGGCCATCCCGAGCGGCATTCGGTTCCCACATCCTCTTATGAGGCTTGCGTCCCCGAACCCACCTACCTCGCCTCATCTTATCAAACCAATCCACCCAGGTGTTTCATTTTAGTTGAAGTTCTTAGCTTTTCACAAAACACTTTTCAAGTGATCTTAGCAAGGCATCAATATTAACAAGTATTTAGCATCCTATCAGGTGGGGTTTGAGAGATAGCTACACACTACTAGGATCTAAGCATTGGTAAAACAGTTGAGTAAAACACCTATCATGCATACTACAAGAGGTGAATATACTAATGCATAAGTAAAATGGGTAGGGAAAATGTGTGTCACTTGCCTTTTTGAGGAATACGATCCTTCCACTTCTCTCAACTAAGTACGTAGTTCTTCGCAAAACTATAACACAAGAAAAAGCATAACATAAACACTCCATACAAACACGATCAAACAATTCAAACAACTGAAAGGTGTTTGTTTAACAATTTGATTTATTGAGGTGTTATAACATGAAGGATATGGTAAAGGATCATGATTTGGGAGATATGGATTTGAGAGCTATATGGGAAAGATCAATATGATTTGAGAGGGGTTTAGATTAGGCATAATATAGTTGATGAAGTTTTTATACTTTATCGAGGTATGAAAGAAATTCAGAATAGCTCATGTGAAATGTATTACATAAGTGTGGGTAGTGCAACCCAAAATACTATTTGAATAAGTGTAACAACATTTATTCTTTAAATAGCATATATCACACTTAGGCACTAGGCTAGGTCTTATGAATGCTTGAAGTACTCAATTTGCACTTTTGCAATTTGAGTAGTTCAATACATGTGAACAGAAACTAGGTAGGCATTGATCTGGGTATGGATGGTTTATATTTGAGGACATGGCTCAAATGGTTCATTGAGTAATATGGTGTATAATACATACTTTGGTATGGGTTATATCAACACCATATTAGCGAAATCTAGGTTGAGATGAATTCATATTCTACTCAAGTAGCACAATTGCAATTTGAATAAATATGAATCAGGCAAAGTGTAATGAGTGAGATCTTTATGCTTCATCAAGCATATTGAATCTTGGAATATCTCATGTGGGTAAATCACATAGGAGACATGATAGTGCAATAGCAATACTATTGAATAAGTGTGACAACAATTATTCTTAAATAGTATATGTTACACTTAAGCTTAGGCTAGGATTCTTATAACATTGAAATACTCAATTAACTCAATTGCAAATTGATTAGTTCAATGCCAGGCTAAGATTGAGTAGGCATGAGTAAATGGCTATCGGTAATGGATATGTGTAGATGATGTTTGAGAACATGGCTTAAGGTTCCTAATGAGTAAATGGGATTTGGTTAAGTACTATGATGTTGATTGATCAATACCGTAGTAGCAAGGATAGGAACCAAGATTGAAAGTATCACACTTTACTCAAATGACACATTTGTAATTTGAATATGTGGGTACTATACAAGATAGGTCTAAGTAGATATGACATTTGATCAAAAGTGATCTCAAGATGATATTTGATAGCTAGGTATGATCATAAGGTTTTCTAAAGTAGAAGAAATCACTGATTGAAATAGAATTGGTCTATAAAGGAACTACTCAAATTCTCATATTAGAATTTGAATAATTGTGAAGTGGTTCAAGAAATTATGGGAGTCATGCTACTGGTTAGCTTGCAGTAAAACAAAGCTATAGCAATTTGAATCATCCCAAAATAAGTTATAGAATTTGAATTATCACCAAATTAGTGATTTGGATAGATTTGAATGCACAAAGTGTGTGCACGTAACAAGTTTGATATTTCTTGATCCTATGATGTTCTACAAGTTGAGAGGAAACCAAAGACTACAATTTTGTAATTTTTGGATGGATAGAACAAAAGATATGAATTAATCAAGCTAACAAAGAGTTTGATTCCAATTTGAAAATAGATTTAAATTGAACCCATAAAATATAATATTTTATGGTACTGATGGATTCTAGAAGTTCTAAGGATTCCAACGGTATCTTGTTTGCTATTTTTGGATTTACAGAAGATTTTATATTGATTTTACAAGATCTGGGCTAAATCTGTGATTTGAAATTCTATTTGATTTCTGTTTGAGTCGGGAGACGACACGCGGCGTGTTCTTACTCGCCCGTACCGGTTCGGGTGGATCACTGATCTGAGACGTCGGATTGAAATGAAATGAACGCGTCAGATCTAAAGGTACCGGTTCAGTAAAGATCTAATCCTATCCATTAGATCTAGATCCGATGGTTACAGAAGAGAGAGGAGGGAGAGCTCACAGTGGCTAGGGTTTCCGGTGGGGTTCGCCGGAGATGCGGCCAGATGTCGAGCTCCGGCGAGTTTCCGGCGGGTTCTGGACGGTGGAGATGCCACGACGATGATCAGGAACACACGGCGGGCTCGAAAACTTGGTCGGCGTTGTCGATTACTTCCAGAGGGAGGCGAGGAAGGCAGCTGGAGGCGGTACGGACGTCGGCGACTCGGGTGGTGGATGATTCCGTTGATGTACTGCCAATTAGGACAAATCGGAAGCGTCACGACATGCGCCAAAGAGAGAGGAAGGGTTTAGGGCAGAGAGGAGCGCGCGGGCTCACCGTTGGTCGCTGTATTTGAGCTGGAACATCTGCAGGTATGGCGGACTCCGGCGAGCGATTTTGCCGGCCTGGCGGCACAATCTGCAGGAGAACGAAGGGGGAAATGGAGAGGCGGCCGGGGGCATTTTATAGGCGCAGTCGCGGGGAAGAAACGGCAGGGAAATTAAAGGAATTGAAGAGAGGAGTGATTCACTGCGCGGTAATGTCTCCGGCGAGAAATCCGGTCCGGGGATGAAGACGACTAGCAGGTGGGTCCCACCTGTCGGCAAGGGGAGAGGGGAGCAGGGTACCATTTCGGGGGCGGGGCGTTGCTGGGCCGGGGCCTCTTCTGGAGCTGGGCCGAATGGTTTCCCTCGGGGCCCTTTTCTATTTTTTATTTTCTTTCTTCTTTTCTTTTTCTGTTTTTCTTTATTCCTTTCATATCTTTTGCAAATTGAATCCAAACAAGGTCAAACCAATTTGTAAAATTTTCTAAAAATTAGAGGAACAAACTAGGGCAGTAATAAACAGGTTTTCAGAACCAAAGCAAGATTTTTAATAAAAGATCTCAATTAAGCCTAAAGGCTTTGCTTGCATAAAATAATAGAAATAGAGTTGGAACTCAATTCTTTCTAAAGTAATAAAATAATAGTTTATAAAATAATAGTTGAAAACCACACTCAAACATAGTTTTGAAATACCAACTTTATAATACTTTTGAAAATCAAATCCATGCAAGTTAGCTTGCATAAGTTTGAGTAAAAGAAAGGAAAATAGTATTTGGATACTTGGTCTTTCTCAAGGAAGTCCTTCGAGAAAATAATAGAAAGTTTACTATATTTTTCTAATAAAGCTTTCAAATAGACTCAATAGTTTTAAATCCCTGTGAAAATTCAATCATCTCAAGCAATACAAAAGCAAAAAAAAAATTCCCCAAAATTTGACAAAATCCTGGGTCGTTACACAGGGCTGGCGCGGCCCAGGCCCTGGCCGCGCCACCCTAGTGTGAGGAGGCCTGGGGCCACCTCTGACGACGCCCCTTCGCCTATATAAAGCCTCAGGACAGAAAACCCTAAAGGAGTCGGCAATTTTCCAGAAACAGTTCCATAGTTCCGCCGCCGCCATCGACGAATTTTGGGGGACAGAAGTCTCTGTTCCGGCACCCTGCTGGGACGGGGAAGTGCCCCCGGAGCCATCTCCATCGGTCTCCATCGCCGTCTCCGCCGTCTCCATCAACCTCACCGCCATCTCCATCAACCTTGCTGTCTCCTATGATGAGGAGGGAGTAGTTCATCCCCGGGGCTAAGGGCTCTACCGGTGGCTATGTGGTTCACCTCTCTCTCCCATGATGTGATCTTTATGTGATCGTGAGCTTTGTATCATGTTGAACAAGTACATGTTATTATTCAGATATTATGTGTACTCTAGTGGTATTATTAAAGTAATCTATTCCTCCTGCCATGGTGTAACGGTGACAGTGCGTGCATTATGGTGGTACTTGGTTTAGGCTATGATTGTGATCTCTTGTGGATTATGAGAGTAATTATTGCTATGATAGTATTGAAGTGATCTATTCCTCATTTCATGGTGTAATGTTGACAGTGTGTGCACCGTGTTAGTACTTGGTCTAAGTTGCAATAATATCTATCTTGAGTTGTGCTTTGATTTGGATATCTCTATGAGTGGTGTTTGTCAAGTACTTGATGAACTTTAAGGGGTGCTTCTGTAGCTACTACACAATGATTAGTGTTATTCAATAGGAGAGTAATTCAGAGTACCATAGTGGAGAGAAGTTATTTATTTATTCAATCATGTTATATTGTTGGGAGTGTGTCCACTAGTGAAAGTATGATCCCTAGGCCTTGTTTCCAAGCATTGCACACCGTTTACTTGCTGTTTTGTTACATGTTTGCTCGCAGCGATTTTTATTCCAGATTGCATTTGCTACTTATAATCATCCATACCACTTGTATTTCACTATCTCTTCGCCGAACTAGTGCACCTATACATCTGACAAGTGTATTGGGTGTGTTGGGGACACAAGAGACTTTTTGTATCGTAATTGCAGGGTTGCTTGAGAGGGATAGCTTTGACCTCTTCCTCTCTGAGTTCGATAAACCTTGGGTAATCCACTTAAGGGAAACTTGCTGCTGCTCTACAAACCTCTGCACTTGGAGGCCCAACAAGTGTCTACAAGAATAGAAGTGCGTAGACATCAGCGTGGTGGATAACCAGCCCGTTGGGAACCCCAAGAGGAAGGTATGATGAGTATAGCAGCTAGTCTTCCCTCAGTTAAGAAACCAAGGTTTAATATCGATCGGGAGAGGAGAGACAATGACGACTGAAGGTGATGCGGACTGGCTTAGTGACACTCCAACAAGGGCGCCGTTAACGATACTTGTTGACTCGTCTTCGGCTAGCAGCAACGCGGAACCTGCACACAACACAAACAAATACTTTGTTCCCAACTTGCGATGAGGTTGTCAATCTCACCGGTTTGCTTGAAACAAAGGTTATGAGCGTATCGAGTGGAAAACAATATAGTATGCGAGTAAAGTAAATAGTACGAGTAAAGTAAACAGGTGATAGCAATATGATATAAATAGGACCGGGGTCCATAGTTCACTAGTGGTGTCTCTCCATAAGATAAATAACACATGCTGGGTAAACAAATTACAGTTGGGCAATTGATAGAATAAAGATAAACGTGATATGTCAAGAAGATCACTATGAGATTTACTCTGGGCATTACAACAAAATACATAGACCATCATCCAACTACATCTATGACTAATAATCCACTCCCGGGGATATCAATCCGAACACCCCAGTAGTATTAAGTTGCGAACAATAGATAATTGTAGTACTTTCGATAAATAAGAGTGTCAAACCCAATGAGGAGCAGAAGGTGTTGATGAGCAGTTTTGATCAAGGAATCACTGTAAATACTAGCAAACAGGTTTTCAGGGGTATTTGGTAATACGAGTAAATAAAGTGCGAGTAAATAAAAGACAGTAGTAACAATTGCAGCAAGTGGCCCAATCCTTTCTTCAGCAAAGAACAAGCCGGTTGTGTACTTATAATAACCAAACGTTCTCGAGGACACACGGGAGTTTCTGTCAAGAGCTTTCGCTTCATAGAGCCAATAGTATTTATTAGTTTGATAGGTGTTATGGGGGTGAACCTGTGCTAGCGCACTACCCTTACTAGGATAAATACACACTTGTGATTATACCCCTTGCAAGCATCCGCAAATACAAGAAAGTAATTAAGATAAATCTAACCACAGCCTTAAACTCTAAGATCCTACGCTCCCTGGTGCAATGGTTTCCCAACGGAGGTTTAGGTTTCTGTCACTCCAGCAACCCCACAATCGGTAGCCAAATACACAATGCATCTCACTAGGCCCATAAATGGTGAAGTATCATGTAGTCAACGTTCACATGACACCACTAGTGAAATAGCACCACAACAATATCAAACCATTAAATATTTCTCAACAATAATTCACTACTAACATCTTGACTTCTCCCATGTCCTCAAGAACTAAACAAACTACTCACAAGACATCATATAGATCATGATCAGAGGTGAAATAATGGTAAATAACAATCTGAACATAAACCTTAATTCAACGGTTCCACTCAATAGCATCAACTACAAGAGTAATCAACACCGGGAAAGTTTCCCCTATGAATATAACAAGATCCAACTCAAGATGTTACAGCGGGATGGCGTGGTGATGGTGGAGATGAAGGTGCTGGTGATGGAGATGATGATGATGATGATCCCGATGAAGTCCGGTGCGATGGTGATGACGATGGCGACGATCTCCCCTCTTCGGGAAGGAATTTCCCCGGCAGATTTCTCCCTACCGGAGAGCTTTCTCTCTCTGCTGTTCTCTGCCCCGCAGAGGTGGCTGTGTCTAACTCTGAGCCCCCCCTTGACTTAGGTTTTCGGGGACGATGATGTACGCGAAGGGGCGAGACCAGAGGTGGGCCAGGGCTCCCTCACACAGGGCTGGCGCGGCCAGGGGGCTGGCCGCGCCACCCTGGCGTGTGGGGCCCCCTGGCTCCTCTCGACTCCTCCTTCTGGCTTCCTGAGTTTTCTGGGAAAATATAATTTTTGGGTATTTTTCTAGAATTTTCCTGATCTTCAAAATATGGTCTCTTGATGGTCCTTTTTCCAGCAGAATCCTGACTCCGGCAGCAACTCCTCCGATGATCATCAAACATGTGAAAGCAAAGGAAATAACATCAGTATCATGTCTAAATATGAAATATATCAATGAATAACAGTAAATTATGATACAAAATAGTGATGCAAATTGGACGTATCAACCCCCCCAAGCTTAGACCTCGCTTGTCCCCAAGCGAAAACTAAACTCGGTAAACATGACCACAGGTTTATGGAGTGAACTGTCGATAATCAAAATACGGACAAGAAGCATCACATTCACTAAGGCACAAGTTATAATAGACAGCAACTTCCCTTTATAAGATGTAGACTTGCAATAGGTAAAAGGGAATCACATGTAAAGATGCACAAGGTAAACTATAATTGGCAATGGCAAACCTTAGTTCTTGGTCAAAGAACGATGAACAAGCTATTCTTTCTTTTAAACAGAGCCTTTAAAAATAGAGCTAATATAGCAAAGACTATATGCTCAACAAAGTAAACTTTTGCATTCATAGAAAGCTTTCAAAGATATATTCCTTCAGATAAAAGCAATATACAAAACAAGGAAGATAATAAACATGATTAAACGGATCAACATATGGACGAGTGAAACATAACAACTCAAATGCTTGCTTGAGATAGAGGGAAATAGGTTGACTCAACATAAAAGTAAAAGATAGGCCCTTCGCAGAGGGAAGCAGGGATTAAACATGTGCTAGAGCTTTTCATTTGTAAAACAGAGGTAAAATTGTTTTGAGAGGTGGTTGCTTTTGTCAACGACTAGCAACGGAGTTCTTGATATCTTCCATACTAAACAAGTGAGAGCGGTTCCGAGATGTTTGATTAATTGGCACTTTAGTGCTCTTTTATAGCTTTGCACTCCTCCCCACCTTTTTCCTTTCTCAAACCATGGCTAACCGATTCCATCGGATGCCGACCAACTTTCACATTCCATTGGAGGAGTGCCTTTTTCTTTCTTTTTCTTTTTAAGATTATAATGGTCTGACCAGCTCCCTTGCAAAATTAATGACGAGCAGATGAAGCTGCCTAGTCGAGGGGTACTTAATTTAGTATGGAAGATAACAAACCCATCCACTACGTCCTCATGAGCTAAAAACAGTGGCACAAAATGAGAAGTGTTTGAAGGTTTTTGAAAGGTAGCACATGAAAATTTACTTGGAATGGCTTGAAATACCATGCATAGGAATTTATAGTGGACTCTTTGAAAGTGACTTGGCTTTTGGGAATTGGATGCACGAGAAGTATCTCCTCTCAGTACAGGTTTTTGGCTAGCAAGGCTGGGTAGCAAGCATAAGAGTTGCATGAAACAAACGAACATACATATAATAAGAACAATCATGCAAACTCCCCTGAAGGTACAACGATTTTAACTTTAAGAATAACAATCTTATAAGCCAAACATAAAGGAAAACTGAAGTGATGTAACTGCAAGCACTTCTTTATTCTTCTCTACTCAAACCTCAAGGTAAAGTTGCTACTGACCAAGCTAGGTTTGCCAAAACTAACTAAATCTACTCATGCTCCCAATGTGATACCAATACCAATCAACAAGACTAGTCATACAAGAGAGATTGCAAACTAACATAAAGTGCGCGAAAAGTAAACGATAAAACTTCTCATTAATATTTTATTACTGCAACTCACACCAAGGGATACATAGAGAACTGACTAAGGAGGATACTTCCAAACTGCAAACTATTCTATATGATAACTTCTCTATTCATGATACGACTCTACTTTGAAAAGTAAATGAGCAAAAGGTAATGATGTGATACCGCGGTACTCCCCCAAGCTTGGAACAAGCCAAGGGGATGCCTAAACCGATGATGAATTACTCCTTTGGCGGCATTGGAAGCAGCCTTGGATTAATGAAATATTCCTGCATCATGCGAAGCCTGAGATTCTCTTCTTGAAGCATCTTTACCTCCCTCTTCAAAGCTTGATATTGAGTGCAAAACTCAAAAGTAACCAGCATGCCGTGTTCTATCACGGGCATGGAGTCAAGATCCAAAACATGATATGTTGTTCCCTGCAAATCATGAGAAAACATACGTCTAGTTTTTGTCGGTCCTTCAAAAGTAGGGTTCTTGGGCCTTGCTCTCCCTGAACCTTGCTCTTCCTTCCACTTCTGGCGCTGGTGATCATCTACATAGGGCCTTTTGCCCTTGTTGTCACTTGAAGAGGTCATGGCTCCCCCAAGCTTAAGATCAACTCCTGACAGAAACAGCTCGAAACAAAACATGACGAGAAAACGATATACAGACCTCGAGGACTCCGGGGGGTTAAATAGGCGAAAATTATACATCGAAACGAAGTCACAGGAGGAAACCGGGATGGAAACGAGTTCCGGGGTGTTCTCACACCCAGGTGGCGCGGCCAGGGGTGGGCCCGCGCCACCTGTGTGTGAGACACACACGGACTCTTTTTCCTGCCTTTTTTCGTCTCGTGATTTTTCATATTTAGTAAAAACAGCAAAAATATTAAAGGAAGAACTTTTCGCGAAACTTTTCTGACTAGATCTGTTACCTATTCGAAAATGAACTCTGCAGGTACCTGCAATTTGTCTTGGATGTAATCTTCTGGAGAAACTGTTTCAATAACATCAACATCTTCATTATAAGAATCTCCAGAAATATAATGTTTGAGTCTTTGCCCATTCACCACTTGTGTAGAATCATCTTTCAATGAAGCAATCTTAATAGCACCTGAGCGGTACACTTCCACAATAACATATGGTCCTTCCCATTTAGAAAGTAATTTTCCTGCAAAAAATCTGAGACGAGACCTATACAATAGAACTTTCTCACCAACATGAAACTCTCTCTTAAGAATTCTCTTATCATGCCATTGCTTGACTTTCTCTTTGAAAAGTCTGGCATTCTCATACGCTTCGTTTCTCCACTCATCTAGAGAACTCAAATCTAACAACCTTTTCTTACCGGCTAGTTTAAATTCTCTGTTAAGCTCTCTCACTGCCCAAAAAGCTTTGTGTTCTAATTCTAAGGGCAAGTGACACGCTTTTCCGTAAACCATCTTATAAGGAGACATACCCATGGGATTCTTATAAGCAGTTCTATAAGCCCATAAAGCGTCGTTTAACTTACTAGCCCAGTTTCTCCTAGATCTATTGACAGTCTTCTGCAAGATAGACTTGATCTCCCTATTTGAAAGCTCTACCTGCCCACTAGTTTGGGGATGATAAGAAGAAGCAATTCTATGATTGACATCATACTTAGCAAGAGTTTTTCTAAAACTACCGTAAATAAAATGAGAACCTTCGTCAGTCATAAGATATCTAGGCACTCCGAACCTAGGAAAAATAACATCCTTAAGCATTTTTAATGAAGTCTCACCATCGGCACTCTTTGTAGGTGTGGCTTCTACCCATTTAGTAACATAACTAACAGCAACAAGTATATGGGTATAGCCTTTAGAAGGAGGAAAAGGACCCATAAAGTCAAATCCCCAACAATCAAACGGTTCAATAACAAGAGTGTAATTCATAGGCATCTCATTGCGTCTAGAAATATTACCAACTCTTTGACATTCATCGCAAGATAAAACATACCTTCTGGCATCTTTAAAGAGGGTTGGCCAATAAAAACCTGATTGTAGAACCTTCTATGCGGTTCTATCTCCAGCATGATGCCCTCCATAAGCACTGCTATGGCATTTTCTTAATATCTCTTGTTGCTCATATTCCGGTACGCATCTTCTCATAATACCATCAACTCCTTCTTTATATAAATGTGGGTCATCCCAAAAATAATGCCTCAAATCATAGAAGAATTTTCTTCTTTGCTGAGCTGTAAAGGTTGGAGGCAAATACTTGGAAACAATAAAGTTAGCATAATCAGCATACCAAGGAAGGTCTCGCGAAGTTACATTAATTGCAGCCAACTGTTCATTTGGAAAACTATCATTAACAGGAATAGGATCAAAAGAAATGTTTTCCAATCTAGACAAGTTGTCAGCCACAGGATTTTCAGATCCTTTCCTATCTACGATATGCAAATCAAACTCTTGTAAAAGCAACACCCATCTAATAAGCCTAGGCTTAGCATCCTTCTTAGTCATAAGATATCTAATAGCAGCGTGATCAGTATGAATAGTAACTTTAGAATTAACAATGTAAGATCTAAACTTATCACATGCAAAAACAACAGCAAGAAACTCTTTCTCAGTAGTAGCATAATTCTTTTGAGCAGCATCAAGAGTCTTACTAGCATAATGAATAACATTCAACTTATTATCAACACGCTGTCCAAGAACAACACCAACAGCAAAATCACTAGCATCGCACATAATTTCAAAAGGTAAATTCCAATCAGGTGGTTGAACAATAGGAGCAGTAGTTAAAGCCTTCTTAAGAGTTTCAAAAGCTTCCTTACAATCATCATCAAAGACAAATGGTACATCCTTTTGAAGAAGATTGGTAAGAGGCTTTGAAATCTTAGAGAAATCTTTAATAAACCTCCTATAGAAACCAGCATGACCAAGAATACTATGAATACCTTTAACATCTCTGGGACAAGGCATTTTCTCAATTGCCTCCACTTTTGCCCTGTCAACTTCAATACCTCTTTCAGAAATTTTATGTCCAAGGACAAATCCTTCATTCACCATAAAGTGGCATTTCTCCCAATTAAGAACAAGGTTAGTTTCTTCACACCTCTGCAAAACTTTATCAAGATTGTGCAAACAATTATCAAAAGAAGTTCCATAGACGGAGAAATCGTCCATGAAGACCTCCACAATTTCTTCACAAAAGCCATGAAAAATAGCAGACATACATCTTTGAAAAGTAGCAGGAGCATTGCATAAACCAAACGGCATACGTCTATAAGCATAAGTTCCATAAGGGCAAGTAAAAGTGGTTTTCTCTTGATCATCCTTCTTAACAGCAATTTGAGAGAAACCAGAATAACCATCAAGGAAACAAAAATGAGTCTTCTTAGACAACCTTTCTAGCATTTGATCTATAAATAGTAAAGGGTAATGATCTTTCTTAGTAACTTTGTTTACCTTCCTATAATCAATGCACATTCTATAACCAACAACTACCCTTTGAGGAATAAGCTCGTTATTCTCATTAGGCACAACAGTCATACCTCCTTTCTTAGGAACACAATGAACAGGACTAACCCATCTACTATCAGCAATAGGATAAATAATACCAGCATCAAGGAGCTTTAATACCTCATTTCTTACCACATCCTTCATCTTGGGAATTAGGCGGCGTTGATGCTCCACAACTGGCTTCACATCTTTCTCCATATTAATGGCGTGCTGACATAAAGTGGGAGAAATCCCTTTTAAATCATCAAGAGTATATCCCATAGCTCCTCGGTGTTTCCTCAATATCTCCAATAATCTTTCTTCTTCCTTTCCTGAAAGTTTAGAACTAATAATAACAGGATATATTTTCTTATCATCAATATAAGCATATTTAAGATCATCAGGCAAAGGCTTTAATTCAAACACAGGATCTTCTTTAGGCGGCAAAGTGGTACCAAGATCCTCCACAGGTAGATTATGTTTAAGTAACGACGGTTGACGAAGAAGAATGTCGTCAATCTCTTCTCTTTCCTTGCTAAAAACATCACTTTCGTGATCTTCCATGAATTGCTGCAAGGCATTATTAGGAGCAAGAGTAATAGAAGCAAGCTGTTCAACTCAAAAAATTTCATTAGGCGTGTCATTTTTATAAGAAGTCTTAGCAAACTTGGAAAAATTAAACTCATAAGACTCTCCATTAAACTTAGTAAAAAATTTCTCTTTCTTACAATCTATCACGGCGCCACAGGTGTTCAAAAATGGTCTACCAAAAATAATAGGACAAGTTCTACTAGCCTCCTTACCAAGAACTAGAAAATCAGTAGGGTATTTAGTCTTACCGCATAGAACTTCCACATCTCGAACAATACCAAGAGGCCACACAGTCTCTCTGTTAGCAAGCTGAACAACCACATCAATATCTTCAAGTTCACAAGCGCCAATCTCGTGCATGATTTCTTTGTAAAGCTCTAAGGGAATAGCACTGGCACTAGCACCAATATCACATAAACCATAATAGCAATGATCTCCAATCCTGACAGAAATAACAGGAACACTTGCTTTCCTATACTTTTTAGGATGTGAAAGAATGTTAGAAGCATCTTCACAAAAAAGAATATATTCATCCCCTACATCTTTAGTAACAAGATCCTTCAATATAGCTACAGGAGACTTAATAGTAATTTGCTCATCAGGCTCTGCAGCTTTCTTAGTACTTTTATTAGACACACTTACCAAAGTAGAATACTTCTTTACCTTAGCAGGGAAAGGTGTCTTCTCAAAATACGGTTCAGGCACAATGCTATCAACAGTACAAACTTCAGTAGCTGCAGCAGGAATATGACTAATAGAATCTTTGTAAGGCGCATGATATTTGTTCCAATCTTTCTTTGGAACATCAATATAAGAGGCAAAAGCCTTAAGACAATTAGCAAGTATTTGTGAATCAAGACCATAAGTAGCGCTAACACTATGAAAGTCATCGGTTCCCATAAAAGATTTAATGCATTCATAATCATAGTTTATACCTGACTTCCTACCTTTGTCGTTTTCCCAACCTTCAGCATTCTCTTGTATACGGTCAAGAAGTTTCCACTTAGCATCTTCTTTCATATGAGTAAATGATCCAAAGCAAGAAGCATCCAAATAATCCTTATCAGGAAGAGTAAGCCGCGCATAAAAATTATCAATAACAATATTATTGGGGAGCTCATGAATGGGGCATTTGAGCATTAGTAACTTCAATCTCCCCCACGCTTGGGCAATACTCTCTCCATCATGAGGCCAAAAATTATATATCCGATTACGGTCTTTATGAATTTCACTTGGAGGATAAAACTTGGAATAAAAGAGAGGCACAATATCCTCCCATGCCATAGATGGACCATCTCGGAGTAGTCGATACAACTCTTCAGCTCTGCCTTTCAATGATAATGAGAATAATTTCTTCTTGACCTGGCTTGGTGAAATACCTGTACATCTGAACAACTCGCATAATTCATGTATAAATAATAAGTGATCACCCGGATGGACAGTTCCATCTCCTGAATAGCAGTTATCCATAATACGCCCAACAATTTTCATAGGTATTTTAAAAGGATCAATTTCAGCAGGTGGTGGCGGTGGTGGTTCCTCCGCATGTGCAGCAGTAGTAGTAGATGTGTTTCCAAATAGGAAACCAAATGGAGAGTTCTCCATAGCAGAGTAAAATAAAAGACAAAATAAAAACAATACTCATAGCGACGGTTACCTTTTCTAATTCCACTCTTCAATAGCGCTACACTCCCCGGCAATGGCGCCAGAAAATAGTCTTGATGACCCACAAGTATAGGGGGTGTATCGTAGTACTTTCGATAAATAAGAGTGTCGAACCCAATGAGGAGCAGAAGGTGTTGATGAGCAGTTTTGATCAAGGAATCACTGTAAATACTAGCAAATAGGTTTTCAGGGGTATTTGGTAATACGAGTAAATAAAGTGCGAGTAAATAAAAGACAGTAGTAACAATTGCAGCAAGTGGCCCAATCCTTTCTTCAGCAAAGGACAAGCCGGTTGTGTACTTATAATAACCAAACGTTCTCGAGGACACACGGGAGTTTCTGTCAAGAGCTTTCGCTTCATAGAGCCAATAGTATTTATTAGTTTGATAGGTGTTATGGGGGTGAACCTGTGCTAGCGCACTACCCTTACTAGGATAAATACACACTTGTGATTATACCCCTTGCAAGCATCCGCAAATACAAGAAAGTAATTAAGATAAATCTAACCACAGCCTTAAACTCTAAGATCCTACGCTCCCTGGTGCAATGGTTTCCCAACGGAGGTTTAGGTTTCTGTCACTCCAGCAACCCCACAATCGGTAGCCAAATACACAATGCATCTCACTAGGCCCATAAATGGTGAAGTATCATGTAGTCGACGTTCACATGACACCACTAGTAAAATAGCACCACAACAATATCAAACCATTAAATATTTCTCAACAATAATTCACTACTAACATCTTGACTTCTCCCATGTCCTCAAGAACTAAACGAACTACTCACAAGACATCATATGGATCATGATCAGAGGTGAAATAATGGTAAATAACAATCTGAACATAAACCTTAATTCAACGGTTCCACTCAATAGCATCAACTACAAGAGTAATCAACACCGGGAAAGTTTCCCCTATGAATATAACAAGATCCAACTCAAGATGTTACAGCGGGATGGCGTGGTGATGGTGAAGATGAAGGTGCTGGTGATGGAGATGATGATGATGATGATGATCCCGATGAAGTCCGGTGCGATGGTGATGACGATGGCGATGATCTCCCCTCTTCGGGAAGGAATTTCCCCGGCAGATTTCTCCTTGCCGGAGAGCTTTCTCTCTCTGATGTTCTCTGCCCCGCAGAGGCGGCTGTGTCTAACTCTAAGCCCCCCCTTGACTTAGGTTTTCGGGGACGATGATGTACATGAAGGGGCGAGACCAGAGGTGGGCCAGGGCTCCCTCACATAGGGCTGGCGCGGCCAGGGGGCTGGCCGCGCCACCCTGGCGTGTGGGGCCCCCCTGGCTCCTCTCGACTCCTCCTTCTGGCTTCCTGAGTCTTCTGGGAAAATATAATTTTTGGGTATTTTTCTGGAATTTTCCTGATCTTCAAAATATGGTCTCTTGATGGTCCTTTTTCCAGCAGAATCCTGACTCCGGCAGCAACTCCTCCGATGATCATCAAACATGTGAAAGCAAAGGAAATAACATCAGTATCATGTCTAAATATGAAATATATCAATGAATAACAGTAAATTATGATACAAAATAGTGATGCAAATTGGACGTATCAAATTGCATTAAGCAAAGTGTGTAATGTAAACAAAGCATATGCCCTTGAGCATATGAATGTTGGTTTCTCCCTAGTAGCAACAGCACATCTACCACCTTAGAGGTTTCTGTCACTCCCCCAGGTGAAATAGAGGCATGAACCCAGTATCGAGCATAAATACCCCCTCTTGGAGTCACTAGCAACTACTCAGCCAAGATAGCTACTAACAACGGAGAGCATGCAAGATCATAAACAACATAGAGATAACAAAAGATATAATTCAGTACAGCAACTTAATCATAAACACCAATATTTATCGGATCCCAACAAACCAAACATGTAGAATTACATAACGGTGATCTCAATCATGTAGGGCAGCTCATGAGATCTAAACATGAAGCACATGGTGGAGAAGACAACCATCTAGCTACTGCTATGGACCCATAGTCCAAGGTAGACTACTCACTCATCGCTCCGGAGGCAAGCATGGCGATGAAGAAGACCTCCGGTGATGATTCCCCTCTCCGGCAGGGTGCCGAGAAGAGCTTTTGGACCCTCCCGATCTTCGGGTCGACGGCAGCGGCGGATCGCGATGTGTTCTAGAAATCTGATCGGGTACTTAGGTTTTTTCCGTCGGGGGGTCTTTATAGGCGAAGGGGCGATGTCAGAGGGGGAGCCAGGCGCCCTCACGCGGGGCCCGCGCGGCCAGGGGCCTGGCCGCGCCGCCCCTGCGTGTGGGGCCCTAGTGGCCCCCTTCCTACTCTTCTTCGGATCTCTGGAAGCTTCCGGGTAAAATAAGACTTCAGGAACTTGTTTCGTCTAATTCCGAGAATATTTCCTGTGTATCACTCTGAAACACAAAAACAGCAGAAAACAGGGAACTGGCACTGTGGCAACTCGTTAATAGGTTAGTTCCGAAAAATGCATAAAAGTGCCACTAAGTGTAACGAAACAATAGGCAAATGGTGTAAAAACAAGTATAGAGCATAAAAAATTATAGATACGTTGGAGACGTATCAACTAGCCATCCAGCCAGGCAACATCAGGTTCCACGTGGCCATCCTACGTGGCAGATTTTGTGACCAATTCGATTGGTCGTAATTTGAATTCAGCCCAGTCCACATCGGTGCTCTACATGGGCCAAGCCCAACAATTCAAGCTATTTTTGTTTTTTCCTACGAGTTTGGTGAGTTACATGGGCCAAGCCCAGAATCGAGGCTTTCTATTATTAGATCGTGGCCTTTTTGGCTTCACTTTTCTCTTTTTTTAGTTATTGCTTTACTAGTTAGATAGGTCCCAACTGTCAGGTTCATGCTAGTAGGTCCCACCTGCCAGGTTGTTCTAGTCCATTGGTCCTACACGTCAGGATCCATTTTCCAATTGGTCATATATTTCAGATTTGAGTTTCCCAGGATTTGCCGTTAAATCATGAACGAAGATTCATGACTTTCAAGCCAAATGGCCAATGTCATGAGAATGAACACGACATAGTTTCTTTAAGTGATCCTATATTATGCAAACTTGTGCGACTTGGAATGACTAACAACGTTGATGTAGGGAGTTTTTATTTTCTTTGCATAAAAAACTCATTTTCTATTTTCTAAGTGCAAAAGACAAGTTTTTTTTTGTAAAGCAACTACCAAAAATCATTTGATGATTTAACCAGAACCATTTTAAAAATTACAAGAACACTTTATATGCACAATTACACTAATTATATACCTTGAAAACATTTATAGATATTTTTAAACTTTTTATAACGTTTTCTCGATTCGGCAGGAAGCGGGCCGAATTTAAACTACACCTATCACATAGTTTGCTCATATATTTTTCAAAAAATAATTTTTAGGTACATAAGTTGCTATCTTATCAGATATCCATTAAGAGTTTTGTAAAATCTACTCCTAGCTACGGACGATCATGCCTGTCGTTTACTAGCATACACATTTTAAAAAAACCAAATGACAATATGTAAAGGCCTTCACATTGTGTTATTTTTGTACAGAAGTTATGCATATATATGATTTGAATCAAATTATTTTTCGTATCAACTCGATCATGGGTCAAATATGCAAAATTCATGGTGAACTATTATATTTTTAGACTTTAAAAAACTGCAGTCTCTTTGTTTATACGAACTCAAAGTTATAAGAAGCCCAAAATTCTAAGGGTCTATTTGGATGTAAGAATTTTTGCTCGGAAATGAATTGGACAAAAAATTCCAAATCTAAGATGGAAAGGAATGACCTCCATTTCCAATTTCGTTGTTTGGATGTGCATGGAAATTCTTGTTGGAATCAAAAAATAGCACCTAATTCCAAATCATGTTTGGAAGTACAAAACATGGAATTGAATTTCAATCTAGGGTTAGGGTTTTTCTCACTTTAGATTTCCAAATTTTTATTTTTTATTCAAATTTTATTAAACTTTGATATTTGTACTATTTTCGAATTTCTTGAATTTTTTGGAAGTTTTTTATTTTATAATTTTTTGGAAGTTTTTTATTTTATAATTTTCAAAATTTATTTTATAATTTTATAATTTTTTGGTTTTTTATTTTGTATTTTTATTAGAACTTTTTGACGTTTCCTATTATTTAAGTTTTCTATTTTTAAAGTTTTTTAATTTTTCTGTTATTTGATTTTTTTTGTTTTATTATTTTTTTAAAAGTTTTTGAATTTTTTATATTTTTTTAAGTTTTTACAATTCCGGCCAATTCGGAGCGGGGCAGCTCGGAAATATGCAAGGCTAAAATAACACATGGTGAATTTAGCTTAGAATTTCGGCCAATTTCCACATTCGAATTCCATGGTCATCCAAACAGCGGAATTCAGGCCTCTAAATTCTAAATGGGCAATTTCAAGCCCCAATTCATACATCCAAACAGGCACTAAGCGAAATCTACCTTTTAGTAGCTTATGGACCAATGGTCCAATCGGCTGAGCCCCACGGCCAGGCCCAACAAGGTTGCACGATCTGGGTTAAATAGCATCTGTGGCATAGTCTATCACCAAGTGCATGGTGGCGTAGTGGTTCTGTCATCTGCACGCTTATCAGACTAACGGTGGGCCCCACTCATCAGGAAAATAGAAGTATAATACCAGATTTACATAGGGAAATATAAGTACAGTGTCAATCAGATTGACATGTGGGCCCTGCATATCAGTAGTAGGTCCAAACCTAGTGCTTTCTGGACACGTAAGCAAAAATTCACACATAGACATGACACATAGGCAAAATGCTGACATAGTGATCTAGTCAAGTTTACGCATTACAATTTACGTGTCATGACCATTTAAATTGTTCATAATCAATTGAAAATAAGGTCTTAACCAGCTAAAAATAATAGGTTAAATAGTATTATTTAAGTTATGACCTTTTGGTGCCACAGAATTATGACCTTTCTCATTGGAATGGTCATAATGGTTGAGGGCTTGGTCCCTTCTAAACGGCTTACAACCATTTGGTGCGTAATGGTCATAGATTTATGACCAAAGTATCAACAGTCACAATAAAATGGTCATTAGTGAACACATTTCTTATAGTGTTCAGTCGCCGCTCAATAAGGTCGATGGGCAACCACTCCCTCTCTCTCCGTCGATGGAGGTTCATTCGAATGGTGGTTGTAGGCGCAAATCAACCCCCGGCTTGTAGCTGAATGTGCTCCTGATGCCTCACACCAAGTGGTATCGTCCCCGGCAGTGAGGTGCTCGACTGCGAAAAATAGACCCAGCCGCATTTTTTACTTTTCTATTCAGGATCCTCAGTGCAAGTTTGTGGACTTGTTTGCAATTTCTTTTTCATTTGAGATCCACATTGTAATTGTATCTCCACTGCTTAATGAAAGCTTCTAGGTCACTCTCGGATCTGCCTCTGTTGAAAAAACTGTGAAGCAGTAGATTAATAGATCGTGCGCAATGACACTTTGGCATCACAGTGATGTCGGTGTTAGAAGAGCAGGCACATGGCACGACGCCTAGTCAGCTAGCACCTAGCGCCGCTGCTCACCATCGTTATCTGTTGTTAAGGAGACTGACATCAGGCCCATGAACATTGGCAGAACTCTGGTGTGATTTTCGTGTGGTAAATTATGGATATATCTTTGTGTGGAAAGAAGAAAAATTAAGGGGCTTTTTTGCAAAATGAAACACAACTAGAGCCTAACAGTCGGTCCCTAAATTTGCCATGTCATATGATACATAGCGCAATTAACAACGAGATTGTGGATGAACCACTAATTCCTATTAAGTGACCGTAAATTTGTGTTTCCTTTATATGATGACCGAAGTGATTTTGATCGATAAGTCAAATACTCCTACTAACAATAGATCTTACTACTCAGAGGAAATAGCACATCACACCACTTGTTGGGGTGTATTTTGCACAGAACCACAACTATTGATTTTTGTTGCACAAAACACCAATATTTCCCGTAATTGTTGCGCAAAACACAAATAACATTGTTAAACAATTTTAACCTTGAATTAAGCATGCACGGCTAATGGCTTCATCAGCCCTTTTTACGGTTTTCTTTCCTTTCTTTGTTTTTGGTTTTTTTTTTAAGGTTCAGAATTTTAAATTTTGTTCGGGATTTCAAAAAATGTTCCTTTTAAAAAAATCTTCATGCCATTAAAAATTTGTTCGTGAATTAAAGTTTTGGTTCATGATTTTTGAAAAATGGTCCAAGAATTTTTTTGATTTTTTTAAGATTTGTCAAAAATTTATTCTTGATTTTTGAAAATTACTTCATGATTTTCAAAAAGTGGTTATGACTTTATGAAAAATGTTTTTAATTAAATTATTATTTTTTAAAAAATCATGAATATTGGTGATCAAAGAGCACCATTAGCCATGCTGACGTATGCCCTGCTAGTGGGCCCTATAGGCTTAATTTATGGTAAAATCGATTAACAATCATTTTTGTGTTTTGCGCAATAATTACAGGAAACATTGGTGTTGTATGCAACAAAAATCAATTGTTGTGATTCTGTGCAAAATACGCCCCAACAAATGGTGTGATCTGCTATTTCCTCTACTACTCACGTTCAAAATGCTCTAACAACTAACTAATCTTTTGTGTAAACCAAAGATGCAGCGGGTCATTGCTGACATGGCACACCTATCACTTCCAAAGCACTCTCCCTCCCTCGTTCCTCCCCTCTCCCCAGGCCTGAAACCCGACGAAGCAACAAAACCGTGGACTAGCACCGCCGGTATTCTTGTTCCCAAATTCCACAGATTTTCACTCCCCCTCTCGGTAAACCGGCAAGTAACACAGCAGAATCCCAGCTCCCAGCCCCGCCCACTCCCACTCCCACAACAAACGGGGAAGAACCAGCTTTCCTTTCCGTTTCTTGAGATCTCAGCCGAACCTGAACACTGTGATCTCCGCGGAAACTTTCCGCTTCTAGTTGCAGCATCGCCAGACCGAGAGGTAGTCTCTTTTGTTTGGATTCTTTCTTGATTTCTTGTTCTTGTGCGAAAAGTTGGATCTTGCGATGTTTGGGCAGTCGCTGATGAGGCGGATCCTGCGTCCGTGCTGTTATTGCAGCAGGTATTCTTGGTGGCTGGAGAAGTAATCTTTGATCCTCTGCTTCAGCTTTCAGGTATTGTCACCGGATAAGATTTGCTTTAGATTTTCGGGCTATTAGACTACTATATATAGTCCTCTATACACTCACACAACTTTAGTTTGACTTTTGAGCTGACAGGATTTGTAATCTGTTTCAGTGAGAACAAAGCGATCTCATTATAGTACTAACTAGTAAGCCAACAATGTAGTCACTGCTATGCATTAGCTGTAGGTTCTGTTAAAGCGCATCAAATTTTAATCTAGTGCCAAGTATTCTATTCAGGTTGAACTCTTTGGCCCTTCTTTTGTAAGCACATTTATCCTTGCTGGCCTCATTATTGTATGAAGTGATAATGCGATTGGGTTTTAGAAACAGATAATGGTTAGTATTTCGTTTGCTACTTTCTACTATGTCCCCATGTTATACTGTGATTTGATTTATCACCATTCAAGGGATCAAAACTATGTGAGTTATTTAGCTTAGCACCACAAGTTTTCTACACTTGCCTCTTCCGTTTAAATATCTCATGTTGCATTCATTGTGATGATATTAGTTGGACGAGGCAGGAAAATAATGGTATACTTAGTTCAAGGGAGGGGCTTGTTAGTACAAATTTGATTGCTGGTGTAAAAGATTTAGTTTAAACTGTTGCTTCCTTCCACGCACGTTAGATATAAACTCAGTTATATGCAGAAGTAATTACTCCTCCGATCGGAAATAAGTGTCGGTGACTAAGTTTGTGGGCTTGTTAGTACAAATTTGATTGCTGGTGTAAAAGATTTAGTTTAAACTGTTGCTTCCTTCCACGCACGTTAGATATAAACTCAGTTATATGCAGAAGTAATTACTCCTCCGATCGGAAATAAGTGTCGGTGACTAAGTTTGTACTAAGTCACCGACACTTATTTCCGATCGGAGGGAGTATATAATTACCGAAGTGCATGCCATATATGTGGACCGCTTGTCTAGCTGCTTAGCATCTTTTCCTGATTCTCGTTATGTGGCTTTGCTGACAGATAGTATAACAAAGGCTGTAATTCAGAGCTTCATCAAACATGTCACTGCTTTCGAAATTACGGTTGGTCACTGTGGATGTGACTGGAACTTTGATTGCTTACAAAGGCCGGCTTGGTGATTACTACTGTATGGCAGCTAAGGCTGCTGGAAAGCCATGCCCCGACTATAACCGAATGCATGAAGGCTTCAAACTTGCATACACTGAGATGGCTAGAAAATACCCGTGCTTTGGGTTTGCGGCAAAGATGCCAACGATCGAATGGTGGCGGATCTGTGTGAAGGATTCGTTTGTTAAGGTAAATCTGTTTATATATATATATAGTGCTTTTCAGGAAATGTCAGTGCCCTTTTTATGCTCTCAGTTAAACTGATTGCTCGGTGTACTGCAGGCTGGCTATGATTATGATGATGAGACATTTGAGAAAGTCTTCAAACGTATTTATTCTGCATTTGGCTCTTCTGCACCATACTCAGTTTTTCCTGACGCACAGCCCTTCATGAGAGGGCTGAGAGAAAAGGGGATCACAGTTGGGATTGTTAGCGATGCAGAGTATCGTTACAAAGAGGTCATCTTGCCTGCATTGGGGTTGAATCAGGTTTGATAACATTACACATGGCAGTTTCCAAAATAATTACACATGACAGTTACTGTCTTTTCAACCATTTGTTGTCCTTACTTGTGAAAGGAGTCGCCTGATGCATGTCTTAGTTTTGCACTTAGGGCTCGGAATGGGACTTTGGGGTGTTCTCAGGCATTGTTGGTGTTGAGAAGCCTGACCCAACGATCTACAAGATTGCGCTGGAAATGGCTGGGAACATCGCACCAGAAGAGGCGCTCCATATAGGCGATAGCATGCGCAAGGACTATGTCCCTGCAAGGAGCATTGGGATGCACGCGCTGCTCCTAGACCGGTTCAAGACCAGCGACGCCGAGAGCTGGAAGCAGTCCGGGGCACCAGTGCTACCTGATCTGGAAGCTGCTCAAGCATGGCTCACCAAGAACCCGAAGGAGGAACCCGAGGAGGAACCATTGGCAGCTTCGCTGCTGCGCAGGATGTCTGAGAAACTCTGAAATTTTTTTCCCCTGGAAAGTTCCTCATGTGCTCTTTCTGTGGAGCGAGGGATCCAAAGAAACAACCGTGCTGTAGTAATGTGAAGAAATAGGCTAGTTTAATTTTCTGGAGCTACTCTATGTATCTGGTTGTATTTGCTTCCAATGCAGCAATTCATCTTGTGCCAGATCATGTTTCCGCCAAGAATAATCATGATTAGGCAGATCATGTTTCACCGTAGAATAATCATGGTTATATTAAGTATGACTCATCTGTATTGCTTCCTAGCTGGCTTACTTTCCTTAGCTGAACCAACATATCCTTTTGTAATATCTAGTAAGCTTCTACTCGTGTTGTCTTGCTTGGAGTTGTCCAACCAGCTACTGCTTGTATTGTGGAAGCACAGTAGCAACACCTACCCCACCGATGACATACTTTTTTTGTAATGCTGCAATGAGATGTTCCAAGTGACTTTTACAGTCTTTGCTGTAGATCAAAGTATCATCAAAGAAAACTAAGATAAATTTTCTCAACTTCTTCACAAAGACCATATTTAAAGTGCTTGAATGGTTGCAGGTGCATTAGAAAGCCCAAAAGGCATGACCAAGTACTCAAAACGTCAAAATTAGGTTCTGAATGCTATTTTGTGGATATCGTCAGGATCATCAGGAGACATTCTAATTTGGTGGTATACAGACCTTAAATCCAATTTGGTGAAGCTGGTCTTCTATAATGGGTTTGGCTCTCTTGCAGGAGGCCAATAGATGTGTGACACCTGTCCCTGTAGGCCCCACTTCTCAAATAACCACCGTATCTCTCCAAATAATCATGGCCACAGTTTCTGCTAGGAGGTAACCCTTGAGGTTCAGAGAAAACATCCTGAAATTGGTCAAGAATTCAAGCAATGACTGGTAGAATTTGTTCTTGAAAAGGTAATTGTAGAGAATAAATTTTCATCATATAGGCATTTGCCCCTTTTTCCGGTAACTTGTGCAGTTACTCTGGATCAATAGTTGGAATTTCAGCATTGGGTGATTGGTGAATACACGTCAAAGGTGACAGTGTGTTGCTTGTTCTTCTGAATAGTGTAAGCCATATCATCAAAATCATTGTCAAGAATCGTGTTGAGCTAAATAGTCACATCCTAACATTACATCATAATTGGAAGATCCAAGATCCTGAAATTGCACGGGTATTGATGTTTCCCAATGGCAAAGTCACAATCGTTGCTGACAGCAGTGAAAACTAAATGTCCCCCTCGAGCCATTGTTACTGAAACTTATGGTGATATAGACAACAATTAGCTCTGACAGAAAAATTCATTGTCAAGGAATGAGCTGTTCCGGCAAGTATCAATGAGTGCAATAGTTTTCTTTCCTCCCACAACACAGCTATGGTGAGAGAAGTGTATGAAGTGAACTCTTCAGGGTTAGGGCTGAAATATGCATCAGTTAAGCTCTGTCTGTTACTCAGTGTCAAGTTCTTTTTAGGTTCCAGTAATTCTTCTGTTTGTTCCTGCATTGCATGCAGTACAGGGTTCTGTTTTTGAGCTCTAGGTTGTAAAATGTTATTATTGACAGGAAGTGATTTTCCTACAGGAGATTTGAACCCTGACCGTTCTGAAATTTCTGTAATGTTGGAAATGGTGAAGTACATAGGCCTTTTAAACGGGATGAGCTTGTTCCATGTCCTTGGCCTGATAGAATGCTTCAGCCAGTGTAGTAGGTCTCAATGGTCTAAATTGGAATATTATCCCTTCTTGTAGTCCATTTACATAGCATTTAACAAATCAATTCGCAGTTAAGTCAGGGCTCTCTTCTTGCACATCAACAACGAGGTCCGCAGAAAGTTCAGTATATTCAGACACTGACATTGCATTTGCTTCGTATTGTTGAACCTTTCTGTGAGATCATTACTGCTTTTTTTTGAGAGAGAGAGAGAGAGAGAGATCATTACTGCTAGAGCCAGAGAAACGACGCAAGATTTTCAGAGCAAAATTCAGGCCACGTGTATCTTTTCTTTCAAAAGCCAGAACACCTAAGCCACACATCAGCACGTCCAACTATGTATAGAGGTAAGCTAAGGAGACCATACTCGCCAGGTGCATCGGCCATTTGGAAGTACTTCTCACACTGACGAATCCAACCCGCAGGATTGTTGCCGTCAAAGCGAGGGAAACCCACGCGAGGGCCCTTGGTGATCGACTTCATGCATTGGGCATGCATGTCTTCTTCATATTTAGGATGTTATCCTGCCATTTCTGGCACATATTTTGCTTGCTGAAAGTTTTCAAAGGCTGGAGTTCTAGGTGTTCAGGCGTAACTGAATCCGAGACTGCAACTATCGAAACTGCACGACATAAATCTGGAAGGAGCTAAACAATGGCAAGTGTTAATTTGAGATAAACGTGGTAGTGGTAGTTTTGCTGTTGCAGTGGGTCATTTCTGGATCATGATTAGAGGAAGATGCCATGTTTACACTCGTTCTGGTGAGGTCTGGAGCTTGAACTGGGTGGTTTCGTGAACATCAGCCATGGTTGTCATCTGCAAACCCAGATCGGTAACAGCTGCCTGGATGTCTCCAATTGCGGAGCCCATGTCTTCCTGCTTCGAGTGGATGCTGCCCAAATGTCCCCTGACCCCACAAGGAATGGACAAATAAATCACTGAAAAATATAAACAATTTTAGATCGGATTCAGCTCAAACGGCTGAGCCACAATATACCATACATCGTATAGAGTATTTGTTCTAGGGTTTTGCCTTAGCAACTTGGGAATAATCGATAGCCAACGCAGTCACGCAGTGGCACTGTCACAGCTTATATAGCTCAAGGAAAATACAGCTCAGTGAACAAAAGTAACAGCAGTGAAACGGTAACGGCAACAGCTGGATTTACTACAGTTAAATGATGAAGCGCTAAGTAGGAATCATGTCCGTAGATAGATGCAGAGCAACATAGTTCGTCGGATAACTGAACAAACAAACAGTTGTGCTTCAAAGTGTCGAAAACTTCAGGGTTCGGAGAGGAGCCTGACACGTGTCCACCTGCATCCTGAATCTTAGCGGCCTGCAGGGTGTCTGTTCCAGGACAAGTAGTTGTGATCTCCCAATTTCCTGAAAAGGCCACAATTTAGACGTCAAAAGGCTCTCATTCAGATGGGTCAACCAAAGCAATAACGATGCAGCATGCTTGAATGGTTACGAACCTTGGTTTTATCGCGTATAGCAACGTGAATGCAAATGCCAAGAAAATACAGAGCCCACCGACTACAAGGTATGCAAACCCAAGAAATTCATTCTTTCCTCCAAGCCAGGTTGCAGTGGAAAGGACCAACTTTTTCTTGCCACCGAAGCTATATGTATTGTAGTTGTTACTCAGCCTCACTGTTATGGTATCATTCACCTTGAGGTCAACATATATCCTCCCATATAACTTTCTGAACGTAGGAAGTGCTGCCGTCCGCATCCAAACAATAAGATCCTCTTGCTCGCTCAACTGTCACATAAATGAAAAGTGACATAAATAAACCCAGTGAAACTTTATTCTATCTAAGTGAATGAACCCAAATGAGCTATTTCTCTGAATTAAGATGTTGAGGGAAATATATGTGAACAGTGGCGGACCCAACTTAGTGGGGGCAATTCAGATGAGTGGGGGCCCTTTTGGTCTAAATTTGATATTTTATGAGATATATTTCTTCAACTATGAATGAATAACACTAAAATTCAAAAAACTGAGTGGGGGCCACTGCCCCCACTCAGCTATACATGGGCCCCTCGTGTATGTGAACAACTGTAGCCTACACTACACATATATGCAACAATGAGATCGTACAGAATAAGAATTTGCATACCGGGATACTTGCGTTAAGCATTTTTCCACCTATGAGCGCGCCATTCTGGAAGTTGCTTGGGTAGACATTTTCGGCAAATTTGTGCTCCCTATCACTCTTCCAAGAGATGTCCTTCTTATCTACTGTCAAGTTCTCATTACCCCGGGTGAAGCTATATGTATCATTGAACAAACTCCAGGCAATCAGACCACAGGGGACAATTGGTTTTCCATCAGCCGTGAACCTCTCAGGTTCACACGACGTTGTCTGATTTGCCTTCTTGTAATCTCTTAGCTGTGCATCGTTTCGGCTCTTCACATACCTGAAATAGGAAGTCTTATACTCTTAGCATATGGCAGCCAAAGTCACTGGTTAATCTGCTAGCTAGTATGCCTTTTCAATTTTAAATATCCATTTATAATACCTCCTATGATTCTGATAAAAGTTGTCAAGCTGGTAATATACGAAGATTGGCTGCTTCATATCCTTTGTAACCTGCACAGATACACATACACCCAGATCAGTTTTCAGCTAAGAGCAATGACTGAGGTACATGTAAGTCAGGGGATAGGGGGGCACCGCCCCCTCACCCCCACAGCCCATGTATTTTTTTCCTAGCAACCCTTTGTAATTGGCCAAAAATTGCTGATAGCTGCATGCACACTACATCTTTATGAACGTGTAATAAGCTTGAAATTGGCCAGAAATTGCTGATAGCTGCATGCACACTACAGCTATATGAACGTGTAATAGGCTTGAAATAGTATTGTAACCCAATCATTCAGTTATGAGTGTTACCGTGAGAGTCCTTGTGCAGTCTTTGGATATGGTCTCGTTCCGGATGTACCCAAGCTTGTTATCAGTCATGTTTTCCGGGACACATGCATGATCATACCTGTCAATAATCTCCACAACCTGTAGAGTCAGTTAGCATAAGCAGTTAGAAGCTGCCACGGTTCTTTATCTTCAACATTAGGTGCAGAAAACACTGAGCACGTACATCTCGCGCAGCTAGCAGGGAAACCACACCAACTGGGACAAAGACGATGCCGACAAGGAAAAACACCGCGACAACCTGCATAACATAACAATGAGCGCCTGTCCAGAATGCGTGTTCGTGTCCTCTAGGAAGGAAGTAGTGACACCGTAGCCTGTAGAGCCAGTAGGCGTACCCATTTTGGAGTGAGGATCGGCTTACAGGCCGGCAGCTCTTGCTGAGTGAACTTGGAGTCTGCGCATAAGAATTCAGTAGTAAGCATAGACCTACATAAACACAAACACAAACCACAAGAACCAGGAGTTCCCCTAAGCAAACACCCTGGTTCCAAAGGTTTAATAATAATAATATACATCGCTCATAAACACGCAAACAATATCATCAGGTAGAGTAATATTTTGGGCTGGGAGTGGGGGGCCATGGCCCTCCACCCCCCAGATTGAGAACTAGATTAGACATAAACGAGCAATAATCACTAGGGTAAGCTCCGCTGCTTAGCAAAAGGGAGTGGCGGAGTGCAACAGCTAAACTACGCTTGCTGATTTTCTGGGCAAGTAAGAATTAAGCGGGGAAGAGGCGGCTAGATCTCACTCACACTTGGGCATGTTGGTGTTCCTCCTGGCCGCGTCCCCATCCGGCCCGGATCCGCCGTTGCTCGTGCCGGCCGCGTTGCTGGCCATCCCCCGGCACCGGAAGAGGCGGCTCCTGCTGGCGATTCCGGGGCTCTCGCCTCTTCCTCCCTTGCTTGGGTTGGAAGGAAGGATTTGGACCCCTGCTGGCTGGGGGAGGAGGAGGATGGGGACGGCACTGCGGTGGGTAAAGAAAGGTGCGTGTTCGTGTCCAGCCGGCGGAGGATGACTGCGGTCTGCGGGAGTCCAAGATGGTCAACAGAAGTCTTTTTTTGTTCTCTATTTAATTTGCTATTGCATTACAGTAACACCAAGAAGACATGGGCTAATGGAACCTGGATATGCAAATAATGCATTTTGAGCCCAAACTTACTGGAGCTCCTTATTTAAAAAATTTAAAAATGATATTTTCAAGTTTCAAGTTCCAATTTACACACACCCATAACTTGTTCCAAATGTTCATGTAGTAGGGAAAATTGTGCATGCGTGTTAAAAATATACATTGATATAAGAGAAGAAAATTCGTTCTTACATGTTTAAAAAATAAAAGTAAAAAAATATAAATAAAGATAATATAGTGAAAGGATTAAAATAAATATATTAAATTAAAAGGAATCTTAGGAAAGAAAATAAAAAACATAATAAAAAGATAAAAAATATAATGACCAGAAAATAAAAATAAAATATATACTAGTAGCAATAATAATAATAATAATAATAATAATAATAATAATAATAATAGTAATAGTAATAGTAAAAAAAAGTAGGAGAGGAGGCGGAGAAATGTTCCACTCAAACCGAAAGGGCTCGCGAGCAAAAGAAATATCGATGATTCATGCGAGAAAGGGAATGGGTGGTTCCAGATTCACTGAGTAGGAAGCATATAACTTGGTTAATGAATGCTTAAAGAGATTTAGATCGAAAATGCCTTGGAACATCCCCAAGACCATACTTTACTTTTGGCTACCTAAATGAAATATGTCTATGGGAGAGAGAGGGATTGGGTACTTAGAGTTTTTTCTCCTTTGGATGCCCAAAACAAGATTTCTATAATTTGACCTTCTATTAGTCACATCCAGTTTTGCTGAATGTCTTAATTAAAACAAATTGTAAACATTTTAAATAAATAATAAACATAACACATGTATTCAAACTATATTCATCAAGCAAATAGCTAAGATCAACCAAACTGAAATGGGAAACATGCGTTGTTCAACCAAAATCGAAATCATACATACTTCATCAACTCATAATCAAATGGTGAAGTTCAACATACATAAACATACATATACGCATACTACTTTCACTAGCCAACATACTAGTCCTAGAATCCATCATCGAAGTCAGACACTCCTCGTCTTCGTTCTCTCCCTTGTCATGACGGTGAAAATGCCCTTTGAGTTTCCTAAGATGCACTCAGGCAGCTCACATTTGTTGTAAGTCATATTTAATTCGAGGATTTCCCTACATGTACTGGTCAAACTTCTCATCTGTGTCGAAGGTGGTGGGGTGGATGTGTTTGACCTCCCGCGCCAACCTGAATGGTGCTCACGGGGATCCATCACGTGCCCACTCTGGACGTGGCGCCATGTAAGGCCTTGTTCGGTTGCTGTGGTGGCAATCCGCCGAGGAAACAATCAGCCCGGGGATCCGGGTGAACCCATCTCCCTCGCCCCAATCCCCTCCATCCCCTTTGCATGTAACCCCCGCACGCACCAATGATTATTCGTTTAATCCCCAATTCCCCAATCCCCTAATTCCCTAGCGCCATCTGTGCGACATCCATCCGTCCTCGCCACCGTACTGCCGTATCCGTCGGCGCCGCCGTCCTGCCGTATCCGTCGGCACCGCCGTCCTGCCGTATCCGCTGGTGCTGTCGTCCTTCTGTCCACGCCGGCGCCGCCGTCCTTCAGTCCAAGCCGGCGATGCCGTCGTTTGGTCCACGCCAGAGACGGCGTCCTTCAGTCCACATCGGAGACAGCGTCCTTCAGTCCACGCCGGAGACGCCGACCTTCCATTCCCGTCGGCGGCGACCTTCCGTCCCGAGAGCAGTGCCCAGCGATATGGCTTTCTTTTGTCGTACCGTTTCGGACGACAACGAGGGGAATGGTTCCACGAGGTGATACTAGAGTTTTCTAACCCGGGCGATTTGAATGGTATCGGGGTGTTTTAGGCCGGGGTGGGATCTCCGCCGGATTTAACCGAACATGATTTTTAGCGTGGTGCGGGATCGATTCCCGGCGAGGTCAACCCCGGCTGACCCACGCGGATTGCGCCCAATCCCGGCCGGGACGGGGACAACCGAACAAGGCCTAAAGAAGCTATGACTCGCCATCTCCTGATCCCACCAGGTTGCCTCCTCCCATTCATTAGTGGTTTGTGGTCAAAGATAAGTGGGAGTGCATACGTTGGTGGCACGCCGTGACTTTCGGGTTGGAATCTCGCGAGGGAGGGTGCGCTCAACATTGTGGCCGGTGGTGCATGGTGGTTTATCGACCATCGATTGAGATGTGAGTTTACCGACAACAGAGTTTGAGAAGAACAGTTTCCCGAAAGAGAGAATACCGGTGACAAGGGTACAACCCCTCGGGTCTTCATCATTGGCATATCGCTGCAGCCCAAGAACAAGATGGACACTCGGAGCCCATAAGCCCAAGACTAGTTAGGGTTCACATCTATCTGTAACCGACTTGGACCCGATCCCGAGACCTCGCCTCCGATATAAGGGCGAGGAGGGGCGGCCAGGAAGGGATCATCGATCTCTGATCTCACACGGATCCTCTCTCCTTCCGTGCACATAGGCTGGCATACGCCGCATAGCTTCTTCCACCACCATTGTAACAGCTCCAAACGATGCCAGCAATACAAGATCAGACAAGCAGGATGTAGGGTATTACCCTTCGGGGGTCTGAACTTGGGTAAACATCGTGCCTCCTGTTTATGTCTGAAGCCGTCGAATCCTCCAACGCCCACTCTCTCCTCATGAATCGGAAGTCCATCAATATGGACATTGCCGAGTTAGGACCTCGACAACCGGTTTTGTAAAAGGCCATTCCCAATGTGGATGGCCCGATGACGGCCCACTCGGTGCACCCTCCTTTGGCCACACATAAATGCTTTTAACTATGGGTCGTATCGCTAAGATCAACCATCCGAAATGGGAAACATGCATAGTTCAACCAAATTAAAATAGGAACCATACCTACTTCATCAGCACATAATTCAAATGATGAAGTTGAACATACATAAACATAGACATAATATATTTCACTAGCCAACATACTAGTCCCATAATCCCTCATCAAAGTCGGACGACTCCTCAACATCATTCCTCCCTTCTCATGAAGGTGAAACGCTATTCGAGTTCCCTGCAGGGGTTGCACCCGAGCCTCTCACATTTGTTGTAAGTCGCATTTAATTTGAGGATGCCCCTGCATGTCATGGTCAAACATCTCATCGGTGTTGTAGGAGGTCGGATGGATGTGCTCGACCTCCCACGTCAACCTGAATGGTGTTCATGGGGGTTCATCCCTATGCCCACTACGGGGGTGGCACCATGTAGAGAAGCTACGACCAGGATGCCTCCTCCCGTTCGTCGACGGTTTGCGGCCAGAGATAAGGGGGCACATACGTTGGTGGCACGCCGTTCCTTGGGTGTTGGAATCTCGTGAGAGGGGGTAGTGCGCTCGAGTGCACTCGATGGCGTTGTCAATATTGACGTCATTCGCCGTGGCTCGGCCAAAGTGGGCAGTTTCGAATACGAGCAGCAGAGCAGAAAAGCTTGCGACTCGCAGAGCCGAATGACCGATCATATGAAAGGAACTTGTTAGTGGTAGAGTTTTTTTTTTGTTACTGGTAGAGTTTGTCGATGGATTTCGTGTCGCAAGAACACGGGGTACCACGCGACGGACCCAAGGATTCGAACGCAAGGGGCTGAACGTGTGAGATCTTGGATCGCAACGAAACACGGTGACGGAAGCCTCGAGTGTCGAACGCGCAACGCACTGCAGAGAGAGAGAGACCGAGCTTTACCCGGGTTCAGGGCCCTCGTGGTGAGGTAACACCCCTACTTCCTGCCTTCTTGTATTACAACGCGACACCTCGCGAGGAGTACAAGGTCTTGATTACAAAGCTCTAGCTGGCCAGAGGTTGAAGAACCTGCGTGCCCAGCTAGCAGCTTGAAGAAGATGAAGATCTGATCCCCTCTAAGGGGTGGCCTCCCCCTCCTTTTATAGCGCCAAGGTCCTCCTTCCCCTCATCTTCTTGGGGAAGGGGTTGCCACACACGGCCAAGGAGGGAGGACAGCTGTAGATTCTGTTCTTCCGTGGACGTAGTCTTCGCAGGGTAGTGGCGCCGGTCCACAGGAGTGGGTGGAGGAAGCTGACGTCCTCCTCTGGCGCCCTGCACCGTCCATGCTATTTTTAGGGGGGTGGCCAACTACCACTGTGCCGCTTTGGACAGGCACAGAGAAAGCTGGTCTCCTCCCTGTCGGGGGTAGCGTGGGCGGTACGCGGTCTTCTGCCCGTTATCTTCTTACTCTGCACGCAAACGTGCTGAGCTGACGTGGGCGTGCTTCCTCTCCTCACCAGCGGGGGCTCGTGAGGAGGTCTTCTGGTCCTTAGCCGTTTATGTCGTCGTTCTCCTCACGAGGCGCCTCCTCGTGAGAGTCTTCTCCGCAGCTTGGGTCGTTGATGCTGAAGATGGGCCGATGACGTGGCCCAGGAGCAGGTGGACCGGGATACCCCGGTATCCATAACACCGACAGTAGCCCCCGGGAGCCCGGCCCGCGAACGCGCCCTCTCGAGGGAGCGAAGGGCCGGGGGGCCCAGAAGCTGCTGGGCCCTCCAATGGCACGCGTCAACCGTGCGGTCAGAGGGACATGTGAAGAGGCAGACGCTGCGGACGCGTGGCGCGGCCGCAACTGGAGAGACGAAACGGCGGGTGACGTTACAGTCTCTGAGGCGTCAAACCGTCATAATGACGCGCAGCTTGACTGCGGAGCACTGCGCCAACGCTTCGATTCCCGCGCAGGGATTTGATGCATCGACGCCGGATGTCCCCCTTAAATAGATCCTCCTCGAGACCTCCGGCACTTCACCTCCTTCCTCCAGTGCCACTTCTGCTTCTGCGTCCCTGAGCTCATGGATCCTTCCAACTCCTCCGTCGCCGCCGGATCAAGCTCTGGGGCGAAACGCCGCGGACGCCCCCCGGGCAGCGGGAACAAGGCGAAGGTCCCAGCCCGGTGGACGCCCGGCGCCGGCGGCCCCCTCCGCATTGGTGCGCCGAGGCAGGGCGAGGCGAACCGCGCTGCCTCGGGGGCCTCCGGCGCCCTGGCCCTCAGGGGTCCCGTGCGAGGGGGCGCCCTGAATTCGCCGTCGCCGCTGGCGGCGGCGCCTGCTCCCCGCGCCTCGGGGAGCGTCGATCGGGCCGTCCAGGAGGTGCTGGCCGCCCTGGGCCCGCCTCCCCCTGATGCAGATCCTCTGGCCCGCCGGCGAACGGAGTGGTTGCCACTCCGCGGTCCCTGGCGGCGGCGATGCTGGGACCCCTCATCGGCCCGGGGTCCCGCTTCCTGGAGCTTCTCGTTGTCGTCGACGCCCCGGGCTTCAACTCCCTCCGGCTGCCCGACGCCGTCCGAAGGGTGATTTACGCCCCCGGCGCGGCCGCCGGGGAGATTGCCCTGGGGGAACAGAGCAGGCCAGACCTCTTCTGGCCTGTGGACATCCTCCTTGGGGACGGCGGCAATGCCGTCCTCTCCGGCCGCTGGAGGGCTTTCGCCCTCGGCCATCGCCTCCGCGTCGGCGACCACCTCGTCTTCCGCTTTAAGCTGGGGACGCTGGAGGCTACGGTGCGGATCTTCACCGCCGGCGGCGTCCGCCGCACCTACCCCCAGCCCGCGGCGCAGTGAAGAGGAGGCCCTTGTGTGGTAGTCTTCTGGGGAGGGGAGCTAGTCTCCTCCCCTCTCTTGTCGTGTAGATCTCACCGGCGGGGTATGCCCCGCCGTGCTTTTGCTTCTTCCCCCACTGGGGGCATTTTAATGAAATCCGCTTGTTAATCACCTTGCTGTTCTTCATTGTCCTGGTTGTTTGCCCGCTCGAGAGCCCTAGTGAGCTGTTGGCATTGACGGGAAGCCTCCCTTCGCCTCAGAGCTCGAGATGGGGTCGGCGTCGACGACACATTGGACGATTCCTGAGACAAGAAGTTGAAGAAAGAGTTGGAAAACAAAAAACCCCAAATCCCCGAAAACGGAAAAACAAATCGACAAAACAAACGAAAAAAGAAGGCGAATAAGATGCCCCTGTGACTGGCACAGGGACCTTCTCCGTCGTGGAGGAGCGCGGCACTATCTGTGCCAGCAGCTAAGAGCAGATTGCCGCGCGTGGCGATTCACGGGTCCTTCCTCGTCGTTGAGGGAAGCTGGACCCTCACGGACGTGAAAACGTTGACGCTTAAGAGAGCCCAGAGACCGTCGACACCTCACAAGGATTGCTCATGAGGTTAAGGGCCTGGTGCGGACCTCCGGATCTGCGTCTCCTTCGCAAGATGATCGGAGCGACCTTGGTCTTCAATAATCCTGCCACGTTAGGCCTTCCTCAGCAGAGGGAATCTTCCTGCGGATGCTGGTGCATCGACGCGTCCTTGCTCCCTCGTGAGGGTTGCTCACGAGGGGTAGGTCCTTAGCGGGTGCCTTGAGGCACACCTTGGACTTTCCCTCGAAGATTTTTTATTTTCCGATGTACTTCGCGAGGAACTAAGCACCATGGGTATTTAGAGGTGATCGATAACAGGGCCGTCGCCCCCGACCAGAGCTCATTCCCTTCGGGTTTTTCGGGCTCGCTGTTTTCCGGGCGAAGGCCCCAGCATAGACACCGTGCCTAGCCCCCTTCCGCGTGGAGTACAACAGAAAATAAATGGACTTCATGCCATTTTGATGTCATGCCGAAGCAGAGGCGCTACATCGCGCTTTAACTTAATATCAGTGCTTAAGAGCAGGTTGAGCTGATACAAGTGCCGTGAGAACGGTCTTTTTCCCTGTGAGGAACCTAAGGGTAGAACTTTCGCAGATGAGCTATGTTCCACGGGTTCCCCACCGGCACGCCTTCTGCGGTTTCCAGCCGCGCCGAGCCTGGCCTGGCGATGTGCGTCACCTTGAAGGGTCCTTCCCACATTGGAGATAGCTTGTGCAGGCCCTCGCGAGAGAGTATCCCCCTCAGCACCAGGTCGCCGACCTCCAGAGTCCTTGCTCGAATATGGCGGCTATGATAGCGGTGTAGTCCTTGCTGGTACCTCGCGGCGCGGAGCGCGGCTTGGCACCGAGCAGGAGGAGGCGATCCTTGATGAGGTCCTCTTGGCGAATTTCATTGAAGGCGAGCACTCTTGGCGATCCGAACTTGACGTCGGTGGGAAGAACAGCCTCCGCCCCATAGACCAGGAAGAAAGGGGTTTCTCCAGTGGGTTTAGTGGCGGTAGTCCTGATGGACCACAAGATGGATTGGAGGTTGTCTAACCATTTTTTGCCGCAGGCTTCGAGCTTGGCGTTGAAGCTTTTCGTCTTGAGTCCTTTGAGGACCTCGACGTTAGCACGCTCGGCTTGGCCATTGCTCCGGGGGTAGGCGACGGAGGCGAAGCAGATCTTGATGCCGACCGATGCACAGTACTCCCGGAACAGTCCGCTGGTGAACTGGCTGCCGTTGTCGGTGATTATGCGGTTAGGCACACCAAAGCGACAGACCAGCCCACGGATGAACTTGACTGTGGACCTCACCGGGATTGTGCACACCGGTTCCACCTCCACCCACTTGGTGAACTTGTCGATGGCGACGTAGAGGTAGCGATAGCCCCCTTGCGCTCTGGGAAATGGACCGAGGATGTCCAGCCCCCAAACTTCAAAGGGCCAAGTGAGTGGGATGGTTTACAGCTCTTGCGCCGGCTGATGTATCTGCTTGGCGTGGAATTGGCACGCCTCGCACCTTTTGACCATCTCCACCGCATCTCCGAGCGCCGAAGGCCAGTAAAACCCGCTTCGGTATGCCTTTTCGGCCAGAGTCGCCGCAGAAGCGTGATACCCGCATTCACCGGCGTGGATGTCCCTTAGAAGCTCTTGGCCTTGGTGAGTAGATATGCACTTCAGAGCGACGCCGTTTGGGCAACGCCGGTACAAGTCACCGTCCTTGACGCAGTAGCCCGAAGCTTGCCGCACAATCCTCTCGGCTTCCTCTTCATCCTCGGGAAGCCTGCTGCTAGTGAGGTAGGCCTTGAGCTCGATGATCCAATCCACTCCCTCCTGCCGTGCCAATGCCAGAAGGACGCGGTCACCCAAAGGAGGCCCGCAATCCGGAGCCCCCTGCTCCGGCGGTGGCGGCAAAGCGGAAGGAGGAGGTGATTCGGATGTCGACGGAGAAGCGGAAGGCTTGAAGAGACTCTCCTCGAAGACGCCGGCCGGCTGCGCCAGGCGATGAGAGGCGCGCTTGGCGATCTCGACGGCTTCCACATTTTCCTCTCTCGGGATGTGCTTCAGCTCCAAGCCTTGGAAGCGTTTTTCCATCTTTCGATGCTCCTCGAGATAAGCCGCCATGTGCTCATCCTTTGGAGTGTAGCTCTTGTTCGAGAAGTTCACAACCAATTGTGAATCTCCCTTGACGATGAGGCGCTTGACGCCCAATGCGCTTGCCGCCCTTAAGCCGGCGAGTAGTCCTTCGTATTCCGCGATGTTGTTGGAGACCTTGCTCTCAGGCTTGAAGCAGAGCTGCACAGCATAGAAGAGCTTGTCTCCAGAGGGAGAGGTTAGGACAGCACCAGCTCCCGCGCCGGGGAGGTTGGAGGCGCCGTCGAAGTGCATGACCCAGAGGCCTGGGGCCTCCTCTCCTGGGAGAGTTGACTCCACCTCCGGAGGCTCGTCGGCGAACGGATCGGTCCACTCCGCAGTGAACTCGGCCAAAGCCTTGCTCTTGATTACCTTTGTAGTTTCGAAGGAGATCTCGAAGGGTTGAAGCTCTACGGCCCATTCTGCCACCCGCCCGGTGACGTTGGGATTGCGTAGGATGGTCTCCAGAGGACGATCAGTTACCACCTTGATCGGGTGACCCTGGAAGTAGTGGCGCAGCTTCCGCAAAGCGATGAGCAGGGTGTAGAGCAGCTTTTGCTGCATGGTGTAGCATTCCCGCGCGTCGCGCAGCACCGTGCTGACGAAGTACACAGGCTTTTGCACCTTGACGACACTCTCGGGAGGCTCCTCCTCGGGAGGCTTTTGAGTGTTGCTCTGAGAGAGCAGCTCGATCGGCGAAGATGCCGCGGGCGGTTCCTCCCGAGGGTCGGGAGGTGGAGCGACCTCTTCCTCATGAGGAGCCCCCGAGCTTGGAGGGTTGACTTCCTCTTTGGCGATCACCTTGGCGTCTCGCTCCGCGACAAGGACGGCACTTGCAGTCCTTGGAGTTGCCGCGATGTAGAGTAGCAAGGGCTCGCGGGTGGTTGGGGCAACCATGATCGGTGGGCTCGTGAGGTACCTTTTCAACTCAGCGAAGGCCTTGTCAGCTTCCGGAGTCCACTCGAACTTCCCGGTGCGTTTCATGAGCTTGAAGAAGGGCAGAGCTTTTTCCCCACTCCTCGCGATGAAGCGTCCCAGGGCTGCCATGCACCCCGCGAGGCGTTGCATTTCCTTGAGATTGCGTGGATGACGCATTTCTTCGATGGCCTTGACCTTGTCAGGGTTCGCCTCTATCCCGCGATTAGACATGAGGAACCCCAACAGTTTTCCCGACGGTACGCCGAAGGCGCACTTGGCGGGGTTGAGCTTGATGTTTACCTTTCTCAGGTTGACGAATGTCTCCTCCAGATCTTCGATGAAGGTGTGACCCTCGCGAGTCTTGACGACGATGTCGTCGACGTAGGCTTCCGCATTCCTTCCCATCTGAGCCCCCAGGGCCTTACGCATGAGCCTTTGGAAGGTGGCTCCTGCGTTCTTCAGGCCAAAGGGCATACAGACGTAGCAGTACACCCCACAGGGCGTGATGAAGGCGGTCTTCTCCTCGTCCTCCCTTGCCATCTTGATCTGATGATAGCCGGAGAAAGCATCCAAGAAGCAAAGGAGGTCACAGCCGGCGGTAGAGTCGACGATTTGATCTATCCTCGGGAGAGGATAAGGATCCTTGGGACAGGCCTTGTTGAGACTTGTGAAATCCACGCAGAGGCGCCCACTGCCATTAGCCTTCGGGACGACCACCGGATTAGCAATCCAGGTGGGGTGGGCCACCTCGCGTATTAACTTGGCCTTCTTGAGCTTCTCTATTTCCTTGACGATGAAGTCCTGCTTCTCTTGCGCTTGCTTCCTAGTCTTCTGCTTCACGGGGTGTGCCTGAGGGCACACGGCCAAGTGGTGCTCCATCACCTCCCTGGGAACGCCGGGCATATCTGACGGAGTCCAAGCGAACATGTCAGAATTTGCCCGCAGGAAGGTGACGAGCGCGCTTTCCTATTTGGGGGAAAGCCCTGCCCCAATGGTGACGAAGTTTTCGCAGCCCCCAGCCTGAAGAGGGACCTTCTTGGTTGCCGAGCGCTCTTGGATAAACTGGGGCCTCCTGCCTGAGGGTACCGCAGCTTCCCCAATGCTCATGTCCAGCATTGGATGGACCAGGTCCTCGCTCAGAGTAGGCGATGCAGAGGCGGCGAACTTCTTCCCTGTCGAACCCAGAGGGTGGGGCTCGAGAGAGGCCTTCTTCGCAGCAGCCCACTCTTGGGATACGAGCTACTTCTTCCTCGTGAGGTCACCGGAGTGCTCCAGCAGATCTTCGTCGGCGGGGAACATGGTGGCGGCCTCACGGTAGACGTGCTCCACTGACCGGAGAGCATCCTTTTCATTGCAGCGCACGGTGATCGTGCCGTTGGCACCCGGAATCTTGAGGACGTTGAAGCCATGGTGCGTTGCTGCCATGAACCTCGCCAAGGCTGGGTAGCCGAGGATGGCATTGTATGGCAGGGCGATGTAGGCGACGTCGAAGTTGAGGCTTTCTGTCCTGTAGTTGTCCCGGGTGCCAAAGGTGATGGGCAGGCTTACCTGCCCAATTGGCGTTGTAGACCCCTCGGTTACCCCGAAGAATGGTCGAGTTGGCATGAGCCGGTGGTACGGCACCTGCATCTTTTCGAAGATCTCGACCGAGATGATGTTGAGGCCCGCCCCTCCGTCGATGAGAGTGCGATTGACGGCGACGTTGTTGATGGTTGGCATGCACAAGAGGGGAATTGTGCCCACGCCCCTTGTGGAAGCCGGATGATCCTCCTCGTCGAAGCCAATCTTGCACGTCGACCACTTCATTAGGCGATTACCGGCGTTGGGCTGCGCCGCCGCGATTTCTCGCGACAGCTGCTTGAAGTGTCGATTTGACAGAGGAGCCTGAGCTCCACCCAGGAGGCAAGCGGCGAAGTCTCGCGGCTCTTGATAGCCCCCCTGGTCCTCCTCCCGATGATTGTTTGCTGGTGGGGGCAGCGGCAGCGGCTCGGGATCGGCTCGAGACAGACCCCCACGGCGGCGACCTTCCTCGCGGTCGTCGTCGCGGCGATCGCCCTGGGATCCACTCTTGCCGTGGCTGCGGCCGCCCCCGCGACGCTTGGCGACGCCGTTTTCCTCATGAAACTTCCGGACAATCCAACAATCTTCGGTATTGTGGGTGTCCTTCTTGTGGATAAGGCAGTAGCGGCGACGTCGACCTTTATCGCGATCGGAGCGGTCCCCGCGGCGTTGCTTATGATCTGGCTCCGCCGCGAGGACAGCAGCCTCCTTTCGCTTGGGGTCCTTGGACTTCGGCTTTGGGGGAGGCGCCTCCGGCAGATTGTGCACGAAGAGCCTCCCCTCCTCAGCCTTGGCGCAGCGGTCGGCGATCTCGAAGAGCCTGACGACGGAAGTCAGCTCATCATTCACGGACAGCTTCTCCCGCATCTTGATGTCGGAGACGCCCGTGGAGAACGCGGAGATGACCTCCTCGTTGGAGATCCTGGGAATCTTGTTCCTCATCTGACTGAAGCGTTGGATGTACTGACGAAGCGTCTCGCCCTTGTACTGATGCACCGCCTTAAGATCGTTCTTGGTAGCGGGGCGCTCGTACGTGGGCATGAAGTTGGCAACGAACTGACGACATAAATCCTTCCACGAAGTCACGGATTTGTGAGGAAGATTCATGAGCCAAGTTCGCGGAGCGTCCTTGAGGGCCATGGGGAACCAATTGGCCATGGTGCGCTGATCTCCACGCGCAGCCTGGACGGCGACGACGTAGAGTTGGAGGAATTCGACAGGGTTTGTGGTCCCGTCATAGCGCGTGGCGATGTCCGGCTTGAACTTGTCAGGCCAGACCACGTAGCGCTGCTGGCGAGTGAGGGCAAGACATCCGGGGTTGTAGATAGGGTCGCTGGGGGTCCTGACGTTCTTGCCAGCTTCGCCGATGTCGTCAATGGCGCGGTCATGATTTTCGCGGCGGCGCTCGAGGGAGACGCGTGCGTCTTCCGGAGCGCGTTGGACGATTTGGCAGCTGGGCTCCCCGCGCGGCGAAGATGCGGCGCGGGAAACCACCTTCTTGGCCTTGTCGGCCCTCCCATCTCCAGCGCCCGGGGCGCGACGCCCCGCCGCCGGATCTGGGTTCCCCGCGCCCTGGGCTCCTCCCTGGGCCGGGTCTTCGTTGGCGATGGCGACGAGCTCGACGATTCGAGCGCGCCACCCCTCACGCCCATCGTCGGTGGGTTGATAGCGCAGCAGCTCCTGCGCCATGGCGAGAGCCTGCGCAGGAGACAGCTGACTCCCAGAACGAGCGCGAGAAGTGGCGGTGGCGGTGAAGGAGAGCGAAGGCTCTGTACGCCCGGACGGGAGGTAGGAGGACTCCAGATCTTCCTCCTCTTCCTCCTCGGCCGAAGCTTCATGACGACGGAAGATGGGCTCGGTTTGCCCCCGAGCAGCGTTGCGATGGCGAAGACGCTCGAGCCTTGCGTTGGCGTTGGCCATGTCGAAGCAGATCTAGAAGAAAACACACCACAGAACCCTACCTGGCGCGCCAAATGTCGATGGATTTCGTGTCGCAAGAACACGGGGTACCACGCGACGGACCCAAGGATTCGAACGCAGGGGGCTGAACGTGTGAGATCTTGGATCGCAACGAAACACGGTGACGGAAGCCTCGAGTGTCGAACGCGCAACGCACTGCAGAGAGAGAGACCGAGCTTTACCCAGGTTCAGGGCCCTCGTGGTGAGGTAACACCCCTACTTCCTGCCTTCTTGTATTACAACGCGACACCTCGCGAGGAGTACAAGGTCTTGATTACAAAGCTCTAGCTGGCCAGAGGTTGAAGAACCTGCGTGCCCAGCTAGCAGCTTGAAGAAGATGAAGATCTGATCCCCTCTAAGGGGTGGCCTCCCCCTCCTTTGATAGCGCCAAGGTCCTCCTTCCCCTTATCTTTTTGGGGAAGGGGTTGCCACACACGGCCAAGGAGGGAGGACAGCTATAGATTCTGTTCTTCTGTGGACGTAGTCTTCGCAGGGTAGTGGCGCCGGTCCACAGGAGTGGGTGGAGGAAGCTGACGTCCTCCTCTGGCGCCCTGCACCGTCCATGCTATTTTTAGGGGGGTGGCCAACTACCACTGTGCCGCTTTGGGCAGGCACAGAGAAAGCTGGTCTCCTCCCTGTCGGGGGTAGCGTGAGCGGTACGCGGTCTTCTGCCCGTTATCTTCTTGCTCTGCACGCAAACGTGCTGAGCTGACGTGGCGTGCTTCCTCTCCTCACCAGCGGGGGCTTGTGAGGAGGTCTTCTGGTCCTTAGCCGTTTATGTCGTCGTTCTCCTCACGAGGCGTCTCCTCGTGAGAGTCTTCTCCGCAGCTTGGGTCGTTGATGCTGAAGATGGGCCGATGACGTGGCCCAGGAGCAGGTGGACCGGGATACCCGGTATCCATAACACCGACAGAGTTAAAAAGGAAACATGAGGACATGTCACAGATTAAATGCGTTTCCCAAACTATTTTGTTTAGAAGTGTCGATGGGCGTTGGACACACAGACACGGCCGTACACATATGCACCGGAGCTGGCGGGAAGCGAAAGACCGCTAGGTAGCTGCTTTCTCCACCTGTTTTTTTTTTTCATTTTCACCGAGAAGCTAGATTCGGTGCAAGGAGCGGGTAAAAAGAGATATAGCATGCAGTGCCAAGTGCCAACTGCAAGTTTTGCCGCCGTGCTGCCTGATTCAGGCAAGCTGTACTGCGCACCTGCACGGCACGCAGAAGGCAAACTCAGCACTCAGGGGAAGCTTCTAGCTGCAGCCTGCAGCGTGGTCGTATCTCTCTTTTGCTTGCGGCTAAAAGCGGCCAGCACGTACTTACCTATACCAGTTTTCTCCACAGTTCAGACTTCAGAGCACGTGAATTCCAGGTAAACCTGCAGAGTTGTGCCCACCTCACAAAACAAGGCAAAAGAAAAGACCGTAGAAGAGGAAGAAGCTTCCTTGGAATCTGTGCGTGCACCTTTTTTCCTTCATCACTCAGTCACGCCTAGCTTAGCTAGCTAGCTTGATCTGTATGCGGATGTGAAGTCCTTTTGAAAAACTCGTGTTCTCGTTAGATGATGGAGTTGTGCGAACAAAACCGTGGAGGAAATCAAGAAAGTGACATATACGATCTATTACTCCCTCTGTCCGAAATTACGTTGTATTATAGGTTTAGTTAAACCTAGTAAATTTTAACTAAGTGTACAAAAAATATACTCCCTCCGACCCATATTACTCTTCGCTAATACGAATGTATCTAGACACATTTTAGTGGTAGATACATCCATATTGTTGAAGAGTAATATGGAGCGGAGGGAGTATCAATATTTATAATATAAAAAATATCTTTAAAATCATGGCAAAATATCTATTTTTATATCATATGTATTTGGTATTATAGATGTTGATTTTTTACCAATATAGTTGATCAAACTTTATAAAGTTTGATCTTAACCAAACCCAGGATAGTGATGGACAGATGGAGTACTAGTAAATAAAGATTGCAAACGGTCCAATTGATATTTGCGAACTAGCTAGAGGATGAACCCCCCCCCCCCCCCCCCCCCCCCTAAAAGAAGAAAAAAAATCATGGCTTTCGCCCCTAGGGATCGGAGGCGCCTCGACCCTATCTCTAGGCCCACTTCCTTGCACTACCCTCACTGCAGCCGAGTAGCAGGCTGTTTCCCCTTCCAAATGTGACGGTTGCTAGTTGAAGACCTGGAGGCGTGGAGACGACGTGACACGGTGGAGCTGAATCATGGTGTCGTATGTGGTGGCTAGGGACATCTCCCTAGGCGACAATGTACATAATGGGAGTGCGGGCACTGGGTTGTTTGGCTTCGGATCTTGACTCCTTAATATAGATATGCGTTGTGGTGGTCCACATCATCTGCGTTCTAAACCTTCCTTGTCCGCCAGGCTCGTTGGAGTCACAACTCTAGCGAGGTCCACGGTTTGGCCGGCATAGGTGTGCCCATAATTTTTCTGTCGATGCACTCCCGCTTGATCTACAATGTAGTGTTGTCTAGACGCGACAAGAGATGGTGACTCTGCTACACTTGCTCTCCTTGGCATGCCCCTCCCCTAGTTGCGGTGCGTATATGAGTTGTGTGGCCCGGTTGTTTGATGACATGTGTCCATTGGCACACTATTAATTATGTCTGCCTTCTTCCTTGCATCACGGCGGATTGGGCCTAGTCAGTGGAGTTTCGACTCGTCATGACATGGTGAGTTTCTCCAGTGGTTGGTGCAACTCTATTATCGTTTTTTATCTTCTTCAAACCGGGCATGACTCATTCTTCCCTCTTTTATGGAGAAGAATCTTATCCATGCGATGGAGGGTTTGGTTGCATGCCGAGCGTCATTTCCACGTGAATGGACGAAGTGGATATTGGTGGCACGATCTTGTTGCATCAACCATTTTATGTGAGATGTAGTTGTACTTTCGTGGTTTCCGTAGGTGTCTTTTTTGACTCATGTTCTTCTTGTGTTTCATTTTCTTGTAGGATTATTTTTGTGTTTTAGTATACGTACCTCCATGAAAGGATGTTGGATAACAATAACCAACTTGCTGATGGTTGTTCTGTTAAAAATAATTAGCTGGAAGAAAGAATCAGTTCGAAAAGAAATAAAGATAGATGAAAAATACATGCGCCATGCCTAAAATCACTTGGCGAATAAGGATAACACATTATCACATGCATATCTAAACATTATGTGACCAATAAACATCAGTGATTTTTAATTTATCTATTATTGTTGATACAAGCACGAATAAGAATTAGGGTACAATCATGCTTCAGTGCATCCTCTCACATCGACACAAAAATGTACAAAACTTAAACCATCTCCATGTTAAAATACAATGTGTTACACGACATCATCAACCATATGATGCCGCTACCCCTTTCTCCCAACAGTTCACACCTCATGAATAAAACATAAGCATAACCATGCTTATTTACTAATCTTAGCAAAAGAGCCAATAAAGCGTGGTTCATGAAAACATGGCATTAACTTAACTAATTACCTCTTAATGATAAGAACAACATAAAAATACCATTATTTAAGATCTTTAATTACCCGTAGGACAAGTTCCTCTCACTTCCTACATGCTGTGGAGACGCCCTTATTTCAAGCTTGGAGCTGATCGGGCCGTCGAAGCCCTTACTCCCCATGGAGTCGCCAGACAATGACATGATCGGGTCCATGGCTCCATCACTACCACCGGCCTCCATCATCATCGAGGACGATGGTGCCATCTGGAGGAGATCATCTCCACTCTTGGTCTGCTCATCGCCGGTGCCCCACATCATCGGGCTCTTCCCAGTGGAGGAGCTCCTGCCTGCTGCTGATCCAATGCAGCTCTCGTTGAATGCCAAGAAGCTGTCCATGGCCATCGTTGGCCTCATTTCCATGCGTGGCTGCAGGTCCAGATGGCTCGAGGTCCCTCCATACAGGGTGAGATCCTGGAAGCTCATGGAGCCGCCGACGTCGAGCACCGCCCCTGCCTGGGTGCCACCCAGAGATTGGTACCCTGCGGCAGGCCACGTGGCGCAGTCGCTGGACGCCAGGGTTTGGTAGGCTTTCTCCAGGATGGACTGCATGTACTTCCCCTGGGCCTCCACCCTCATCTGGAGGTGCTTCTGCACCTGCATGGCAGTGCACATAATGTTCGCGTCATTGCATTGCAAAGTGATCATTTCTTCTGCCTTGAGAAAGTAAAAATGCATGCATATATGCCAAGCTCATGAGTGCAACCAAAAAGATGTGTTCTATGTAAAGTAGTAAACTTCCCAAGAATATTATTCTTGCAATCAAGCATGACATGCATGGAGGTCTAGGACATGCATGTGGCCATGTGGGGGCCCGATAGCATCGCCATATCAGCTGCCAGCAAAGAATGTAAGTTTCCTACGTTCATGCAGGCATGCAAAGTACAGAAGAAACAAGCGCGCGTGTGTGATTGGTGTAGGGTATGACACCACATATGTGTAAACTTCCCAAGAATGTTAGGAGATGCTAATAACATGTAATTTACCTCTAGCTGCTCGTGGAGCCTTCGTTGGACCTCCATCTGCATCCTTAGTGCATCGTTCATGTGCGTGCTGCGGCTGGGATTGTTACACAAAATGTTAGCTTAATTAGTGTTTTAGAAGTGAATCGGAAGAACTTAAATAATTCGTTGTGTAGGTTATTATTTTGTGGAGCTTACTCGTTCATGTTTCTTCCCATCATACCGGAAGAGGACGCTGCATTTCGTTGCATCTCCATGACTGCAGGTAATTTGAGGATGGAATTTATTAATCAGGCAATGCTGTGAGTAAGAGCGAGTACTTTGCTTTTCGACCAAAAGAGAGAGATTGTCAAAAGAGGAGTAAACATCAGGGCTAGGTTTAGCACCTCTGCCTAGAAACTAACAGGTTGCTTCAGAAGAAAACACTAACATGTAACATGCTCCAGATCAGTACGCTAGGTTTTCAGCAATATCAAGCAAGTGCAAACGTATACTAGCTAGCTAATTAAGCCGAGAGGATATAGATTTAGAAGCATGCATATATGCACATCAATTTAGTAAGTAGGTATTGATAAATATATTTACCTTCCTTGACGGAGTGATGATCCCCAAATTCCTTGTGCTGCTTCCCTAGCCTGAATTTCTGAGCATAATAAAATCACAACTCAGACCACATATGAGATCTAGGGATAGCGAGAGAGGGCACTGAAACAAAAACCTAATTCTGTCCATGCATGCACACCTGAAGATGGCTCTTGAGATGGTAGAGCGTGAGACCCTTGACTCCCATAACCCTCATGATAGTCTTCGGAGTTGCCTCTAACATCAAGCAAAAATAATCATGCATTAAAATCCACAAAGTTCTTCAGCAAGATACGATCAAACTCAAGCAAGCAAGCATGTAATCAAGACTAACTGTCTGGGCCTCCGAGCTGTGCGACGGCGTCGACGAAGCGGTCATGGAGCTCCACGGTCCACCGGAGACGGGGCTTGGGGTCGGTGGTGAGGACGAGGCCGGAGTCGCCTGCTTGCACGCACGCGGCCGCGGCAGCCCGATCATTAAATGACGAGCTTACGGTGGTGCTGCTGGGCTTCTTGGAGGAAGGGAACATTCTATTCTCCCTCTCTCCCCCTCTTAAATCTTTCTCTCTCTAGAGATCTCCTGGGAGGGTAATTCCCACTGCTTTTTCCCTCTCCTCGATCTGATCGATCTCTGCTACAGAATTGGAAGAGATTCAAGAACAAGGAATAGGGTTCGCTCTCGCACGCAGAACGAGGCACCGGACGGTGTAGTCGTCCAAGTAGTAGAGGCAGTAGTGGTGGTACTCTTCTTGGATGTCCTCTTTCTTGATATGCTCTCTCTCTCTCTCTCTCCCTCTGCTTTAGTTGCTTTAATTCTTTATCTCTCTATGCCTCTCTCTCTCTCCCCTTGCTAGAAAGCTCATGGGGTGATGATATTCTCCGGGAGAGAAAAGCCACCGCCAACTACTGGAAGCCTCGCCGCTGTCCTGACGCGAGGACGCCTTTGCAAAAGATGAGAGAGAGATCCATCCATTCAACAAAGAGAAACCCTCGAATTTTGTCACCCCTAAGCTTCTCTCAAAGACTGAAACAAATAGTATTATATAAACTCTAGGTTTTCTCCATGCATTGCATGCAACAGTCTCTACAGTAGCTAACCATGCACTAAATGAGTATCATCTGCTTGCGGGTGCATAGGGAGCTGATGAAGAGTACTCCATAACACACTAAGGTTAATTGAGGAGTCTTTTTTAGTACATACATATGATGATATATATCTCCATTTTCTTTTGAAGTACACATGGTTCATTTGTGCAGAAATGATTGATTGTGTGGCTGTAAGATGAGAATTGCATATGCAATTTATAAACGAGATATGTATCGTGCGAACGTGTTTTTTGTGCAACGGCAGCACGACGGTCATGGCAACCACACACACTGGGTGGTCAGCAACCTATTTGTAATTTTTGTTACTTCTGGATTCTTTGTACTATTTTTGATGATCATTAATAGATTGGTGCACCTTTTCGCAATAAACACCACTCGTGTACTCCATGCTGCCAAACATTCTAAGGTTGCACCACTGAAAAAAAATGTTAGCATAAATTCTATTGTGCATGCAGTACATAACTATCATGCATGACTATAGTCTGGTGTGTATCGAATTAAGAAGCTTAATCATGAGTAGAAGGAGTCATACTTTATACTTTATCATCGACAATCGGTGCATCAAATCATCAATGGATTAAGCTATATCATAGATAGGCAATGATGCATGGGAAAGGAGTATACCCCAAACACCATCAATCAATATCATGTCTAAATTATGGCCTGCAGATTGTGTGGGAAATTTAAGTTGCATTGAGCCCCGGGACTTGTTAGTTGGAAAACTAGACATCACAACATGCCCAATAAAAAGGAACCTAGCTAAAGGCACCATTGCCTGCAAGCAGAGCAACCGTCATTCCCATAGTCCGAGCCCAATAATATAAGCCCTTTTGTGATAGTAACTTTTACTTTAGGAACCAAATATATCAACTACATTTATCTCTGCTATTCCTTTGTATTGTAGTGTTGATTGTCCTATGCGAGCCACATGTATTCCAATGTTTAATTCATCATCTCTTTTTGTCCAGCAAACCAGCGAAGAGGACAAGTTACAGAGTTATACAATACAATCTTAATTCTTGATTACCTGATTGAATAAACGTATGGACTTAAAACTACACTTGCAAGGTGTACTTGGCTGCGAAATCAAGTTTTGAGGTTTATGACTTGTAGTGTATTAAATATTTGGACAAGTGTTATTTTCGAGCAATAACAGGGTACATGGGAAATAGATAATGGTGCTGCGAAGAATCAGATTTGAAACGTTTTTTAGACTATAGTTTCATATAATTTTCAAGTGTTAATTTAGAGCAATAGCGATAGGTACAGGGGAGACAGGTAATGGTGCTGCAAAGAATAAGAACCGAACAAAGTTCAACTCATAGTGTCCCTCCCCCTTTAGTAGAATACAAGATAGTCCATTCATGCATACACATGTCACTAAAAGAATCCCTATATATGGCACCCACAAATCCAAACAAAAAGAATATTATGAAGGGTTGCATGGGCCCATTTGATTAGGAGAGGACAGCAGAGAGGATGAGTGAGAACCTTGTAAAGCTAACTAGCACAATATCACGTTATTTTTCCTTTTCCCATGATGGAAATGAAAAAGAAATCCGGTAGGGACCAAGTTACGGTGTAACAACAAAAACCTAGTGAAATATATTTCCAAGTTTCTGAAAATCCTGACAAAATATTGTGTTGGGGAGGTGACAGTACTAGAAATCAACATGCAAATCCTCAAAATCAAATTTGGACATGTATGAGTAACCAAATTCAGCGATTAATAGTGAAAAAATGGTGCATCACTATTATCCATGCCTAATTTGTTTGTTTCTTACCTCTCAAATGATGAGTTTGAACTGCAAATTCTATATGTTCATAAAACATCACTTTTCTAACATGCATATTCTGAAGAATTGTCAAAGCATTTAAACATGACTATCTAACAGTTCTTACTGCAACATGTTTCCACCGGATGCATGGATTCCCGAGAGGGAATACATGGTTTCTTCTTTCACACCTAATTAAGAGAACTATGGATTGTCTTTGAGATGTACTTTCACAACATAGATATTTTATTTATGAAAATTTTAGGAAGAACCCTACAATATTAACATGAGCCTAACTCGCACTAGTACAGAGTGACACATGCTAGAGGACTTATTGGACACATGTTTGGGGTCCATCACCATATTTTTCATACGCCACTGTCCAAGTGAACAAATGGGCAACAAAATAAAAAAGACATATGTTTCCCTGGTGACATACATAACTAAATATTAATCTAAAACACAACTGAAGTTCCTGATGTGACAATACAAAATAAAAGTACACCAACATAACCGGCTTCACTATATTGACGATAGAGACCAAGTGAGCTCCTCCATCTTCCACCTTGTCCTAAAGGACAAAAATGATGCACGAGAAAGTAGAAAAGTTTGTTGAAATGCATAAGTAAGCATAGAAATAATGTAAAAATACATCAGTAAGAAAAACATGATCAATAATGTAAACAAAGAACATGGACAATTGTCTAGAAATGCATAAGTAGGCAAATTTTCTAGAAATGCAAAAGTAAGCAACACATGATTAATAATCTAAAAAGAACAGATAAACAATAATTTAGAAATATAAGTAAGAAAATTCTATAAATAAATAAATAAATAAGCATCACATGCTCAATGATTTAAACAAAGTACGTAATCGAAGTAGAGCACATGAAAATCATGATATAATCAAGAACTTAACACTAGATTTTACTCTTAGCTACAAGTAAATACTACAACATATAAGTTTAGAAAAAATTAATTATATACAACTAGTAGCTGCATATTAAATTAGTTGCACAATATGAAGTGTTAAATTTAATTATATATAACAAGTAAATCAATCCTGGTCAACTAGTAACTACAAATTTAACTAGATATAAACAAGTAACGAGATCCTAACCCAATATTTAACAAGTACCATAGTATAGATATTTAACCCTATATTTAACTACATATAACTAATAACTGCAAGACTACTTGACTCTAGATACTATAGGATTAACAAAAAAAAGGAACATAACCAACACATAACTACAAATATGCTGACACTGTTAGATTGTGTGGAGCAGGGGTTGTCATCATCGTCCCCTGGCCCTCAGCATTGGTGAAGGAGAGGGTGATTGAGGACGTCAACTCCTCCTAGCCAGGAACTGATGGCGTGTAGTTGACCGCCCAGTTGGGAACCCCAAGAGGAAGGTATGATGAGCACAACAGCAAGTCTTCCCTCAGTACGAAACTAAGGTTTATCGAACCAGTAGGAGAAAGAACCAACTTCCAAAGGTTGATGCTCGCGGGCTTCGTGACAGCTCCAGACAATTTATATATGGCGCCTCGTCTAGGGCGTAGCTTTGCACCAGCAGCAACGTGGAACCTGCATATAACACAACCAAGTACTTTGCCCCAACTTACAGTGAGGTTGTCAATCTCACCGGTTTGCTGTAAACAAAGAATTAAATATATAGTGTGGTAAAAGATAGTAGTTTGCGAGAATGTAAATAATGCGAGTAAATGGTAAACGGTAATAACAATGTAAAGAATGGACCGGGGTCCACATTTCACTAGAGGTATCTCTCCATAAGATAAATAACATGCTGGGTAAACAAATTACAGTTGGGCAATTGATAGAATAAAGCAAGCATACAAATGTCATGAGCATCACTATGAGATTCACTTAGGCATTACAACATAATACATAGACCGTAATCCAACTGCATCTATGACTAATAATCCACCCACCGGATGTCATCCAAGTAACCGTTGGATATTAAGTTGCAAGTAACAGATTATCACCTTAAGCAAAGTGTGTAAAGTAAACAATACGAATGTCCTTGGACACAAGATTGTTGTTTTCTCCCTAGTAGAAATAGCACATCTACAACTTTAGAGGTTGTTGTCACTCCCCCAAGTTACCAGAGGCATGAACCCACTATCGAGCGTAAATACTCCCTCTTGGAGTCACTAGCATCTACTCGGCCAAGATACCTACTAGCAACGGAGAGCATGCAAGATCATAAACAACATAGAGATGATAAATCAATAAATCAACTTGACAAAGTACCAATATTCATTGGATCCGAACAAACACAATATGTAAAGTTACACAACGATGATCTTGATCATGATAGGCAGCTCACAAGATCTAAACATGGAGCACATGGAGGAGAAGACATCCATCTAGCTACTTCTATAGACCCGTAGTCCAAGGCAGACTACTCACGCATCATTCCGGAGGTAGGCATGGTGATGAAGAAGGCCTCCGGTGGTGATTCCCCTCTCCGGCAAGGTGCCGGTAAGAGCTTCTAGACCCTCCCACTCTCGCGTCGATGACGGTCGTGACTTGCAGTATGTTTCGAGAAAAATTGACTGGGAGCAACCAACTAAGAGAGCAATAATGACCATAATCATGCATAGCGACAAAACATTATTAACCAAAGCATAAAGTGGTATCACAAGTCAAAAACCAAATGATCATAGAGGCTTATGGCGACTTGTTAAAGTCAAACATGGTGTAAGCATGCGCCAATTCAACCCAAATAAAGCATCAAAGGAGAAAACCACAATATTATGCTCCCATATAATAAAAACAACGCATGATTCTTTCAAAGGCACATTAAGCAATCTCAGTCATTTGAGACAAGTCATGCTACAGCAAAAACTACTAAGCATACTATCAAAATGACATCAAGCATGACATGCAAAAGTCTAAGCCACAGTCTAAACAAGCTCCCATTTGTACCACTATAGTCATGAAACTTTTTTCTCTTTTCCAACACCAATCAACCTTTTTGAATCAACTCTAAAGGATGAAAACCAACATAGACTAGAGGTCTAAATACACCTTGATACAAATAAATAACAAGATCTGAACAAAAATCAAGGTGAAAAATGAAAGCTAAATGCAGTACTAGAAAAAGAGAACACTCGTTGAACGGTAAGAGTGAAAACTAGAGTGTTCTTGGCAATGAAAAATGGAGTGCGTCTTCTCCAAAAGAAATTTGTTGGGGTCCAATCATTTATTGCAGAAAACAAAACAAAACTGAAAGCAAAAGTAAAGACGCTCCAAGAAAAACGCATAGAATACAAAGCAATAAAAATATAGTGTCTTGAAAGATGACCTGATTCTTGCCGATGAAGAAGGGGTGCCTCGGGGCATCCCAAGTTTTGACGCTTGTGATGACCCACAAGTATAGGGGGTGTATCGTAGTACTTTCGATAAATAAGAGTGTCGAACCCAACGAGGAGCAGAAGGTGTTGATGAGCAGTTTTGATCAAGGAATCACTGTAAATACTAGCAAACAGGTTTTCAAGAGTATTTGGTAATACGAGTAAATAAAGTGCGAGTAAATAAAAGACAGTAGTAACAATTGCAGCAAGTGGCCCAATCCTTTATTCAGCAAAGGATAAGCCGGTTGTGTTCTTATAATAACCAAACGTTCTCGAGGACACACGGGAGGTTTCTGTCAAGAGCTTTCGCTTCATAGAGCCAATAGTATTTATTGATTTGGTAAGTGTTATAGGGGTGAACCTGTGCTAGCGCACTACCCTTACTAGGATAAATACACACTTGTGATTATACCCCTTGCAAGCATCCGCAAATACAAGAAAGTAATTAAGATAAATCTAACCACAGCCTTAACATCTAGGATCCTACGCTCCCTGGTGCAATGGTTTCCCAACGGAGGTTTAGGTTTCTGTCACTCCAGCAACCCCACAATCGGTGACCAAATACACAATGCATCTCACTAGGCCCATAAATGGTGAAGTATCATGTAGTCGACGTTCACATGACACCACTAGTGAAATAGCACCACAACAATATCAAACCATTAAATATTTCTCAACAATAATGCACTACTAACATCTTGACTTCTCCCATGTCCTCAAGAACTAAACGAACTACTCACAAGACATCATATGGATCATGATCAGAGGTGAAATAATGGTAAATAACAATCTGGACATAAACCTTAATTCAACGGTTCCACTCAATAGCATCAACTACAAGAGTAATCAACACCGGGAAAGTTTCCCCTATGAATATAACAAGATCCAACTCAGGATGTTACAGCGGGATGGCGAGGTGATGGTGGAGATGAAGGTGCTGGTGATGGAGATGATGATGATGATGATCCCGATGAAGTCCGGTGCGATGATGATGACGATGGCAACGATCTCCCCTCTCCGGGAAGGAATTTCCCCGGCAGATTTCTCTCTGCCGGAGAGCTTTCTCTCTCTGGTGTTCTCCGCCCCGCAGAGGCGGCTGTGTCTAACTCTGAACCCCCCCCCTTGACTTAGGTTTTCGGGGACGATGATGTACGCGGAGGGGCGAGACCAGAGGTGGGCCAGGGTCCCCTCACACAGGGCTGGCGCGGCCAGGGGGCTGGCCGCGCCGCCCTAGCGTGTGGGCTACCCCTGGCCCCTCTCGACTCCTCCTTCTGGCTCCGTGAGTCTTCTGGGAAATTATAATTTCTGGGTATTTTTTTGGAATTTTCCTGATCTTCAAAATATGGTCTCCTGATGGTCCTTTTTCCAGCAGAATCCTGACTCCGGCAGCAGCTCCTCCGATGATCATCAAACATGTGAAAGCAAAGGAAATAACATAAGTATCATGTCTAAATATGAAATATATCAATGAATAACAGTAAATTATGATACAAAATAGTGATGCAAATTGGACGTATCAACCCCCCAAGCTTAGACCTCGCTTGTCCCCAAGCGAAAACTAAACTCGGTAAACATGACCACAGGTTTATGGAGTGAAGTGTCGATAATCAAAATACGGACAAGAAGCATCACATTCACTAAGGCACAAATTATAATAGACAGCAACCTCCCTTTATAAGATGTAAGCTTGCAATAAGTAAAAGGGAGTCACATGTAAAGATGCACGAGGTAAATTATAATTGGCAATGGCAAACCTTAGTTCTTGGTCAAAGAATGGAGAACAAGTTGTTCTCTCTTTTTAAACGAAGTCTTTTAAAACAGAGCTAATATAGCAAAGACTATATGCTCAACAAAGTAAACTTTTGCGTTCAAAGAAAGCTTTCAAAGATGTATTCCTTCAGACAAAAGCGTTATACAAAACAAGGAAGGTAATAAACATGATTAAACGGATCAACATATGGATGAGTGAAACATAACAACTCAAACGCTTGCTTGAGATAGAGGGAAATAGGTTGACTCAACATAAAAGTAAAAGATAGGCCCTTCGCAGAGGGAAGCAGAGATTAAACATGTGCTAGAGCTTTTCATTTGTAAAACAGAGGTAAAAATTGTTTTGAGAGGTGGTTGCTTTTGTCAACGACTAGCAACGGAGTTCTTGATATCTTCCATACTAAACAAGTGAGAGCGGTTCCGAGATGTTTAATTAATTGGCACTTTGGTGCTCTTTTATAGCTTTGCACTCCTCCCCACCTTTTTCCTTTCTCAAACCATGGCTAACCGATTCCATCGGGTGCCGACGAACTTTCACAATCCATTGGAGGAGTGCCTTTTTCTTTCTCTTAGAATTAAGATTATAATGGTCTGACCAGCTCCCTTGCCAAATTAATGACGAGCAGATGAAGCTGCCTAGTCGAGGGGTACTTAATTTAGTATGGAAGATAACAAACCCATCCACTACGTCCTCATGAGCTAAAAACAGTGGCACAAAATGAGAAGTATTTGAAAGTTTTTGAAAGGTAGCACATGAAAATTTACTTGGAATGGCTTAAAATACCATGCATAGGAATTTATAGTGGACTCTTTGGAAGTAACTTGGCTTTTGGGAATTGGATGCACGAGAAGTATTTCCTCTCAGTACAGGTTTTTGGCTAGCAAGGTTGGGTAGCAAGCATAAGAGTTGCATGAAACAAACAAACATACACATAATAAGAACAATCATGCAAACTCCCTTGAAGGTACAACGATTTTAACTTTAAGAATAACAATGCTTATAAGCCAAACATAAGGAAAACTGAAGTGATGTAACTACAAGCACTTCTTCATTCTTTTCTACTCAAACCTCAAAGTAAAGTTGCTACTGACCAAGCTAGGTTCGCCAAAACCAACTAAATCTACTCATGCTCCCAATGTGATACCAATACCAATCAACAAGACTAGTCACATAAGAGAGATTGCAGACTAACATAAAGTGTGCGAAAAGTAAACGATAAAACTTCTCATTAATATTTCATTACCGCAACTCACACCAAAGGATACAAAGATAACTAACTAAGGAGGATACTTCCAACTGCAAACTATTCTATATGATAACTTCTCTATTCATGATAAGACTCTACTTGAAAAGTAAATGAACAAAAGGTAATGATGTGATACCGCGGCACTCCCCCAAGCTTGGAACAAGCCAAGGGGATGCCTATACCGATGACGAATTACTCCTTGGATGGTGGCGGTGGATAATCTCGAATAAGCTTCTCAATCAAGTCCTTCAGATCATCAATCTTGTACTCGAGGTTACGAATCATCTCAGAATTGTGCTCAATACGGTTCATGAACCTGTCAGCAAGAGAATCCCAGCTCTTGGAATTATTTCCCCATCCTTCTTCACTCTTGGAGCTTCCTGTCCCTGCATTGTTAGAACGGTCTATATCCCAGCCAGAGGGTAATCGTGATTTGGGCACCTTTTGGAACTGATGTTCATGAATTAGAGTATGGAAGGGACTTTGGCTTGGCGGAGATGCCCGTGGAGCTAAGGTGTGATATGGCACACCTCCTCTGGTCCTTATGCGAGCGCTCTTCTTGAACTTGTCATGATCTGTCACCACCCCTATGCTGGCAATCACGGTGCTTGGCCTTGGACCTTGATCTTCCTCCACATCTTCTCTTTCAACCTCTTCTTTCTGCCGGAAATCTTTGATGCCATCTTCTGGAGGTGTCTTCTCCTTGTCACCGCTTGAAGAGGCCATGACTCCCAAAAGCTTAAGATCAACTCCTGACAGAAGCAGCTCGAAACAAAACACAACGAGAAAACGATATACAGACCTCGGGGACTCCGGGGGGTTAAATAGGCGAAAATTATACATCGAAAGGAAGTGACAGGAGGAAACCGGGACGGAAAAGAGTTCCGAGGCATTCTCACACAGGGGTGGCGCGGCCAGGGGTGGGCCCGCGCCACCCGTGTGTGAGATGCACACGGACTTCTTTTTCTCCCCGTTTTCGTCTCGTGATTTTTCATATTTATTAAAAACAGCAAAAATATTAAAGGAAGAACTTTTCGCGAAACTTTTCTGACTAGAACTGCTACCTATTCGAAAACGAACTCTGCAGGTTCTTGTAGTTTGTCTTGGATGTAATCTTCCAGAGAAACTGTTTCAATAACATCAATATCTTCATTATAAGAATCTCCAGAAATATAATGTTTGAGTCTTTGCCCATTCACCACTTGTGTAGAATCATCTTTCAATGAAGCAATCTTAATAGCACCTGAGCGGTACACTTCCACAATAACATATGGTCCTTCCCATTTAGAAAGTAATTTACCTGCAAAAAATCTGAGACGAGACCTATACAATAGAACTTTCTCACCAACATGAAACTCTCTCTTAAGAATTCTCTTATCATGCCATTGCTTGACTTTCTCCTTGAAAAGTCTGGCATTCTCATACGCTTCGTTTCTCCACTCATCTAGAGAACTCAAATCTAACAACCTTTTCTTACCGGCTAGTTTAAAATCTCTATTAAGCTCTCTCACTGCCCAAAAAGCTTTGTGTTCTAATTCTAAGGGCAAGTGACACGCTTTTCCATAAACCATCTTATAAGGAGACATACCTATGGGATTCTTATAAGCAGTTCTATAAGCCCATAAAGCGTCATTTAACTTACTAGCCCAGTTTTTCCTAGATCTACTAACAGTCTTCTGCAAGATAGACTTGATCTCTCTATTTGAAAGCTCTACCTGCCCACTAGTTTGGGGATGATAAGCAGAAGCAATTCTATGATTGACATCATATTTAGCAAGAGTTTTTCTAAAACTACCGTGAATAAAATGAGAACCTCCGTCAGTCATAAGATATCTAGGCACTCCGAACCTAGGAAAAATAACATCCTTAAGCATTTTTAACGAAGTCTCACCATCGGCACTCTTTGTAGGTATGGCTTCTACCCATTTAGTAACATAATCTACAGCAACAAGTATATGAGTATAGCCTCTTGAAGGAGGAAAAGGACCCATAAAGTCAAATCCCCAACAATCAAACGGTTCAATAACAAGAGTGTAATTCATAGGCATTTCATTGCGTCTAGAAATATTTCCAACTCTTTGACATTCATCACAAGATAAAACGTACCTTCTGGCATCCTTAAAGAGGGTTGGCCAATAAAAACCTGATTGTAGAACCTTCTGTGCGGTTCTATCTCCAGCATGATGCCCTCCATAAGCACTGCTATGGCATTTTCTTAATATCTCTTGTTGCTCGTACTCCGGTACGCATCTTCTCATAATACCATCAACTCCTTCTTTATATAAATGTGGGTCATCCCAAAAATAATGCCTCAAATCATAGAAGAATTTTCTTCTTTGCTGAGCTGTAAAGGTCGGAGGCAAATACTTGGAAACAATAAAGTTAGCATAATCAGCATACCAAGGAAGGTCCCGTGAAGTTGCATTAATTGCAGCCAACTGTTCATTTGGAAAACTATCATTAACAGGAATAGGATCAAAAGAAATATTTTCCAATCTAGACAAGTTGTCAGCCACAGGATTTTCAGCACCTTTCCTATCTACAATATGCAAATCAAACTCTTGTAAAAGCAACACCCATCTAATAAGCCTAGGCTTAGCATCCTTCTTAGTCATAAGATATCTAATAGCAGCGTGATCAGTATGAATAGTAACTTTAGAATCAACAATATAAGATCTAAACTTATCGCATGCAAAAACAACAGCAAGAAACTCTTTCTCAGTAGTAGCATAATTCTTCTGAGCAGCATCAAGAGTCTTACTAGCATAATGAATAACATTCAACTTATTATCTACGCGCTGTCCAAGAACAGCACCAACAGCAAAATCACTAGCATCACACATAATTTCAAAAGGTAAATTCCAATCAGGTGGTTGAACAATAGGAGCAGTAGTTAAAGCCTTCTTAAGAGTTTCAAAAGCTTCCTTGCAATCATCATCAAAGACAAAAGGTACATCCTTTTGAAGAAGATTGGTAGGAGGCTTTGAAATCTTAGAGAAATCTTTAATAAACCTCCTATAGAAACCAGCATGACCAAGAACATTACGAATACCTTTAACATCTCTTGGACATGGCATTTTCTCAATTGCCTCCACTTTTGCTCTGTCAACTTCAATACCTCTTTCAGAAATTTTATGTCCAAGGACAATTCCTTCATTCACCATAAAGTGGCATTTCTTCCAATTAAGAACAAGGTTAGTTTCTTCGCACCTCTGCAAAACTTTATCAAGGTTGTGCAAACAATTATCAAAAGAAGTTCCATAGACGGAGAAATCGTCCATGAAGACCTCCACAATTTCTTCACAAAAACCATGAAAAATAGCAGACATACATCTTTGAAAAGTAGCAGGAGCATTGCATAAACCAAACGGCATACGTCTATAAGCATAAGTTCCATAAGGACAAGTAAAAGTGGTTTTCTCTTGATCATCCTTCTTAACAGCAATTTGAGAAAAACCAGAAAAACCATCAAGGAAACAAAAATGAGTCTTCTTAGACAACCTTTCTAGCATTTGATCTATAAACGGTAAAGGGTAATGATCTTTCTTAGTAACTTTGTTTACCTTCCTATAATCAATGCACATTCTATAACCAACAACTACCCTTTGAGGAATAAGCTCGTTATTCTCATTAGGTACAACAGTCATACCTCCTTTCTTAGGAACACAATGAACAGGACTAACCCATCTACTATCAGCAATAGGATAAATAATACGAGCATCAAGGAGTTTTAATACCTCATTTCTTACCACATCCTTCATCTCGGGAATCAAGCGGCGCTGATGCTCCACAACTGGCTTTGCATCTTTCTCCATATTAATGGCGTGCTGACATAAAGTAGGAAAAATCCCTTTTAAATCATCAAGAGTATATCCCATAGCTCCTCGATGTTTCCTCAATATCTCCAATAATCTTTCTTCTTCCTTTCCTGAAAGTTTAGAACTAATAATAACAAGATATATTTTCTTATCATCAATATAAGCATATTTGAGGTCATCAGGTAAAGGTTTTAATTCAAACACATGATCTTCTCTAGGCGGCAAAGTGGTACCAAGATCCTCCACAGGTAGATTATGCTTGAGTAATGGTGGTTGACGAAGAAGAATATCGTCAATCTCTTCTCTTTCCTTGCTAAAAACATCACTTTCGTGATCTTCCATGAATTGCTGCAAGGCATTATTAGGGGCAAGTGCAATAGAAGCAAGCTGCTCAACTCGAAAATTTTCATTAGGCGTGTCATTCTCATAAGAAGTCTTAGCAAACTTGGAAAAATTAAACTCATAAGACTCTCCATTAAACTTAGTAAAAAATTTCTCTTTCTTACAATCTATTATGGCGCCACAAGTGTTCAAAAAGGGTCTACCAAAAATAATAGGACAAGTTTTACTAGCCTCCTTACCAAGTACTAGAAAATCAGTAGGGTACTTAGTCTTACCGCAAAGAACTTCCACATCTCGAACAATACCAAGAGGCCAAACAGTCTCTCGGTTAGCAAGCTGAACAACCACATCAATATCTTCAAGTTCACAAGCGCCAATCTCGTGCATAATTTCTTTATAAAGCTCTAAGGGAATAGCACTTGCGCTAGCACCAATATCACATAAGCCATAATAGCAATGATCTCCAATCCTGACAGAGATAACAGGAACACTTGCTTTCCTGTGCTTTTTAGGATGCGAAAGAATGTTAGAAGCATCTTCACAAAAAAGAATATATTCATCTCCCACATCTTTAGTTACAAGATCTTTCAATATAGCAACAGGAGACTTAATAGTAATTTGCTCATCAGGCTCTGCAGCTTTCTTAGTACTTTTATTAGACACACTTACCAAAGTAGAGTACTTCTTTACCTTAGCAGGGAAAGGTGTCTTCTCAATATAAGGTTCAGGAACGATGCTATCAACAGTACAAACTTCAGTAGCTGCAGCAGGTATATGACTAATAGAATCTTTGTAAGGTGCATGATATTTGTTCCAATCTTTCTTTGGAACGTCAATATAAGAGGCAAAGGCCTTAAGACAATTAGCAAGTATTTGGGAATCAAGACCATAAGCAGCGCTAACACTATGAAAGTCATCGGTTCCCATAAAAGATTTAATGCATTCATAATCATAGTTTATACCTGACTTGCTACCTTTGTCGTTTTCCCATCCTTCAGCATTCTCTTGTATACGGTCAAGAAGTTTCCACTTGGCATCTTCTTTCATATGAGTAAATGATCCAAAGCAAGAAGCATCCAAATAATCCTTATCAGGAAGAGTAAGCCGCGCATAAAAATTATCAATAACAATATTATTGGGGAGCTCATGAATGGGGCATTTGAGCATTAGTAACTTCAATCTCCCCCACGCTTGGGCAATACTCTCTCCATCATGAGGCCAAAAATTATATATCTTGTTACGGTCTTTATGAATTTCACTTGGAGGATAAAACTTGGAATAAAAGAGAGGCACAATATCCTCCCATGCCATAGATGGACCATCTTGGAGTAGTCGATACCACTCTTCAGCTCTGCCTTTCAATGATATAGAGAATAATTTCTTCTTGACCTGGCTTGGTGAAATACCTGCACACCTAAACAACTCGCATAATTCATGTATAAATAATAAGTGATCACCCGGATGGACAGTTCCATCTCCTGAATAGCAGTTATCCATAATACGCCCAACAATTTTCATAGGTATTTTAAAAGGATCAATTTCAGCAGGCGGTGGCGGTGGTGATTCCTCCGCATGTGCAGCAGCAGCAGTAGTAGAAGTGTTTCCAAATAGGAAACCAAATGGAGAATTCTCCATAGCAGAATAAAAATAAAAGACAAAATAAACAATACTCACAGTGACGGTTACCTTTACTAATTCCACTCTTCAATAGCGCTACACTCCCCGGCAACGGCGCCAGAAAATAGTCTTGATGACCCACAAGTATAGGGGGTGTATCGTAGTACTTTCGATAAATAAGAGTGTCGAACCCAACGAGGAGCAGAAGGTGTTGATGAGCAGTTTTGATCAAGGAATCACTGTAAATACTAGCAAACAGGTTTTCAAGAGTATTTGGTAATACGAGTAAATAAAGTGCGAGTAAATAAAAGACAGTAGTAACAATTGCAGCAAGTGGCCCAATCCTTTATTCAGCAAAGGACAAGCCGGTTGTGTTCTTATAATAACCAAACGTTCTCGAGGACACACGGGAGGTTTCTGTCAAGAGCTTTCGCTTCATAGAGCCAATAGTATTTATTGATTTGGTAAGTGTTATAGGGGTGAACCTGTGCTAGCGCACTACCCTTACTAGGATAAATACACACTTGTGATTATACCCCTTGCAAGCATCCGCAAATACAAGAAAGTAATTAAGATAAATCTAACCACAACCTTAACATTTAGGATCCTACTCTCCCTGGTGCAATGGTTTCCCAACGGAGGTTTAGGTTTCTGTCACTCCAGCAACCCCACAATCGGTGACCAAATACACAATGCATCTCACTAGGCCCATAAATGGTGAAGTATCATGTAGTCGACGTTCACATAACACCACTAGTGAAATAGCACCACAACAATATCAAACCATTAAATATTTCTCAACAATAATTCACTACTAACATCTTGACTTCTCCCATGTCCTCAAGAACTAAACGAACTACTCACAAGACATCATATGGATCATGATTAGAGGTGAAATAATGGTAAATAACAATCTGGACATAAACCTTAATTCAACGATTCCACTCAATAGCATCAACTACAAGAGTAATCAACACCGGGAAAGTTTCCCCTATGAATATAACAAGATCCAACTCAGGATGTTACAGCGGGATGGCGAGGTGATGGTGGAGATGAAGGTGCTGGTGATGGAGATGATGATGATGATGATCCCGATGAAGTCCGGTGCGATGATGATGACGATGGCGACGATCTCCCCTCTCCGGGAAGGAATTTCCCCGGCAGATTTCTCTCTGCCGGAGAGCTTTCTCTCTCTGGTGTTCTCTGCCCCGCAGAGGCGGCTGTGTCTAACTCTGAACCCCCCCCCCTTGACTTAGGTTTTCGGGGACGATGATGTACGCGGAGGGGCGAGACCAGAGGTGGGCCAGGGTCCCCTCACACAGGGCTGGCGCGGCCAGGGGGCTGGCCGCGCCGCCCTAGCGTGTGGGCTACCCCTGGCCCCTCTCGACTCCTCCTTCTGGCTCCGTGAGTCTTCTGGGAAATTATAATTTCTGGGTATTTTTCTAGAATTTTCCTGATCTTCAAAATATGGTCTCCTGATGGTCCTTTTTCCAGCAGAATCCTGACTCCGGCAGCAGCTCCTCCGATGATCATCAAACATGTGAAAGCAAAGGAAATAACATAAGTATCATGTCTAAATATGAAATATATCAATGAATAACAGTAAATTATGATACAAAATAGTGATGCAAATTGGACGTATCAGCTTGTACCTCTTGGATATTTCTTGGGGTGACATGGGCATCCCCAAGCTTGAGCTTTTGTCCATACTTCATCTCATCTCATCATTCTCCTTTCCCTACACTTGAAAACTTCCTTCATACAAAACTTCACACAATTCTATTAGCAACATTAGTGTAAGCACAATAGTAAATCTACTCTTTTGGTTCAGTTTCAAACTCAAGTATAACACCCATTAAAGCATAAGCTACTGTAGAAACTTCTTCAAAAGTTATGTGATCAAAAGAACTAAAAAAAGCGATCGAGAGGCAAACATAAATAGTGGCAGAAATCTGTCAAAACAGAACAGCTGACAAAGATCTATTTTTCGGAGGGTTTTCTGTTGCTCAAATCAAAAAGTGCAAAACTAATAGAAGTTTGAAAATAACCTGGGGCATGTTCACAAGTAATCGCAGATCAAAGAAGACATTCTGAGAATTTTCCCGAATTTTTACGGTGCAGCGCAGAAATCTGTTTCAGGACAGCAACGTCCCCAAATCTTACCTTCCTCCAATTAGAGGTTCTTCTAGGCACAAAAACAAAATAAAAATGATAAGGAGAGGTCATTACAGTAGTAATAACTTCCAAGACTCAACAAAAAGAAAAAGTACTAAAAAGAAAACATTGGGTTATCTCCCAAGAGTGCTTTTCTTTAACGCCTTTGAGCTAGGCGCAGAAAGTGGAAATCAAGTAATATCAAGCGATGAAGCATCAAGATCACCGGATGCCTTACGTCTTCCTCTCTTACCTTTATTCTTACCTTTGCTCTTACTATTGGGGAACTCATGACGGTTACAAGGTAGAGAGGTGAATTTTATAGTGCCTTTTCCCATATCTATCACTGCGCCAAGGAGCTGTAGTAGAGACCTTTCCAGTGTGATTCGTCCCTTTGCTACACATTCAATAACAAGATAATCAGTAGACACCATTCTCCCAAGGACTTTTGTAAACACTCCTTTGGCTATTCCAACGGGAAATATAATGGAATTATTTGTGAGATACTTTTTCTCCACCTGCAAAAAGTTCCAAAGATTCATAGACATCCTTAGGCATAAAGCAAAATTCAGACATAATATCACAATGAGCATGAAAAGTTTCACCATTGATGGTGATTTTCACCGTAGGGAACCAACTTGAGGGTTCGGAATTTATTGACACATAATCATGATGCTCGCGCAACATACCATAACAATCTTTTAAACAAGCAATACGAGTCTCAATAGTATTTAATCTAGCAAAAATGCTCACAAGATAAGAATCAAAATCACTTGGTAAGCTATATACTGCAATCAACTTTTTTATAACATTGAAAGCTTGATCTCCATCACAATGAAGGAAATCTCCTCCTGCTACAGCATCCAAAGCATATCTATAACAAAGAGCAAGACCAAAGTAAAAGCTACTAAGAAGCAAACTCAAAGTCATTTTTGGTTCAGTTTTACCATGGCAATCATAAATTCTAGACCAAGCTTCTTTGAAACTCTCTTCACTCTTTTGTTTGAAAGTGAAGATCATTTCCTCAGGCGACATAGTAATAGGAACTAAGCTAGACATAAAACAACTTGAAATAGGAATGATTTTTTTTGTATTTTTGATAAAAAGATGCAAGCAAAAATAAAATGAAGCAAAACAATAACACAGTAAAAGATTGGAAGCGAGAGACTCCCCTTGCAGAAATCCTCTTTCTCCCCGGTAAAGGCGCCAGAAAAATTGCTTGATGGCGTGTAGTTGACCGCCCAGTTGGGAACCCCAAGAAAGAGGTATGATGAGCACAGCAGCAAGTCTTCCCTCAGTCCGAAACCAAGGTTTATCAAACCAGTAGGAGAAAGAACCAACTTCCGTAAGGTTGATGCTCGCGGGCTTCACGACAGCTCCAGACAATTTATATATGGCGCCTCATCAGGGGCGTAGCTTTGCACCAGCAGCAACGTGGAACCTGCACACAACACAACCAAGTACTTTGCCCCAACTTACAGTGATGTTGTCAATCTCACCGGTTTGCTGTAAACAAAGGATTATATAGTGTGGTAAAAGATAGTAGTTTGCAAGAATGTAAATAATGCGAATAAATGGTAAATAGTAATAACAATGTAAAAGAATGGACTGCGGTCCACAGTTCATAAGAGGTGTCTCTCCATAAGATAAATAACATGCTGGGTAAACAAATTACAGTTTGGCAATTGATAGAATAAAGCAAGCATACAAATGTCATGAGGATCACTATGAGATTCACTTGGGCATTACAACATAATACATAGACCGTAATCCAACTGCATCTATGACTAATAATCCACCCGCCGGATGTCATCCGAGCAACCGTTGGGTATTAAGTTGCAAGCAACAGATTATCGCCTTAAGCAAAGTGTGTAAAGTAAACAATACGAATGGCCTTGGACACAAGATTGTTGTTTTCTCCCTAGTAGCAACAGCACATCTACAACTTTAGAGGTTGTTGTCACTCTCCCAAGTTACCAGAGGCATGAACCCACTATCGAGCATAAGTACTCCCTCTTGGAGTCACTAGCATCTACTCGGCCAAGATATCTACTAGCAACGGAGAGCATGCAAGATCATAAACAACATAGATATGATAAATCAATAAATCAACTTGACAAAGTACCAATATTCATCAGATCCCAACAAACACAACATGTAAAATTACACAACAATGATCTTGATCATGATATGCAGCTCACAAGATCTAAACATGAAGCACATGGAGGAGAAGACATCCATCTAGCTACTGCTATGGACCCGTAGTCCAAGGTAGACTAGTCACGCAACACTCCGGAGGCAGGCATTGTAATGAAGAAGGCCTCCGGCGGTGATTCCCCTCTCCTGCAGGGTGCTGGGAAGAGCTTCTGGACCCTCCCGATCTCGCGTCGATAACGGTGGTGGCTTGCAGTACGTTTTGAGGAAAATTTATCGGGTCCTTTAGGTTTTCTCGTCGAGGAGAATATATAGGCGGAAGGGCGGCGTCAGGAGGTGGGCCAGGTGTCCACACCACCTAGTGGCACGGGCCAGGGGTAGACCGCACCACCCCATGGTGGGCCTGCCTGCTGGCCCCCCTCCATCTCTGCTTTGGACTCCGTCTCGTGTCAGAAAAAATAGGAACTTTGGCTTTTGTTTCGTCCAATTCCAAGAATATTTCCTGTGTAGCTTTTCTGAAACACAAAAAAAGCAGAAAACAGGAACTGGCACTGTGGCATCTCGTTAATAGGTTAGTTCCAGAAAATGCATAAAAACGCCACGAAGTGTAACAAAACATAAAGCAAATGGTGTATAAACAAGCATGGAGCATCAAAAATTATAGATACGTTTGAGACGTATCAGGCACCCGCGCAACAGCGTCGCTCAAGGAGAGGGTGGCTGCTTTCTCTTCTATCTCCTTTGTCGCACACATGATGGTCTCTGTTGATAGAGGGAAAAATAAGATGCACCGATGACAACCACCTCCTCCACATTGACTTTGGGAAGAGGTGGCATCATCCGACGGGCATTAGAGCGGTACTGGCGGTCAAGGGTGCCAATGTAGGATGAGGTGTCATCCTTCGTCAACAGGATGAAGCAGACTTGACGGGAAGCCAGTAGGCGGTGAGTCATTGGGTGATGAGGGTAATGGATCAAGAGGGAGTGGGGATTGGTGTCTAGGCTTAAGTGAGATATGAGGGTAGGGAGTGATGGCTTGGGTAAAGTGAGAATTAGTGGGGATTAGCCATTTATATAAAGACCTAACAATTAATGGGGGTTTTGAGCAGACACATGCAAATGAAAATGTTAGTGGTGAATGTGGCTTGGAACAGGAACATGACTTTCTGTGGCCGATGTGGTATGCATATTTTGGTAAGAGTGGTCCATAAATCTCTATTGCAAATGTGGGTTACTCATGGTCGCCCATTTCTGACATGTCTCATAGTGTATGCACCATTGTGTTTGACAATGCCTGATGTAGGACATGTGTGCCTGATCATGAGTGTCCTTAAATCATTATGAAGTAGTGTCCACCCACAAGGAATTAGTTTCAAATGTTAGGTTGTACCTCCACTTTCGGGATAGGTGAGCTGGGGTCACTTCAAAAATCGCCTTTTTGGTTTAGATTTGTTAATATTTTCTTAGTGATTTAGTGACAACGCATCGATAAGACAACTTGATTTAGTAGGTTTACCGTTTGGTCAACTTGGGTTTAATTGTCCTCGGTTCTCACATATTAAGAGCATATCCATTCAGGAGCCTCAAATCGTGTATGGCACTAACGTTTTGAGGCATCGTATTGGAGGCCCCGGGCAGGAATTGGATAAGGGGGTGGTTGTTCCCAGTGGGAGCCCCGAATTGGAGGCATTGTATTGGAGGCATCGTGAGCACGAGGAGTCGGCCGCCGTGGGCTCGAGGCCACCAGCCAACCACGGCGTCAGTGGCGACAATCCAGTGCAGGACGACGGCGATAGCCTCCTCCATCTTTGCGCTAGCACGCGTGGTAGGGGCAGCAATGTGAATAGGGGCCACCGCGCTGGAGGCAATGTCTATGCCGTCGTGGGAGGAGGTAGTGGTAGGTGGGGATGGAAAATGAGAGAGGAGTATGGGTTGTTTTATTAGACTAGCGTGTGGGCTGTCCCTATAAAACAATGGGTGAAAGTCGGCGCCCTCGATCGGACCCCTATACACTAGGGTCGTGTTGGGAACGCCGGGCATATTTTGAGAAACATGGACAAAATGGGTCTAGGGTCTCCACTAGGTGCTACTTTTTGGTTTATCGCCCCTCAAAGCCGGTCCGATCGTTGTTTGGGGCTCCCAGCTGGGATGCTATAAGGTAGGCGATTCATGTTGCTCCTCAATATCTCTTCTCATTTTTATATTTTAGTAGCATTGTGGCCTTGTGATTTTTACCATATTTAGCAATTCTTATCATATTTTACCCCTTAATATGCTTATGGTGGCTTTTTATTGCGTTTTATTAAATTTTAATTGTTTTACAAGCGAGAAAAATATATTAGGATGATGTGGAACTGGATTCCAAAATTCGTTAGGGGTAATATCTGACATGGCATGGTAATAGCACGGTCCGCTAGCCATGTCAATTTTTCTCAACTTCTATATCAGATTCGGCCAAAGAGGTGTGGGATAATTTGCTATGGTCCCAACGAATATGCACCGAGTTGTTCGACCAGTCAACTGCCACTTAAATATACTTCCTCTGTCCTGAAAAGTGTTTTATGCACATAGGCACCACTGTTTTTTAAAAAAACTTGTACATTTATGTTTTCGAAAGTTTTAGAAAGAAATATATAGTTAGATACATACATCCAGAATATTCGCCAGAAATTTCGTTAAATAATATATTGTATTTTGGACTACACAAAAAGGAACTATTTCTAAAAAAACCTACTTCTAATCTTACTGAAATTTGTTTTTCCGGTAGCAAAATACAAAACGATTATTTACTGAAAATTTCATAGAAATGTATGGACCATGTACATGTATTTTCGAGTTTTTTTATTTTTAAAACTCAAGAGTATTATATTTTTAGTTTTTTTTAAAAAAAGAGCGCTGCTGTCCATATGCACCAAATCTTCACAAAAGACGTAAAACCCGGTCAATTCAGGTCACACAAAACATGGCGCTGTAAGGCTTCTTTTCACGGAGACACAAAGTAACTCGATCGAACGTACGTTGAGACGCGGCATCGATCCATCCGGCAAAAGACGGCGGCACACGCTAACGCTCGTGCGCCGACAGCTCGTTCTACCTGGAATGTTGAAGTGCCTAGCTAAAGGAAAAAATGCTTATAGCCGGAGAGATTCGCTACGGATGGTACACGTGCAAAGCGTAGCAAGCCGATGCGTGCGAAATACACCTTCTAAAGTTGGCAATTGCTAACTTTTGGCTCTCGCTACGCTAAGGACATCTTGCAAGCACACAGCGCCGCCGGCCGGCGGCGGCTGCCCCACAGCGACGCCGCCGCTGCCATGCACGGAGTCAGCGCGACATGGGCGAGCAGCTGCACGCGCGGCTAATGGGCAAACGGATTAGTGAACCGCGGTTCATGCATGCCATGCTGAACAATTTCTAGCGGCACATACGGACGAACGGGAGGAGGCGGAGTCGCTGCCCGCGGAGGAGGCCAATCGTCAAGGCGGACTTGATCGAGACGGCTGACGCCCGCAGGGATGGAGGCGGCGAGATCGAGCAAGATACAAAAGACGCTATCTGCGATGCACAGGGTCGACGCATGCAGCAGGGTAGCTCCCTGGTGGCGCAGGTGAGCGACGCACCGCCGGCTCGGTAACCGCTCGAGCGGATACGGCGAGTCGGACCTCTGTCTGGGCCTCCGCGTGTGACCATCCGCTGCCGATATTCCCCAGTCCCTAGATCTGGCCCGTCCCGCCGTCGTGCCCCTCGACCTTGACCAGGTGGCCTCTCCACCTTGACCAGGTTGCCGCCGTCTTGACGTACAACCTCCTCCAACTTAGTCCCTCGTCCAGCAAGAGCTCTGGCCTCTTCCAATACCGAGCTCGCCGCCGTCTGATTACGATCCGACCACGTCCAAGCCGGACGACCTCCTTATTCCGGAGCGCCTCTAGCCTGACATGATCTGAGATCACCGCAGGCGCTTGCCAACGTCAATTCGGATCGAGGGGATGAACTCATGATTCGTTAAGAGGAGGAACAGAGCGTCAAATTGGGTTGGTTATTTAGTCTCTCCCTGGTTGGGTTTCTCAAGATCAAATAAACATTTATTTCAGGAAGATATAGATGCAATCTTTGTAGAAGCGGAGCAGCGTCGAGTTGACTAGCTGAATCATGATGTCGTGGTGTTCTTTTCTTCAGAAACTGTGCTGGTCCCTGAATGAGATACAATATGCTTGTTGGTGATGTTCTTATGTTGTGTTCTCAACAAATCCATACGAGTTGATTAAGTTTTTTCTGTACTTTTTTTAGTACCATATTAAGGAGAACGCTAAACAAATATCCTTCTATATTGACTCCCAAATGGTTTTTTGTTTCCCTGAAACCTGCACTATTTGCTAAGAAAGACTGGATTTGTAAAAAAATTGGTTGCCCAATACCTCAATGGGTCCCATGCTTTAGTTTTTTTTCTTGCGGTTTGAACTAAGAAAAGAAAAAGTCATCAAGGAGAAGACATCACGGTTTTATCAACAATACGGAGGCAAAAAAGAATCAGCCTGATCACTGAGTACAGCGGGGATCCTACAGATAACATGTACATATAATGGTTGTCCAACACCCTGATTCAGTGATGGTGATGTTCCTGCATAGAATCATAAGCAGATCGGTATTTCGACATAATGAAGCTTTTAGAAAATGGATGGACAAACTTCTGTAATGGTTGTCCAACACCCTGATTCAGTGATGGTGATGTTCCTACATAGAATCATAAGCAGATCGGTATTTCGACATAATGAAGCTTTTAGAAAATGGATGGACAAACTTCTGTAATCTTTTCCTTTCTGTTTATACATTTATAAACATGTAACTTTTTGAACTTCTAATTATTACCGTGGGGGTTTCGCCCCAGAGTCTCTTGGTTAAAAAAAAGTTAAAGCATAATGCATTCTGTATCCTCACTAGGAATCAATCAACCAAATATAAATTAAGAAATTAGGGCTTAATGCAACACCAATGACACGAGAAGGGATACATTCTACATTATTTTCATATATCTTTGTGTAACCACATGTTTATTCACGTCCTAGGTTCTCCGGGTGAGTTTTCCTGAGTGAGTTCAGTGGTAGCGATAAAGAAATGATTTTGTATAAGATGTTTTACATAACAAGAGTAATACATTGAAATAAAAGAGTGTTGACACTTTTATGAAAAAAGATGCATTTTCAATGTCCCCATATATGTAGTTGTCTTTTTATGGCAACGCACATTTTCCTCCCCAAATCCCCTGTCATCATGGATCCGTGCTCGGGTAGGCAGGCACGACCTCTAGGTGGAGGAATTAGAAACTTTGCAGTGGCATCCAAGCTCCTCCTCGCTGCCTCGAGCAACTGCCAGCAGAAGAAGATATTAGTTCAGCACTACCAGAGCCCTTCACTTTCGAAGAATGGATGTCGGTTGATGGAACTAAGTTAGTGAAGCCTCGATCACTCACAGATGATCATCGAAGCCATGCAATGATGAGCCATAGCAACGCACGGACATTTAACTAGTTACTCTAAATTTTGTGCCGAGAAATGAACCAGCCTGGCCTTCTCTCAACACTTAGGGTGATATTCCCATCTCAACCAAGCTGAACCAACTATTTGTTGTTTGTTAGCCTTGATCGGGTCATCTCAGCAGTACCCACTTCATAGGAAAAACGCCTCTCAGCCGTTCGGCTAAATTCAGAGCAGTGATGCTTAAGCTCCATGCACATCTCTGTTTAGGCCAACTGAACCATGTGCTGGAATAGGAAAAAAAAAACAGAACTGCAGGATCATACGAGCTCATTAGCGCCAACATCCTCAGCGCCTCTGTATATAAAAACAGTCCACCAATCTGTTGCTGAGCTACACACACACACATACCACGTAATGCAATGCATTATCTGAAATAAACAATTACACACACACTGTATTAAAATAAAACAATCAGATAAAAAGCACCGGTGTAGGGATCAGCTGGCAACTCCTTCCATCCTGGATGCCAAGCTAACCCCATTCTAAGACGTCTCGCACTTGGAAAAAGAAAAACAAGGGCAATATTACAAAAGAATAAGGATAGATGATTCAAGATATGCATGAGACAGTTTTTTCCCTCGAAATGGTAAGGACAACAGAAAAAGCTTACCGAGAAATGAGTATGCCTAATGCTAATTATACAGCCGGATACTGAATGTTCTATATAGCAACAAACTCTTACAAGTTACAACATAATTGAATCATGAAGCATGGTTTAATCACAGACTCGGCGTAAACCAGACTTCTGATGGATAGATTGTTCCATAGTTACCACCACCTGACAGGAAAGCAGGCTCCAGTGTTTGCTTCTTCAAGTCATAGACCTTTACACCGCTCCATTGGTTATAGTGGTGGTCGAAAGTGCTGTCATTCCTGAGACGTGGAGTAGTGAAGTAGATACAGTTGGGTCTCAGCTCTGGGAATTTATCAATGGGTAGAAAACCTGGGCTATTCTGTCCAAGGAACACTGCAAGTCCCCGTAGAGCCTTCGAAGGGTTCAGTGCAACCATTTTGCGACTCTTAAGATCACATCTGTGTATTTCGACCTTGACGCAGTTTTGATGGTCCGAGTCAAGAATGACACGTACCTGCAGAAGATATCCCCAAGGAGTTGAAACTAGGTACCTCGTGATAACATCATAGAAGTCACCGTCATCCTCGGCAATGATAGTTTTCTTTTTCGGCCCGTGCAGTCCACTGAGGTCCCAAGACTTCAATCTCCCTTCCATTGTCACCACAAAGAACCTGCCATGGTGGTAGACACAATCGGCAAAACTGTCTCCCCTTATCACCGACACATGCTGCCAATAACTGTCTCCTACCCTCGCAAAAGAGAGTCGTTTGCCATCTAAGTGGATGGCCAAAGCAGTGCCACCTAAAGATGGAGAACTGGACAGCACAACTTTGTCATAGACAACCATGCCCAGAGAGTGCACATCATAAACACGGTCATTATACATGGTGTTACGGTCACTGCCATAACGGTAGCCCACGACATTCCCTTCATCTCCACAGACCGCCTCAATACACAATGGGAAGCTAGTGATCGGTGGGAGTGGAATCAATGCTGCTGTGAAGGGGTCGTAGAGGACGAGGTCAGAGAGCTCATTAGCCACAACCAGCCAGCCATGGGAGGCGCCGCAGCAGGCCACAGCCTGGCCACGGGGAAAACTGACCTTAAATGTTTTTTCATCCACGAGGCTACGGAACTTGGAAGAAACAGTGGGATCCCATAGGTTACGACTTGGTTTGCTTCCAGTAAGAGGTTCCGCCGCGAAATATACGAGCCATGGCGTGCGGCGAGGTGGGACACTGGTGGCGGCCACCGTAGAGGCAGAGCGCCATGACAGGCAGACAGCTCGGAAGGCGAGAGCCTCAGGTAACTGGAGGAGGTTCAGGATGTGGATCAGCAGATCGGTGGGTAGGTCTGACCAGCCTTGACTTGCATCAGGTCCTGCCATTGTGAAAGCTTCACGTTAAGGTATTACTTTGAAGGAAAATACATGTGAGAAGATGTGTATATAGGCAGGCAAACAAGCCCGTCTACGTTGCCCTATCGGACAAAAAAGCCTCATTCAGATGTAGCAGCGAAATAACAACAGGTATAAAACACGGACTGGGAAACCGATTTGGAATCGTATACGATCCTTGTGTGTTTGCATTTGAAGAGGGGGTCGAGGGGGAGGAAGTGCAGGCGGAGGAGGGTAGGTTCGTCGGCCGACGACCGTGTCCCATGGGTACTCCGTCTCGATTTCGCGCCAGAATAGGCGTCGAAATTATCACCGTAATTGGTAGAGCCATTGGAAGAGCAAAGGAACAGCACCATAGAATCGCAATTCGATTGGCGCGAGTTAACTGACGGCCGGGGCCTAGGCAAGTTAGCAGGAAGACTAGAAATTCAATTAATTTTGTTTAGAATCAGAGGGCTTAACTCTTATTGCGGAGAACAAAATCTTTATGGAATAGCAACCGATGGGAATGGCAGGAAAAATCGCATCTTAATAGGCGTTGCGGAAAATTAGTGCAGGCTTACCCATAGCATCCTCCTTGGAGAATTCATCCGCGACGGAGATAGCAGGAACGGCCGTGGAAGCTCCTCCGGTGGCCTTCCCCTGATCCGAAGTAGGAGGAAGGGGAACGGAATCACGGGATGCGTGAATACCGGCGGCCCAGGAAGAAGAGCCGGCGAGTGTGGCGGTGGCGACGGCGCACGGTGCGCGTCGCCATGGGAGCGGCATAGGGTTGGGGCTGGGGGAGTTGGCCAGCCGGCGGCGTAGTGGGGCGGGGGCTGAAACCGGAGCTTTTTGATTTCGTCGATTGAGTGGGGATCGGTCGGGAAGAGGAGCAGTCCGGGAAGAAGAACACAATCCTATAAGGCGGAGAACCGATGCGTAGCCCGGTTGGTAGGCATGGGCTGAGGCATGCAGCCCCGCCTGAGTTCGAGTCTCTATACTCGCAATTCCAATTCCTAGTGTGCTCATATCTATAATACATATAAAGTTTATCCTCGCTAAAATGCATTCAATGTTTGCAAGCTAGAATCTCATGGAGCCACATCACCCTAATTGTTCATAGCCGTCCGATTTAATATCCATGGTTCGATTCCATCCAATAGTCTGTGCGTTCCGCAATCACATTTTTTCCCTTCATCATCTCCACTGCCCTCACGCTCCTCTAGCCTAGCTCCCTCTCACCCTTCGTCTCCCCCATTAAGACATTTCTCTTTATTTTCTCTTCAACCACACACGCATGACACTGATGAATTCCATGTTATTATCTCCTCTAAAGTAACCGATGGAATCAGACCAGCTTCTCTCCTTAAAGCTGTACACCTGCGAGATGCCACCACAGTTGTGAGGGAGTGCCCCCATTCTCATCTGAATCCCCACTGGAGTAGTCCCCTTCCTCACCTCTGATGTCACCGTCGTCTCCACCAATACTAGGATGTGGGAGGCAGTGCTCCTGGTCTGATATGAATCCCACCGGTCAGCATCCTTCAAACCTTTATGTGCTTTCTATCAGCTGAAATTTCTGATTTATCAGGTTTTTGCCAAGGCGCCTACTCGACGGAACTAATCTAGAACCGTTGCCGGCGCTACCGGCGGCGGTCCACTCCCACGTCTGCTCGCCAGATCAGGTCAATCCAAGTTTCTCCCCATGTAATGAATTTTCCTCTCTGTTTAGTATGCTGCTTAGGCCACTGTCTTTAGAACCTGTTATCCGACTTCCCAGCCGGCGACATGAAAGAAAAGAAAAAATTTCCTTCTCCAAGAAGGCAAGCAACGGTTCTTCTTTCTCTATAAGGAAGAAGCAACCATCCATCTTTCTTTATTTATCACTACTCTTCGTGATTGCTCCAAGAAATAAATTGTTGGCTCACCCTTTCCTCTCCCCACGGTCACCTGCAGCAATGAAACGGTTCCTGTGTGCAGCTTGAAGAGGCTCCTGCCCATGCTTTATTGGAGCTGATCAATTTGCACTTTCATAGGAGACGAGAACTGGGAAGACCGGTCTATAGCAGTAACAACGGCTCGCCATCGCCGCTACTCAGTCTAAGTTTGTGTGCAGCAACAATTCATGTTTGCGTTTCTCCTTGCCAAGTTAAGTCGCTGCAGTCCATGCTGCGCTTCCTTAGGATTATAAACTATTTTTTTAATATTTTCATTGTCTTAAGTGTCCACATAGTGTGACGACTAACATCAATGATTCATTGTTTTCCCATCTACTTTTCCTGTCGTTTACAGGGCTATCCTGTTGTTATAAGTGCGATGTACTTTTGAATGTATTGTACTTCTAGAAGGAATATACGAAAAGTTTCTCTTGATTAAGCTGCCTTACATAGCCAACATCCGCATGCCTCATTGATCCATTCCAATTATCATACTATGTTGTTGCCGGAGCAAATCATATTTACTTTAATTGTGCACTTACAAAACTACCTGCTAACTAACAGCTTTTTCAAGAATACATCCTAAGAGATGTATTAAGCTTATAGAAGAGAGCCTAGGAGGTTTACAACTCTGTAGACAGCAACCTTATTATGTTCAAATTAAATTAGAAAGCAAAGATCAAATACAAAAAAGTTGGGCTAGAACCTATTGTGCTGGTCTGGTGGACCAAGCAATTGTTCATCTTCAACTTTGAGTAGAGCTGACCAAAAACAGTCGTTCCTAATATGTACTCTGAATTATAATATCAACTTAATCATAACTAGAGATGGTATACCCAATATGTTGTGTTGTGCTTATAGTTTCCCACATATTTTCTCACTAAGCATATATTTTGATGCTTATATATTCCTGTACTTATTAACTTATTTATTCCGCAGCAACGCGCGGGGTATCAACTAGTTTCTTCTATAAAAGTATGCTTGGGGGCTTCTTCCCCTCAGGTCTCATTTTTTTTTTCTATAAGGCGGAGTTTTTTCCTTTTTCTTATCGGACCTGATCAACGTGAAGCTTCTCCAGCGACCGAGGCATGGCAGTCCCGATCTCAAAGCAGACCATCCCAGGTACCCATCGACGGCCTCAAGGAAACACTAGCTCAATTTTTTTTAAACGGTAAAGGGGGTGCGAGGCACCCAAGATTTCATTCAATTTATAAGTATTGTACATCAATTAATACAGCGTCTTTAGCTTGAGCATGTGACACGCTGCAAGCACATGATGGGTAATGTTGCTATGAGTCAAGTTCTTGCAGGAACGAGTACGCTCGGATCGTATGGATCGCTTCGCCTGATGAGCGCAGTTGTGTGCTACCCCATTGATTTCCCTCTTGATGTGAAAATACGAGGCCATAAAGATCTTGTCGTCTCCTGGAAATCAATGGCTTGTCTCCGAATCTCCCACAGCATAGCTGGGTTCGTAGCACCTTGCATTGCTGCAGCCTTCACCAGATTTGCACAATCCGAGAAGAAGATGGGCTCTTGGAGGCGAAGGGCAGCAGCAAGATGACCAGCCAGAGAGAGTTTATATGCTTCAGCTTGGATCGGCGAGGGGGCGTTGTGCTTGGCCGCCAGAATTAGCACGTCCATGTGGCTGTGCTGCTCCTTGCAGGAAAAATTAGGTCCCAAGGCCGGCGCTGGCTGTCACTTGGTTGGGCTTCAGCTTCCAGGCAGCGTCAAGGTACAGCTTTGGCCCTGCGAAATAGAAATCTGAATTCACCGAGTCTCCGGATCTTGCAGCAGCAGCACGATCGTTTGGCGGGAGCAACTCTTGATGTTGTCGCTGGTGGGGGGGGGGGGGGTTGCGGCACCTCAAGGTTGTTGAGCAGTGCCTTGGCCTGCACCGCAATCTGATGCGTGATACGTCTCAAACGTATCTATAATTTTTGATACTCCATGCTTGTTTATACACCATTTACTTTGTGTTTTGTTACACTTCGTGGCGTTTTTATGCATTTTTCGGAACTAACCTATTAACGAGATTTCACAGTGCCAGTTCCCTATTTTCTGCTGTTTTTGTGTTTCAGAAAAGCTACACAGGAAATATTCTCGGAATTGGACGAAACAAAAGGTGAACCTCCTATTTTTCCCGAAGCGAGACGTAGTCCGAAGATGAGACAAAGGGGGGCCAGGGACCGGCCACACCCTAGGGTGGCACGGGCCAGGCCCTGGCCGCGCCACCAGAGGTGAGCCGCCCTGGTCCACCGCCTGACGCCGCCCTTCTACTATATATTCCCCTCGACGGGAAAAACCTAAAGTCTCGATCAATTTTTCAAAAACACAACGCGAGCCGGCGCCGTCATCGACTCGAGATCGGGAGGATCCAGAAGCTCTTCCAGGCACCCTGCCGGAGAGGAGAATCCCTGCCGGAGGCCTTCTTCATCGTCATGCCTGCCTCCGGAGTGATGCGTGAGTAGTCTACCTTGCACTACGGGTCCATAGCAGTACCTAGATGGTTGTCTCCTCCACCATGTGCTTCATGTTTAGATCTTGTGAACTGCCTATCATGATCAAGATCATCTTTGTGTAATTCTACATGTTGTGTTTATTGGGATCCGATGAATATTGATACTATGCCATGTTAATGTGCTAAAATATATTTTATGTTATCTCTATGTTATTTATGATCTTGCATGCTCTCCGTTGCTAGTAGATATCTTGGCCAAGTAGATGCTAGTGACTCCAAGAGGGAGTATTTATGCTCGATAGTTGGGTTCATGCCTCTAGTAATCTGGGGAAGTGACAGAAACCTCTAAGGTTGTAGATGTGCTATTGCCACTAGGGAGAAAACAATAATCTTGTGTTCAAGGACATTCCTATTGTTTACATTACACACTTTGCTTAATGCAATTATCTGTTGTTCGTAACTTAATACTCAATGGGTACTCAGACGACACCTCAAGAGTAGATTATTAGTCATAGATGCAGTTGGATGGCGATCTATGTATTTTGTTGTAATGCCCAGAGTGAATCTCATAGTGATCCTCGTGACATATGTATGCTAGCTTTATTCTATCAATTGCCCAACTGTAATTTGTTTACCTAGCATGATGTTATTTATCTTATGGAGAGACACCACTAGTGAACTGTGGACCCCGGTCCATTCTTTTACATTGCTATTATCGTTTTACTATTACTTGCTTTATTTATTTTCTTGCAAACTACTATCTTTTACCACTCAATACGCTTAATCCTTTGTTCATAGCAAACCAGTGAGATTGACAACCTCACTGTGATTTGGGACAAAGTACTTGGTTTTTTTGTGTACAGGTTCCATGTTGCTGCTAGTGAAAAGCTACACGTCGACAAGTTTTCTGGAGCCATTGTCCGGAGTGTTGCAAAGCTAGCTGGCATCAACCTTCGGAAGTTTGTTTCTTTCTCCTACTGGTTCGATAACCTTGGTTCCACAACTGAGGGAAGACTTGCCGATATGCTCATCACACCTTAATCTTGGGGCTGCCAACTCGCAAGCAATCAACAAGTTTTCTAGCGCCGTTGCCGGGGAGAAAGAAGATTTCTGCAAGGGGAGTCTCTCGCTTCCAATCTTTTACTTTGTTATTGCTTTGCTTTATTTTATTTTGCTTGCATCTTTTTATCAAAAACACACACAAAAATTAGTTGCTTTATAGTTGTTATTTTTACTTGTCTGCTTTTATTTTTGCTAGAATGGGTACTCATGAGAACACCAAGTTGTGTGATTTTACTAGCACCAATAACAATGATTTTATCTGCACTCCTATTGCGCCACCTGCTCCCGCTGCAAATTTTTATGAGATCAAACCTGCTTTGTTGAACCTTGTTATGAAAGAGCAATTTTCTGGTGTTAGTACTGATAATGTTGCAGCTTATCTCAACAATTTTGTTGAGCTATGTGAGATGCAAAAATATAAGGATGTAGATGGTGATATTATTAATCTTAAGTTGTTTCCTTTCTCTTTAAGAGGAAGAGCTAAGAATTGGTTGCTATCTTTGCCTAAAAATAGTGTTGATTCATGGGTTAAGTGTAAGGATGCTTTTATTGGAAAATATTATCCTCCTGCTAAGATTATAGCTTTGCGTAGTGATATTATGAAGTTTAGACATTTTGATAATGAACATGTTGCTCAAGCTTGGGAAAGAATGAAATCTATGATAAAGAATTGTCCCACTCATGGACTAACTACTTGGATGATTGTCCAAATCTTTTGTGCAGGATTAAATTTTTCTTCAAGAAACCTCTTGGATTCAGCTGCTGGAGGTACTTTTATGTCCCTTACCTTGGGCGCCGCAACAAAGCTTCTTTATAACATGATGGTAAATTATTCTGAGTGGCACACCGAGAGAGCTCCACAAGGTAAGAAGGTAAATTCTGTTGAGGAAACCTCTTCCTTGAGTGATAAGATTGATACTATTATGGCTATGCTTGCTAAAGATAGAGCTCATGTTTATCCTAATAATGTTCCTTTAGCCTCTTTGGTTGCTCAAGAAGAGCATGTTGTTGTAAACTTTATTAGAAATAATAATTTCAACAACAATGCTTATAGGAACAATTTTGCTAGCAACAATTATAGGCCGTATCCTTCTACCAATGGTAATGGTTATGGCAACTCTTATGGTAATTCCTCCAACAACACTAGGGGCGCGCCCTCTGAACTTGAAGTCATGCTCAAGGACTTCATTGTTAAACAAACTGCTTTTAATATGACTGTTGAGGAAAAGTTGGGTAAAATTGATATTCTTACTTCTAAAGTTGATAGCCTTGCTCTTGATGTTGAACTTCTGAAACTAAAAGTTTTTCCTAATGGTGTGAAAGAAAGAAATACTTTGAATGCCATTCAAGTTAGAATTGATGAAAATGTTAGGATGTTAGTAGATTTGCATGCTAAGTGAGAAAGAGAAGATGAGATGGCTAGAAATATGAATTTTTTTACTATTACCACCTCTAGTGATGTTGTTTCAAATGCTAGCAATCCTCTTACTTTGATTGGTATAGAGAAAACTCCTACTCCTTGTGCTAAAAAGCCTAAAACTGCAAAAAAAATTCTACAAAGAGTGCTGAAATTTTTTGGAGTATGGGAGATGATAGCTCTATTTCTTTTAATGATTTTGATGTTGATGGCTGCAATATATCTGAAGTTATTTTGTTCTTGCAAAAGCTTGCTTTGAGTCCCGATGCTAGTTCTATAAATGTTGCTTTTACTAAGCATATTACAAATGCTTTCATGCAAATTAGGAAGGAAAAGTTAACAAAAAGTTTCTATTCCTAAGAAGTTAGAAGATGGTTGGGAGCCCATCATTGATATGAATGTAAATGGTTTTGATTTCCATGCTTTATGTGATCTTGGTGTAAGTATTTTTATTATGCCTAGAAAAATTTATGATATGCTTGTTTTACCGCCGCTTGAAAAGTGTTATTTTGATATTCCTCCTGCTGATGTTGCTAAGAAGAAACCTTTGGGAAGAATTAATGATATTCTTATTATGGTTAATAATAACCTTGTTCCCGTTGATTTCCTTGTTATGGATGTTGAATACAATGCTTCATGTCCTATTATTTTGGGAAGACCTTTTCTTAGAACAGTTGGTGCCATCATTGATATGAAGGAAGGCACCATTAAATATCATTTTCCACTCAAGAAAAGTATGGAACACTTCCCTAGAAGGAGAAAGAAACTACTTTTTGACTCTATACTTAGAGCAAATTATGAACTTGATGCTTCATCGCTTGATATTACTTGATTTCCACCTTTCTGCCCCTAGCTCAAAGGCGTTAAAGAAAAGCACTCTTCGGAGATAACCCATTGTTTTATTTTTAGTATTTTTTCTTTTATTTGAGTCTTGGAGGTTATTACTACTGTAATGACCTCTCCTTATCATTTTTATTTCGTTGTTGTGCCAAGAAGATCCTCTAATTTGAGGGAGGTAAGATTTAGGGAAGTTGCTGTCCTGAAACAGATTTTTATGATGTACTATAAAAATTTGTGAAAATTCTTAGAATATCTTTTTGATCTGCAATTTCCGGTGCATATGCCCCAGGTTATTTCCAAACTTTAATTAGTTTTGCATTTTTCGATTTGAGCAATAGAAAACCCTTGAAAAAATCGATCTTTGCCAGCTGTTCTATTTTGACAGATTTCTGCCACTATTTGTGTTTGCCTCTCGATCGCTTTCTTTTTTAGTTCTTTTGATCCGGGGACTTTTGAGGAATTTGCTACAGTAGTATATGCTTCATATGTGGTGTCTTTGAGTTGAAATCTGAACCAAAAGAGTTGATTTATTATTATGCTTACACTAATGTTGCTAATAGAATTGTGTAAAGTTTTGTATGAAGGAAGTTTTCAAGTGTAGGGAATGGAGACTGATGAGATGAGATGAAGTATGGACAAAAGCTGAAGCTTGGGGATGCCCATGCAACCCCAATAAATATCCAAGAAGTACAAGAGTCAAAGCTTGGGGATGCCCCCGAGGCACCCCTTCTTCATTGGCAAAAATCAGGTCACCTTTCAAGACACTATATTTTTAATGCTTCATATTCTAGGCGTTTTTCTTGGGGCATCTTTACTTTTGCTTTCAGTTTTCTTTTGTTTTGTTTGCTGCAATAAATGGTTGGACCCCAACAAATTCCTTTTGGAGGAGATGTACTCCGTTTTTCATTGCCAAGAACACTCTAGTTTTCACTCTTATCGTTCAACGAGTGTTCTCTTTTTCTAGAACTGCGTTTAGCTTTCGTTTTCCGCCTTGATTTTTGTTCAGATCTTACTATATCTTTGTATCAAGGTGTACTTTGACCTCTGGTCCATGTTGGTTTTCATCAAAAGAGTTGATTTGAAAAGGTTTGAATGGTGTTGGAAAGGAGAAAAATTTCATGCCAAAAGTGGTACAAAAAGGGAGCTTGTTTAGACTGAGGCTTAGACTTTTGCATGTCATGCTTGATGTCGTTTTGATAGTATGCTTAGTAGTTTTTGCTGTAGCATGACTTGTCTCAAATGACTGAGATTGCTTAATGAGCCTTTGAAAAAATCATGCGTTGTTTTTATTATATGGGAGCTTGATTGTGGTTTTCTCCTTTGATGCTTTATTTGGGTTGACTTGGCGCATGCTTACACCATGTTTGAATACAAAATAATTCACCTATAGCCCCTATGATCATTTGGTTTTTGACTTGTGATACCACTTTATGCTTCGGTTAATGATGTTTTGTTGCTATGCATGATTATGGCCGTTATTGCTCTCTTAGTTGGTCGCTCCCAGTCTTTTGCTAGCCTTCATTTTGTACTGAGTATGAGCTCTACTCGTGCATCTAACTCCTAAAAACCAAGTTTTTCCAGTGAGTCCCCCACAAATTCCTATGCATGGTATTTTTAGCCATTCCAAGTAAATTTTCATGTGCTACCTTTCAAAAAAAACCTTCAAAATACTTCTCATTTTGTGACACTGTTTTCAGCTCATGGGGGCGTAGTGGCCGGATTTGCTATCTTCCATATTATTTTATTCCAAAAAAGAAAAAAGGGAAAAGAAAAAGGCACTCCTCCATGGTATGTGAAAGTTGGTGGGCACCCGATGGAATCGGTTAGCCATGGTTTGAGAAAGGAAAAGTGGGGAGGAGTGACAAGCTTTATAAAAGAGCACCAAAGTGCTAATCTCTCTCAAAATTTGCTTGGTATGGAAGATAGTAAGAACCCCATTGCCAGTCGTTGACAAAGACAACCACCTCTCAAAACCAATGTTTATCTCTCTGTTTTACAAATGAAAAGCTCTAGCACATGTTTAATCACTGCTTCCCTCTGCGAAGGGCCTTTCTTTTACTTTTATGTTGAGTCTTCATCTTCTACCTTTATGCACCCTCTAAGAGAGCATAGTTATCATTCTGAGTTTAATGTGCATAGTCCCAAAATTTATCATTGATTGATTCATGATTATGGTTTTGCTTGTTCTTAAATTATTTGTATCTAGTCACCCTCTTAAACTTGAAGGTGTCCTATGCATTTATGTTTTGCTACTCCATGAGGGACAAGCTGAAATCCACTTTGCTATGTTTTTCCTACATGGTTGAAACACACACTTGACTTTCAATGTTTCATTACTCATAATCTTTTGTTTGTGTTACTTTTCATGTTATAACATGGTTGCTAAGTTTCTATTATCAAGATTATGTCTTTCATGCCTATGTTTTAAGTACTTTGATCTCAGCACTCAATGCTTTACCTCGTTGATCAAGATTGTGAGGGTGCATGTCACGTTAAAAATTATTATTTTGTTATCACTTACCTACTCGAGAACGAGCAGGAGTTAAGCTTGGGGATGCTTGATACGTCTCAAACGTATCTATAATTTTTGATGCTCCATGCTTGTTTATAACCATTTGCTTTGTGTTTTGTTACACTTCGTGGCATTTTTATGCATTTTCCAGAACTAACCTATTAACGAGATGCCACAGTGTTAGTTCCCTGTTTTATGCTGTTTTTGTGTTTCAGAAAAGCTACACAGGAAATATTCTCAGAATTGGACGAAACAAAAGCCGAACCTCCTATTTTTCCCGAAGCGAGATGTTGTCCGAAGATGAGACGGAGGGGGGCCAGGGGCCGGCCACACCCTAGGGTGGCGCGGGCCAGTCCCTGGCCGCGCCACCAGGGGGTGAGCCGCCCTGGTCCACCCTTCCGCCTATATATTCCCCTCAACAGGAAAAACCTAAAGCCCCGATCAATTTTCTAGAAACACATCACGAGCCGCCACCATCGTCGACCCGAGATCGGGAGGGTCCAGAAGCTCTTCCCGGCACCCTGCCGGAGGCCTTCTTCATCACCATGCATGCCTCCGAAGTGATGCGTGAGTAGTCTACCTTGGACTACGGGTCCATAGCAGTAGCTAGATGATTGTCTCCTCCACCATGTGCTTCATGTTTAGATCTTGTGAGCTGTCTATCATGATCAAGATCATCTTTGTGTAATTCTACATGTTGTGTTTGTTTGGATCTGATGAATATTGATACTATGCCATGTTGATGTGCTGAAATATATTTTATGTTATCTCTATGTTGTTTATGATCTTGCATGCTCTCTGTTGCTAGTAGATATCTTGGCCAAGTAGATGCTAGTGACTCCAAGAGGGAGTATTTATGCTCGATAGTTGGGTTCATGCCTCTAGTAATGTGGGGGAGTGACAGAAACCTCTAGGTTGTAGATGTGCTATTGCCACTAGGGAGAAAACAACAATCTTATGTTCAAGGACATTCATATTGTTTATATTACACACTTTGCTTAATGCAATTATCTGTTGTTCGCAACTTAATACTCAACGGGTACTCGGATGACACCTCGAGAGTGGATTATTAGTCATAGATGCAGTTGGATGTCGGTCTATGTATTTTGTTGTAATGCCCAGAGTGAATCTCATAGTGATCCTCGTGACATATGTATGCTAGCTTTATTCTATCAATTGCCCAACTGTAATTTGTTTACCCAGCATGATGTTATTTATCTTATGGAGAGACATCACTAGTGAACTGTGGACCCCGGTCCATTCTTTTACATTGCTATTACCGTTTTACTATTACTTGCTTTATTTACTTTCTTGCAAACTACTATCTTTTACCACTCGATACGCTTAATCCTTTGTTCACAGCAAACCGGTGAGATTGACAACCTCACTGTGAGTTGGGACAAAGTACTTGGTTGTGTTGTGTGCAGGTTCCATGTTGCTGCTGGTGAAAAGCTACACGCCGACAAGTTTTCTGGCGCCATTGTCCGGAGTGTTGCAAAGCTAGCTGGCATCAACCTTTGAAAGTTTGTTTCTTTCTCCTACTGGTTCGATAACCTTGGTTCCACAACTGAGGGAAGACTTGCTGCTATGCTCATCACACCTTAATCTTGGGGTTACTAACTCGCAAGCAATCAATGCGGCTTGCACTTTTTCCTGCAAAACAAATCATCGTTTCTCGCCTTCCAAATGCACCCCAAGAACGTGGCTATAGACATTAGGTTTGCTTCTGGGTGGTTTAACGTGAGCAAGGATTTTAGCACCAGTGCAATCAAGGTTACATTTTGAGTGATCACCTCAGTTCTTAGGAACTAGGGTTTGTGAAACCAGGCTGCTTTGGCAATGGGGCAAAGAAAGAACAAGTGCATATCTGATTCGGGAAGCCCACACCAACAACAATTTTTCTCAATGTGCTTTGAGTACCTGGATGCTCTGTTGTAGGGAAGAGCCCTTCTTAGGATCCTCCAGATGAAGGTTTTGATCCTGGGAATCATGTCCTTGGCCTTCCAGACTTGCACAAGAATTTGCCTCACCTCGTCACTAACCGGAGCCGGAGCAGGCATGTCGTTCCCCTGCAAATCCTGCAAGCAAACTTTTTATGCAGCTTTGGAAGTGCATTTACCATTAGGGGTTAGTTTCCAGCAAAGGATATCATCCTCATTGAGGGGAAGAATAGGAGTGTTGAGGATGATGTTTGCCATTCTCTGAAGAAAAAGGGATTTAACAAGATTTTCATTCCAGACCTTTTCTCCAGGAACCCAAAGATCTCTTGGAGTAGCAGGGTAATGGAAACTTAGCTGTTGAATGATGAGATCGTCGTAAACATGTTTCCAAGTAGAGCACCAAGGCGTGCTCCAGATTGAGGTGCTACCCTCTGCTAGCTGATAGAAAGAATTTCTCCGAAGAATGGGGATGATCTTTCAGACAGAGGCCCAGAAGGCAGATTTGGGAGCACTGGAGTTGGGCCTCCAAAAGGCTGACTCATGGAAGTACTTAGATTTCAGAATGAGATGAATTTGGCTCTTGGGATTTTCAGCAATTCTCCAGGCTGCCGACAGAATGAGGCCATGATGTGGATGAAAATCATGCTAACCTGTTCGCCAACTTCCTGGAATGCAAATTGGAAAACCTTCCATTCACGTATTTAGGCCTTCCTCCAGGGACCATAAGACCATCTGTTGCTGAACTTATGCCTACCATTTCCAAACTAGATAAAAGACTCTCTAGCATCTTGATACATCCAAAACGTATCTACTTTACCGAACACTTTTGCTATTGTTTCTCCTCTAATTTGTATGTTTTAAATACAACTAACACGGACTAACGCTGTTTTTAGCAGAATTGCTCTGGTGTCTCGTTTTTGTGCAGAAATCCGACTCTCAGGAAAAATCCCAGAAAATATTGCAAAAATTCTATTTTGCCAAAAGACCCACGGAGCCAGAAGGAGAGACGAAGGGGGGCAGCGACCTGGGCTCACCACCAGGGGGCGCGGCCCAGCCCTGGCCGCGCCCACCTGTGGTGAGGCCGCCTCGGCCATCGCCTCGACCCCTCCTTCCGCCTACATATACCCTCTGACCTGAAAACAGTGGGGGGTTCGGCGTTTTTCCCAGATAGACTTCCGCTACGCCGCCACCATCAGAAACCGCGATTCGGAACCAGAACCTCTATTCTGGCACCCTGCCGGGACGGGGATTTGGAGGAGATCTTCATCACCATCACCACCGACGTCTCTCCATCAACCATCCATGACTCCCCTATCCATGTGTGAGTAATTCCCGCTGTAGGCAAAGGGGGTGGTAGGGATTGGATGAGATCATTCATGTAATTTGCTATGAGATTGTTAGGGCATAGTGCCTAGTATCTTTATTTAGTGCTTATGAAATTGTTGCAACTTGTTGAGCTTAATGCTTGTCACTTTGGGCCCGAGTGCCATGATTTCAGATCTAAACATGTTATTGTTTTATGATGATACTTGTTGTTTATGGTCTTACCTACAAGTTGTATACACATATTGTTGTCTGGAACCCGAGGCCCCAAAGTGACAGAAATTGGGATAACCAGAGGGGATGGCTATGATGTGAGGATTACATGTGTTCACCGAGTGCTAATGCTTTGCTTCGGTACTTTATTAAAAGGAGTATCTTAATTACCAGTAGTTTCCCTTGAGGCCCTGCTGCAATAGGCTGGTAGGACAAAAGATGTTGTGCAAGTTTCTCATTGCGAGCATGTACAACTATATACGGAATACATGCCTATGATTGTTAGTACTAGGATGCTTTATCATTATTTATCTGCAATGCCCATGTCTCACTGATTTCATGAATTATCTTATCCATGCAACGCCCGCACATCCATCCCTATGCCTACAGTATTCCATCCTACTGTTTACTATTGCTACTATTACTGCTTTTATTTTACTACTGTTGTTACTGTTTCACTACTATCACCACTATAAAACTGTTGCTACTGATAAACCGCTATGAGCAAGTCTGTTTTTAGGTGCAGCTGAATTGACAACTCACCTGTTAAGGCTTATAAATATTCTTTGGCTCCCCTTGTGTTGAATCAATAAATTTGGGTTTTACTTCACTCGAAGACTGTTGCGATCCCCTATACTTGTGGGTCATCAAGACTATTTTCTAGCGCCGTTGCCGGGGAGCATAGCTTTATTTGTAAGTTCACTTGGGATTCATATTGTTCGCTGCAATCCTTTCATCATGGGTAAACCTCGTGATGGAAAAGTTCCTATATTGCCATCCACTACAAGAAGAGGTACGACTTTGAACACCTCTGTTGCTCTTGATTCACCATCTGTTATGAGTAAGTTGCTTACACCACCACATGCACACGCTACTGCTACTACTTCTGCTGAGTTTGAAAATGCCACTGATAATTTATATGATGCTTCTACTGTGCTTGATGAGAGTGGTTCACTAGGTTCCTTTTTAGATGCTACAATTGCTAGAGCTAAGATGGGAAACACCACTGTTACACCTGTTAGTTCACCCGAGTCTAGGGAGTGTCCTAGTGACGATTTTGATGACGCTTATATTGAGCTTGACGATGATTTTATTGCCGAAGCTCGTGCTACTCGTGATGCTAAAGCTGTTAAGGAACTTTTAGCGAGATGTGCTGTTAGATATAAATTGTCTCCTGATCCTAAGTTTGCTGCTTCTCCCATAAATATTAGAGACAAGGATTATGATTTCTCTTTAGATTTATCTTACATATCTATTGTTGAGAAAGAGCCTTTTTGTGGTACTGAGAATGAAAGTGCTATGGAGCACATGAATGAGCTTTCTACTTTGAGTAATCTGTTTTCTGATGATATTAAGCTTCGCACTTACTTTGTTGCTAAGATTTTTCCTTTCTCGTTGAAAGATGCAGCTAAAACTTGGTTTAATAGTTTGTCTCCTGGATCTCTTAATAGTCCTATTGCTTTGGTTAATGCTTTCTTTTAGAAATATTTTCCTGCTAGTGCTCAACATGCTGCTGTGCAGAAAATCTTTGATTTTGAACAAGGAAAAGGAGAGATACTGCCTGAATCTTGGACGGGGTTTTGTCTTTAATTAGAGCTTTGCCTAAAGAGCCATTGCCTAAAAATGAACTCCTTGATATATTTTACAATGGACTAACTGATGAATCTAAGTCATATTTGGATAGTTGTGCTGGTTGTGTTTTCAGGGAAAGAACTCCGGCTGAAGCTGAAGAATTAATGGCTAAAATAAGCTGGAATCATGATGATTGGACTCTAGTTGAGCCAACACCAGCACCAACACCAGCGCCATCTATAGAGCCTACACCGAAGAAGAGAGGAATGATTGAATTAAATGATGAAGCTATGAGGGAAGCCAAGAAATCTCTCAAGGAGAAAGGTATTAAGGCCGAAGATGTGAAGAATTTACCTCCTATAGAAGAATTATGTAAGCCAATCCCTCACTCATCCACTATTGAGGTACACTCTCTCCAACACTTTGATGATAGAGATATTCCTTACTCCAAACCTCATGATTAATGCTTAGATGAATTAGATAATTTTATTATTAAGCAAGATAATTTTAATAGAATGGTGCAGAATCATTTGTTGGAAAATTCTAGAGCTATTAACAAGTTGCAGGATATTGTGGAGAGAACCTCCAATGATGTGAAGATACTTGTTAAACATTTTCAAATGGTTCAGACTCAAATTGATCAGCTTTCCAAGGTGCAAAAAGATTTGCTTGTTAATGCCGCAAGAGAAAAACAAGCGTGTGAAGTACGCACAAGAGGAGGTGCTACCACTCAAGACCCCTTATATCCTGAAGGACATCCTAAGAGGATCGAGCAAGATTCTTGATACGTCTCAAACGTATCTATAATTTTTGATGCTCCATGCTTGTTTTACACCATTTGCCTATTGTTTCGTTACACTTAGTGGCACTTTTATGCATTTTCCGGAACTAACCTATTAACAAGTGCCACAGTGCCAGTTTCCTGTTTTCTGTTGTTTTTGTGTTTCAGAAGTGATACACGGGAAATATTCTCGGAATTGGACGAAACAAGTTCCTGAAGTCTTATTTTACCCGGAAGCTTCCACAGATCCGAAGAGAAGTAGGAGGGGGGCCACCAGGGCCCCACACACAGGGGTGGCGCGGCCAGCCCCTAGCCCGCGCCACCCCTGTGTGAGGGCGCCTGGCCCCTCCTCTGACATCGCCCCTTCGCCTATAAAGACCCCCCGACGAGAAAAACCTAAGGGCCCGATCAGTTTTCCAGAATACATCGCGATCCGCCGCCGCCGTCGACCCGAAGATCGGGAGGGTCCAGAAGCTCTTCCCGGCACCCTGCCGGAGAGGGGAATCGCCACCGGAGGTCTCCTTCATCGCCATGCTTGCCTCCGGAGCGATGAGTGAGTAGTCTACCTTGGACTATGGGTCCATAGCAGTAGCTAGATGGTTGTCTTCTCCACTATGTGCTTCATGTTTAGATCTCATGAGCTGCCATACATGATTGAGATCACCGTTATGTAATTCTACATGTTTGGTTTGTTGGGATCCGATGAATATTGGTGTTTATGATGAAGTTGCTGTACTGAATATTATCTTTTGTTATCTCTATGTTGTTTATGATCTTGCATGCTCTCCGTTGTTAGTAGCTATCTTGGCCGAGTAGTTGCTAGTGACTCCAAGAGGGGGTATTTATGCTCGATAGTGGGTTCATGTCTCTATTTCACCTGGGGAGTGACAGAAACCTCTAAGGTGGTAGATGTGCTGTTGCTACTAGGGAGGAAACAACATTCATATGCTCAAGGGCATATGCTTTGTTTACATTACACACTTTGCTTAATGCAATTATCTGTTGTTCGCAACTTAATACTTGTGGAGTTCTCGGATTGATTCACCACAAGTGGATTATTAGTCATAGATGCAGTTGGATGGCGGTCTATGTATTTTGTTGTAATGCCCAGAGTAAATCTCATAGTGATCTTCTTGACATATCACGTTATCTTTATTCTATCAATTGCCCAACTGTAATTTGTTTACCCAACATGTGTTATTCTATCTATGGAGAGACACCACTAGTGAACTGTGGACCCCGGTCCTATTTACATCATATTGCTATCACCTGTTTACTTTACTCGTACTGTTTACTTTACTCGCATACTATATTGTTTTCCACTCGATACACTCATAACCTTTGTTTCAAGCAAACCGGTGAGATTGACAACCTCATCGCAAGTTGGGAACAAAGTATTTGTTTGTGTGTGTGCAGGTTCCACAACACCTTCAGTCGTCATTGTCTCTCTTCTCCTGTTCGATAAACCTTGGTTTCTTAAACTGAGGGAAAACTTGCTGCTGCACTCATCATACCTTCCTCTTGGGGTTCCCAACGGGCTGGTTATTCACCACGCACAAGGACAGTCTGGTCGCCATCAGAGGCATCAGCTCCTCGTCAACTTGGCATCATCAGCTATTTTTCTGGCGCCGTTGCCGGGGAAGAGAGAAGACTTCTGCGAGGGGAGTTTTTCGCACACATATCCTTTACTTTGTTATTGTTTTGCTTTACTTTATTTTACCTGCATCATTTTATATCAAAAACCCAAAAAAAATAGAATCCTTGGTAGTTGTTTTTACTTGTCTTGCTTTATCATGCTTTCTATCAATGGTTGGTTTCTTAGAAACTAAATCTTTTTGGCAAGGTGGGTTCACGGAAGAGCAGCAAAATTATTATGAGGAACACCGCTTGTCACATAAAGGGAAACACTTATGGGAACAAATCAATAGATTGTATATCATTGCTAGAAATGTGTGATCTACTTATAATGTTACTTATTGCTTTGATAGATCTTGTTGCTGTAGGAGGTATAAACACCTCCCTTTTCAATGTGAGTATAATGATGATGTTACCATATCTTCTTATATTAATGGAAATTGTGACTTCTATGATGTGGAACAAATTGAAGAATTTATTGCTTGGAAGGGTGCATTCGAACTTGCTTATTTGCTTGGAAATATTGATAATGCACCTTATAAATATGAGGTTTATGATATACTCACATTTTGCTTTGATAATTACAAGGAAGGAAATGGCTATATTCTTAAATATCTTAATAGATGCTCTCCAACGGAAGAGACTAATGCCTTGAAGGAGCCTATGGAAGAAGAAATTGCTGAAACTGGAAGCTCATTGGATGAAAAAGAGGAGGAGAGTGATGATCAAGAGGAGGAAGAATGGAGCTACCCATGTCTACCTCCCAATAAGAGTAACTCTTTAACTAATACCTTATTTGATAGCCCTCCATGCTTAACAAAGGAGGATAAGGGCGATATTTATATTGTTGAGTTTATTCATGATGCTACTGAAAATTATTATGAGAGAGGAAAATATGGTTGTTGGAATTCTCATGTTACTTATACACCTCTCTTTATATTGAAAGTTCCGAAGTTGCTCTTGTTTTATCTACCCATACTTGTGACTATGTGCTTCTTTGATTTATTTTCTTACAAGATTCCTATGCATAGGATGTGGGTTAGACTTAAATGTGTTTTATATTTGCTCCTTGACGCTCTTTTTGGCTTCCATTAATATTCCTTATGTGAGCATCTTCTCAAATTACTGCGCCTAGCTCAAAGGCGTTAAAGAAAAGCACTCTTGGGAGATAACCCAATGTTTCCTTTTCAGTACTTTTTCTTTTATTTGATTCTTGGAAGTCATTACTACTGTAATGACCGCTCCTTATCTTGTTTATTTCGTTTTTGTGCCAAGAGAAGCCTCTAATTTGAGTGAGGTAAAGATTTGGGGATGTTGTTGTCCTGAAACTGTTTTTGGTGCTGAACCGTAAAAATTCGTGAAAATTCTCTGTTTATCTTTTGGACCTGCGATTTCTTGTGCATATGCCCCAGGTTATATCCAAACTTTTCTTAGTTTAACACTTTTTTATTTGAGCAACAGAAAATCCCTCAAAAATTCGACCTTTGTCAGCTGTTCAGTTTTGACAGATTTCTGCCAATATTTGTGTTTGCCACTTTATCGCTTTCTTTTGAGTTCTTTTGATCATGGAACTTTTAGAAAGGTTGCTACAGTAGTATATGCTATATATGTGGTGGTTTTGAGTTGAAACCTGAAGCAAATAGAGGATTGATTATATGTTATGCTTGCACTAATGTTGCTAATAGATTTGTGTTTAGTTTTGTATGAAGGAAGTTTTCAAGTGTAGGGATTGGAGAATGATGAGATGAGTTGAAGAATGGACAAAAGCTCAAGCTTGGGGATGCCCATGCATCACCCCAAGAAATATCCAAGAAGTACAAGCGTCAAAGCTTGGGGATGCCCCCGAGGCACCCCTTCTTCATCGGCAAAAATCAGGTCACCTTTCAAAACACTATATTTTTATTGCTTCATGCACTATGTGTTTTTCTTGGAGCGTCAGTTGTTTTAGTTTTCTTAGTTGGTTTAGTTGTTTGTTTGCTGCAATAAATGGTTGGACCCCAACAAATTTCCTTTGGAGGAGATGTACTCGTTTTCATTTGCGAAGAACGCTCGATGAATTAATAAGAGTGAAAATGGAGTTGTTCTTGCGTTCTTCTTTTTCTGCTACTGCTTTTGGTTTTCGTTTTCGCCTTGATATGCGTTCAGATCTTGTCATATCTTTTCATCAAGGTGTATTTTTGCCTCTGATCTTCATTGGTTTTCATCAAAAGAGGTGTTTATAAAAATTTCAAATGGTGTTGGAAAAGAGAAAAAGCTTTGTGCAAAATAGTGGTACAAGAAGGAGCTTGTGTAGACTGTGGCTTAGGCTTTTTCATGTCATGCTTGATGTCTTTTTGATAGTATGCTTAGTGGTTTTGCTGTAGCATGACTTGTCTCAAATAACTGAGATTGCTTAATGAGCCTTTGAAAAAAATCATGCGTTGTTTTTATTGTATGGAAGCATTATTTTGGTTTTCTCCTTGATGCTTTATTTGGGTTGACTTGGCGCATGCTCACACATGTTAGACTCTTACAAAGTCGCCAATTGCCTTCATGATCATTTAGTTTTTGACTTTTGATGCCATCTTATGCTTCTTTTAATGTCGCTTTGTCGCTTTGCATGATTATGGCCATTATTGCTCTCTTAGTTGGTCGCTCCCAGTCTTTTGCTAGCCCTCGCCTTGTACTGAGTATGAGCTCTACTCGTGCATCCAACTCCCAAAAACCAAGTTTGCCATTGTGTCCACTATAAATTCCTATGCATGGTATTTGTAAGCCATTCCAAAGTAAAATTTTCATGTGCTACCTTTCAAAAACCTTCAAAACACTTCTCGTTTTGTGACACTGTTTTCAGCTCATGGGGACGTAGTGGTCGGATTTGCTATCTTCCATATTGCTTATTCCAAAAAGAAAAAAAAAAGAAAAAAAGAAAGAAAAAAGGCACTCCTCCAAAGAATGTGAATGTTGGTGGGCACCCGATGGAATCGGTTAGCCATGGTATGTGAAAGGAAAAAGGTGGGGAGGAGTGCCAAGTTTTATAAAAAGAGCATAAAAGTGCCAATCTCTCTCTCAAAAACTTGCTTCATTTTTGTATGGAAGATAGTAAGAACCCCATTGCCAGTCGTTGACAAAGACAACCACCTCTCAAAATCAAGTTTTATCTCTCTGTTTTACAAATGAAAAGCTCTAGCACATGTTTAAATCACTGCTTCCCTCTACGAAGGGCCTTTCTTTTACTTTTATGTTGAGTCACCACCTTATTTCTTTATGCACCATTAAGAGAGCATAGTTGTCATTCTTAGTGTGATATGCATTGTCCCAAAGTTCATTGATTGATTCATATTGTTGGTTTCACTTGTTCTCAAATTATTTGTATCTAGTCGCCCTCTTAAACTTGAAGGTGTCCTATGCATTTATGTTTTGCTCTCTTTGAAGGACAAGCTGAAAACCTTTTGTATGTTTTTCCTTATGATTTGAACACACGTTTGACTTTTCATTGTTTCATTTTCATGATCTTTTATTTGTGTTCATTTGCATGTTTACAACATGGTTGCTAAGTTCTTATTGTCATGATTATATCTTCATGCCCATGTTTTAAGTTCTATTGATCCCAGCTCACCAATGCTTACATATATGATCAAGATTGTGTAGGTGCATGTCACCTCAAAAATTATTCTTTTGTTATCACTTACCTACTCGAGGACGAGCAGGAGTTAAGCTTGGGGATGCTTGAAACGTCTCAAACGTATCTATAATTTTTGATGCTCCATGCTTGTTTTACACCATTTGCCTATTGTTTCGTTACACTTAGTGGCACTTTTATGCATTTTCTGGAACTAACCTATTAACAAGTGCCACAGTGCCAGTTTCCTGTTTTCTGCTGTTTTTGTGTTTTAGAAGTGATACACAGGAAATATTCTCGGAATTGGACGAAACAAGTTCCTGAAGTCTTATTTTACCCGGAAGCTTCCAGAGATCCGAAGAGAAGTAGGAGGGGGGCCACCAGGGCCCCACACACAGGGGCGGCGCGGCCAGCCCCTGGCCCGCGCCACCCCCGTGTGAGGGCGCCTGGCCCCTCCTCTGACATCGCCCCATCACCTATAAAGACCGCCCGACGAGAAAAACCTAAGGGCCCGATCAGTTTTTCAGAATACATCGCGATCCGCCGCCGCCGTCGACCCGAAGATCGAGAGGGTCCAGAAGCTCTTCCCGGCACCCTGCCGGAGAGGGGAATCGCCACCGGAGGTCTCCTTCATCGCCATGCTTGCCTCCGGAGCGATGAGTGAGTAGTCTACCTTGGACTATGGGTCCATAGCAGTAGCTAGATGATTGTCTTCTCCACTATGTGCGTCATATTTAGATCTCATGAGCTGCCATACATGATTGAGATCACCGTTATGTAATTCTACATGTTTGGTTTGTTGGGATCCGATGAATATTGGTGTTTATGATTAAGTTGTTGTACTGAATATTATCTTTTGTTATCTCTATGTTGTTTATGATCTTGCATGCTCTCCGTTGTTAGTAGCTATCTTGGCCGAGTAGTTGCTAGTGACTCCAAGAGGGGGTATTTATGCTCGATAGTGGGTTCATGTCTCTATTTCACCTGGGGGAGTGACAGAAACCTCTAAGGTGGTAGATGTGCTGTTGCTACTAGGGAGGAAACAACATTCATATGCTCAAGGGCATATGCTTTGTTTACATTACACACTTTGCTTAATGCAATTATCTGTTGTTCGCAACTTAATACTTGTGGAGTTCTCGGATTGATTCACCACAAGTGGATTATTAGTCATAGATGCAGTTGGATGGCGGTCTATGTATTTTTTTGTAATGCCCAGAGTAAATCTCATAGTGATCTTCTTGACAAATCACGTTATCTTTATTCTATCAATTGCCCAACTGTAATTTGTTTACCCAGCATGTGTTATTCTATCTATGGAGAGACACCACTAGTGAACTGTGGACCCCGGTCCTATTTACATCATATTGCTATCACCTGTTTACTTTACTCGTACTATTTACTTTACTCGCATACTATATTGTTTTCCACTCGATACACTCATAACCTTTGTTTCAAGCAAACCGGTGAGATTGACAACCTCATCGCAAGTTGGGAACAAAGTATTTGTTTGTGTGTGTGCAGGTTCCACAACACCTTCAGTCGTCATTGTCTCTCTTCTCCTGTTCGATAAACCTTGGTTTCTTAAACTGAGGGAAAACTTGCTGCTGCACTCATCATACCTTCCTCTTGGGGTTCCCAACGGGCTGGTTATTCACCACGCACAAGGACAGTCTGGCCGCCATCAGAGGCATCAGCTCCTCGTCAACTTGGCATCATTAATTCTCAACGCAATTCAAGTGATGATATTCCTTCCAAGAAGAAGAAGAAGGAGCATAAAACAACTGCAGAATCCTCTGAAGCAGGTAAAGATCCTAATAGTGTTTCTATTTCTGATGCTGAAACTGAACCAGGTAATGCTTCCGACAAAGAAGAAGTTGAAGAGGAACCAGAAAAGATTGATAAGAATGCAAAGTACACCAAAGAAGACTTCATTGCCAAAAAGCATGGTAAAGAAAGAGAACCTTGGGTGCAGAAACCAATGCCTTTTCCTAGTAAGAAACACAAGTCCAAGGAAGAAGAACACTACAACAGGTTTTGTGAATGGATGAAACCTTTATTTTTGCAAATTCCTTTGACTGATGCTATTAGAATGCCTCCTTATGCAAAGTATATGAAAGATATTGTTACTAACAAAAGGAAGATTCCTAATGAGGAAATTTCTACTTTACTTGCTAATTATTCTTTCGATGGTAAAGTTCCGGAGAAGCTTGGAGATCCAGGTATACCAACTATTCCTTGCTCCATTAAAAATAACTATGTTAGAACTGCTTTATGTGATTTGGGAGCCGGAGTTAGTGTCATGCCTTTTTCTCTTTATAAGAGACTTGATCTAGAAAAATTGGTATCGACGGATATATCTTTGCAAATGGCTAATAGGTCTACTACTATTCCTATTGGTATATGTGAGAATGTTCCTGTTCAAGTTGCTAACAGTTATTTGATATTAACTGACTTTGTTGTGTTGGAAATGCCTGAAGATGATAATATGTCTATTATTCTTGGGAGACCTTTTCTAAACACTGCATGTGCTGTTATTAATTGCAATCAAGGAAAAGTAACTTTTAATGTCAATGACAAAGAGTACACGGTCTATTTTCCTAAGAAGATTGATAGAAAAAATGCTCTAAATTCAATCAAGCATGTTGAGACCATCAAAGTTGGTCAGATTATTTGTTCAGAGCAAAAGCCCAAGGAAGAATATAAAATTGTTATGATTGGGACTATGCCTATCAAGGTCGAGGTAACATAAGCATAAAGTGAAGTGCAAAGTTTTTCCTCATATAGAATTAGTTTGGTAACAAGACTTGATCAACCTTGTTAACAAAGTGATTTTATATGAACGAAACTTCGTTTTCACCGCATTCACTTTACCTCACTCATTTTTACTTTCACCATTTTTGTTCCCTTTGTTAGTTACATAATTAGAATATCTTAGAGTTGCTGCATACTTGAGTTTGATTTGCTTGCAATCATTCCACCGTCGTTTTCCCGAGTTTTATCCTTTTATCGTTTTTCTGAAAAATCCTCGAAAATAAAGTTTCTCGAAAAATTCCAGAAAAATCTTTTTAAATTTTTAAATCAAAAATGGGGCAGAGAGGCACCTAGGAGACCTCAGGGGGACCTGTCATGCCACCTCACCACCAGGGGGCACGGCCCAGTCCTGGCCGCGCCCACCTATGGTGAGGGGGGGCCCTGGCCTCTCACTTATCTCTTTCTCCCCAGCTCTTTCTCTCCCCCGAAAACAATGACACACCAGCTCAAACTCGAGTTCTTGTTGCTCTCCATCTCGATTTTTCGATCTCCTTGCTCAGCCCATCATTGTTGCTGAGATTTGGAGCATTTGTTCTCCGGTATGTGACTCCTCTGCTTGTCCAAGTAGAAATTTGTTTAGTGAAGTATTTCTTGAGTATTTTAGCTCTATAGGGGACAGGTGAAATGAGTTTGCATGCTTGTTCTATTGCTTAGAAATGTTATTTTGATGCATGCTAGCCCTCTAGTTACTCCCTATAGTAGTTCCCTTCATGTGTTTGTTTCAAAATCATATTTTATGAGGGTTGTTAAATTTTTTAGAAAAGGGAGATGGACAACTACACCTATGGAGAAGTGTTTGAAAGAGAAGCACCAAGGTTATCAAGGCCTTCAAGATCCACTGCTCAATATAGGATATCTTACAATGAAGATCTTATGGCACCAAACCTTGAGGGAGACGATGGAGATGCGCATCCATCCACCTTCCCTTGTGCTAATTTTTTGAGTGATGCAGGGTTTCTTGATGATTTCTTGCTCCTTATTAATAGGGTTGGATTGACTACATACATGATGGATGAGAGTAATCAATATGCTATTCTCACAAAGATTTTCATTGAAAGTTTTAAATTCACTAACTCTCATTTCAACCCTTCCATTGCATTTAAGATTTATGATAAGTCTATCACCATGTCTTTGGAGATGTTTTGTAATATTCTAGGTATACCCATGTTTGGGACGGCGAGGAAGATGCTACATCACCCCACTGATTTGTTGGAGCTCTATCAAGGAGTGACTAACGATGATGAGCGCACAACACAGCGTGGCAAGATAAGAAACATTCAACTCCTAGCTATTAGATATTTTACATACTATCTTGCCACTAGTGTACTTGGTAGAGGAAACACTAGCAATATCTCCAATTATCATTTAGCTTTCCTAGCCACCGCTCTTGATGTTAGCAGGAAGTATAACCTCGGTGCTATTATTGCCCGTCGCCTAGCCGCTAGGGGACCTATTTATGGAGGTATTATTGCTGCGCGCATTGTTGCTGCTCTTGAACTTCCTATTGCTCCTCATGATATATTGTTGACTCCACAGAGGCTTGATCTTGCTGCCATGAAGCTCCATCATTTTTTTACTGCTAACTCTTGTGCAGGGAAATTAGTTTATAGAATGTTATTTACAGATGGAGAGGAAAGGGAAGTGCCCTTGCCACAACCTAGTTTGTTCAGTATTGATAACAGTCCATGGTCACGCACAAAGGAGGAGTTGGACAAGCAGCTTAGGTTGCTTGGTTTCCACGTTTAGCACGGCATGGTGGACCAGGAGGAAGAGGAGGCGTCTGCTGATCACTACACCACATACTACACCGGGGCGTCCTCGAGCTCGTACCAGGACGAAGGTACTTCTTCGTCGCACTTTGGAGGTGCCACCTCTTGGCCGAGTTGGCCGAGTTGGGATTGATCTCCACTCAGGCCAAAAGCCTAAGCTTGGGGGGAGGTACGCCGACGATTCACTCATCTACATATCATATTTTGTCGGTTCTTTGTATATCCATGTTTCGCTTTCTTTATTGTTCTCGTTCTTATTTCTTCTTTCCAAAACACAAAAAGACCAAAAATATTTCCGTTGTTTCTCTTTGTTTGCCTTTTTAGTTTTCTAGCTTTGGTTTGCTTTGTTCTCTATTTTCAGTTTGAAGTTTGAAAAATCCAAAATTATTTTGCTTTGTTTGCTATTTCCTTCTGTTCTTGTTTCAAAACTCAAAAACCCAAAAATATTTGTTGTTCTTCGGTTTTGTAAAGTTTGTTGCAGAGTTCAGTCTCTCGTGATTCCATTGGAGCTTAGTATTCGCTTCATATTATTCAAGCCACACAAGTGAAAGGCAATAATGATGACATACGACAATCCGAGATGTGGTAAGAGGCTGGTATGAACTCTATTTGTTTTCGTTTTTGTACATATACTCATCTATGTGGACATGCTTAGTCGGTTCATGTAAAGTATATGTTATTTAATGGATGCTTTGTAGTTCTTGCTCTCATATGATTAGTTTCAATTTACTAATAGTTTGTAGCATGTCATGTAGATGCTTGCTTGCATTGTTTTATTCATATTATGGTATGATATTGTGGTATCCACCTCTGAAAGTTTCATTTGAATCGACTTGGCACATGCATAAGCATGCATATGACTGAACAAAAAGTCAATTAAGCCTTGATGATTTACTTTGCCTTAGGGTACTTGTATCATTTTTATGCCTATATTAATTTTGTTTTGTCGCAAGCATGATTATAACAGTTATTGCTCTCTCGATTATCGCTTCCCAGTCTTTTGCTAGCCTTCACTTGTACTGAGAGGGAATACTTCTCGTGCATCCAATTACCAAAAACCAAGTCTTCCCAAGAGTCCACTATAAATTCCTATGCATGGTATTTCAAAGCCATTCAAAGTAAATTTTCATGTGCTACCTTTCAAAACTTTCAAATACTTCTCATTTTGTGCCACTGTTTTTAGCTCATGGGGACGTAGTGGTCGGAATTGCTATCTTCCATATTAAATTGAGTACCCTTCAACTAGGCAGCTTCATCTACTCGTTATTAATTTTGCAAGGGAGCTGGTCAGACCATTGTAATCTAATTTCTAAAAAGAAAAAGAAAAAAAGAGCACTCCTCCATGGTATGTGAAAGTTGGTGGGCACCCGATGGAATCGGTTAGCCATGGTTTGAGAAAGGAAAAAAGGTGGGGAGGAGTGCCAAGCTTTATAAAAGAGCACCAATGTGCCAAATTTTCAAAGAACTCGGAACCGCTCTCACTTGTTTATTATGGAAGATAGCAAGTCCCCATTGCCAGTCGTTGACATGAAACAACCACCTCTCAAAATAAATTTTTATCTCTGTTTTACAAATGAAAAGCTCTAGCACATGTTAAATCACTGCTTCCCTCTGCGAAGGGCCTTTCTTTTACTTTTATGTTGAGTCTTCATCTTCTAACTTTAAAGCACCTTCTTGAGAGCATAGATGTTATTCTTAGTGTAATGTGCTTGTCCTAGAACACGGTTAATTGTGGTATAACTTTGATGCTTGTATCTTTGATATTTTTACTTCTAGTCTTCTCTTGGACTTCAGAGGTGCCTCAACATTTATGTTTTGATCCACAAATAAAGGCAAGCGGGATACCACTCTTTCATATCATTTATGAGCATTATAATCTTGCAACCTCTTATGATCATGTTACTTGTTATTAGTATGTTGGCACTCTTTCATAGCTTGCTTGACTATGAGGTGACATTAGTTGCATATTTCTTATTATGAATTGCCTGAGTACTTGATCATATAGTTAGTATATATACATCTATGAAGCAAATGTGTTCATGAAAGTTTCTTTTATCGCTCTCAGTTGTTAACTAAATTGCTTGAGGACAAGTAAATAGCTAAGCTTAGGGGGAGTTGATACGTCCAAAACGTATCTACTTTCCCGAACACTTTTGCTATTGTTTTTCCTCTAATTTGTGTGTTTTGAATACAACTAACACGGACTAATGCTGTTTTCAGCAGAATTGCTCTGGTGTCTCATTTTTGTGCAGAAATCCGACTTTCAGGAAAAATCCTGGAAAATATTACAAAAATTCTATTTTGCCAGAAGACCCACGGAGCCAGAAGGAGAGACGAAGGGGGGCAGCGACCTGGGCTCACCACCAGGGGGTGCGGCCCAGCCCTGGCCGCGCCCACCTATGGTGAGGCCACCTCGGCCATCGCCTCGACCCCTCCTTCCGCCTACATATACCCTCTGACCTGAAAACAGCGGGGGGTTCGGCGTTTTTCCTAGATAGACTTCCGCTACGCCGCCACCATCAGAAATCGCGATTCGGAACCAGAAACTCCATTCTGGCACCCTGCCGGGATGGGGATTTGGAGGAGATCTTCATCACCATCACCACCGACGTCTCTCCATCAACCATCCATGACTCCCCCATCCATGTGTGAGTAATTCCTGCTGTATGCAAAGGGGATGGTAGGGATTGGATGAGATCATTCATGTAGTTTGCTATGAGATTGTTAGGGCATAGTGCCTAGTATCTTTATTTAGTGCTTATGACATTGTTGCAACTTGTTGTGCTTAATGCTTGTCACTTTGGGCCCGAGTGCCATGATCTCAGATCTGAACATGTTATTGTTTTATGATGATACTTGTTGTTTATGGTCTTACCTACAAGTTGTATACACATATTGTTGTCCGGAACCCGAGGCCCCAAAGTGACAGAAATTGGGATAACCAGAGGGGATGGCTATGATGTGAGGATCACATGTGTTCACCGAGTGCTAATGCTTTGCTCCTGTACTTTATTAAAAGGAGTACCTTAATTATCAGTAGTTTCTCTTGAGGCCCTGCTGCAACAGACTGGTAGGACAAAAGATGTCGTGCAAGTTTCTCATTGTGAGCACGTACGACTATATACGGAACACATGCCTATGATTGTTAGTACTAGGATGCTTTATCATTATTTATCTGCAATGCCCATGTCTCACTGATTTTATGAATTATCTTATCCATGCAACGCCCGTACATCCATCCCTATGCCTACAGTATTCCATCCTATTGTTTACTATTGCTACTATTACTGCTTTTATTTTACTACTGTTGTCACTGTTTCACTACTATCACCACTATAAAACTGTTGCTACTGATAAACCGCTGCGAGCAAGTCTGTTTCCAGGTGCAGCTGAACTGACAACTCACCTGTTAATGCTTATAAATATTTTTTGGCTCCCCTTGTGTCAAATCAATAAATTTGGGTTTTACTTCCCTCGAAGACTGTTGCGATCCCCTATACTTGTGGGTCATCACATCTCTTCTCTTATGACATGTACTAGCAGATTAACTCTGCTGAATTCAGTTATAAACTCTCTCCCCATGCATGCAATATGCTATAACAGACTTCCAGTAACCATATTTGTCCATTTTGAGAAGAGTGGGAGACAACTCCTTTGGAAAGACACGGATAGTAAGAAGCATGGTGAATGCCTAGTAAATTGGAGCTGGTGTGCAGACCAAAAGAAACAAGGGGTATGGGTGTTCTAAATCTTAGAATGCAGAACAAGGCATTGCTCATGAAAAATCTACACAAATTTTACAATCATCAGGAAATCCCTTAGGTCAATGTTATTTGGTAGGCATGTTATAGAAACTAGACGACACCCCGCGCGGTGCTGCGGTAATCTTAGTTTGTAATATGAGAAGAAAAGTGAGGAAGTGCCGAACTTTTAAAGAAAATAAGGATTGTTGAAGGAAAATGATACTACGACAGCATACATGTCTTTGTATTCCTGAATAATTTGATCCGAGGAGCAAGGTATGCAGTAAAATATTGGTAATTTAAGGAGGAGAAAGTTATAAAGAACAAAGGCCTTTGTTAGCACAAATGGATGTTATCAACATGGTGAAACCAGAAATTACTGATACGGTGAATCAGAACACCACAAATAATATCTAGGAATGAAAAAGAAAACTACATGCTGATATATGCTAAAAGGATATTATATAACCAACGATTCAAGCTTATGAAAAAGAAAACTACATGCTGATATATGCTAAAAGAAAACTACATGCTAATATCTAGTGACTTGAACTAAATAAAATAACAGATGCATCCGTTGAAAGTTGAACGAAATTCTTCAGGATCAGGAATCTTTATTACTAATCTTGTGCAGTATGCACTCTCTAACAACAAACCAGAAGGAATGCACTGCAGTTGCATAAGCAGTTCCGTGTTGCAGATCATGTAGTGTGATTTCTTAGAATTCCTTGATTTAAAATATTGACTGAAGAATTGCCAACTTATTATCCGAAGAAATAGAGAGAAAAATCACTGGCATGAAAACAGAAAGAAGTTAGAACCAATAGCCTTGATGTACGCCTTGATCAATATCTCAGTACTCGAGTTGATAAATGATCGATCATAGAAGTAACATATGACCCCGGTGATGTTATTGGCACTTTTATCAGTTGCTTATTATTCCAGGCAGTAGCACGCTGCTAGATATTGGAGTAGATGACATCCATGGCACTCCAACAGGCAACAGCAAGAAAAGAGGATGTCCAACCTGGCCTGCCCGGTGTATGCCAAGCCCGTCCGGCAACATAAGCCAAGGACCTGAAAAATAACATGTTGAGATGGTGGCACCAACTGAAATCTAGAGAGGCAGCGCTGCAACAATTCAACAGCCGGGAGATATTTACAGAAGCAGAGACGTCTGCAAGCGAGAAGATGATCTGTAGGCGGGGCATCTGCAAGCGACCGCTTAGATGCCTTATACGGGGTTGTCGTTGATGGCTTTCTGCTGGAGATGGTGGTGGTGCACTCTTCGTCCAAATCATGCGACCGCTGCGCTCAGCTGATCTGAATCGGAGAGTTGTCGTCTCATACACGAGCGGCATAACGGCGACACTGATATTCGGCACATGGCGGACAGCCGGACAGAAGCGCAAGTGGAGTGGCATGGCATGGCATGTGAGGAAGATGTGACAACGGGGTTGATTGAGGATGCAGGAGGCATATGAGGGTGTAATATTAGGAAGGAAAGGAGAGTATTTATGCATAAAAGTGGTTTACGGGGGGAAACGAAGAGGCTGCCGCCTGATCGCCTGCCTGGTGATTGAGTCTCATATCACTTCGTTTCCAATGCGGGAGCGAGAAGATGAAGAGAAAAGTAACGCTTAAAAGACCATACAGCCGCCGGATAGCCCAGGCTTGGGAAAAATAATAAAAGAACACATTACCATAAAATCTGAGTTGGGTGATTGGTGGGACCGCTGAGGTGGCATAGCTGCATGTTTAGAGAAATAGGTTAGTGGGGGTGAACTTCTTAGTTATATAGGATGGTTCCCCTCCCCACTCATCCAATGGTAATGGCTCATTCTGGTGGAAGGATTGTCTCTATTTCTTTGATTCTTATAAAGAAGCCAAAAATCACAACATGCAAGGTGAAAAATGGAACATCCATTCATTTATGGAAGGATGGTATCAGAGAAGATGACCTGCCCCAATTATTCTCTTTTACCAAAAGCAAAATGTCATCATACCAAAATGAAAGTTCTCTCCCCTAAAGATAGATATGAATTATTCAACCTTCCTCTCTCAGTTACTACGTATTAATGGCTACATGGCCTTCAAGAGGAAATCCTAGAGATGGAAACTACTCAGGATAATGATCAATGGAATCTTATATGGGGTGGTCAGCAATACTCCACAAAAAAGTATACATACATCTCATGGGTGAGCATGACACTCCAAAAACCATATTGGATATTTGGAAAACATGTAATCTCCCTAGGAAAAAAATTATTTGCTTGGCTGCTTCTATATAACAGACTTAACACAAAAAAATTGATGACAAGAAAAAATTTCTATGTGGCTTACAAAGATTGCATCCTATGTGACACATGCGACACATGTGAGATGAAGCACTTCTCCATCTATTCTTTGAATGCTCATTCAGTCAAAGCTTTTAGTGGGCAATTGGTGCGGACTAGAACACTGAATATGACATCTCAAGTATGATCACTGAAGCTCAAGAGAGATACTTCATGGAGTTCTTCATGGAAATCACGATTACAAGATGTTGAAGCATATGGGACCAAGGAAATGGAGCTATCTTTGATGAGAAAATTCCATCCTTGCAGCAATGCATAATTAAATTGAAATCATATGTTTGTACCATTATGCATAGAGCCAAGCCTAGCCTTAAGGAAGGAATGCAATCCTGGCTTGATGCCCTATGGGGTCATGTAGTAATTTTTAGAACTTATGCACTCTCCTATGTAAATATTCGATATATAAATGAAAAATGACACAATAAAGATCCTTTCCTACTGCATCTGTGTCAAAAAATGAGGAATTTTTCTATAAATAAATAAGGAGCACATGAGCAATTCTTTAAATATAGTGCACAATTTAAATAGGGGACATGATAATCAAGATCTTAATATGATATTTTATTAGGAACCAAAAGATTGTACCCCATATTTAACTAGTAACTGCACGTAATTACCAAAAGATGTAGATTTGAACAATTTAACTAGATGCCTACAAATTAAGCTAGTTCGATAGTACCCCAATATACAATATACAAATTTAACTAGATATAGTAAGTTACTAGATCTTGACTAGTAACTAGAAAATGCTAATTTTACTAGATGTAAACAAGTTAGTAGATCTTAATCCTAGATTTTACAAGTACCATAATATAAAACTTAACTATCTATTTAATTACATATAACTAGTAACTACAAGATTTAACCCTAGATGTTTCTAGATTAAACTAAAAAGACCATAACATAAACACACCTATAAGTATGCTACAAAGATGGCTTGCCTCGAGCCATAATTGTTGTCAACATCCCCTTAGCATTGTTAAGGACGGAGAAATGGTGTTAGTGAGGAGTTATTAGCCAAACAAGTGATGATGGTAGAAGCGGCTTCAAGCGAATCTATACACTCCAGTGGAAACATTTGATTATTATTTATTTGGCAGTGTTGACACACACATGTGTCATCCCCTTGTTGAAGTTGGTGACTTGAAGTTCAATTTGGAATAAAAATCCCGAGATCAATCTATAGTTGGAAACCTCATCGTCGTCGCACGTGCGGGGATTCTTTTTTGAAGGATGTGCCTAGGAGTTGCGTATTTTGTTTTTGATTCTGCCTTCTACCATATGGTTGGTGGTAGCCTGTTGGATACTGCCACTAGGATAGAGGTCATGGCATTGTTTTACTTTTTAATTTTTGTACGGTTGTGTTTTTGTGGTTTAACCGGCTTTAATAATATATGGTGTACGCATCAATCGATGCAGATGACGGATTATCCTTTGGGAAAAACTTAAGTTGTTCTTCTCTTTTGGAGGCTTAATTGGCTTAAGGTCCTTATACAAGGCAAGAAGCTTTTTTGACATCACAAACAACAGTTGTTCGCAAGATCGTGACTTGCAAGGGAATGATGGGGAAAAAGAAACCCTAGCCTCGTGCGTCGCTCCTGCGGTGCCTTATGCAGGTTAAATGCATCCATTCTCTTTGAAGGGTGAATGGGCGGACACGAGAGGACGCGCACGCTGTCCGGCCCAACACAAACTTGACCCAAATTTGGTGCATGGGTAGGTCGGTCTGGATGGGTAGGACTGCTGATGGTACACCATCGACCTCGCGTCTGGCCGGACCAATCTAAACACAGCCGAACCATTTGTGTCGGCCCGCTAGAGATGCCTTAGCTAGCTCTTGAGGGATAAGCATGAGCTAGGATGCTACCTTCTAGCTAGAATAGTAAACTAATTCTCGAATAATGGATTTAGGTCCCATGGACCATGCAGCCCTGTTTTGTATTTTTTTTTGAAAATTAACATTTTCAAGTTTCAAAAATCCCAATATAAAATTCCAGATGTTGCCAATGCCGTATTCTATGGCCATGTAAAATCTCAGTGTGAAATAGTTTGTATTTCGACCTAAACCAAAATGTGAAATACTAACCAGCTGGGAGGTTTTTAAGTTTACAACTGTTCACCATCGCAGATCTGAAAATTTGTCTTTTTACACAGCCCAAAATACATAGTATGGGTCAATTTTTTGCACACAGGTAGAAGTCATGGTTATCTACATGCATAATTTTTCTATGATTTTTTAAAAACTTCAAAATGTCAATTTTAGATAAATTAAAAAACCGAGCTCCATGGTGCCTGGGAGGCAAAACGACGTGCTCACTAATTCTAGCCTATTTTGCACTCTGATTTTTTTTGCCTACTTTGGTTTGCCGATGGTAGAAAAAATGACATGTAAAAGTTTAAAAATTATAAGTTTAATATTAGTGTTTGAGGCACTAATAAACAACTTCTAGTTGTATAAATGGTACATTACAAAAAATGTAACAATACATTAGTGTAGATGAAAAATAGTTTGTACTAATGAAAAAATTAAACAATTCGAAACATAAGTTTATCGTTTGTGGAAGAAACCATGACTAGTGGCGAAAGAACACTTGGCAGTATCCTTTAAAAAACACTTTGAGCCAGTTGAAAAAATACACGAAGAGGAACAAATTTGATGCCTCTCTAACAAACTACAGCTATGAAGGACATATTTCAGTCTAAGTGAAACTATGTTCTAGTCTGCATGGAGCAAAATTCTATTATCCAAGGAACAAAACACCTACTAGTGGGCAAAAAATTTGAAACAAATTTTAAGTGCACATGGAGGAAATCAAGAATAAAAGGGGAACCAGGCAGACACAAGGTTTATATATTTGAGGATCAAAAATCACAAATACCAGCAAGAACCGATTTTAAGAGTGGGATAAATAATACTAAGTCATGGAACAAATGACAAGTATAAAAAGGAACACAAATTTAGACTAAAGTAGATCAAAGTTTATACATACGAGGAAGAAAAGCCACAACTAGTAACATGACATTATTTTTAAACCGAGTGGAACAAAAAAATACCATCACTAAACAAATCACTAGTATTGAACAAGCATTTAAAACAAGAATAACAATGTTTATACATATGAGGAACAAAAATCACAACTACTAACAAGATACAATTTTATACCGAGTTAACAAAAAAAATAAGTCATGGAGCAAATCAAGAGTATAAAAAGGAACAAAAATTTAGACCTAGCAGAACAAAGTTTATAAATATGAGGAAAAAATATTACAACTACTAACGGGACACGATTGTAAAAGAGTGGAACAAAGTTAATAAGTCATGGAACAAATAAAGCATATAAAAAGGAAAAAAAATTTAGACCTAGTAGAACCGAGTTTATATATATGAAGAAAAAATCACAACTACTAATGGGACATGATTTTAGGCTGAGTGGAACAAAATTATTATAAGTCATGGAACAGTTACCGAATGTAAAAGAGACAAAAAAAATAGACCAAGTAAAACAAAGTTTATACATATGGTGAAAAAAAAACCAAATACTACTGACAAGCCATGATTTTAGACTGAATGGAACAAAAAAAATGCCATCATGAAACAAATCATGAGTATAGAAGGAAAACAAATTTAGACCAAGCAGAGCAAAGTTTGTACATATGAGGAATAAAAGTCACAACTACTAATTGGACACGATCTTAGAATGAGTGGAACAAAAATTTATAAGTCATGGTTCAAATATCGATTATAAAAAGGAACAAAAAATTATACCAAGTAGAACAAAGTTTATACATATGCGAAACAACATTCACAAATACTATTAGGACAAGATTTTAGACTGGGTGAAACAAAAAATTTACCACTTGAAAAAATGAAGGAAGGAAAAGGAGATAAATAAACATCTTGGAAAAAAAGGATTTTGAAAATTTTAAGAAATAAATGGAAAATATTGAATAGAACTAAGAAAAAATTAAAAGAGAAAAAATAGAAATAGAAATAAAAACATGCCAAACAAAAACAACCAATAAAAATGAAATAGAATACGCTACTAAACAAGAAATTACTCGTGTTGAGGGCGATCGATCGAAGCGAACGTAGAACGCAAAGCTAACATGACTAGTCCACCACCAAACGCCCTTAAGCAAACGGTGGTACCTGGCGCGGAAACTACTCCCGGGCGCGCATCATGCCCTAAGAAGCAAAATCACAATTAATGGAACAAATTTTTAAAAAAATCGGAAACATAACTTCTACAGTCGGTGAAAAAAAACCACAACTATACATGAGAAAATAGTGGAACGCGTCACACCATAAGAAATATTCTTTAAAATAATATGGAAAAAACATGGAAAAAGAAAATTGACTTAAATTAAATAGAAAACCTAGAAAAAAAGGAACAAGGTAAGAATGCGTGCGCGAAATCGATGGAAAGCGGGAAATACAGACGAGACTGTTGCAATGTGCAGGCTAGCTGGGCCGGCCCAGGAGTAAAAGCGAAACGGTGCTGGTAGCTAGCGTACGCGGCCCGCTAACTCCGCAAACCGCCTGAAAAAAACATTAGGAGCGCTCCGTCCCAATCCCCGACCCAAATCCCCTCCTCTCCCTCCAGATCGGCGGCGCCCTCCCCGTCGATGGAGCCGCCAGGACGCGGCGCAGCGGAGGTTCGGCTCTACCGGAGGACCTCTCACGGTGCGGCGCTGGTGGATGTAGCTACGCTCGAGCTGGTTGCTCCTCCTCGCCTTCTCGAGGTCGGCGACGACCCCGAGCCTCCCGTTCAGGAGGCCGACGGCGACCTAGGTCGCGGCGCGGGTCTCTACCTCGCCCTCCTCCAAGACGGTCAGGTGGTCGACGTCGCCCGACTGCTACCGTACGCTGGTGAGGCGGCGGGGGAGGAAGACCACGCCCAGGATTACTTCCTGACAGGATCCAATACAAGCAACGACGACTGCCTCGCCCGATGGACCCGCGACGACAGGGTCTTCCAGTACGGGAAGGGCAGCAGCGACAGCGACAGGGATCACGAGAAGGGCAACATCGACGAGGATGACTGGATTGGCAGATCCACCCGCCACGACAGGGTCATCGAGTACTGGAAGAGCAACACCAATAGGGACAGGGATCACGGGAACAGGAGCAGCAGCAGCAGTTGTGACGACGACGACTGGCTTGCCCTACCCACTCGCCAGAGGAAAGGAGCAAGGCAAGAGCAGCAGCAGTAGCAAGGAGCACGGCAAGAGCAGCAGGAACAAGCACATTAAGTTCAATGGTGAGGAGCAAGTCGACAATACAAGCGATGATGATTGGCTTGCCCGACCGACCCGGCGCCGCAGTAGCAGTAGTGATAGGGGAAGCACTGAGGCGGATGATGATGATGGAGATAAGGAGGACAAGAATTGCCGTGGCTTGGCTTCAAGTTATGGATGGGCTGAGGATGCTTTTTCAGCCCCGGGAGCGCTTAGAATGTGGCAAGACCCATCAAAATCGAGCAGTTCGAGTGAGGATAATGACACCGAACGAGAGGATAACAGTGATAAGGGCAGCATTGCTGATGGTGATGAAGATGAGGAGGATAACGAGACTTATGATGCTCTGTCCTTCCCGGGAATCGATGATGACATCAATGATGGGGGAAGCGACAATGCTGATGCTGCTGATGATGATGAGTCGAAGAGTCAATCTGTAGAACTGAAGATAAGATTATGGCTGGCCAAAAACCATCTGCGGATCAAAATTTTCAGTGAGTTTCTTTGTTAAATCCCTCTGATGTCTACTGTTCAATTTAGAAATCCTCTAGCAGGTTGACTAGAGTCTTAAGTTTATCGTCGTAGACAAAGAACAGCATTCATATGTTTGTGATCTATGTCTGTGGCAGTTTATGGTGTTAGAATTTCACCTCGCTAAGAAATTACGATGTTCTCATTTTGCTGCTAGAAAATAGATCAGAGCAGCTTACATTGTAGTCAGGGAGTCTTAAATTTCACTTCATTAGTGATGCGCTTATTTTTCACCAAATGTTCAGAGGATTACCTTCCCAGCTATGTATCAATATTATTGAGAATCAATCCCGTTCCAAGGAACGTGCTAGAATTTGATGTTGGAGTTAATATTAGTAGAGCTTAATGTTAACCCATCTTACTCGAGTAGTTTTGTGCATGTATTGAACTCCAAGAAGCTAAGACGCCTACTGTAGCAACATATTTCATGTATTGAGTAAATTTTGGATTGTGTATAAATAATCTTTTGAAATGTATATCCTAAGTTATCACAACTTGGTGGAGTTCTTGGTTGTTTGTCCAGACCATGTATATTGTATTCTTGAGATTTCATATCAAATACTGCAGTGTTATATTTGTTACCATTACTAAAAGAGGAATAACTCAGGGCTCAAGCTGTGTCGGACATGTTAGTTTTCATGCATATCATGACATGCACCATGCCCCAGAGTAATTGCCACTGTAGTTGTTTTGCTAGCTATTGGCCAAGACCAGTATTTCAAACAGTCGCCAGGTCCTTCTTTATATCCTGAGAATACGTGTGTTAGGAAGATTTATGTTCGAAAGTCCAAACCTTTTGGTATCAGTATTAAAATATTTGTTGTGTTTGTTTTTGGCCAGTTTGTAGAAAGTGGATATCAACAACGGTTTATCGTCTAACTTGGACCAACCACCAAGAATTAGAAGAATTATTTGAATCCTCCTTCAAAATGGATATAGGTGCTCCGGTCGCTACAAACACGGTGAGTCCATATTTGTATATTCTGCAAATGTCTTTACAGTTTTTGATATAAATTTGTAATTAAGTTTGGTTTCCTATACAGGTCTTCAGGATCCGAGATTGTGTGATGGATTTTGGGGTTCTTATGGTCTGTATAGTTATTATCTTAGCCTCTTAAATTCTTACTTTTTAACACCATATTGCATTGTTTGGTTGTCTAATTTGCAGTTTCAAATTTGTAGATTGATACTCCAAGTTTTGGTGAGCTGGTTTCAGAGTTACAACCTTCAATTAGAGACTTTAAATTTTGCCAAAAACTTGGTATGTATTCTTAATGACACTGTTCATTAGCAATATTTTTTTTTGCGGATCAGAGAGCTTTATATATTAACCGACAAGAGTTCATTAGCAATGTCTATTTCCCAGTATTCACGGTGTAGGGGATTGGGTAGTAGATATGTTAGGGACTTACGGCAGGACTAACAAGGGATGGGATAGACTAGATAGCTTAGTTTCTCATTGCTTGATTCAGCCAGTTACATGCTATTCCTTTATATAGGAGGAGACTAGCATGATCCACAAGTCCGATCTCAATGCGAAAGCAAGCTAGAACAGGGCATCACCATTTAGTAACTAAAACCACCAATATACCCACCTCTTCGTCCTTAAACCATCTATTTGTATTATAAGCAAGGATATAACAAAAACCATTTTCACTTTAATATGTTTAATAATAGGTGCAGTGAGCACGGCCCAATAAATTCTGTTACTAATAGAGTGAATCTAGCCCTAAATGAAGAGCGTGTGCGAGAGCGTGAATAAAAAGGACGTTAACATTTATACCTGCTTATTGTTTGTAGGTGGGGAGGCAGAATGCCGAGTTTTCAAGGTCTTATCCAAGGGTTGCAAGTTTGCCGTAAAGACAATCTGTTTGGATGAATATTGTAGCATGGAACCTAGGTAAAGTTGTCATAATCTCAATTATATTCTTACTAGCACAATACCAGTGTGTTGCTACGGAAAATACATATACCATATACTCCCCTATTTTTATTTACCATGCATTCTAGGTTCAGTTAAAATTAAGTTTTATAAAATTTGACCAATTATGTAGCAAAAAGTATCAACATTTATAATATCAAATTTATAAATAATCTCCATGAAAATTGGAATTGCCCTAGGTGACCACATGTTGACAATTTTTCTCATATTATTACTTTTATTATTAATTCAAACGTGTTTGATTTACATCTTCCCTGGAATCTAACCCAGTCTATGAAATTCAGACTACTAAGAGGTATTTTATTGATTAACTGATAAACCTTGAGTATTTGACAGAAATAATAATTCACAAGCAATTTGATATCAGGCTTAGTTAAATCATGGATATACGTATTTCGTAAAAAAAAGACATATGTGCACATATATGAGAAGTGCTCGCTTTCATTATTACAACGATGCAGCACATGTGAATGTCCTCAAAACAATCAGCACCCGTCTCCAAAAAAAAAAGATCAGCACTGAAGCCTTTTTGCTAATTCGTGCAGCTGATGTGCACTCAGGTGCAGTATCACCGTGTTTCCAGCTTGTTCGGTGGAAGTAAGCCAGATGAGAGCAGGTCTCGAGCCAGTTTGTCCGGGGAGCCGCGTCGGGGACGGATGCTGATTGCTGAGCCCTGGGACAGCCCAAATCTCGGTAGTGGCCAGCGCCCTGGCTATTTCTCCTGCATCCCATGTTGGCGGCGCCCGCCCACCGCTTGCATCCCGCAAATTCGGCGGCCTGGTCCGCCTGGTGGCAAGTTCCGGGGAGCCCTGATCTTAGCTTCTCTGGCAGATGCCGTCAATGAATCCAACGCTAGGCAACAGTATGTCCAGGCCGACCGCGGGATCTTGGGATGGCGAACGCGACAGGTGACCGACGCTAGATCTTCGCATGCCGGCCGCCACGCGTGGCCGTCGACGGGAGCTCAGGCTGGTCGCAGCATCACGCGGCTAGCGGTGAGAGCTCGATTGGCCGTTCGGGAGATGGGAAGGGGATTGGGAAGTTTTGGACTTCTCCCAAATCCCCATCTCCAAGTCCTGCTCCGCTCGTCAACCTTCGATGTTTCTTTCCTCCCGGTCGGGATGTATCAAGAAAACGTTTCGGGATAACTCACCGAAAAGCGTATTTTAGGTGAATTGAAAGCGTACTTGCGAGCCACGGACCATACCTGTAGCAATATTATTAGTAGAGATTCTCTATATCTTATATGGATGTTTATCTGTATTCAGAGAGGTCGACATTATCTCAAGCTTAAAAGATAAGCGTGTTATGGCCTTTTATCAGGTATTCCTGCAAGAAAATCTAATGCAATAATACTTGTTTTTTTCATGACTTCTGATTTTTCCCTTCTATGCTAGGCATGGATAGAGCCTTGGAGTTACAAAGGGCGGCCTGTAGCAGATTACATTTTTATTCTTTTAGAGCTGTGTGAAAGGTGTGTTGCTATATTTAACAGAATTTCCTTTGTAAAAATCATGGTAACCTATTCATGTATGCGTTTTTTGTTTGCATGATTGTGTTTGTTCTTGAGGTATCAATATGTATGTTTAGTTTGTGAAATGTTTATTACCTGCATGTTGTTTTCATCCAAAAAGCAAGTTTTTTGCTTGTTGATTGTTTGTTCGTGAACTAAATTTTGAGAAATGAACGTTTGATGCAAAGGAAGTAGTACTAGTTTTTGATTGTTAATTGATTTTGTCTGCACAATGTCCATTTTAATTGCTTGAAATGCAAAATATGATTTAATTTGATTTTCATAAAAAACATGAAATGTTGATGGCAGTGATAATTATTATTCAGTGCTGAATGCTACATTTTGTCCACGTATCACATGATTGCATAAAGGCTTATGTGACTTGATGATTTTCTTCCACATTCAAAAAGTAGCAAGAAGTAGTTTCAGTCATACACTTATGCTGGAATTACCAATTCCTCTCATTGTTTAACTTTTCGGTTTCTTCCTGGCAGCACTCTTAAGGAGAAGCTCAAGCCTGAAAACTTCAAGGATATTGTGGATAGATGGTTCTTGTTCGAAGAAATGGTGAAGAGTGTCAAGGCGATTCACGGCGAGTTCATAATCCACCGTGACCTCAAGCCAGATAATGTCTTCTTTGGTGCAGATAGGGGAATTCGGATTGGAGATTTCGGAGACGCATGCATCGGGCGAGATGCATTTGGAAAATCTGGTGGTACACCAAACCTGGGGACTGAGAACTATGCCGCACCAGAGCTGGAAAGTGCCGAAAAGATCACAGAGAAGGTATGACTGTGACAAATCTGCCATTTGTTTGCAAGTAAAAGCTGATTTTTGTTGGTTATTTCTTGGTAGGCTGATACGTACCCTTTGGGTGTGATGTTTATCGAGCTATTCACAACATTTACTACCGCTTTTGGAAGGCTTCGGTTACTTGGGGATTTGAGAAAGGAAGGACTTCGAGATGATTGGGTAGGTGATTTGGTTGGTGACCATGAGGGTACGCATGGATTGGTAGAAAGAATGGTTGCGAGTGAACCAGCTTACCGGCCGTCTGCAGCAGAAATTTTGGTAGTGGCTTGTTGGTGCTTTCTCATGGTTTTGGTACCGAGGAATTTGTTGATTAAAATATTCCTTATTCGTGTGCAGGAATTTATTCAGCGGTAGTTGGACGTCTGTGAGAGATGAAGATCAACATCTACCAGGTGTGCGCGTCAAGACGAAGCGTTGTGCACAAATTCAACTGTACATAGAAAGTTGCTGCTACCCAACCTCTTCCTGTAATGGCTTGTATTCACCCAGAATAGATTGAGTTTCTGAGAGGACCACACCTTCGTTGCTGTTTCATGCTCGGTGAAAGAGTACCATGCTTTGCCCTTCTGCATTTGACTGGCCTGCCAGGATCTGGTGTATGCCTGTGAATGGATGTGGGTTGTTGGAAACGCAACCATTATCTAACACAGTTTGCAATTTTAGCTTTCTGCTCAAGTCATGTTATCCATCTCCTGAAGTGTACCAAACTTGGATATATTGTTGGTTTGTTTGTAGAGAGTGAAGTGCAGTAATGACAGGTGCAATTTAGTCCAGCGATGTGAGAAACTGTATCTCGACCCATTGGACTTTATCACACAGGCTGTTAACACATTATTGCTGTACATACATACAGAGTTTCCGTTTGCTGCTTTTCAACCATACTATCCACGAAACTTTCTGGCCTTTTTCATAGCATCAAGTGTGTAAAAGACAAACAAATAAGCAAGGTATACCACAAGACTCAAGCACATGCACCGTTCTTATATAAACACTGAATTAATGAATCTGACAATGGTACAAACATCTATTCTTGCTCCACTTTGTCATCGATGCACCACATCCGCGCCGGGGTTGGCTGCCTTTGACGGCGAGAAGCTGCTGCTGTAACAGGAGGCGTTCTACTACTACAGCCTGCTCGACCACATCCGCGCCGGGGGTTGGCTGCCTTTGACGGCGACCGCCTCTTCCGTCCAGGGCCGCGCGCTCGGCAAGTGCATGCGACAGCACCTCCGCCACCGCTTCCGCGTCATCCACGGCCGCGAGCCCAAGTCCTTCACCGCCAACGGGCTGGCGCTCGACACTTGGACGGCCAGGACTCGAGGATAGTACTTGCCAGCAGCAAGGGCGGGCTCAACGAGTAGCGCGTCAGCGTCTGGGACGCCACCACCAAGTCCATGGCGCGGTGGCGCCGGCCGCAGCCACAGCGACGTCAAGCGCGGGCGGCACGTTCCTGCGCATCAGCCGGAGCCACCCGCACACCTATAGACCGACGACCCACGACGAGGAAGACGCCGGTCGTCGCCTCTACAACGCCTAGCCCCGCCTCCTCTCTCCCTTCGCTGTGCCGCCTCGAGCTCCACCGACCTGTTTCACCTCACCACCAAGTAGCGCCGCTGTTCCACGATCCTCTGTCCCGGACGCCACCTCGCGACACTGCTCCACCCGCCTCATCTTCTTCCCGTGAACGCCGCAGCATGCTGCCAGTCACCCGAGCTCCGTCGCCGGTGCTTCGTCCCCGCGTGCCTCCAGACCGGCCGCCGCTGGTCGGCTGGTGTCCTCAGCCCGACCGTCGAGCGCTCCGCAGAACAGGGGAAACGGAGGAGAGCTACGGACTGGTTTGTCCTGGTCAGAAGAATGGCAGGAGGGCTTTGGGAAAATACATCGATGCTCTCGGGTGCCTAGCACCCATGACATCTAAAAAAAATTAACGGAAGTTTTTTTTTTTAAATTCAGAAAATCAAAGGTGATTAAGTATTATACTTGTATAAAAATATCTTGCGAAGAATTACTAGCATTGCACCCTAGGTAAAAAGACAAAATCGACATGCCAATATGCAATATCCATTCATGCTATATTTGTCATAGATTTATCTTTTTTGGCTAGGATACATGGGGAATTATTTCCAGTGTGGACATATGGCTCCCGAGCTCTAGTGAGCTTATTTTTTGAAAAAATCAAAAATGGTATTTAAAAGTATTTTAAAAATAAAATTAAAATTCTAGATGTAGATAATTATAAGATCTACTAATATGAAAAAATTCAAGTTCAAATTCATTGTATTTGAGTCTCAGAAAAAAGAAACAAATGTGCAGATCTAAGTGTGATGAACAGTGCATATTTTCAAAGTTTGGAATTTTGTTAGATTTGTCTTTTTCTATAGCCTAGAATACACAGAATTTTAAGCTGAAAGTTTGCAGGATTGTAGATCTCAAAGTTATTTACATCCAGAATTTTTATTTGATTTTTTTTGGAAACTTTTAAATGATTTTTAAGTTTTTTTAAAAAAAAGCTCACTAGAGCTCGGGAGCCATTTGTGGTTTCCGGAACCCAAATATTTTTAACGCAGATCAGGTGACATGCAAACAGCATGTCACGATGTAACTCGCAGGCACACATCCGCCCTTCCTCTAGCATCCAACGCATGAAAACATTCCAAGGTCAAAATAAGGGTCCAGCTCCCAGACTTAACAGGTTTTGCACTAAAAAAGCTCAAAACGCTCCAGACTACGCTCCAGACTTACAGTATATGTTATACAGATAGTAATCTGTAGCTATGTCGACAGTAGAAACAACAGTTTTGAACAATATAGATTACTAGCACAATACCCGTGCTTCGCCACGGGTCAATAAATAAGAAAATCTTTTGCCGTGTCAGACTCAACTTTCTTGAGAATCCGCAGCACGTCGCAAGCCCACACGGGGGCTTGTCTGATGAGACTAATCTAATCCTCGGTCGATCGATCCAACTATAGAGATTTGGACCGTAACATCAAAATTCGTTTTACCACACATATTCCACACGGAAATGCTTGTGTGTTGCAACAATTGTGATATAATTCGATATGTGCTTGCAAACCTTGAATGCTATATGACGTAATTTTTATCTCTCAATCTCTTTGGTTTTTAGTTTGTACCGCATTTTCAGTTCTGCTAATGATTTAGTTCTCATGATTCATTGTACATCAATCCTATCAGGATTGAAATTCTGACAATAAAACTCTACACTACACCGGACAGATGCAGAGTTTTGGCTGCCTTTATCATACTATAGGTACTAATTAGTGTTTGACATGATATTCACTCTTAGGTCACAAGTGAACATATACTCCCTCCGGTTCAAAAAGGATATCGCAAGTTTATTTAAATTTGGATGTATCTATATACTAAATAGTGTCTAGATACATCCGAATTTAAATAAATTTGTGACATCCTTTTTGGACCGAAGGGAGTATTATATTCCTCTAAACTATACCGGGGAGCTGGGAATTGATATACCGGTGGGATTCCCGGAAGAAGGCCAACACCAATCAACTTCATATTTCTGCCTCCTGTATAAACGAAACATCAAGTATTAGTTTCTAGCAATCAAAATGTAAACCACATCCAATGATTCTAAGTGATATGTTGGTGCAATTAGACACTACCAGAATCTCTAGCAGAATACGGCGTCTACACCCACATCAACCAAAATTGACGGGTTGCATTGCCTCACTGGTGTTGCTTTGAAGCAGCGCTGTGTGCAAACCTGTGCTGGTGTTTTCCATTACATCTTGGCCGCTCAAGGGCCAGCAGAATTTGCGGAAAAGGATACCGTTCCGGCAGCCAAGGGCAGAGGGTGATGGAAGGAGAACAACCCCGGCGGCAGGACGGCATCGGACCACCCAAGGTTTCCCCACGACGACTCCTACGCCGGCCGTAATCGTGGATGCGATGCCCGCTCCGGAGTCTGGACGACGGCGGATCACTGCCTGGTTTCCACGTGGTCAGAGACAGCGATAGCTCTGCTCGTGAGAAACACGACGAGGAAGGCCTGGAACCGCCCGCGCCATCGCCGGTGGCACCTGCGCTCGCGAGAGATCTTGGCGTCTGGGCTCTGTCGCGTGGAGGGACGGAAGACGTACCGCCAACCATACCTACCATCATCGGCATCGGCGCCTGAGCATCGGGAACCACCTTGGTAAAGAGGGGCAAAAAATAAAATCCTCCCAAGGAAGGGGGAGATTTCAGGAGAGCACCTCCGCCGATTACGACTGATTCCTTTTTCCAATTTGTAATCAATGGGCTAGGTTGTATTAGGAACAGACATTGATGGCATTGGAGACAGGGTGGGGACTGGGGAGCGGCCACGGTGAGACGGAGGGAGTGCAGGGATCGACAGCGATGGTGCTGGAGGCATCTAGGCGGGCGATTGCCTGCTCAGCCCTGAGTTGTGGCCTCGTGGGTGGAGGATTGGAGTTAATTGCCTGCGTGCTTATTATGTTTTGGTAGGAATCGTTTTTTGACTTATGGGTGACAGTGGTAGGTAATTTTATCAGTCGAAAGCGTACTTTGGTTGGACGAAAGCGTATTTTACGGACACGGACCATACCTCTAGCAATATTATTAGTAGAGAAAAGATAAACATCAGTCTTTTAGCCTTAGACAGTACCAAAAACAGTCATATATATACCATTTGCAATCAGATTCAGAAGAAATTCAGACATGCCATTCATCAATATTTAGATTCGGATAACCCACTTCATCACAGGAAATTTAGATTTAGACAGGCCATTTGACTTGTACACTTAGGCCCCAAAACACTATAATTAGCCCAAAATACTACAGTTAACTATGTCCAAAATACTACTAGCGAGCTTGCACGCTAGAACAGGTCATCCTCATCGCAAGGTGGAGCCGTCAAGAGCTGGGTGAAACTGACAATAGCATTGCACTCTTGAAACTCCAAATTTACTCCATTGTTGTTGTCACACTTCTCCACTTGTACTTGAGGCTGTACATCCTTCTTCTTTTTCTGCACACCATCCTTCTTTTTTTGCACACCATCCTTCTTTTGTTGCTGCCAATGAAAATTATAGTAATTAGTTTACAAATGAAGAATAACAACATATCATGTACCAATTGCAACATACATTTTCTCCCTTTTTGGTCGGTGCGGTAGCTTTCAATGGTTTACGCTTCCCCTTGAGTAACTTATCAAGCCAAGTTTTCTTTCTCCTTAATTTTGATGGCGGAACCTCTTTTTTCTTCAGCCGTGCAGCTCTAAGCAACTCATCTGTTTGCTGCACATTTGGATCAACATTCTCTTTATCTTTATATGGTTCATCCATAGCACTAGTGGGTGCATTGAGTAAATCCTCTATGCTAGAAGCAACGGAGTTAATTGCATTGGCCAATAGCAAACAACACTGTAGAGATCTAGCAGCTTTATGTGCCACATTGTGAAATTGATAAGACAAATCTCTGTATCGAAGTTGAGCTTCAAGTTTTGGATTTTCTACCACGTTCCTTCCTTGCCTATCTTGTATACTTCCATTGCGAGCTTCTCTAGTCCATCTCTTCAAGACATAATGTGTCGACAATGTCTTTATATTCATCAAATCAAGCACTTTTAGACCATGTCCACACAATATCCCTGTCCTATTGAACATTCCACAACTACATGAGACCGTTTTGGTCAAAGGATCACCTATCACTATGCGCTCCTCCTCAAAATCTAAATCACCATGCAAACTCGCAATAGCAACAGCAAATTTGTTATTTCCATCCAATACTCTACAACATGCAGCCATTGATCTTTCATACTCACCTTGGAAAGCTTCAAAAATAATCGGTGTGTACACTTTGCTTGCTTCCACCAATATAGGAGTGAACATCTTAATTCTTGGTATCTTCTTTCTTGCATCGAATTCAGATTCCAATTCCTTTGCTCTTTTTACTTCCACCGTCCTCTCAAAATGCATCAAGAACCGAAGAATATGAAAATCTGATTTCAAATGATTTTTCAACGCATTGTTGAAGCTCTCACTTAATTGTGTACTTCTCACTCCCAAGCTAAAGACATCTCTCATATAACATTTAGCCCATTTTTCCTTCACCTTGTAGATGCTATCTAACCAAGTTTGCTTATGCACTTTGAGCCTCATATTGTCAAACGCTTCTTCAAATGCTGCCTTGTCATCATATCCATACATACAAGCACCAAAATCTGTGAGAATATGAGGCTCTTTTTCTTCATCCTCCACTTCATCCTCCACTTCCACCGGAGTTAAATGTTTAACAGCATTTTGCATGATATGAAAGGTGCACAATCCATGATATGATTCTGTGAATACCTTCTCTATGGCTTTTCTCATTGCTGCATCTTGATCGGTATAGATAGTTCTAGGCTGCCTTCCATTGTGTGCGGCTAGGAATGTCTCAAAGAGCCATATAAATGAGTCGCTTGTTTCATCAAACATCAATGCAGCACCAAAAATGGTTGTTTCTCTAAACTGGTTGAGCCCAAGAAAAATGAACTTCGGTGACTTCAAATAATTTGGCCCAAGAAAAGTGGCAGGTTTGTGGCAATTGAAGGAGGTGATTGTGCTCCAAATGAACTTTGGTGACTTCAAATAATTTGGCCACTCGATCAAATGAAACTATCATCCGAACTTTACAATTAGTTCTTGTTTCAGCTCTAATACGCTTTGGCTCATGATCTGATTGACTTTTTCTTCGAAGGCCTTCATTGGAACAAACAAATCTGCATGAAGTGATCGTTCCATCACATCTGCTTTTGATGGTATTTCTTTTCCTCACATCAAAGCCAATGTGACCGCCATATTCTACCCAAAATTCCCAAGCCTCAGCCGAATCTCTGAACTTCATACCAACTTTTGGTATCCTCTTGACAATCGATCCCATCGCACAACACTCACAATTGCACAACACACAATTCTGCCAAAATCGACAACAGTGTATTCAAATTAGTGAAACAATACAATCTGAACTAAAATCATATATCACAAGTTGAAAACTGAAATTTAAATCCACATGTAATTTTGTCTCACTCTAATTCTATCAAGCTTTGAGTATATTTACAGTACAAATATACGATGGAGTTTGTGCCTGCATCCGATCTAGACTGAACAAGAAAACTACATAGTCTAACTAAAGAAGAGAGGAGACCTGTAAAGATATGGCGCTCGTCCCTGGCTCCTGGTGGCGCTCGTCCCCGGCCAGCGGCTGCGCTCGTCCCCGGCCTGCGGCGGCGCTCGTCCCTGGTTCCCGCGGCCGACGGCGCTCGGAGCGCGCAAGGGCGAGGGCCTCCGGCGAAGCGCGCGAGAGGAGGCGCCGGCGAAGCGCGCGACAGGAGGAGGCGCCGGCGAATCGCGCGCGTGAGGAGGATGAGCCGGCGAATCGCCGCGCCCAGTCCTCCTTTTCCCCGCCAGAATTTCTTGTCGCCCCGCCCGAATCACCGCGCCCAGTTCCTTCCATGATTTGGTCTGCGTTGACCGGTCTGGGAGCATTTTTTTGCCTTGGAGTACTTTCGTGCGTTGGATGGTGAAGGAAGGGTGGATTGGAGGCTGCGAGGCACACGGTGACATGCCGTTTGCATGTCACTTGATCTGGATCCATATTTTTATACTAGTACAATACTTGATCATCTTTTATTTCTAGGAGATTTTTTTTTTCAATTTTAAAATTTCTACGAAATTTGATGTTATAAGGTGCTAGGCACCTGAGAGCCAAAGGTCCGCGTCCGAGGGTTTTGGCAAATTTTCCATGGTGCGCGAGGGGGCATGGCCGTCGTGGGACCCTACTCCACGTCAGCAGAATACGGTAGCCAAATGTACTCAGGACCGTACATGGACATCCTATGCTGTATTGGTACCTTCAAAAAAAAAAGGACTGTATTGGTGCGAACTCTATGTTTCAGGATTGTTTCGGTCATTGCCGGTGAGTTCCTAGATATATTCCACTCTTTTGTATGCTTGAAGAGAAATTAGAAGCTCACCGAAAACAAATATTAGCTTTATTTTGCAATACCGACCGAAACGGTTCTTACAAGTTACAACAGGGGTGTGTTTAGCCATCATCCACTCGGAGTGAACCAGACTTCCAACGGACAACACGTTCCATGGTCTCCTCCACCTGACGGGAAAGCAGCCTCGAGAGTTCGTTTATTCAAGTCATACACCTTCACACCCTTCCATTCGTTACGACGTTTGACGGAAACATTATAGTCTGATAGACGGGGAGTTGTGAAGTAGATACAGTCCGGTTTGAGCTCAGGGAATTCCTTGGTGGATAGGAGACCTGGGTTATTCTGTCCGACAAAAACCGAGTGCCCACGCAGAGCCTTGGCCGAGCTCAACCCTACCATTTTCCGACTCTTCATATCCAGTCTGTCTATTTCAACCCTGACATTGTTTACCTGGTGTCTGTCAAGAATGACACGTAACTGCAGGAGACGACCCCAAGGAGTCGAAACTAAGTACCTCGTGATAACATCATCAATGTCATCGTCGTCCTCGGTGATGATTGTTTCCATCCATGGTTCGCTGGGTCCACCAAAATCCAAACACTTCATTCTCCCTCTCATCGTCACCGCGTAGAACCTTGCGCGGTGGTAGACGCAATCGGCAAAGCTATCATGTCGTCTTCTTATCCTTGAAACTTGGTGCCAACGGGCATCCCCTACCCTCGCAAAAGAGAGTTGCTTGCCATCCAAGTAGATGGCCAAAGCAACTGTGTGACCAGCTGATGGAGGACCCGACAGGACAACCTTGTCGTAGAAACACTCGCCCACTTCGTGCAACTTGTAGACAAGGCCACCCTTGTAATACCCATAGCGATACCCCATGAGGGTCTTCCCTTCATCGTCTCCATAGACCCCCTCGACGCACCAATCAAAACTGATGATCGGCGGGAGTGGAACCAACGCTCCAGTGAAGGGCTTGTAGAGGATGAGGTCAGAGAACTGGTTTGCCATGATAAGCCAGCCATGGGAGGCGCCGCAGAGGGCCACAACCTGGCCATGGGGAAAGCTGACTTTAAGAGTTCTCTCTGCTTCCAGGAGGCTGCGGAGCTCAGAAGCGGCAGCAGGATCCCATAACCCGCGCCGTGCAGGACGCTGTGGATCCCCTGACGGAAGAGGATCCTTCACCAACGACACCAGCCACGGTGTGCGGCGAGGTGGGACACTGCCCGTGGCCATAGAGGCAGATCGCCATGACGGGCAGACAACTCGGAAGGCAAGGGCCTCGGGTAGCTCGAGAAGATGTAGGATACGGATCAGGAGATCAATGGGGAGGTCCGACCAACCTGGAGTTGCATAAGGTCCTGCCATTGTGAAAAATCACGTTAAGATTTTCTTTGAAGGGAAATACAGGTAAGCAGATCTATATAGCCAGGCAAACAAGCCTGTGTTGTTGCCCTCTTGGACAAAAAAGACTCATTAGATGCAGTGAAATAACAAGTATGAAACACAAACTAGGAAACATAGTTGGAATCATATAAGCTCCTCGTGTGTTTGCCTTGAAGAGGATATGGTTGAGCTTTTCAAAGAGCAGAATAAATTTAGGCTCTGTTTGGAAGAGAGAATACAAAACAAAGGAATAGGATTGCAAAAGAATATCATATCTAGCTGAGAAGGATTGTCACTAATACCTTGAAAAACCAAGTGCATACACTAATTCATGCACACAAATAGTTCTAGCTGGGAAGGATTGCATTCTGTAGAAAATAACAACATACACAAATTGTAAATAGAGAACATAATCTACAGCGAAGTGTGTGATTGAGCATCTGGAAAATGTTGTTGCTATGGCTAGGTAACACAACAGGCGGCGACGCTGTAGAGATCGTGAGAAGATAGACAGATTTGGTGCTGCAGACACTTGCTAGTTGAGTTACAGAGTAAAACTTGGCAGCTAGTCTGCCTACTGATAAAACCTGGCGTCACTCTGGACCTAGCACAAAGAAGCTACTCCGAAACAATCTAGCAACAGGTCTGCAATGGCTAACTGAAAGTCATACGGGAAAAAGGAAATCTTATGCAGTTGCCAACTCACCATACCATGCAAAGAGAACATAATCTACACGCGCTGTTGGCTTGAGACTTGACCAAAATTAAAACAGTAGAAGAAATCAACAAATGAAAAGAACCTATTCTGTATGGTTTTCATAATCTTGCTGTATTAAGCTCATTCTTTTTACCTTCGTCAAGTAACATGCCAGTTATTTGTGGAATTGAACTTCATATGTTGCATGTTGTACTTTTTTAAGCTTATAGCTGTACCTTTTTACTTAGTGGAAGAACAATGGTACCAATGCAGGTCATGAACTTACGAATTCAAATAACCTATTTTGTGTGTCCAAGAAGGAAATAATGTGGTCATACACGGTACAGATGGCATGCTGTTCATGAGCTTCCGAATTAAAGATCCTGTTTGTGTGTCCAAGAAGGAAAAAAAGGTGGTGAGGGTTGCGGCAGCAGACTGAAGCAATCCAAGCTTCCAGTGGAGCAGATGGTCAGGTAATATATTATCTTACTAAGTTAATTTACATGGAACTTTCTGTAGGATGTATTAGTCAGGTAAGTTGCTGTCCAGATTTTGCTGCACGTTCATGCAAGTCTGTACCAATTTCAGACCAGCTTCTCTCATGTAGTCAGATGCAAGCTACTATAATTGGAGACCGATCCCGACAGTGTCAGCGGAAGGATGGAGGTCGACCGGGGGACTACCTGGACTTCAGCGAACTATGGCGCTTTGTTTGTAGTGTTGCACAATTAGAAATATTTCTCAACTGTAATATCTCCACTCAGATGACAATCTAGACGCCATGGTACAACTAGCCGGTCTTCAACTCTCTCACCTACATGTCTAATTAAAACTCTAACCGGGCAATAGGAAGGTATGTGGACATAGTTAGTGGTAAATATCGGTGGCCTGGAGTACGGGCGCGGCTAAGTATGCATGCTCATCTATTTAATTTACAGGCAGGCAAAAAAAAAGCTTATTGCGGTATGACCAACATAAGCACGCCAGATCCACCACGCCTAAAAAAGCAATGTGGCGTCCATCTAGTTCGATCAATTTGTTTTTATAATCACAGAGCTAAACACTCAGGTTCTATTGCGGAGAACAAAACCAACATAAAAATTGGATCTTTATGGAATAACAACCTATGGGAATGGCAGGGAAAATCGCATCTTTGCTCCATAAGGGCAAAAAAAACATTGGATCTTAATAGGCGTTGCGGAAAATTAGTGCAGGCTTACCCATAGCATCCTCCTTGGAGAATTCATCAGCGACGGAGATAGCAGGAACGGCCGTGGAAGCTCCTCCGGTGGCCTTCCCCTGATCCGAAGTAGGAGGAAGGGGAACGGGATCACGGGATGCGTGAAACCGTTCGTCACAGAGGGAGATAGCAGGAGCGGATGTGGAAGCTCCCCCGACGGTCTTCTCCTTATCCGAAGTAGGAGGAAGGGGAGCGGGCTGACGGGATGCGTGAATACCGGCGGCCCAGGAAGAAGAACCGGCGAGTGTGGTGGTGGCGACGGCGCACGGTGCGCGTCGCCATGGGAGCGGCATAGGGTTGGGGCTGGGGGGAGTTGGCCGGCCGGCGGCGTAGTGGGGCGGGGGCTGAAAGCGGAGCTTTTTGATTTCGTCGATTGAGTGGGGATCGGTCGCGGTCGGGAAGAGGAGCAGTCAGGGAACAAGAACACAATCCTATATAACACGGAGATTTTTCTGTTTTCTTATCCGACTTGGTCCACAGCCTCATCAACGTGGACCTTCTCCACCGACCGACGCGTGGCAGTCCAGATCTCAAAGCAGGCGATCCCATCAAATTATTCGCATACGTGGTGCAGCAAGGAGTCTAGCTGATTCATAAGTTCAGAATATAGTATATATGAATTTTGTTTCCTCTGTGATACCGATACGGAATTTTGGCGGAAGGTTTCAGTAATGCTAAGCTGATGCGGAATCTAACACTTAATTTTTTTTTCCAACTGGGAACCCCCTTTCCATTAATTTCTCAACGAAAATACAACCAGTTTGAGATTAGAACAACAAAAGCTAGAAAAGAAGAGGGAAACCGAAGGAAATAAAGTTCAACACACACTGGTAGGAAAACCTGCTGTATGATCTCGGCATCGAAGATCATACTACAGGACAAAAAACCTACCACCTAAACTACAACCAACACCGAGTCCAGAATTACAGCAAAGGAACCACACACAGCAACACAAAGTAGCAGATCAACAACAACCACAGAGCAGTGCCCCACGGACCAGAAACACCACCATCATCACCAAACTAGCCATTGGTGAGAAGCATCCTCCCGACAACAATCGTCTGCCCGTCCCTCGACACCACTGCCACCTAGGACGCCAACTCCGAAGCTTTGCGCATCATCTGATCAGCTCCAGCCACAATCTTGCCTTTATCCTCTTCATTGTAAAGACCTGCCCAATAGCAAAGAAAAGCACACATCGCAAAAACCGTTACCATAGGGGACCTGACCACTTTCTTGTCAAAGGTTATCTGATTTCTGACAATCCAAATTGCCCAGCAAACAGCCGACAGAATCAACATATGAAACTTCCTACCACGGGGGAAAAACGCATAAAACCAAGACACGCACTGCCAAAGGGAACCTGGACAAGAATTAGTTTTAATCATGGCTCCCACAACACCCCAAACCACCCTAGCATGAGAACAAGAAAACAATAAATGGATAGCAGTTTCCTATCGACTACAAAAAGAACAGATAGGAGACCCTGGCCAATCTCTTCTCTTGAGATTATCCCTTGTCAAAATAGCATCCCAGAACAGTTGTCACATGAAAATTTTAATTTTCAAAGGAAGCTTTGATTTCCAAATCCACTTGTTGTTAGCACCAGAAATGTTCCTCTCCAAATTCTGGTATAACGACTTTGTAGTAAAAAATCTATTGGCAGTCAAGCCCCAAACCACACTATCACAGGAATCTGTAATAGCAATCCACCTCGCATTATCCTTAATATGCTCCCACTGAACACTCAAAACCTGAGACAATCTCCTTCTGAAAGGGATATCAAAACCAGAATTCACATACCTCTCAAAAGTAAATTCCTGGCCTTGGAAAATATTAAAAAGCTCAGGATAGGACACACATAACACCGAATTATTAAGCCAGGGATCAAGCCAAAACCGCAGAATATCACCTTTATGCAAGATAATTTTCCTACCCAGGAGATATTCATCTTTGACTTTCATGATTGCTTTCCAACAAGGGGAATCAGACATTCTTGTCTTAACAGAGGCCACCAACTTATTGCGAAAATATTTCGCTTTCACGATAGTTTGCCAAAGACCATCTTGGGTTTATAATTTCCACCACCATTTACAAAGTAAGGCAACATTCTGTTTATGAAGATCTTTTACCCCAAACCTCCTTTACTTCTAGACCTACAAATTCTGGTCCACTTGACCAAGTGATACCGCCTCTTTTTCTTTTTACCAGCCCAAAAGAAACGACGCCTATGTTTATCCAACCTCTCAATGAAAGTCTTACTAAGTAAATACATAGCCATATAATATGAAGGAATACCTGAAAGATAAGCGTCTAGTAGGGTAAGTCTCCCTCCCAAGGTGGCGGCATCACACGCCCAGGCATCAAGCTTTTTAAGCATTTTCGCATCCAAAAAATCCCAATTAACATTTTTTAACTGAGAAAAGGTGACTGGAACCCCCAGATATTTCATGGGTAGGCTCCCAATATTACAATTAAAAAGCTCAGAATAAAACTGTGCAACCGAGTTGTCACCCCCCAAAACGAAAATCTCACTCTTCGAAAAGTTAATTTTCAAACCAGACATAAGCTCAAATAAAAGAAGCAACAACTTCAAATTTACGGCCTTATCCGGCTCATGCGAGATACAAAGAATCGTATCGTCCGCATAATGAAGGATTCCCACACCATTCTCAACCAAATCCGGCACCAGGCCCATCAACAAACCATTTTTTTGGGCTTCCAACATCATTTTTGTTAAAACCTCCCCGGCCATATTAAACAAGAAAGGTGAAAAAGGGTCCCCTTGACGCACCCCTTTAGCACTTTGGAAATAGGCTCCAACTTCATCATTCATTTTAACACTCACCGTCCCATTATGGAGAATTTGCCAGACCCAACCACAAAAAACAGAGTTAAAACCCCTGATCTAAAAACAACTAATCAAGAAATCCCAATTAACTTTGTCGTAAGCCTTCTCGAAATCCAATTTCAATACCATACCCACCTGTTTCTTAACATGAGTATGATGCATGATCTCATGTAAAGACAGCACACTATCTGACGAGGGTTAACTCGATAAATGTCCTAAATGAAGGACTTAGGATCGGGGAGATAGGGCGTCAGATGAACTCGAAGGTAAAGTCAGTCAAACAAGGTGTGTATCAAAAGTAAACGTGGGTGTAGAACCTGGCTTGCTTTCAATCTATCTCTCACCGTCCCCTCCTGGCCCCTATATATAGATGGCCAGGTATTGAGGATCGGGAGGGATCCGATACAGATTACAATATCGACATACGACATGAACTCGTATTTCGACTAGTATTACAATTGGGCCTAGCTTAACGGGCCTTAGGGGTACTCAACTGACGGGCTCTATTATCTATACCCTTGTTAGTAGCCCTCGAGATTCTACCAGAATTGCAGATTCAGGTTGAATCTCATATCTTCAAATCTTCAACTTGATCAATACTTGACTTCTTCAGATCTTCAAATCTTCGACTTGGTATTTCGACTTATCTTTCATTATAATGTCTCACAAGGGGTTTTGATGAACAAGCCTGATAAATCTGACAGATCAAGAGGCCAGTTAACTGTCGGAACAGATACTTGTCACCTACTTCAAATTCAATCCCCTTGGACTTGAATTCGGGAAACCGGTCAAACCCATTCTTTTGCCGCATTTAGGACTTACAAAGAATGAATCCCAGTGGTTCTCAGAGTACCCAGTGCGTCCACCAGGATTTTCTTCGCGTCGTAGATACGAATACGTTCCAGCAGAGCGCATCCTTATGCGTATACCGGGCCACACAGGACGGATCCTGGGGTCTTACCTTCATGATATATTTCAACCACGGCATTCAAGTTTTGTCGCGATGACGCAACTCGAGAATCATATGTTGTAGCCTTGTTTGACTGTTTCGATGTACCAAATATTCGGGTTAATCAACCTTGATTAATAAAAACTCGCTCCCGATGGGAGTAATGATGGTTCCTGAAAGTTCTCTCGCCTTCCTCTCTGCAGTATTCATGAAAAAACATCGTCGGTTGCGCGCCCAGCGCTCCCGATGGGATTAGCCCCCGAGGCTATAGTCGAAAAAAATCTTATTTTGAGTATAGGCTCAAATAAATTGCGCCTACTCTTTAATCATTAGATTGAAGCTTTGTATGATAATATCGTCGGGTGCGCAACCAGCGCTCCCGATGGTAGTAGCCCCCGAGGCTATAGTCGAATTTTTTCGGGTATAGACTCAAAGAGTGATATGTTCTTCCTTAACTCCTCTGTAGCTTCCACATCAATTTGTCGTCGACTTCTCTAGTTATCATCAATATGCAGATATGTCACTCCAGACTTTTTGCATTGTCATAGTCTTATTTCCCTTTCCTTGAATTCTTGTGACGTCATTAATATAATTACAGCGCATATAATTTTGATTTGGGATTTCTATTTTTATGCCCTCGGGTCCTTAGTTGTGCTTAGTTTTCCCCAGCCGCTTAGTTTTTCCTCAGTTTTGCCCAAGCGCTTGTCTGAAACCCTCACAAGGAGCTCGGACGGGAGGAATCCCATTTAGTTGACCGTTGGTTGGTGCTGGTAAGTGGGACCACTGTTGGTGCCCCGCAGTGGACACGTCTACACTTATCCAGATCATCGTGGGACCCACAACTTGTCCATATTAGCGCGCCGGACCCACAGCTTACCCAGGTAACCGTTGCAAAATGGGAGCCCGAGCCAGCCCCGCGCCCGTGCCCATGCCATTGCTTCACCTTTCTTTCCCCGCGCCCCATTGTTCTTCTTCTCCGCCAGTGGCAGCCCTTCTCCGGTAGGCGGGTGATTTCTAGTTTCTCTTTGACCTCCCGTTCTTCATGGCCGTAGTATGGACCAATGCCTTTGACAAGATGCCCTGACTGCCCACGCCAGGAGCCTCTGAAGCAGTTGATCTGTAAGACGGACGACAACGGCAACCGTGGATGTGAGTTTCTTGCATGCGAGAGCTTGCCATATAGAGAGGGGGATAAGGTTAGATCTCGCTCCAATTGCTCTATTTTTTCTTGATTTTCTTGTTATTCCCTCGAATTTGGGATTTAGGGTTTATGTTGTTGTTTTCAGATCCTAAAGAAATGCAGGTATTTTGAGTGGATCGATGTGTATGTTCAAAGGCTTAAATTGTAGGAATCAATTGACACTATTGGGGAGCGCAATTTGAGAGGAGGGGGACTTGCTGTAGAGAATGCGGCGGAGAGAGGAGCCGTTCCGATTATGCCTAATGCTCCCAATGCAGAACTGGTAGAAGTGAAGGGAGAACTGAAGAAAATGAATAAGCAGTTAAAGCAGCTGATCGAGTTGAAGAAGCAAGCTAATCTGATGGCTGGTTGTTTTTTTTGTATAATTGTGATCAGATTCTTATCATTGCTCATCAAGCGCTAGAAGTTGTTACAAGGGATCCCTTGTTACAAAACCATTATTCAGTTACATGTACTTGTAGTTGTTTTCAAAGTTAGTGTGTGCATTCACCGAAATTACCAAAAAAAAAGTGTTAGGAAATATAGGAATGCTAAAGATAGTTGATAATTGTTAGACGGGTGACAAATAATGCATTCACTGAAATCCCACAAATATGTATGTCTCATGTTTATACCAAAATTATACAACTTTTGGGACGTTTCAAATAACCAAAACTATACCCAAACTATATTCCCTAAAAGAAAAGGAATGCTAAAGAAAGTTGATAATTGTTAGAGGGGTGATAAATAATCCATTCACCGAAATCCCCCAAATATGCCAAATATATATGTCTCATGTTTCTACCAAAATTATACCACTTTTGGGCCATTTCAAATTGCCAAAACTATATTCCCTAAAAAAAGGAATGCTAAAGATAGTTGATAATTGTTAGAGGGGTGATAAATAATCCATTCACCGAAATCCCCCAAATATGCCAAATATGTATGTCTCATGTTTCTACCAAAATTATACCACTTTTGGGCCGTTTCAAATTACCAAAACTATATTCCCTAAAAGAAAAGGAATGCTAAAGATAGTTGATAATTGTTAGAGGGGTGATAAATAATCCATTCACCGAAATCCGCAAATATGTATGTCTCTTGTTTACACCAAAATTATACCACTTTTTAGTTTAACATTTTTAAATTATGGAAAATAAAGCATAAATAGAGGGAATATAGTTACGTGGAAAAATAATCCATAAATGTATGTCTCTTGTCACACGGATCGACTCCACCAATCGTTGATCCACCGACAGAGAGAGAGAGGGGTGGCCACGAAGAGAGAGAGAGAGAGAGAGAGAGAGAGAGAGAGGGGTGGCCATGAAGAGATGGAGAGGGGTATACTGCCCGTTAGATCAGTGGATCAACGGTTGGTGGAGTCGATCCATGTGACAACGGTTCAACCAATCAGGATAAGTTTGGGCTTCTGTGAGCATTTGTGACAGTACTTAAGGGCAAAACTGAGTAGTACTAAGAAACCAAGGGCACATAAATAGTAAATAGACTAAGGGATTCAAACAAAAGAATTACAAAATGAAAAATGCATATTTTGTACAATATAATTCATATTGGGCTACATCAAATTATTTGTAATTCAAATATACATGAGTGTTACAATTATGGCCTCATTTAGATAAACTGTGTTTTGGGGAAGATGTTTTGCAAAGGGGTTTGAGTGGAAAACCATGCATCTTCATAGCTACTAGTGATTCTGAGAACTGGCAATTTGTGGTAAAACTTGATTTATCTATGTTTGTTAAGGTTTCCTAGGTGGCAGGTTGCGTAGGAAGACTCCATGAGTAGGTGCCACTATGTTTTTATTTTTTTTTGGATTTTTTTGCGCATGAAATGACTCAATTAGCTATGTTAATCTCATTTGTTGACTCTCTGTTGACCAGCTACTTGAGGGCAGAACTGAGTATATTGCACTTGCCAGTCTAAGTACTCAAGAGGAAAACTGAGTACAGATAAAATTTCTGTATAAGGCCCGAGGTTAGAACTGAGTACACAAAACGTCGAAGGGTTAGCCTCGTGTCGCGGTGCACGCTGCAGTCGTGCATAGCGGACGTATGTTGCGGTACACGCCACCTTCATCTTTATAGAGCCCCTCTTTCTCTCCCTCGACGCTCGCCCACTCTCTCATTCTCACTGCAACCGCCTCTCCTATCCCATCATCTTCCCCACTTCGCGTCGAAAAAACCCCGAAGAAAAAACCCTAGCGATGGAGAAGAATGAGATGCCCATTGTCGGCGCTTCCGACGTAGCCGCTGGTGCATCGGCTGCCGCCCCCGTCCAGGCCCCCGTCGCTGCTTTGAACATAGCCACCAGCGCATCGGCCGCTGGCGCATCGTCCGCCGCCCCCGTCCAGGCCCCCGTCGCTGCTTCCGACGTAGCCGCCGACGCATCAACCGCCGACGCATCGGCCGCTGCCCCCGTCGATTGGGACCCGTACGAACAAGAGCCGTACGTCGCCCCGGAGAACCCCTACGACACCAGCATCATCGACGACGAGGAGGTAACCCTTTGTTCCCTTGTTCTTATCCCATTTCAATCCTTTTTGTGTTAGATCTTGCGTTATTAGGGTTCGTCTGTTCCTAGTTCTATCCTTTTGTGTTAGATCTTGTGTTATTAGGGTTCCTCTGTTCCTAGTTCAATCCTTTTGTGTTAGATCTTACGTTATTAGGGTTTGTCTATTCCTAGTTCTAGATCTTGTGTGTTAGATCTTGCGTTATTAGGGTTCGTCTGTTCCTAGTTCTAGATCTTGCATTATTAGTATTTGTGATTTGCTTTTGTTTAAGATTCGGTTAACTTATGTGAGTAATCAATCCTATCTGGTTAATTTGTGCTGATGATGATGAATATTTGGGCACAAATTGATTCAGGGTTTGGTCAGTGAACAATTGGTGTGTACAAATTTGTTGTGCATAATCTTTGGTTCACTGACTCAAATCCTGGATATAAGTGTGTCCAATGTAACTGAGGCTACCTCTTTTTTTTGTGCCCATATTATCATGCATGATCTTTTGTTCACTCTCTGTTCCATCATCGCTGCAATTGACTCCGTGTTTTTTGATCTTTGGTGCTACGTGATAGGTGCAGAGCAGCGACGTCGACAGCGACGACGAGTCCTTCCACACCAAGACTCGTCACATCCTCAGGAGGCTGCAGTCCGGCCATTACAATCGCCACTTTGCTCGAGGCGTTTACATGTTCCCCTTCTGCAACAGGAGGCTCTGCGCCACCGACTTCAACTGCCTGGTGAACCATGCCGAATCCATTGGCAGAGCCATTGGCGGCGCTAGAGTTGGAACAACCGTGAACGTGCATGCGTTCATGGCCAAACACAAAGCACTTGGGATTCACCTGCGCAGCCTCCAAGCTTAATCCCATTCATGTAAAATGTAGCTTATGTTGGATCTCGGTCGGTAGTACTATTATGGGTCCCTACTGTTATCTATGCTATGTTGGCTGCTGTATGCATCTTATCATATATTTTCTCTAGATTTGTGTCCTAGATTTCCTACTCCCTCTGATCCATATTACTCTTCGCTAATGTGGTTGTATCTAAACACATTTTAGTGGTTGATACATCCGTATTAGTGAAGAGTAATATGGATCGAAGGGAGTACCTGATTGGGTAAAAACGAAGGCATAAAGAAATGAATGGCGTTAAAAAACAGAAGGAGAAGCTGCTCTAGATTTGCTACCAATTTGGGTAATCAAGAATGAATGAGATCGAGCGAGAGAGAGGAAAAAGGTGCATTGAAAACTGCTAATCTGGGTGAAAGAGACAGAAACCACTCGTGCCTATGTCCCAGACCCACACGGCTCCACACGCTACGGCCCCAGCTCCACTTGTATGACCAAACACGGTCTCGTCCTATCCCACGTGGTCCCTTTCTACCAGCCCCACATGACACGGCCCCACTCGTCAGCATGGAACGATCAACTGAACGGGATTCCTCCCGTCCGAGCTCCTTGTGAGGGTTTTAGACAAGGGCTTGGGCAAAACTGAGGAAAAACTAAGGAGCTGGGGAAAACTGAGTACAACTAAGGACCCGAGGGCACGAAAATAGAAATCCCTTTTGATTTTGGTGCTAACCGTTACTCATGGGCAGCACAGTAATTTCACAATTTCCCTGCCCATTAGTGGGCTGCCGTTTCCGCTCCTTTCACCACGTCTCAGCCCACGTTCCTTCATAAGGAAGCTATATAAGGGGGAGAGTGGGGAATTTTACTATTTACCAGTTCCTTGCTTCCGCCGCCACCACCATTGCTGCGAACTTTGTGCCCCTCTGAGCTCCTGCATAGCCCCCGAGCGCAAGCCGTAGATGCGTGTCAAGCACCTTGCGCAGAAGAACAAGATGGGGAAAGCCAACACTGCCAACGCAACTAGCTAGGTGCCTTCCGTTTTTAAGCAAAAGGATCTGGATAAGGCCCAAGCTGATGGCTTCATCTCCGATGATGATCAGGTCGTCTTCCCGAGCATCGAGCAGATCCCCAAGCCTAAGAGCGGCTTTTGGGTGATGTTTTTTGCTTTTCTCTTGCGCGGTCTTTCTCTCCCTGCCCACGAGTTCCTTCGTGGGCTTCTTTTCGTGTACGGTGTGCAGCTTCACCAGCTCACACCAAACTCGATTCTCCACATTGCATGTTTTATTACTCTTTGTGAATCGTTTCTGGGGATCGAACCCCATTTTCTTCTCTGAAAATCCCTCTTTCGGCTCCGCCCCAGTGTCGCTTTAGCAAAGAAGCCTGAACTGGGCGGAGCTGTTGTTTCTATCCGTGCTAAATCTCAGTACCTGGAGTTTTCCATGGCTGCCTCAGTACAAGGTTGGAGGACAAAATGGTTTTATATCAAAGACCGGAAAGTCTCTTCCTCTGACCAGTACGGCATTGCCCCTTTTGATGCCTCCAAAGAATTGAAGAAATTGGCCTCATGGGATTCGCCTCCCACGAAAGCTGAGATGGAGAAAATCAAACCACTTCTAGCCCGCATCCAAGAGCTAAAGAGCGGTAGAGGAGGTGCCCTTTCGGGTACTCAACTCATGGCGTTTTTCCTGCAACATCGAGTTCAACCTCTGCAGCATCATCTCTCCAAATTGTGGATATTCTCTGGCTTGGGAAATTCTTCTCGAGTATTTGAAGATCTTATGGAGAAGAAGGATCTTGACAAGCGAGTGAGAGATCTTACTACTCTCACAAAAGATCATGAAATCGCTGAATTGGCTACCAGTTACTTTGACTCCAAACACCCCTTGCCTGTGGTATGTTTACTGGCTTCATTTAGTCGTACCCTTTTATTGTATCATTGTTTGTCTTGTAACTCTCGGCTTCTTTTCTTTTCAGGATCACCAATCCCTTGTTTCTCGCCCTCGTCTCCTAGAGGGAGGGGCTATTCAAAATGTGCCTGTTTCCACTGCCTCCGAAGCCCCCGAGGCTGAGGACAGTCAAGATGGAGATAAAGGTGAAGATTCGCTGGATAGGACCAGCTCAACGACGTCGCCTCCTCCTACACTTTCTGAAGATCTTGGCATTGACAAGAAGAGGAAACATGTTGAGGACTTCGCTTCTGAAAGTGCAAACTTTGCATCCCTCAGGTTTTGTGTGTTAGATAACAACATTAGGAATTTTATGTGTGTTAAGTGTTGCAGATTTTCCAGCTCAAGAATGTTCCAGGCCGGATAATCCGGCCAGGGGCCGGATAATCCGGCCAGGGGCCGGATAATCCCCCCCCCCTCTGGAGAGTGGCCGAAAAACGGCTAAGTCCCTGGCTCGGCGTCATACAGTAACCGGGCCGGATATTCCGGCCAGGGGGCCGGATAATCCGCCCCCCCGGCGAGAGCTCAAAAACGGCTAAGGACTGGCATCGGTGTCACCCAGTATAGGGGCCGGATATTCCAGCCAGGGGGCCGGATAATCCGCCCCCCCCCGGCGAGAGCTCAAAAACGGCTAAGGACTGGCATCGGTGTCACCCAGTATAGGGGCCAGATATTCCGGCCAGGGGGCCGGATAATCCGCCCCCCCTCGACGACTTCAGAAATTCGGCTAAGGACCAGAGTCGGCGTCAACCAGAAGTGGGGGGCGGATAATCCGGCCAGGGGGCCAGATATTCCGGCCAGCCGGATAATCCGGCCATACTTTGGCCGGATAATCCGCCCCTCCCAGTCAGCAACGGCTACATTTTGGGAGGGGTTATAAATACCCCTCCCCTTCTTCCACCTCAAGCTGCTCGAGCTGTGCAGGAAGAACACCTAATTTGGAGCCACCAAATTCGCAAGATCTCCTCCCTCAACCCACCAAAGCTCTTGATCTTTGGAGAATCGAAGGAGAAGGCCTTGATCTACATCCTCACCGAAGCGATTTGATTTCCCCTCTCATTTGCTTGAGGGCCCTTGTGTCTTGGGTTCCCTTGTGTCCCTTGACTTTGATTTGTGTGATTGAAATATTGATACTTGTTGATTGAGTTCTTTGTGGTGCTTGGGAGCCTCCAATTCAGTTGTGGAGTTGTGCCCCAAGTTTTGTAAAGGCCGATTCCACCTTGAGGAATCCCTTAGTGGAAAGTGAGCTAGGCCTTTGTGGCGGAAGCTTGCACCAGAGAATAGGTTGAGCCTTTGTGGCGTTGGTTAGGCCTTTGTGGCAACCACACCCCTCCAACGTAGACGTACTTCCCCTAAAAAGGAAGGAACTACGGGAATTACATCCGTGTCTCCGTGTGCTCCACTCTCAGTTACCTCTATCCTTTATTGCCTTTACTACTTGTATCTTGCGTAGCTTGCTAGTTGTCATATAGGTAAATTCACCTTAGTTGCATATCTAGAGAATTTACCTTTTGTGTCAAGCCTAAATTGAAAAATAATTAAAATTTGAGTAGCACCTATTCACCCCCCCCCCCTCTAGGTGCCCATACGATCCGTTCAATTGGTATCAGAGCCTTGGCTCTTAATTTGGGCTTAACCGCCTAAGAGTATGGATCCACCACCAAAGGAGGGCTCGGAGGGCTCGGGTCAAGTTTCCATGGGTGAGTTCAAATCCTTGGAATCATCCATGGCTTCCATGACTTCTCAAATGAGCGAGTTGCGTGAAATGATGGCGCAACTCATGCAAGCTAAAACTGCTAATGCTTCTCCACCTCTGGAAAAACCCGCTACTCCACAAGTGGATAATGTGGGGATAGATGAGGAGGGTGCCGACAAAAATGGCGATGCTAAGTCTTCCACCAAGGGCGACGGGAAAGGTGAATTCCCACATTGGTATTCACCCGACCCGCCGGTTTCTCATCCTCATATTAACAATAGAGGAGATCCACCTAAGCTTGATGCATTAAACTTTGGTCAATGACAATATCAAATGATCTCTCATATGCGCAGTTCTTGCATCGAGCTTTGGAGGATCGTTGAGGAAGGTTTCAAGGCCGTGGATCCCAACAACATGACAAGAAGAGAGACGGTCGATAGCCAACTCAATGCTACCGCCCTTCACATGATTCAAGTCGCCGTTGGGTCCAAGGACTTGCCCCACATCCAACACTTCTCCACTGCCAAAGAAGCTTGGCAAGGACTCTCCGACGTCTTTGTTGGCAATGAGAGCATGAAGAAGACAAGATATGTGGCCTTCTCAAATCAAGCGGAGGGATTCTTCATGTTGGATGGTGAGGACCATCAAGAGATGTATAGAAGACTCAAGGCTATCGCTACCACCTTCAAGAACCTCGGTGCTTGCCATATTGATGATGAGTGGATCAAGATGAAGTACATTCTTGCTCTTACTCCATCTGAGCCCGCGGATGTGAAGAGTGTTCAAGGAAAGCATAACTTCAATGAGATGACCTCCAATCAAGTGATGCAAGAGATTCAAGCCTACAAGGTTGCCGCACAAAATGCAGAAGATGCTCGTGCTCGTGCCATAGGAATGCAAAGAAGCTCCAATCTTGCATTAAAGGCTAGTGTGGTTGAGAAAGAGATTCCTCTTCAAGCAAGCATTGAAGCAAGGCTAGAGATGTGTCCTGAGGACATAAGACATGAGTACAATGAGCACATGGCCTTCTATGGAAAAACCTTTTGGGTTGATCCACACAAGGCTAAAGAAGACAATCAAAGAAGAAGCAAGTCAAGTGGCTATCAAAGGAATGACAACAATGGTCAAAGGGTAAGGGCATGCTACAACTGCAATGATAGATTCCACTTTGTTGCCGAGTGCCCTTATGAGAAGAGAGAAGACCATGGTGGAAAGCTCATCCTCAAAAGCAAGACCAAGTCACCTTCAAAGAAGCCATTTGTGAAGAAGGGTGGACCAAAGAAGAAACAACCAAAGTTTGTGTTCTTGACTCAAGAAGAGTACTCCGCAAGTGAGAGTGATGAAGAAGAAACCACAACTAGTGAGATGGCCACAATGGCAACCACCTCCACTTCCTCCACATCACTCTTTGAATCCCCCAATGAGGACTCTCTCGTCAAGAACGTCACGTGCCTTATGGCCAAGTCTTCTGAGGTATCACCCACACCTTTCTCCTCCTCTAAGACAAATGATGCTCCCTTGAATGATCTTGCTAGTCTTAGAGTAAAGGAAGAAATTGTTGCTTTTGATGATTATGTGTCTAGTGTAGATGGTGTTCACAAGCTACACTTTGAACGTCTATTGAGCCAATATGGTAAAACTCTTGAAAAACTAGATGAACAAATGAGGCTTGGAAAGGAATATGCTCAAGATATTGCCTCACTAACCGAGTCTCTTGAAGAAGAGCAAGAGGAACGAGCAACTCTCAAAGAGAAGCTCGATTCCATTGAGGAATCTAATAATGAAGTTGTTTCCAAACTCATTAAAGAGCGAGACCATGCTCGTGCTAAAGTAAAAAGTGCTTAAAAAGGAAAAGGTTGAATTTGGTATTGGTCATGATATACTTGTTAAGGATTTAGAAGATCTTGACAAGGCTCACAAGGCCTTGAAAAGTGAACACTCTATTCTTACCAAGTCACATGAACAACTTCAAATTCAATTGACTAAGAATAATGTGCCTAGTTCTTCTACTTCTACTTGTGATCATGCAAATGTTATTGAAGAAAATGCTAGGTTGAAAGATGAGCTTGCCAAGTCCTCCATTCCCATAGGTGAGAAAAACTTGAATGACCTTTTGAGTAAGCAAAAGGCATTTGGTGATAAAACGGGGATTGGCTATGTCTCAAAGAAGAAGAAGAAGAAGAAGAAGAAGAAGAAAAAGAAGGCCAAGCCCGCATAAGCAAAGAAGGATCCTATTGTGGGTGTCAAAGCCACTCATGATGATCATGCGGGAATTGCTAATCCTCACTATGTTCTATTTCGTGATTATTATGGTGATGTTTATGCAAAATATGTTGGTCCAAATGATGGTTATGTTGCTTGGTCTATTTGGGTTCCAAAGACCCTTGTTGCTAACAAAAGAGGACCCATTGAAAAATGGGGACCTAAAACCAAGCAATGATCTCTTGTAGGACTATGCTTCCGGTGGATCAAAATGGGTGCTTGATAGTGGATGCACAAGTCATATGACCGGAAGCAAGGAGATTATGACAGAGATGAGGCCTAATGACAACAACATAACCATCACGTATGAAGATATGTCACAATCCGAGGTATTGGGTCTTGGCAAGGTGGTGGTCGCACCGGATATTTCCCTTGTGGACGTCATGCTTGTTGAGGCCCTAGGTTACAATTTACTTTCAGTTCGTGCACTTGGTAAGATGGGATTTGCCATCTTCATTGATAATGAAATTGTGGTACTCTTGTGGAGCAAGTCTCTAAAGGTCGCTTTTGTTGGGCACATTGAAAACAACTTGTATGTGGTGGACTTCTCGGGGAAAACCACTACAAGTGCAATGTGTTTATTTGGAAAGGCCAATGTGGGTTGGCTTTGGCATCACCGACTAGCCCATGTCAATATGAGAACTTTGCAAAGCCTTCACAAGGGTGGCCACATACTCGGACTAAAAGAGAATGTTTCTTTTGCCAAAGATCGTGTTTGCAGGGCTTGCGTTCTAGGAAAAATGCATGATTCTCCCCACCCAAGCAAGACTATCATTTCTTCCAAGAGGATCTTGGAGCTCCTTCATGTGGATCTCTTTGGTCCTCCCTCTCATGCAAGTCTTGGTGGGAAGAAATATTGTTTGGTGATTGCTGATGACTATTCAAGATATACTTGGGTCTACTTCTTCAAGCATAAGAGTGAGACTCAACAAACCATCATCGACTTTGCCAAGGAAGTTGAACGTCAACATGGGCAAACTATTTTGGCAATTAGAAGTGACAATGGCTCGGAATTCAAAAACTACACCTTAAATGGGTTTCTCAGTGATGAGGGGATACGTCATCAATATTCCGCTGCATACACCCCTCAACAAAATGGTGTAGCCGAAAGGAAGAACCGGACTCTTATGGATATGGCTAGGTCCATGTTGGCGGAGTTTAAGTCTCCATACAACTTTTGGGCCGAAGCTATCTCTACGGCTTGTCACTCTTCAAACCGGCTCTTCCTCCACAAAGGCCTAAACAAGACTCCATATGAAATACTCACCGGAAGCAAGCCCAACATCTCCTACTACCGAGTTTTCGGGTGTAAGTGTTTCTTTCAAAGAAAAGGAGTTCGTTTAGGTAAATTTGATCCAAAAGCAATAGAAGGTATTTTTGTTGGTTATGGTGCTGAATCCCACACTTATAGAGTCTTCAACAAGTCCACCGGGTGTGTTGAAGAATCTTGTAGTGTGGTATTCGAAGAGAATGACGGCTCCCAAGGGGGGCGAGATGTTGTTTCTTGTGATGTAGATGATGAAATACCTCGAGAAGCCATAGGAAGAATGGGCGTGGGATTTTTCTGCCCCATTGAGGGACACCTTGTGGCGGACCGAGAAGGACTATGCTCTACTCAAGTGGAGCCTTCATCTTCACAAGCTCAACAAGCCTCTCCCAAGGAAGCAACTAATGCACCAACCGAAGAACAAGACAAGGACCTTCATGAAGAAGAAGGGGCACCACCATCCTCTCCGGTTATCTCAACCGCCCCCAATTCTTCACAAGACCAAGATCAACCTACTCATGAAGATAATGATGATCAAGGTCATGTTGATGGTCAAGACGGGGACCAAAATGATCAAGATGATCAAGTGATTCCTCCAAGCTCAAATGAGGAGATCGAAGCCCATCGCAAGAGAAGAGTTGAAAGGGATTTGGAACTTAAAGGTCATACCCTTGAGAGGGTTATTGGAGATTTAAAGAGCAAAGTGTCAACCCGGAGGCAATTGGCACAATTTAGCAAACATCATGCCTATATCTCCATGGTTGAACCCAAGAAAGTATTTGAAGCTCTTGAAGATCTGGATTGGTTGGATGCTATGCATGAAGAACTCAATAACTTCAAGCGCAATAATGTTTGGGTGTTAGTGGAGAAGCCAAAGGAGTGCCGCAATGTGATTGGAACAAAGTGGATATTCAAGAACAAGCAAGATGAGCATGGAATTGTCGTGAGGCAAGGCAAGATTGGTTGCTCAAGGTTTCTCTCAAGTTGAAGGCATTGACTTTGGAGAGACTTATGCTCCAGTGGCTCGCCTTGAGTCCATCCGTATCCTTCTTGCATATGCCACTCATCATAATTTTAAGTTGCAACAAATGGATGTTAAGAGTGCCTTTCTTAATGGTCCATTGAAAGAGGAAGTGTATGTTAAGCAACCCCCGGGGTTTGAGGACCTCAACTTCCCTAACCATGTCTACAAACTCCATAAGGCACTCTATGGCCTTAAACAAGCCCCACGTGCGTGGTACGAGCACCTTAGGGAGTTATTGTTAGACCGTGGGTTTGAAGTTGGGCAAATCGATCCCACTCTTTTTACTAAGAGGGTCAATGGGGAGCTTTTCGTATGCCAACTATAAGTTGATGATATCATCTTTGGCTCTACTAACAAAGCTTTTAATGATGAATTCTCAAAGTGAAAGGGGTCCCACGGGCGACTAGAGGGGGGGGGGGGTGAATAGGCGCTACACAAAATTTTACCTTTTTCAATTTTAGGCTTGACACAAAGTAAATTCTCTAGATGTGCAACTAGGTGAATTTCCTAAGTGGCAAGCAAGCAAGTGAACAAGTAAACAAGTAAACAAGTAAGTGAGTTCGGGCAAGAAATAACCGAGGAGCGGAGACCGGAGACACAAGGATGTATTCCCGTAGTTCCTTCCCTTTGAGGGGAAGTACGTCTACGTTGGAGAGGTGTGGTGACACGGAGTCGACCAACGCCACGGAGGCTCACCTTATTCTCCGGTGAGCAAGCCACGGAGGCTAGCTCATTCCACTAAGCGGTGGTATTGGGGGAACTCACCGAATCCCTTACACGGAGATTGGGGCACACATCCACAACTGAATTGGAGGCTCCCAAGAAAGCCACGGAGGCTAGAATCCACAAAGACTAGAGAAATCTCGAAACAAATCACCTAGTGTTTCCAAAGAACCACTAGGAACAAATCCCTCAAGCAAAAGGAGGGGAAATAGAAATTCCTTCGGTGGAGATGTAGATCGGGACCTCCTCCTTCGATCCTCCAAAGATCTAAGACTTTGGGTGGTTGAGGGTGGAGATCTTGCAGTGGGGTTGGCTCCAAATAGTGTCTTCTTCTTGATAAGGACGAGCAAGCAGGAGAAGAAGAGGGGAGGGGGTATAAATACCCCTTCCCAAATGTATCCGTTGCAGTCTCCAGGGACCGGATTATCCGGCCCAAACTTGAACCGGATAATCCGGCCACCGGATAATCTGGCCCACTTCTGGACAAAAATCCGGCCAATAATCCGGCCAAGAATCTGGGTGACGCTCACTCTGGAACTTTTGGTCCTTAGCCATTTTCACCGGGGGGCGGATAATCCGGCCCACTTTTGGACAAAAATCCGGCCAATAATCCGCCCATAGATCTGGGTGACGCGCACCCTGGAACTTCTGGTCCTTAGTCATTTTCCGGGATGGCCGGATTATCCGGCCCAGTTTTGGCCTAAAAATCCGGCCAGTCTTCATGCACAAAAACTTTGGTAAAATGTCTTGGTGTTGTCAACTAACACACAAAACTAGGGAGGCTAGAAAATGCCCTAACAATCTCCCCCTTTTTGGTGTTAGATGACAACACTAAGATTTACAATAGTAGGATCAAAAAAGTAAGGGAGCCCCCCCTAAAGATATGCAAGAGTACAAATGAAGCTCCCTTTAGAGATAAGCAATATAACAAGATTGACAATAGCAATAAGAGCAAGACACTTTAAGCAAACAGACTTTAAACAAGTTCCAGTACAAATGAAGCTCCCTTTAGAGATAAGCAATATAACAAGATTGACAATAGCAATAAGAGCAAGACACTTTAAGCAAACAGACTTTAAACAAGTTCCACACACAATAGATCAAACCTAAAGAAGATTCACCAAGCACACGATAACAATAGTTCGACGATAAGTTCATAAGCAAGAAAAACTGAAACTGAAAAGCAGCTCCCACCAAAGCATCCCAACGAGAAGTCCTACTAGAACAACTTCTCCCCCTTTGGCATCAAAACACCAAAAAGGGACAAGAGCAAACTACACGCCCCAAGAAGTCATTCAAAGTCGTCGTCGTCCTCGTCCTCCTCGTCCTTGTCCTCCTCCTCCTCTTCATCATCTTCTTCGAACTCACCTTCCTCATCCTCTTCCAAGTCCTCTTCATCTTCATCTCCATCAACACGAGTGGTGCGACCAACATAGAGAGCCTTCTCCAGCGTGCCCCAATCAAAGGTCTCGGAATGCCACTTGTTGTAGGCAATGGGAGGAGCAGGAGTAGGAAGAGCAGCTTGGTCCCCACTGAGCTTATGAAGAATCTCTCGCTGAGTATCAAGAATGGTCTTGCGCTCACAATAGGCTTCATAGTTCTCACGATGTATTTCCACCTTCATGCAAAGAACATGCTTCTGAAACCAGCTCAACTTCCTCACCTTCTTGGGCACATCATGGGACACAAACTTGCCCCTTGGCACACTAGAACGAGCATCTCTCATGAAGGAATCGGGACCCATGGGAGCTGGAGCAGAAAACGGCTTCACATAGAGCTTCTTGACCTTGTGAGACACACACTGACTGCTGAAATCCTGACCTTTGCAAGTGTCAATGATGAGCTTCATGATGAAAGGAGCATACGGAAGAGAACCCTTGCTGACCATAGCATCGAACATCTCATTGAAGATGAAGTCCATCACGTCAAGGGTGAAATCTGCATCCGGGTCGGTAGACGTGGCACAAGTATGAGAAAAGACAAGGAGATCCACCAAGGAGCTCCTAATAGCATCATTGTTCCCTCCACTTGGAGCAATGTTCTCCCTGAAGATGCGCACTAGAAGATCATACGGATACCTCAGACCAGCAGCTAGACCAGGAACACCACCAGGTTCATACATATCACAAAGCAGATTCTTGTCGGCAGGAAGCGGAGTGTGAACCCGGTGACCAACAGGATTCGTCGGGCCATTAAAAGGAAAACCCAACAGAGCAGCAAACCGGACGAAGGAAGACTGACAGAACCGAGTCCCGGTCATCCACTTGAAAGTCCTGGCATCATCAGCTTCAAAGGCCAAGGTAGCATAAAACTGCAGAATGAGCTGAGGATCATAATCACACTGAACAGTCAACAAACCAGAGATGCCAAGCCTCTCCACAACCTGAATAGCTGGAACAAAATACTCCTTCGACTTCAAGAAAGTGAGATCAAGGGGATGCATCGGACGAATAGGCTTACTCATGCGAGCAAAGATATCCTGAAAGATGTACAGCTGCTCTGGACACCAGAAACGACGGTCTTCAATGTGAGTTGCCCTCTGCTGAGTGGCGAACCAATCTTTCTGCCTCAGGGCAGAATAGGAACTCTGACTCATCTGCTTGTAGTTGACACAAGGTTCTTTTCCCTTGTTGGATCGAGCAGCTCTCTTAGCAGTCCTCTCAGCTGCCTTAGCATCCTTGGCTGCCTTCACTTTCCTGACCGCAGCACGCTGTTTTGTCCGGATGGACACCTCATCTTCCAAAATACCCTCATCATTGTAATAGAAGTAGCGAGGACGTCTCCTCTTGGCTGGACCGGCACCTGTGAAGAGAATAGGTAGGGAGCATGGTGATGAGGATGCACACAAGTTACAGGAACATACACTAGGGTGATGAACATAGCAGAGGAACGCATGACATTGATGAACAAGAGAAGAGAAACTTACGACAGCAAATAACAGGCCGGATTATCCGGTCCAGAACTGGGCCGGATAATCCGCCCCCTGACAGAAATTTCTCAAATCTTGCCCTAACAAGTCAAAATCGAAGATCGGCTAGGTGCATCACTAAAGTATATCACAAGGCCTAAGGAGAGATCAAAGGGAACAACTAAACTCCAAGAACTAGGCAAAATAAATCTCACAAAATCTTCACCACTAGGGCTAGGAGATGCGAAATTTACCCTCATCCATTGGAGGAACTGCTTGGAGGAACTTGTTCCCGAGAAGGAGGAGAACACGAGCCTTGAAGATCGGCCGGATCCGGCGGCCGGGGAGGCGCCGACGAGCAAGAGGAGAGGCAGGCGGCGGCGGTGGCGGAGAGAGGGGGTGCGGAGGTGGAAGAACTGGCCAAAGTGGCCGGTTCACCCCGCGCCCCCCTTTTTATATGGACTGACCGCAGGACCGGATTATCCGGCCCATACTTGGACCGGATATTCCGGCCCCCGGATAATCCGGCCCAGAAGTGGCCCGGATTATCCGGCCTGGAACTCCTTTTGCTCAGGAAATTTGGCAGGAAACTGAACTTGTGTGCATGGAAAGAATGTTTAGGGATGAGATGGGCTTAGGTTAGAAAGCAAACAGGGAGTGGTTCTCGGCACTTGAAGTTGCAAAAACGCAAGAAAACATCGAAAGACCAACCCAAGTGCCTTCCCATAACAAGAACAATCACAAGAAAAACTTAAACCAAACTCAAAAGATTTTCAAGGAATGAACTCTTCAAAAGAAGAGGTCGGTGGCCGAAGCCACCATATATGAGTGTTTTGGCATTGAACCGCGAAGATATATCTTGGGTCCATAACCAATACTCATCATTGAAGCTCACATATCACAAAATGATATTAAGAGAATGATTGCATTACTATCGGCATAATGGGGGGAGGGATAGCCCAATGAATTAGGACCGCACTCCCCCTATGTCCATGCCCACATCTAGAGTCGAACACGTGCTATCGTATGGGAATGAGTGCACACTAACAAGCCACATTGCAAGAATCAATGATATTCAATTCATGCCTCAACTCTCGGAATCTTGCTTCATCAAGGGGCTTCGTGAAGATGTCGGCGAGTTGATCATTTGTACCTACATAAGACAAGTTAATATCACCTCGATTGACATGATCCCGGATGAAGTGATGCCGGATCTCAATGTGCTTCGTCTTGTTGTGTTGAACCGGATTATGAGCGATCTTGATGGCACTCTCGTTGTCACAAAAGAGTAGAACCTTATCGCAATGAACTCCATAGTCCTTCAACGTTTGCCGCATCCAAAGGAGTTGAGCACAACCACTTGCCGCGGACACGTACTCGGCTTCGGCGGTGGAGAGAGACACACAATTTTGCTTCTTGGAAGACCAACTAACCAAGGACCTACCAAGGAGTTGGCAAGTCCCGGAAGTTGACTTCCTATCAACTTTGTCTCCCGCCCAATCCGAGTCCGTGTACCCAACAAGCTCGAAGCTTGATCCCTTCGGGTACCAAAGGCCGAAAGTTGGAGTATGAATCAAATATCGGAAGATTCTTTTCACGGCCATTAAATGACTTTCCTTTGGGGCGGCTTGATAACGTGCACAAATTCCCACACTAAGCATGATATCGGGTCTAGATGCGCAAAGATAAAGAAGCGAACCAATCATCGAACGGTAAAGCTTTTGATCCACTTCCTTACCACTAGGATCGAGATCAAGAGTAACCTTTGTTGGCATGGGGGTTTTAGCTCCTTTAACCCTGGAATCCATGTTGAATTTCTTGAGCATGTCTTGGATGTACTTGGCTTGATTGATGAATGTCCCTCCTCGCAATTGCCGAATCTCAAAGCCAAGAAAGAATTTCAACTCTCCCATCATGGACATCTCGAATTTGTCTGTCATTAGCTTTGCAAATTCATCATTGAAGAGCTTGTTAGAAGAGCCAAAAATAATATCATCTACATAAATTTGGCATATGAAAAGCTCCCCGTTGACTTTCTTAGTAAAAAGAGTTGGGTCGATGAGCCCAATTTCAAACCCACGGTCTAACAACAACTCCTTAAGGTGCTCGTACCACGCGCGTGGGGCTTGTTTAAGGCCATAGAGCGCCTTATCGAGTTTGTAGACATGGGTCGGGAAATGGGGATCTTCAAACCCCGGGGGTTGCTTCACATAGACCAATTCATATAGAGGACCGTTGAGAAAAGCACTCTTCACATCCATTTGATATAACTTAAAGTTGAAGTGAGAAGCATAAGCAAGAAGGATACGGATTGACTCGAGACGAGCCACGGGAGCGTAGGTCTCCCCATAGTCGATTCCTTCCACTTGAGAGTACCCTTGAGCAACCAAGCGAGCCTTGTTCCTCACAACGATCCCATTGGCGTCTTGTTTGTTCTTGAACACCCACTTGGTTCCAATGACATTCCGGCACTCCTTGGGCTTCTCCACCAAAGTCCAAACTTCATTGCGCTTGAAGTTGTTGAGTTCTTCGTGCATAGCTTCCACCCAATCCGGGTCTTCAAGTGCCTCAAACACCTTTTGAGGTTCCACACAAGAGACGAAGGCATGATGGATGCTAAAGTTGGCTAATTGTCTCCTTGTGGAAACTCCTTTTCTCACACTTCCAATCACACTATCCAAAGTATGACTCCCTTTGCGAAGAGCTTCTTCCACTTTCCTTGCACGGCGAGCTTGAGCTTCTTCAAAAGACTCTTGAGAAGCCACTTGGTCATCACCACTATTTTGGTCCTCGCCTTGACCTTCAACTTGAGCTTGATCAACATCATGAGCATGCTCAACATCTTGAGCTTGGCCTTGATCTACCATTGGTGAGAAATCACCACCGTCCACTTGGTCTTGATCTTGGCCTTGCTCGCTTGAATGAGGGTCTAATGCTTGTCTTTGGTTAGCATCTATCGGTCCTTGAGGAGCTTGTAGAGCTTGTGAAGGTGAAGGCTCCACTTGAGTAGAGCATAGTCCTTCTCCTTCGGCCAAAAGGTGTCCCTCAATAGGTATGAGATGACCCACACCCATTCTTCTTATGGCTTGGGGAGGTATTTCGTCACCTACATCACAAACACCACTTTGCTCCACACGGGAGCCGTCATTCTCGTCGAATCTCACGTTAGAAACTTCAACAACACGAGCGGACTCTTTGTCAAAGATTCTAAAAGCATGAGATTCGGCGGCATAACCAACAAAGATACCCTCAAGAGCTTTAGAGTCAAATTTGGACAAATGAACACCCTTTCTAAGATAGAAGCACTTACAACCGAATACTCGAAAGTATTTGATGTAAGGCTTGTTGCCGGTGAGGATCTCATAAGGAGTCTTGTTCAAGCCCTTGCGAAGATATAGCCGGTTGGAAGCATGACAAGCGGTATTGATAGCTTCGGCCCAGAAGTTATACGGAGACTTAAACTCCGCTAACATTGTCCTTGCCATGTCCATCAAGGTCCGGTTCTTCCGCTCGGCTACACCATTTTGTTGCGGAGTGTAGGGGGAGGAGTATTGATGTTGAATTCCCTCATCACTCAAGAATTCGTTGACGGTGTAGTTCTTGAACTCCGTCCCGTTATCACTCCGGATCATCAAGATATCTTGGCCATATTGACGCTCCACTTCCTTGACGAAGTCCATGACGGTTTGTTGGGTCTCGTATTTGTGCTTGAAGAAGTAGACCCAAGTATATCTTGAATAGTCATCAACAATCACCAAGCAATACTTCTTCCCTCCTAGACTTGCATGAGATGGAGGGCCAAAGAGGTCCATGTGAAGGAGCTCTAAGACCCTCTTAGAGGAAATGATCGTCTTGCTAGGATGAGGAAGTTCATGCATCTTTCCTTCAATGCAAGCTCTACACACACGATCTTTGGCAAATGTTAGATCGGTTAGTCCTAGGATGTGGTTACCTTTGTGGAGTCTTTGCAAAGTTCTCATATTGACGTGGCCTAGCCGGCGATGCCATAGCCATCCCACGTCAACTTTAGCCATTAGGCAAGTTGCGGCTTTAATGACCTTCTCCGAGAAGTCAATCACATATAAGCCGTTTTCAACATGCCCAACAAAAGCTACTTTAAGAGACTTGCTCCACAAAAGAACCACAATCCCAACATCAAAGAAAGTTGCAAAGCCCATATCGGCAAGTTGAGCTACGGAGAGTAAATTGTAAGAGAGAGACTCAACAAGCATGACATTCTCCACGGAAACATCTTGAGAAATAACAACTTTACCAAGACCCAATACCTTTGACCTTGAGGAATCTCCATAGGTGACGTAGCCCGCACTAGATGAACCGGTGCGAAGCTCCTTCACCAACTCTTTGCTTCCGGACATATGATTGGTAGCACCGCTATCAATTATCCATTGTCCCGCACCGGAAGCAAAGCCCTACAAGAGGTCAAGCTTTGTTTTTAGGTACCCATTTTTCAATGGGTCCTCTTTTGTTAGTGACAAGGGTCTTAGGAACCCAAATAGACCAAGCAATGCATTCATTAGGTGAGCCAACAAATTTAGCATAAACATGTCCATCATAAGCACGACGAAGAACATAAGAGGGGTTATATTTTCCCGCAAAGTCGTTGTGGTTAGGCATTGCCCTCTTGGCATTCCCAACTACCTCCCTCACAAGCTCCCCCTCCTCCTCATAAACATTGCCATCCTCGTCAAAGCATATGTCATTTGGGATGTGCTTCTTAGGAGGAGGAGTGGGCACAAGAAATTGCGTCTTCTTATTGTTCTTCTTCTTGTTCTTTTTCTTGTTCCTCTTCTTGTTGGACTTGGGAGTGAAACCAAGCCCGGTCTTGTCACCATGTTGCTTTTGAGCACTCAAAAGCTCGTCAAGTCTTGTGTCACCTTTGGGGGCATCTTTCTCATAAAGAGGGTTAGAGTAACAAGTACTTGCAACAAAGGTGCTAGAAGATAACTTGGTTGCTTCTTTAGCAATCATAGCATTTAGTTTCTCATTTTGCAACCTAAGTTCATTAGCTACTGATTGAGCAATATCACGATCATTCTTAAGTCTAGCAATGTCCAAGTTATAGGATTCTTCAAGACCTAACTTGGATGCCTCAAGTGCCATCCTTAGATCTTGCTCAACCTCAAGAGATTGATTGAGAGTTGCAATTTCATCGGCATACTCACGAGCATGCCCTTCTAGCTCAAAGATGCGTTCCTCATTTTTATCATTAAGTTGAAGAGACTCATTATATTGATTTAGGAGAATCTCAAATTGAGCTTTGGTCTCCCCATTCAAGGTTGACATGAAGGTGTCAAAATCATTAGGCTCATCCTTATCACTACTAGTATCAACACAATCCATCAAAGATAAGCTTCTAGGTATGATGGGTATGAAAGTCGGTGATACCTTTGTAGTGTGAGCCATAAGACATGTTCCCTTGGAGTTGAAGCGCTTGGACTCGTTTGCGGAAGCGAAGAGGGATGGTGAAGAGATGGGCTTGGCGATGGCGATGGCGGACCTTCCTACTTCTTCATCATCACTTGCATCATCACCGGATGGGTATTCTTCTTGAGTCGTCAAGGCATGTATTGGAACGGCTTTCTTCTTATCAAAGTTCCTTGGTGGGTAAGACTTGGCCTTCATCTCCTTGCGAATGAGTCTTCCATTGTGATCTTCCACTCTTTCATAGGGACAATCCGCGATGAAGTGGTGTTGATTCCCACAATTGTAGCATGTCCTCACTCTACTTGTGGCCTTAGGTTTGGAGGGACTTGATGACTTCCACTTCTTCATGAAAGCCCGTTGAGCAAGAGCCATGTGTTCGGCATGAGCATACTTCATGTCTTCGGGACTTCCACTCATAGACTCTTCCTCTTCCATCAAACTTGCTTCTTCATGAAGAGAAACTTTTGCCTTCAAAGCAAGGTTGGGTGCACGCACACCACGTGCACGAGCTAGAGCATCATCCGCATTCTTCTCAGAAATCTTCCTTGCCACAATCTCTTGCAAGATGTCATGAGCGGTCATCTTCCTAAAGTTGGCATCTCCCTTGATTGAGTTCATAGTATCCTTGAAGAAGGGCAAGAGAGCTTGGACAAATTTCCTCTTCATCCATCTTCCATCACATTGAGTGGAGCCGAGGTCGACAAGCTTCACTTGGAGTGCCGAGAGACGACGATGAAGTTCTTCGGGAGATTCACCATCAAGCATAGCGAAGTTGTCCGCTTCATTAGACGCCTCATCAAACTTGGACTCTTGAATGCTCTCATTGCCGATGAAGAGTTTGGTGAGAGCATCCCAAGCTTCCTTGGCGGAAGAGATGTTGCGGACGAAGGCCTTGTCCTTCTCGGAGAGTGACATGTGAATGAGGTGCAAGGCGGAGGCATTGAGCTGCTTGTCGATTTGCTCCCAAGGTAGCAAGTTGGTCAAGTCCTTGGAAGTTGGATGATAACCCTGCTCAATGATCCTCCAAAGCTCAATAGACACGAAATTGATGTGAGAGCGCATGTTATCTTGCCAATTGGCAAAGCTAGAAGCATCAAGTTGTGGCGGAGGGCTGCATGAGGCAAGGTGTGGCATTTGAAGGTGCCTTCCGGAGACATAGCTCGTAGGATGTGGAACCTCCGTGCTATGTCCCCGAGAGGTGTCATCTTTCTTGGGGGGATCCTCGTTGTTCTCATTCCCATCCTTCTCCGGATCTTCCTCGTTTAAGGATGGCTTATCCTTACCCGAGGTGTCATCCGGAGTTGGTGGAGTGGTACTTGATGTTCCACTAGTGAGAGCATCAAGTTGAGATTTTTGGCTTTCCATGGCTGCCATCATAGCATCCATGCGAGTCATTATGTTGTTAAAATCCGCCTTAGTGGCGGGTTCCTCTTCGCCCATGATCTCTTAGGCGGTTAAGCCCAATCAAAGAGCACGAGGCTCTGATACCAATTGAAAGGGGTCCCACGGGCGACTAGAGGGGGGGGGGGGTGAATAGGCGCTACACAAAATTTTACCTTTTTCAATTTTAGGCTTGACACAAAGTAAATTCTCTAGATGTGCAACTAGGTGAATTTCCTAAGTGGCAAGCAAGCAAGTGAACAAGTAAACAAGTAAACAAGTAAGTGAGTTCGGGCAAGAAATAACCGAGGAGCGGAGACCGGAGACACAAGGATGTATTCCCGTAGTTCCTTCCCTTTGAGGGGAAGTACGTCTACGTTGGAGAGGTGTGGTGACACGGAGTCGACCAACGCCACGGAGGCTCACCTTATTCTCCGGTGAGCAAGCCACGGAGGCTAGCTCGTTCCACTAAGCGGTGGTATTGGGGGAACTCACCGAATCCCTTACACGGAGATTGGGGCACACATCCACAACTGAATTGGAGGCTCCCAAGAAAGCCACGGAGGCTAGAATCCACAAAGACTAGAGAAATCTCGAAACAAATCACCTAGTGTTTCCAAAGAACCACTAGGAACAAATCCCTCAAGCAAAAGGAGGGGAAATAGAAATTCCTTCGGTGGAGATGTAGATCGGGACCTCCTCCTTCGATCCTCCAAAGATCTAAGACTTTGGGTGGTTGAGGGTGGAGATCTTGCAGTGGGGTTGGCTCCAAATAGTGTCTTCTTCTTGATAAGGACGAGCAAGCAGGAGAAGAAGAGGGGAGGGGGTATAAATACCCCTTCCCGAATGTATCCGTTGCAGCCTCCAGGGACCGGATTATCCGGCCCAAACTTGAACCGGATAATCCGGCCACCGGATAATCCGGCCCACTTCTGGACAAAAATCCGGCCAATAATTCGGCCAAGAATCTGGGTGACGCGCACTCTGGAACTTTTGGTCCTTAGCCATTTTCACCGGGGGGCGGATAATCCGGCCCACTTTTGGACAAAAATCCGGCCAATAATCCGCCCATAGATCTGGGTGACGCGCACCCTGGAACTTCTGGTCCTTAGTCATTTTCCGGGATGGCCGGATTATCCGGCCCAGTTTTGGCCTAAAAATCCGGCCAGTCTTCCTGCACAAAAACTTTGGTAAAATGTCTTGGTGTTGTCAACTAACACACAAAACTAGGGAGGCTAGAAAATGCCCTAACACAAAGCTTATGACCGATAGGTTCGAGATGTCTATGATGGGCGAATGAAGTTCTTTCTTGGTTTTGAAATCAAGCAATTGAAAGAAGGGACTTTCATTAATCAAGCCAAATATGTCCAAGACATGCTCAAGAGATTCAAGATGAAGGAACTAAATGGGGCCGCCACACCAATGGCCACTAAATGTCATCTTGATCTAGATCCCAATGGTACAAACGTGGATCAAAAGGTATACCATTCTATGATCGGTTCATTGCTTTACCTTTGCGCATCTAGACCCGATATTGTGTTGAGTGTAGGTGTGTGTGCAAGGTATCAAGCCGCTCCTAAAGAAAGCCACCTTATGGCGGTTAAGAGAATCTTTTGATATTTGGTTCATACCCCAACTTATGGTCTTTGGTATCCCAAAGGCTCGGATTTCTCTCTTTGTGGCTTCATGGATTCGGATTGGGCTGGTGACAAGGATGATAGGAAATCAACCTCCGGAGCTTGCCAATTTCTTGGTAGGTCTTTGGTGTGTTGGTCTTCTAAGAAGCAAAATTGTATATCCCTCTCCACCGCCGAAGCCGAATACATTGCCGCCGCAAGTGGATGCACTCAATTGTTATGGATGAGGCAAACTTTAAAGGAATATGGTGTCAATTGTGACAAAGTGCCTCTTTTATGTGACAATGAGAGTGCTATCAAGATCACCTATAATCCGGTGCAACATTCAAGAACCAAGCATATTGAGATCCGAAATCATTTCATTAGAGATCATGTTGCCCGTGGTGATATTGAGCTTGCTTATGTTAGCACCAAGGATCAACTTGCCGATATATTCACGAAGCCTCTTGATGAAGCAAGATTTGGATATTTGAGGAATGAGCTAAATACCATTGATTCAAGGAGTGTGGCTTGAGCATCTTGCAAATACACCTATATTTCAATGCTTGTTTGGTTTAGGTGTGGGCATGGAAATAGGGGGAGTGCGGTCCTAATTAATTAGGCTATCCCTCCCCCCATAATGCCGATAGTAATCATATCATTCTCTTTATATCATTTTTGTGATATATGAGCTTCAATGATGAGTAGTGGTTATGGACCCAAGATACATCTTCGCGGTCCAATGCCATAACACTCATACATGGTGGCTTCGGCCACCGACCTCTTCTTTACAAAGAGTTGATTCCTTGCTTATCTTATTTGAGGTCTTGGTGTTCTCTCTCGGTGTTGTTTCTTATTTTGATATGGGAAGGCACTTGCATTGGATCTTTCGTTGATTTGCTCTTGCAATGTTAAGTGCCGAGAACCACTCCATGTTTGCTCTCTCACCTAAGCCATCCTATCTCAAGACATCTAATCTATGCACACGAGTTCAAATTTTTCATCAAAACAACATCTGTCATTGAAAAATTCGAGTGGATCAATTTCTGGCCTTCCAGGCCGGAATATCTGCCCCCCTGGGCGGAATATCCGGTCGGGTGGCGACTGGGTATATAAAGGGCAGGGTCGGGCTGCCCTAGGGTAGTTCCTTACCCACCCCGTCCTAAGGATCCCAGCCGCCGCCGCCGCCTTCTCGTCGCCGCCACCGGAGCTCCGGCCACCCCCTTGGCCGGATTTCGCCGGAGGTTGCTCTTCTCCACCTCTGGAGGGCATTCACCAAGCCGATTTCGCAATGGATGCGGGTATTTTTCTATCCTAGGATGTGATCTTACCCTTGCATATTCTTGGTGATTTGGCCCTCTAGTTGTTGTTTTTGATACTCTTGAATCATGTTGTATGGCTCTTCTTCCCCGATCTATCAAATTGTAGGCTGCAGCAACAGTTAGAATTTTTTTTCGAGGGGGCCGGATTATCCGCCCCCCCTGGCCGGATAATCCAGCCTGGGAGTTCTTTGTCAATTTTTTTTCTATCTTGCTGCCCTCAATTTGATGTTTTGGTGGAGTTTGTTTGTTCATACGACATGATTCTTTGATCCTTTCCATAACTCATGTGCATGTGCTTATCCCCATGCTTTCCTCGCATATCTCTTTCACAGGTGGTTTGAGTATGCCGAAGCGCAAGCGTCGGCTTGTTTCGGATGAGCGTAGAGTCCTTGTTGATGAAGTTGCTATCCGTCAGCGTCAGAGGGAAGCTGCTAGAAAAGCTGAGAAAGAAAAGGCTGCCAAGGTTCAAGCCCGTCGTCGCAAAGGCAAAGCGACACGTCCTAACTACAAGAGCATGCCAGAGGCCGACTACATTATTTTGCGGCGCAACAATTGGTATGCCACAGCAAGAGATGAAGATATTGAGGACCGTGGATTCTGGAATGAAGAGAAGTGGGGGATTTTCCATGATGTTTATGAGCCTTTCAAGAATCCTTGTCGCCCAATGCATCCGATTGATTTTGATCATCTTTGCAGCAAGACCTATTTTGCTAAAGCTATCTCTGTGGTTGAGAAGATGGGGTTGATGGGGTTGGCTAGCATTCAGTGCAATTATAATCCCGGTCTCATCAAGCAGTTCTATGCTACCCTTGTGATCTTGCCCAATGCTCAAAAGTCTATGAAGTGGATGACCGGCGAGCATGAGTGTACATCAGACTTCTCCACGTTTGCCACTCTCTTGGGGTATGCGTATAATGGAGACACTCCTGTGGGTCGCCGTATTCACAATCCGGGGACCAAACCTGACAAGGATAAGTTATATGATCTCTATGACTCCACAGGTGTTGTGGGCTTCATCCATGGGCTGCATCCACTCTATGATCAGCTTGTCCGCATTTTCAGAGAGAACATTGCTCCTAGTGGTGGTAACAATGATGCCATTCGCACCTCTCTTGTTGACCTTCTCGCTTTTGCTCATGAGTGTGCCACTTCAACTGACCCTTCTGAGGACTTTACCCTTGATGTGATGGATTTCATCTTCTATGAGATCAAGGATGCTATCATTCAGAGGAACACTGTGCCTTATGCTCCTTACATCATGCTCCTCATTAAGCATGCCCTTGGAGATTATGATATCCATGATGATTGTGTGGAGCACCTGGTCAAGAAGATGTATGTCAAGAAGAAGAGGACTACTGCTCCTTCAGCTGCATATCCTAGCACATTCATGGCGGATGCGAGGTCGAGTGCTTCTACTCGTGATCAGAGAGCTACTGCATCTGCTATGTCCAGGGAAGTGAGGAAGCTCAGCTGGTTTGAGAGGAACGTTCTGTGCATGAAGGTGGAGATCCACCGTGAGAACTACCAAGCCTATGTTGAGAGGAAGAACATTCAGGACACCCAGCAGCTGATCCTTCACCGTCTCAGTGGTGCTCAGACCGCCGATCCCACTCCTACTGTACCTACATCTTATGAAGCTTGGAACACCGACCGCTACAACTGGGTTGAGATGCAGAAGCATCTCTTTGCTGCTCCAGATGCTTCCACAGGAGGTTCTCATGCAGAGGCTGAGGAGGACTTGGAGGCTGAGGATGAAGATGCTGGAGCTGATGAGGATGATGGCGGAGATGATGATGAGGGCGGAGCTGATTATGCGGAGGACTCCGACGACATCGGTGATTGGGAGGATTGATTCCTCGGGGCGTGTAGCATCGCTCTTCTCTCTTTTTGGTGTCTTGATGCCAAAGGGGGAGAAGTAGTTCTATTAGTAGTCTCACGGGATTTGCATGGGTGGGAACACAAGCTTGCGCGTTTATCATTCATTTGTTGCTTGTGTTTCTTCTTATTTTACTTGTCTTAAGTTTGGAACTTTGTGTGGTTTATTTGCTACTACCGTGTGTATGCGACTATGTTATATGGTTTATATGTGCCATGTGGAACCTTGTTTATTCACTTATGTTTGTGAGCACTTGGTATATGTGTGAGATGGCTATGGAATTATTGTCCGGTATCTCATTATTATCATATTCGGAATTCCATAATGTTTGAGTTATCTATGCAAAGGTATGTCTCCTCCAAACTCATTTGTGTAGATGCACACATTTAGGGGGAGCTTTATTCCTCGCTCAAATATTTGTTATTTGAAATATTCGATCTCTTTTGCAAATCCTAGTGCTGTCATCTAACACCAAAAAGGGGGAGATTGAAAGTGCAAACTTTGCATCCCTCAGGTTTTGTGTGTTAGATAACAACATTAGGAATTTTATGTGTGTTAAGTGTTGTAGATTTTTCAGCTCAAGAATGTTCCAGGCCGGATAATCCGGCCAGGGGCCGGATAATCCGCCCCCTCTGGAGAGTGGCCGAAAAACGGCTAAGTCCCTAGCTCGGCGTCATGCAGTAACCGGGCCGGATATTCCGGCCAGGGGGGCGGATAATCCCCCCCCCCGACGAGAGCTCCAAAACGACTAAGGACTGGCATCGGCGTCACCCAGTATAGGGGCCGGATATTCCGGCCAGGGGCCCGGATAATCCGCCCCCCCTCGACGACTACAGAAATTCGGCTAAGGAACAGAGTCGGCGTCAACTAGAAGTGGGGGGCGGATAATCCGGCCAGGGGGCCGGATATTCCGGCCAGCCGGATAATCCGGCCATACTTTGGCCAGATAATCCGCCCCTCCCAGTCAGCAACGGCTACATTTTGGGAGGGGTTATAAATACCCCTCCCCTTCTTCCACCTCAAGATGCTCGAGCTGTGTGATACGTCCAAAACGTATCTACTTTCCCGAACACTTTTGCTATAGTTTCTCCTCTAATTTGTGTGTTTTGAATACAACTAACACGGACTAACGCTGTTTTTAGTAGAATTGCTCTGGTGTCTCATTTTTGTGCAGAAATCCAACTTCCAGTAAAAATTCGAGAAAAATCATGAAAAATCCTATTTCACCAGAAGACCCACGGAGCCAGAAGACGGGACGGAGAGGAGGCCTGAGGGCTCCTCACACGCTGGTGGCGCGGCCCAGCCCTGCCCGCGCCACCCTGGCGTGAGGGGGCCCCAACACCCCTCTCGGCCTCCCCTCTCGCCTACATATATCCTCTGACGACATAATGTCGGGGAGACGGCGTTTTTCCCAGATAGACTTCCGCTACGCCGCCGCCATCAGAAACCGCGATTCGGAACCAGAAACTCCATTCTGGCACCCTGCCGGGATGGGGATTTGGAGGAGATCTTCATCACCATCACCACTGACACTCCTCCATCGACCATCCATGATTCCCCCATCCATGTGTGAGTAATTCCCCCGCTGTAGGTGAGGGGATGGTAGGGATTGGATGAGATTGTTCATGTAATTTGATATGAGATTGATAGGGCATAGTGCCTAGTATCTTTATTTAGTGCCTATGACATTGTTGCAACTTGTTGTGCTTAATGCTTGTCACTTTGGGCCCGAGTGCCATGATTTCAGATCTGAACATGTTATTATTTCTATGATGATACTTGTTGTTTATGGTCTTACCTACAAGTTGTATACACATATTGTTGTCCGGAACCCGAGGCCCCAAAGTGATAGAAATTGGGATAACCGGAGGGGATGGCTATGATGTGAGGATCACATGTGTTCACCGAGTGCTAATGCTTTGCTCCGATACTTTATTAAAAGGAGTATCTTAATTACCAGTAGTTTCCCTTGAGGCCCTGCTGCAACAGGCTGGTAGGACAAAAGATGTCGTGCAAGTTTCTCCCTGTGAGCACGTACGACTATATACGGAACACATGCCTATGATTGTTTGTACTAGGATGCTTTATCATTATTTATCTGCAATGCCCATGTCTCATTGATTTCATGAATTATCTTATCCATGCAACGCCCGTAATCCATCCCTATGCCTACAGTATTTTATTCCTACTGTTTACAACTGTTACTATTACCGCTGCTATTTTACTACTGCTGTTACTGTTTTACTACTGTCACCACTATAAAACTGTTGCTACTGATAAACCACTGCGAGCAAGACTGTTTCCAGGTGCAGCTGAATTGACAACTCATCTGTTAAGGCTTACATATATTCTTTGGCTCCCCTTGTGTCGAATCAATAAATTTGGGTAATACTTCCCTCGAAGACTGTTGCGATCCCCTATACTTGTGGGTCATCAAGACTATTTTCTGGCGCCGTTGCTGGGGAGCATAGCTTTATTTGTAAGTTCACTTGGTATTCCTATTGTTCGCTGCAATCCTTTCATCATGGGTAAACCTCGTGATGGAAAAGTTCCTATATTGCCATCCACTACAAGAAGAGGTACGACTCTCAACACCTCTGTTGCTCTTGATTCACCTTCCGTTATGAGTAAGTTGCTTACACCACCACACCCACACGCTACTGCTACTACTTCTGCTGAGATTGAAAATGCCACTGATAATTTAGATGATGCTTCTACTGTGCTTGATGATACCGGTTCACTAGGTTCCTTTTTAGATGCTACTATTGCTAGAGCTAAGTTGGGAAACACCATTGTTACACCTGTTAGTTCACCTGAGTCTAGGGAATGTTCTAGTGATGATTATGATGATGATGCTTATATTGAGCTTGATGATGATTTTATTGCTGAAGCACGTGCTGCTCGTAATGCTGGTAAGGTTAAAGAACTACTTGCAAGACGTTCTGTTAGATATAATTTGTCTCCTGATCCTAAGTTTGCTGCTTCTCCCATAAATATTAGAGACAAGGATTATGATTTCTGTTTGGATTTATCTTACATATCTATTGTTGAGAAAACTCCTTTTTGTGGTACTAAAGATGAGAGTGCTATGGGGCACATGAATGAGCTTTCTACTTTGAGTAATTTGTTTTCTGATGATATTAAGCTCCACACTTACTTTGTTGCTAAGATTTTTCCTTTCTCGTTGAAAGATGCTGCTAAAACTTGGTTTAATGGCTTGTCTCCTGGATCTCTTACTAGTCCTATTGCTTTGGTTAATTCTTTCTTTCAGAAATATTTTCCTGCTAGTGCTCAACATGCTGTCGTGCAGAAAATCTTTGATTTTGAACAGGGAAAAGGAGAGATGTTGCCTGAATCATGGACAAGGTTTTGTTCTTTAATTAGTGCTTTGCCTAAAGAACCATTGCCTAAAAATGAACTCCTTGATATATTTTATAATGGACTAACGGATGAATCTAAGTCATATTTGGATAGTTGTGCTGGTTGTGTTTTCAGGGAAAGAACTCCGACTGAAGCAGAAGAATTAATGGCTAAACTAAGCCGGAATCATGATGATTGGACTCTAGTCGAGCCAACACCAGCACCTACCCCTGCGCCATCTACAGAGCCTACACCGAAGAAGAGAGAGATGATTGAGTTAAATGATGAAGTGATGAGAGAAGCCAAGAAATCTCTTAAGGAGAAAGGTATTAAAGCCGAAGATGTTAAAAATTTACCTCCTATAGAAGAACTATGTAAGACAATCCCTCGCTCATCTACTATTGAGGTACACTCTCTCCAACGCTTTGATGAAAGAGATATTCCTTATTCTAAACCTCCTGATCAATGCTTAGATGAGTTTGATAATTTTATTGTTAAGCAAGAAAATTTTAATAAAATGGTGCATAATCATTTGTTGGAAAATTCTAGAGCTATTAGCAAGTTGCAGGATATTGTGGAGAGAACCGCCAATGATGTGAAGATACTTGTTAAACATTTTCAAATGGTTCAAACACAAATTGATCAGCTTACTAAGGTGCAAAAAGACTTGCTAGTTAATGCTGCAAGAGAGAAGCAAGCATGTGAAATTCGCACAAGAAGTGGCGCTGCTACTCAAGATCCATTATATCCTGAAGGACATCCTAAGAGGGTTGAGCAAGATTCTCAGCGTACTCCAAGTGATGATATTCCTTCCAAGAAGAAGAAGAAGAAGCATAAAACAACTGCAGAATCCTCCGAAGCAGGTAAAGATCCTAATAGTGTTTCTATTTCTGATGCTGAAACTGAACTAGGAAATGCTTCCGATAAAGAAGAAGATAAAGAAGAAGTTGAGGAAGAACCAGAAAAGATTGATAAGAATGCAAAGTACACCAAAGAAGACTTCATTGCCACCAAGCATGGTAAGGAGAGAGAACCTTGGGTTCAGAAACCAATGCCTTTTCCTAGTAAGAAACACAAGTCCATGGAAGAAGAACACTACAACAGGTTTTGTGAATGGATGAGACCTTTATTTTTGCAAATTCCTTTGACTGATGCTATTAGAATGCCTCCTTATGCAAAGTATATGAAAGATATTGTCACTAACAAAAGGAAAATTCCTAGTGAGGAAATTTCCACACTACTTGCTAACTATTCTTTTGATGGTAAAGTTCCAGAGAAGCTTGGAGATCTAGGTATACCTACTATTCCCTGCTCCATTAAAAATAACTATGTTAGAACTGCTTTATGTGATTTGGGAGCTGGAGTTAGTGTCATGCCTTTTTCTCTTTATAAGAGACTTGATCTAGAAAAATTGGTATCAACTGATATATCTTTGCAGATGGCTGATATGTCTACTACAATTCCTATTGGTATATGTGAAAATGTTCCTGTTCAAGTTGCTAACAGTTGTTTGATTTTAACTGATTTTATTGTGTTGGAAATGCCTGAAGATGATAATATGTCTATTATTCTTGGGAGACCTTTTCTAAATACCGCAGGTGCTGTTATTAATTGCAATCAAGGAAAAGTCACTTTCAATGTTAATGACAAAGAGTATACGGTTTATTTTCCCAAGAAGATTGATAGGAGGAATGCTCTAAATTCAATTAAGCATGTTGAGACCATCAAAGTTGGTCAAATTATTTGTTCAGAGCAAAAGCCCAAGGAAGAATGTCAAATTGTTATGGTTGGGACTATACCTATCAAAGTTGAGGTAACATAAGCATTTAGTGAGATGCAAAGTTTCTCCTCATACAAAGTTAGTTTGGTAACAAGACTTGATCAACCTTGTTAACAAAGTGATTTTATATGAACGAAACTTCGTTTTCACTGCATCCACTCCACCTTACTTTTATTTACTTGTTCAATTCTATTCCTTCAGTTTAGTTGCTTGATTAAGAGTATCTCAGAGCTGCTACATGCTTGGTTTTGATTCGCTTGAAATCATTTCATCTTTGTTTTTCTGAATTTTTATCGATATGCCAATTTCTGAAAAATCCTCGAAAATAAAATTTCTCGAAAAATTCCAGAAAATTCTTTATAAATTTTTATGTCAAAAATGGGGCAGAGAGACACCTGGGAGGCACCAGGTGGGGCTGCCACGCCACCTCACACACAGGTGGCGTGGCCCAGCCCTGGCCGCGCCACCCAGGTGTGAGAGGGCCCCACCTGGCCCCTCACTTATCTCTTCTTCTCCAGCTCTTTCTCTCTCCCGAAAACAATGATACACTTAGCTCAAACTCGAGTTCTTGCTATTATTCACCTGGATTTTTCGATCTCCTTGCTCAGCCCAACATTTCTGCTGAAATTTGGATCATTTGCTCTCCGGTATGTGACTCCTCCACTTGTCCAAGTAGAATTTCTTTTGGTAAAGTATTTCTTGAGTATTTTAGCATTGTAGGTGACAGTATAAATGAGTATGCATGCTTGTTCTATTGCTTAGAAATGTTGTTTTGATGCATGATAGCTCTCTAGTAACTCACCATAGTAGTTTCCTACACTTGCTTGTCTTAAAATCACTTTTTATGAGGTTTGTTGAAAAATTTCAGAGAAGGGAGATGGATAACTTCACATATGGAGAAGTGTTTGAAAGTGATGCACCAAGGTCATCAAGGCCCTCAAGATCCACTGCTCAATATAGGATGTCTTATAATGAGGATCTCATGTCACCAAACCTTGAAGGGGACGATGGAGATGCACATCCATCCTCCTTCCCTTGTATTAACTTTTTGAGTGATGCAGGGATTCTTGATGATTTCTTGCTCCTTATTAATAGGGTTGGGTTGACTGCTTACATGACAGATGAAAGTGACCAATATGCTATGCTTACAAAGATTTTCGTTGAAAGTTTTAAATTTACTAACGCTCATTACAATCCTTCCGTTGCATTTAAGATTTATGATAAGTCTATCACCATGCCTTTGGGGAGGTTTTGTTTTATTTTAGGTATCCCCATGTTTGGAACGGCAAAGAGGGTACAAGATCGCCCAACTGATTTGTTGGAGCTTTACCGAGGGGTAACCAATGATGATGACCGCACCGCACAGCGTGGCAAGATAAGAAACATTCAGCTCCCAGCTATTAGATATTTTACTTACTATCTTGCAACTAGTGTACTTGGTAGAGAAAACACTAGCAATATCTCAAACTACCATTTAGCTTTTCTAGCTACCGCTCTTGATGTTGGTAGGAAGTATAACCTTGGTGCTGTTATTGCTCGTCGCCTAGCCGCTAGGGGACCTATTTATGGAGGTATTATTGCCGCGCGCATTGTTGCTGAGCTAGGACTTTCTATTGGTCCTAATGATGTATTGTTGGCTCCACAGAGGCTTGATCTTGCTGCCATGAAACTCCATCATTTTGTTACTGCTAACTCATGTGCAGGGAAATTAGTTTACAGGATGTTATTTATTGATGGAGAGGAAAGGGAAGTTCCCTTTCCTCAGCCTAACTTGTTCAGCATTCACGTGAGGCCATGGTCGCGCACAAAGGAGGAGTTGGATGATCAGCTTAGGCTGCTTGGCTTCAATATCCAACATGGTGCGGTGGTCCAGGAGGAAGAGGAGGAGCCGGCCTATCACTTCACCACGTACCACTCTGAGGCGTCCTCGAGCTCATATCAGGACGATGGTGCTTCATCGTCACACTACGGAGGCGCCACCTCATGGCCGAGTTGGCCGAGTTGGGATTGATCACCACTTAGGCCAAAAGCCTAAGCTTGGGGGGAGGTACGCCGACAATTCACTCATCCACATATCATATTTTGTCGGACCTTTGTATATCCATGTTTCACCTTCTTTAGTGTTCTCGTTCTTATTTCCACCTTTCCAAATCACAAAAAGACCAAAAATATTTCTGTTGTTTCTCTTTGTTTGTCTTTTTAGTTTGCTACCTTTGGTTTGCTTCACTTGCTATTTTCGGTTTGCTATTTGAAAAATCCAAAATGATTTTGCTTTGTTTCCTATTTCCTTCTGCTTTTGTTTCAAAAATCGAAAACTCCAAAAATATTTGTTGCTCTTATTCGGTTTTGTAAAGTTTATTGCAGAGTTCAGTCTCCCGTTACTCCATTGGAGCTTGGTATTCACTTTATATTATTCAAGCCACACAAGTGAAGAGCAATAATGACGACATACGATAATCCGAGATGTGGTAAGAGGCTGGTATGAACTCTATTTGTTTTCATTTTTGTACATATACTCATTCATGTGGACATGCTTAGTCGGTTCATGTAAGGTATATGTTATCTAAAGGATGCTTTGTAGTTCTTGCTTTCATATGATTAGTTTCAATTTACTAGTAGCTTGTAGCATGTCATGTAGACGCTTGCATGCATTGTTTTATTCATAATATGGTATGCTATTGTGGTATCCTCCTCTGAAAGCTTCATTTGAATCGACTTGGCACATGATCAAGCATGCATATGACTAAACAAAAAGTCAATTAAGCCTCGATGATTTACTTTGCCTCAGAGTTCTTGTATCATTTTTATGCCTATATTAATTTTATTTTGTCGCAAGCATGATTATGACAGTTATTGCTCTCTCGATTGTCGCTTCCCAGTCGTTTGCTAGCCTTCACTTGTACTGAGTATGAGCTCTACTCGTGCATCCAATTACCAAAAACCAAGTCTTCCAAAGAGTCCACTATAAATTCCCATGCATGGTATTTGTAAGCCATTCCAAGTAAATTTTCATGTGCTACCTTTCAAAACTTTCAACTACTTCTCATTTTGTGCCATTATTTTTAGCTCATGGGGACGTAGTGGTCGGAATTGCTATCTTCCATATTAAATTGAGTACCCCTCGACTAGGCAGCTTCATCTGCTCGTCATTAATTTTGCAAGGGAGCTGGTCAGACCATTATAATCTTATTCTAAAAAGAAAGAAAAAAGGCACTCCTCCAAAGAATGTGAAAGTTGGTGGGCACCCGATGGAATCGGTTAGCCATGGTTTGAGAAAGGAAAAGGTGGGGAGGAGTGCCAAAGCTTTATAAAAGAGCACCAATGTGCCAAATTTCAAAGAACTCGGAACCGCTCTCACTTGTTTATTATGGAAGATAGCAAGTCCCCATTGCTAGTCGTTGACATAGAACAACCACCTCTCAAAATAAATTTTATCTCTGTTTTATAAATGAAAAGCTCTAGCACATGTTGAATCACTGCTTCCCTCTGCGAAGGGCCATTCGTTTACTTTTATGTTGAGTCTTCACCTTCTAACTTTTAAGCACTTCTTGAGAGCATAGTTGTTATTCTAAGTGTAATGTGCTTGTCCCAGAACACGGTTAATTATGGTATAACTTTGATGCTTGTATCTTTGATATCTTTAACTTCTAGTCTTCCCTTGGACTTCAGAGGTGCCTCAGCATTTATGTTTTGCTCCACGAATAAAGGCAAGCTGGATACCACTCTTTCATATCATTTATGCATATTACAATCTTGTAGCTTCTTATGTACATGTTACTTGTTATTAGTGCATTGGCATTCTTTCATAGCCTGCTTGACTATGAGGTGCCATTAGTTGCATATTTCTTATTATGAATTGCCTGAGTACTTGATCACATAGTTAGTATATATACATCATATGAGCAAATGTGTTCGTGAAAGTTTCTTTTATCGCTCTCAGTTGTTAACTGAATTGCTTGAGGACAAGCAAATAGCTAAGCTTGGGGGGAGTTGATACGTCCAAAACATATCTACTTTCCCGAACACTTTTGCTATAGTTTCTCCTCTAATTTGTGTGTTTTGAATACAACTAACACGGACTGACGCTGTTTTCAGCAGAATTGCTCTCGTGTCTCATTTTTCTGCAGAAATCCAACTTCCAGTAAAAATTCGGGAAAAATCATGAAAAATCATATTTCACCAGAAGACCCACGGAGCCAGAAGACGGGACGGAGAGGAGGCCTGAGGGCTCCTCACACGCTGGTGGCGCGGCCCAGCCCTGGCGTGACGGGGCCCCAGCACCCCTCTCGGCCTCCCCTCTCGCCTACATAAACCCTCTGACGACATAATGTCGGGGAGACGACATTTTTCCCAGATAGACTTCTGCTGCGCCGCCGCCATCAGAAACCGCGATTCGGAACCAGAAACTCCGTTCTGGCACCCTACCGGGACGGGGATTTGGAGGATATCTTCATCACCATCACCACCGACGCTCCTCCATCGACCATCAATGATTCCCCCATCCATGTGTGAGTAACTCCCCCGCTGTAGGTGAGGGGATGGTAGGGATTGGATGAGATTGCTCATGTAATTTGATATGAGATTGATAGGGCATAGTGCCTAGTATCTTTATTTAGTGCCTATGACATTGTTGCAACTTGTTGTGCTTAATGCTTGTCACTTTGGGCCCGAGTGCCATGATTTCAGATCTGAACATGTTATTATTTCTATGATGATACTTGTTGTTTATGGTCTTATCTACAAGTTGTATACACATATTGTTGTCCGGAACCCGAGGCCCCAAAGTGACAGAAATTGGGATAACCGGAGGGGATGGCTATGATGTGAGGATCACATGTGTTCACCGAGTGCTAATGCTTTGCTTCGGTACTTTATTAAAAGGAGTACCTTAATTACCAGTAGTTTCCCTTGAGGCCCTACTGCAACAGGCTGGTAGGACAAAAGATGTCGTGCAAGTTTCTCCTTGTGAGCACGTACGACTATATACAGAACACATGCCTATGATTGTTTGTACTAGGATGCTTTATCATTATTTATCTGCAATGCCCATGTCTCATTGATTTCATGAATTATCGTATCCATGCAACGCCCGTAATCCACCCCTATGCCTACAGTATTTTATTCCTACTGTTTACAACTGTTACTATTACCGCTGCTATTTTACTACTGATGTTACTGTTTTACTACTGTCACCACTATAAAACTGTTGCTACTGATAAACCACTGCGAGCAAGACTGTTTCCAGGTGCAGCTGAATTGACAACTCATCTGTTAAGGCTTACATATATTCTTTGGCTCCCCTTGTGTCGAATCAATAAATTTGGGTAATACTTCCCTCGAAGACTGTTGCGATCCCCTATACTTGTGGGTCATCACTGTGCAAGAAGAACACCTAATTTGGAGCCACCAAATTCGCAAGATCTCCTCCCTCAACCCACCAAAGCTCTTGATCTTTGGAGAATCGAAGGAGAAGGCCTTGATCTACATCCTCACCGAAGCGATTTGATTTCCCCTCTCATTTGCTTGAGGGCCCTTGTGTCTTGGGTTCCCTTGTGTCCCTTGACTTTGATTTGTGTGATTGAAATCTTGATACTTGTTGATTGAGTTCTTTGTGGTGCTTGGGAGCCTCCAATTCAGTTGTGGAGTTGTGCCCCAAGTTTTGTAAAGGCCGATTCCGCCTTGAGGAATCCCTTAGTGGAAAGTGAGCTAGGCCTTTGTGGCGGAAGCTTGCACCGGAGAATAGGGTGAGCCTTTGTGGCGTTGGTTAGGCCTTTGTGGCAACCACACCCCTCCAACGTAGACGTACTTCCCCTAAAAAGGAAGGAACTACGGGAATTACATCCGTGTCTCCGTGTGCTCCACTCTCGGTTACCTCTATCCTTTATTGCCTTTACTACTTGTATCTTGCGTAGCTTGCTAGTTGTCATATAGGTAAATTCACCTTAGTTGCATATCTAGAGAATTTACCTTTTGTGTCAAGCCTAAATTGAAAAAGAATTAAAATTTGAGTAGCACCTATTCACCCCCCCTCTAGGTGCCCATACGATCCGTTCAGCTTCTTCGAGTGCCTCTGCTCACAAAACTGTGGACGGGGAGGCCCTTGGTTTAGAGGAAGAACAAGAACTTTTTGACGCCTTGGACTCGTGAGTATTTTAATAACTCGACTATTATTTTGCTTTCTTCCTTTCGACTTATGTGAAATTTCCTACTTTTTGTTTTCTTTGCAGCGACAACGAGGACCCGAAGAGAGATGCTGCCACTGCTCCTTCTGCTAAGACTATTGCTGCTGACGAACCTCCTGTGCAAGAGGTTGAGCCGGTCGTGAAGTCTCCAAAGGCTCCAAAGGCTCCTGCTAAGAAGATCGTCGTTACTCGTGGTTCCAAGCATTTGAAGAAGTCTACAGACGCCGGTGCTTCCCTTGAGATCCACCTATCCACGAGTTCCTCTGACGATGTGCGTGTTGATCCTGGCACTTTTGCTTTGGTTCCTTGCGTGATTTTCATACTCACATGTTTTTTCCTAGACAGATCTTGATGAAGAAATTTGTCACTTTGGGCACCGAATGTGTCGAGTATTTGAGAGCTGCTAGGGCTTCTGAGGGTAATCTTCTCTCCTATTTTTTACTTGTCTTGAGTGCCTTTCTTTACTTCTTTTACTTGGCTTCCTTCTTTCTTTTTGAACTGCAGATGCTTTGGAGGCAGCTAATGCTCGCATTTCATCTCTGGAAGCTAAACTCGATGCTTCCAGAAAAGCTTGGGATGCCGCCACTGCTGAGAAGTCTACTAAATCAGTAGTGGCAAGGGCGAAGAAAGAGGAGACGGCCCTTTCTGATGCTAATAAGGAGCACATCCAACGGGAACATGCCATGATTGAACGGCTTAATAAAATGTCTGCTCTTGCTGGAGGTGAATATCATGCCTTTCCCTTTTTGTCGGGTTGCCCGCTCTTATGCTTACTGATATATGATTTTCCCTCTGTCTTTGTTTCCTTGGTTGTGTAGAACATACTGGGGTGTCTCCATCATCTTTGCAGCCAGACGATGATTCTCTCATGGCCGCAGTTAACTTGCTGGAGGCGAACTGGATTTCTGTCCAGGAGATCTTCGAGTTGGCTAGCCGCGTGCTTACGCGGATCTTCGTTGGGTTGTGGCCTAAGAAGAAAGCGGACATGCCAGCTGATGACCTGAAGAAGCTCGCCAAAGTTTTCGACACCACTGAAGATCCGATCCCGTTGATGAAGAGCCGCTCTGTGAAGCGTGGTGCGAAAGGGGCCATTGCATTTACCTATGCGCATGGCGAGGAGGTCGACTGGGAGAAGGTGAGCTCTTCCCGCGGCCAACCTCTTTTGGAGCTGTGGAGCTTCTTCGAGAAGGCGAAGAAATATGCCCCAGGCATCGTGTCTATTGTTTCTCCATCGGTAGCTTCTACGACCTCTTCAGCGCCTGATACGTCTCAAATGTATCTATAATTTTGATGCTCCATGCTTGTTTTTACACCATTTGCCTATTGTTTCGTTACACTTAGTGGCATTTTTATACATTTTCCGGAACTAACCTATTAACGAAGTGCCACAGTGCCAGTTTCCTGTTTTCTGCTGTTTTTGTGTTTCAGAAGTGATACACAGGAAATATTCTCGGAATTGGACGAAACAAGTTCCTGAAGTCATATTTCACGGGGAAGCTCCCAAACATCCGAAGACCTGACGGAGGGGGGCCACGTGGGCCCCAGACACAGGGGCGGCGCGGCCACCCCCCTGGCCGCGCCAGCCCCGTGTGAGGGGGCGTGGTCCCCCCTCTGACATCATCCTTTCGCCTATATATACCCCCTGACGAGAAAAACCTAAGGGCCCGATCAGTTTTCCAGAATACATCGCGATCCGCCGCCGCCGTCGACCCGAAGATCGGGAGGGTCCAGAAGCTCTTCCCGGCACCCTGCCGGAGAGGGGAATCGCCACCGGAGGTCTTCTTCATCGCCATGCTTGCCTCCGGAGCGATGAGTGAGTAGTCTACCTTGGACTATGGGTCCATAGCAGTAGCTAGTTGGTTGTCTTCTCCACCATGTGCTTCATGTTTAGATCTCATGAGCTGCCCTACATGATTGAGATCACCGTTATGTAATTCTATGATGTTGGTTTGTTGGGATCCGATGAATATTGGTGTTTATGATTAAGTTGCTGTACTGAATTATATCTTTTGTTATCTCTATGTTGTTTATGATCTTGCATGCTCTCCGTTGTTAGTAGCTATCTTGGCCGAGTAGTTGCTAGTGACTCCAAGAGGGGGTATTTATGCTCAATAGTGGGTTCATGTCTCTATTTCACCCGGGGGAGTGACAGAAACCTCTAAGGTGGTAGATGTGCTGTTGCTACTAGGGAGAAAACAACATTCATATGCTCAAGGGCATATGCTTTGTTTACATTACACACTTTGCTTAATGCAATTATCTGTTGTTCACAACTTAATACTTTTGGGGTGTTCGGATGATATCCCCGGGGGTGGATTATTAGTCATAGATGCAGTTGGATGGCGGTCTATGTATTTTGTTGTAATGCCCAGAGTGAATCTCATAGTGATCTTCTTGACATATCACGTTATCTTTATTCTATCAATTGTCCAACTGTAATTTGTTTACCCAGCATGTTATTTATCTATGGAGAGACACCACTAGTGAACTGTGGACCCCGGCCCTATTTTAATCATATTGCAATCACCTATTTACTTTTCCCGCACTGTTTACTTTACTCGCACATTACTACTGTTTTCCACTCGATACACTCATAACCTTTGTTTCAAGCAAACCGGTGAGATTGACAACCTCATCGCAAGTTGGGGACAAAGTACTTGTTTGTGTGCGTGCAGGTTCCGCGTTGCTGCTGGCCGAAGACGAGTCAACAAGTGTCGTAAACGGCGCCCTTGTTGGAAGCTACTAAGCCAGTCCGCATCACCTTCAGTCGTCACCGTCTCTCTTCTTCAAGATCGACATTAAACCTTGGTTTCTTAACTGAGGGAAAACTAGCTGCTATACTCATCACACCTTCCTCTTGGGGTTCCCAACGGGCTGGTCATTCACCACGCATCAAGCTAATTTTCTGGCGCCGTTGCCGGGGAAGAGAGAAGACTTCCGCGAGGGGAGTTCTTCGCACACACATCCATTACTTTGTTATTTGTTTTGCTTTACTTTATTTTATTTTACCTGCATTGCTTTTTATATCAAAAACCCAAAAAAATTAGAATCCTTGGTAGTTGTTATTTCTTTACTTTAGTTTATCATGTCGTTTCCTAAGTTTGTTCTGGAGGACCTCTCAGTAGGTAGTGGTTCAATTATTGGCAAAAGTAACATTGAGGAGTTCTTTAATCACATTAGTATGCATGATGAAGATGAGGAAAAGTCTTGGGTTGAACTTGCTCCTAGTATTGAAGTTGCTTCTATTTATTTAATTGACATATTGGAAACTAGGTTTGCTAGTCTTAATCCTTTTATGCAATACATGTTCCTTAAGCTTCATGAAATTGAGGACCCCGAAAAGAAAGCTTTTATCTTGGAAACTTTGCGCCTAGAATTTAAGGATGTCGTTATTGAAGCTAGGAAGGTTCTTAAAAGTTTTAATAAACTCGGTTCACCTATAACGGTTATTGATACACATGATGGGAAGGCCGAGATACCTATACCTTGCAAGCTTTTGGGATTGAATGATGCTTTCGAAAACAATTTTGCCTGGATTTGTCCTGAAAATCTTTTTGATGAGAATAGTGTACCAAAGCATGATCACCAAGGGTCTTCAAAAACTTATGTGGATGAAATACAATGCCTTATTGACAAGACCTCTTCTGTTGATCTTAATGCTTCTTCTGAAGGTACTTGATTCGCAATTTTCTGCGCCTAGCTCAAAGGCGTTAAAGAAAAGCACTCTTGGGAGATAACCCATTGTTTACTTTTCAGTACTTTTTCCTTTATTTGAGTCTTGGAAGTCATTACTACTGTAATGACCGCTCCTTATCTTGTTTATTTCGTTTTTGTGCCAAGAGAAGCCTCTAATTTGAGTGAGGTAAAGATTTGGGGTTATTGCTGTCCTGAAACTGTTTTCGGTGCTGCACCGTAAACATTCGTGAAAATTCTCTGTATATCTTTTGGACCTGCGATTTCTTGTGCATATGCCCCAGGTTATATCCAAACTTTTCTTAGTTGAACACTTTTTGATTTGAGCAACAGAAAATCCCTAAAAAATTCGTCCATTATCAGCTGTCCAGTTTTGACAGATTTCTGCCAATATTTGTTTTTGCCACTTTATCACTTTCTTTTGAGTTCTTTTTTATCATGGAACTCTTGTGGAAGCGGCTACAGTAGTATATACTTTATATGTGGTGGTTTTGGGTTGAAACCTGAAGCTAAAAGAGGTTGAATATATTTTATGCTTGCACTAATGTTGCTAATAGAATTGTGTTTAGTTTTGTATGAATGAAGTTTTCAAGTGTAGGGATTGGAGAATGATGAGATGAGTTGAAGAATGGACAAAAGCTCAAGCTTGGGGATGCCCATGCATCACCCCAAGAAATATCCAAGAAGTACAAGCGTCAAAGCTTGGGGATGCCCCCGAGGCACCCCTTTTTCATCGGCAAAAATCAGGTCACCTTTCAAGACACTATATTTTTATTGCTTCATGCACTATGTGTTTTTCTTGGAGCGTCAGTTGTTTTAGTTTTCTTAGGTTGTTTAGTTTGTTTGTTTGCTGCAATAAATGGTTGGACCCCAACAAATTTCCTTTGAATGAGATGTACTCGTTTTCATTTGCAAAGAACGCTCTAGTTTTCACTCTTATTAATCGAGCGTTCTACTTTTTCTGCTACTGCTTTTGGTTTTCGTTTTCGCCTTGATATGCGTTCAGACCTTGTCATATCTTTTCATCAAGGTGTATTTTTGCCTCTGATCTTTATTGGTTTTCATCAAAAGAGGTGTTTATAAAAATTTCAAATGGTGTTGGAAAAGAGAAAAAGCTTTGTGCAAAATAGTGGTACAAGAAGGAGCTTGTGTAGACTGCGGCTTAGGCTTTTTCATGTCATGCTTGATGTCTTTTTGATAGTATGCTTAGTGGTTTTGCTGTAGCATGACTTGTCTCAAATAACTGAGATTGCTTAATGAGCCTTTGAAAAAATCATGCGTTGTTTTTATTGTATGGAAGCATTATTTTGGTTTTCTCCTTGATGCTTTATTTGGGTTGACTTGGCGCATGCTCACACATGTTAGACTCTTCCAAAGTCGCCATTAGCCTTCATGATCATTTAGTTTTTGACTTTTGATGCCATCATATGCTTCTTTTAATGTCGCTTTGTCGCTTTGCATGATTATGGCCATTATTGCTCTCTTAGTTGGTCGCTCCCAGTCTTTTGCTAGCCCTCACCTTGTACTGAGTATGAGCTCTACTCGTGCATCCAACTCCTAAAAGCCAAGTTTTCCATTGTGTCCACCATACATACCTACTAGCAATTTGCTATTCCAAGTAAATTTGACTTGCTTTTATATTCTCTTCAAATTAAACTCTTACCAGTGTTATGCGAAATTCGGTCAGTAAAGCTCTCACGAACCGGAAGGCACACTTTACTTTTTCCTGTTCTTAAAATTTTGACATTGTGGTCTTTTATGTTGAGTTGTTATGCTTGCAAGTTGTAAGTTGGATTCTAGCCCAGCCATGCTGTCATGGGGCAAGCTTTCAACATTGCACTTCTTTTTGAGTTGATATCATGATCTTTTGTTTATGGATGCACGCTGTGTAAAATGAATTGGGAATCTTGTAGGGATCATGGAGTTTTTATATGTGTTAGGGAAACGCCGGGCCGCCAATCTAAGCCATGCATAATTCATGGTGGAAATTTGCAGCATACCCATGGTGAACATTCGACGACGCATCTCACAATAAAAAGCTAAACAATATAGCAAATAAAAGAGATGTCGAGGTGTTCATTGTCTGCTTGTCCTGTCATTTTGGTGTGGGCTTGTTCCATGTCATCGGGCACGGAGGTACCCCATTGGCGGTTCTCAATGATATGCATATACTTACAATGACAAGAGCCTTGCTTGGGACTCTAAGTAAACTAGCATGATTTGGGCACTTGTATTCACGGGACAAGAGGTTTTCAACTTATGATTTGTCAAGCATATGCATCATAATTGTTCTCGCATTAACTTTAACCATTCAAGATGCTTATGATGGGGGCAATGAGAGCTCAAAGCCGGTAAGTACCATAATTTTTGAAGGTTATAAAACTTGCAATCACTGCTTCCCTCTGCGAAGGGCCTTTCTTTTACTTTTATGTTGAGTCACCACCTTCTTTCTTTATGCACCATTAAGAGAGCATAGTTGTCATTCTTAGTGTGATATGCATTGTCCCAAGGTTCATTGATTGACTCATATTGTTGGTTTCACTTGTTCTTAAATTATTTGTATCTAGTCGCCCTCTTAAACTTTGAGGTGTCATATGCATTTATGTTTTGCTCTCTTTGAAGGACAAGCTGAAAACCTTTTGTATGTTTTTCCTTATGATTTGAACACACGTTTGACTTTCATTGTTTCATTATCATGATCTTTTGTTTGTGTTCATTTGCATGTTTACAACATGGTTGCTAAGTTCTTATTGTCATGATTATATCTTCATGCCCATGTTTTAAGTTCTATTGATCCCAGCTCACCAATGCTTACTTATATGATCAAGATTGTGTAGGTGCATGTCACCTCAAAAATTATTCTTTTGTTATCACTTACCTACTCGAGGACGAGCAGGAGTTAAGCTTGGGGATGCTTGATACGTCTCAAACGTATCTATAATTTTTGATGCTCCATGCTTGTTTTTACACCATTTGCCTATTGTTTCGTTACACTTAGTGGCATTTTTATACATTTTCCGGAACTAACCTATTAACGAAGTGCCACAGTGCCAGTTTCCTGTTTTCTGCTATTTTTGTGTTTTAGAAGTGATACACAGGAAATATTCTCAGAATTGGACGAAACAAGTTCCTGAAGTCATATTTCACGGGGAAGCTCCCAAACATCCGAAGACCTGACGGAGGGGGGCCACGTGGGCCCCAGACATAGGGGCGGCGCGGCCACCCCCTGGCCGCGCCAGCCCCGTGTGAGGGGGCGTGGTCCCCCCTCTGACATCGTCCTTTCGCCTATATATACCCCCTGACGAGAAAAACCTAAGGGCCCGATCAGTTTTCCAGAATACATCGCGATCCGCCGCCGCCGTCGACCCGAAGATCGGGAGGGTCCAGAAGCTCTTCCCGGCACCCTGCCGGAGAGGGGAATCACCACCGGAGGTCTTCTTCATCGCCATGCTTGCCTCTGGAGCGATGAGTGAGTAGTCTACCTTGGACTATGGGTCCATAGCAGTAGCTAGTTGGTTGTCTTCTCCACCATGTGCTTCATGTTTAGATCTCATGAGCTGCCCTACATGATTGAGATCACCGTTATGTAATTCTATGATGTTGGTTTGTTGGGATCCGATGAATATTGGTGTTTATGATTAAGTTGCTGTACTGAATTATATCTTTTGTTATCTCTATGTTGTTTATGATCTTGCATGCTCTCCGTTGTTAGTAGCTATCTTGGCCGAGTAGTTGCTAGTGGCTCCAAGAGGGGGTATTTATGCTCGATAGTGGGTTCATGTCTCTATTTCACCTGGGGGAGTGACAGAAACCTCTAAGGTGGTAGATGTGCTGTTGCTACTAGGGAGAAAACAACATTCATATGCTCAAGGGCATATGCTTTGTTTACATTACACACTTTGCTTAATGCAATTATCTGTTGTTCGCAACTTAATACTTTTGGGGTGTTCGGATGATATCCCCGGGGGTGGATTATTAGTCATAGATGCAGTTGGATGGCGGTCTATGTATTTTGTTGTAATGCCCAGAGTGAATCTCATAGTGATCTTCTTGACATATCACGTTATCTTTATTCTATCAATTGCCCAACTGTAATTTGTTTACCCAGCATGTTATTTATCTATGGAGAGACACCACTAGTGAACTGTGGACCCCGGTCCTATTTTAATCATATTGCAATCACCTATTTACTTTTCCCGCACTGTTTACTTTACTCGCACATTACTACTGTTTTCCACTCGATACACTCATAACCTTTGTTTCAAGCAAACCGGTGAGATTGACAACCTCATCGCAAGTTGGGGACAAAGTACTTGTTTGTGTGCGCGCAGGTTCCGCGTTGCTGCTGGCCGAAGACGAGTCAACAAGTGTCGTAAACGGCGCCCTTGTTGGAAGCTACTAAGCCAGTCCGCATCACCTTCAGTCGTCACCGTCTCTCTTCTTCAAGATCGACATTAAACCTTGGTTTCTTAACTGAGGGAAAACTAGCTGCTATACTCATCACACCTTCCTCTTGGGGTTCCCAACGGGCTGGTCATTCACCACGCATCAGCGCCGGTTTCCTTGACTCCGACGACAAGTGCATCGAAGCCTCCTCCCAACACTGGGGCTACCTCTTCCATGCCTACTGCTGCTGCGGATCCTGAGGCTGAGGTGGCGTAGACTTAGCCTCCCTTTGTAACCTTAGTTTATTCTGATGTAGTGAACATTTAGTCATATTGAGCCCGAGAACTAGTCAGAGGACTTGTGTTTTTTGTAAATATTCCTCCTTTGTGAAATGTCATGCTTAGTTTCTGAGATGCTCTTTCTTTCTTTTGGCTTCCAGCCTGTGCATGCTGGTGGATTATTGGGTCATGATCGGGCTTCGTCTCCTGTCAATATATTCAACTCCAAAACTTCTTTGCCTCCTCGCTCTTCTTATCGATGTAAGGAATATTCGATAAGGATTGCGGATCTTGAGAGCCATCTGTCCTTGATGAAGCACCAGGCACAAATTGCTGTGGACAAGGCGAGCAAATCTTGTGGCTTTATGAAGCAGATATCCGTTCTTGAGGATAAGGTGTCCAGTCTGATGGCCAAAATTGTGCATCTCGAAGAATGCAACTCCTTTCTCATTGGTATTGTCGAGTCTGTCTGCGAGATGTTACGATGTGAGGTTCCTTGTAGCCTTTCTTGTTTCCTTTTATTCCACTATTGTTGTCTAATATTTTTGTTATCTCAGGTACTTGTTTGGACTTTGCCGCTGAAACACGTCGGGTTTCGGAGCGATTCACATCTCTGGAGAACGCATCAGAGGCAATCGACAGTTTGTGGTCTGATCCCCGACACCATCGTGCCGTTGTGTTATGATACGTCTCTAACGTATCCATAATTTTTGATGCTCCATGCTTGTTTTTACACCATTTGCTTAGTGTTTCGTTACACTTTGTGACATTTTTATGCATTTTCCAGAACTAACCTATTAACGAGATGCCACAGTGCTAGTTTTCTATTTTCTGCTATTTTTGTGTTTCAAAAAAGTTACACTGGAAATATCCTCAGAATTGGACGAAACAAAAGCCGAACGTCCAGATATTTACCAAAGCTTCCAGAGAACCGAAGAGGAGACGGAAAGGAGCCAGAGGGCGGCCACACCACTAGGGGGCGCGGCCTACCCCTAGCCTGCGCCGGCCTGTGGTGTGGGCCCCCTAATCCACCTCTGATGCCGCCCCTTCGCCTATAAAGACCCCCCAATGGGAAAATCCTAAAGACCCGATCACTTTTCTAGAAACATATCGCGATCCGCCACCGTCATCGACCCGAGATCGGGAGGGTCTAGAAGCTCTTCCCGGCACCCTGCCAGAGAGGGGAATCGCCACCGGAGGTCTTCTTCATCGCCATACTTGCCTCCGGCGTGATGAGTGAGTAGTCTACCTTGGACTATGGGTCCATAGCAGTAGCTAGATAGTTGTCTTCTCCACTATGTGCTTCATGTTTAGATCTCGTGAGCTGCCTTACATGATCAAGATCACCGTTATGTAATTCTACATGTTGTGTTTGTTGAGATCCGATGAATATTGGTGTTATGATTGAGTTTATGTACTAAATTTTATCTTATGTTATCTCTATGTTGTTTATGATCTTGCATGCTCTCCATTGTTAGTAGCTATCTTGGCCGAGTAGTTGCTAGTGACTCCAAGAGGGGGTATTTATGCTCGATAGTGGGTTCATGCCTCTATTTAATCTGGGGGAGTGACAGAAACCTCTAAGGTTGTAGAGGTGCTGTTGCTACTAGGGGGAAAACAACATTCATATGCTCAAGGGCATATGCTTTATTTACATTACACACTTTGCTTAATGCAGTTATCTGTTGTTCGCAACTTAATACTTGTGGAGTTCTTGGATTGATTCGCCATAAGTGGATTATTAGTCATAGATGCAGTTGGATGGCGGTCTATATATCTTGTTGTAATGCCCAGAGTAAATCTTATAGTGATCCTCTTGACATATCACGTTGTCTTTATTCTATCAATTGCCCAACTGTAATTTGTTTATCCAGCATGTGTTATTTTATCTTATGGAGAGACACCACTAGTGAACTGTGGACCCCGGTCCTATTTCCATTATATTGCTTTCACCTATTTACTTTACTCGCACTATTTACTTTACTCGCATATTACTACTGTTTTCCACTCGATACGCTCATACCCTTTGTTTCAAGCAAACCGGTGAGATTGACAACCTCATCGTAAGTTGGGAACAAAGTATTTGGTTGTATTGTGTGTAGGTTCTACGTTGCTACTAGTTGAAGATGCGCTAACAAGTTATCATTAACGACGCCCTTGTTGGAGTGTCACTAGGCTAGCGGGCATCACCTTCAGTCGTTTGGCTTTTTCCTACTGGATTGATTACATTGGTTTCATAACAGAGGGAAAACTTACTGCTATATTCATCAAACCTTCTCTTGGGGTTTCCAACTGGCCGGTTATTTACTTCATCAACAAACGCAATCAAGTTCTCTAGCACCTTCAATACCGCGCCATCAACAAGTTTTCTGGCGCCGTTGCCAGGGAAAAAGAAGACTTCTGCAAGGGGAGTTTTGCACGCACATCCTTTACTTTGTTTTAAGTTTTGCTTTACTTTATTTTTACTTGCATTGTTTTATCGAAAACACAAAAAAATTAGTATCCTTTATAGTTGTTACTTTATTACTTCTAGTTCATTATGTTATTCTCTATGTACGTTTTGGAGGACCTTTCAGTAGGTAGTGGTTCTATTATTATTGGAAAAAGTAACATTGAGGAGTTCTTTAATCATATTAGTATGCATAAAGATGTTGAGAAAAAGTCTTTGGTTGAGCTTGCTCCTAGTTATGAAGTTGCTTCTGCTTATTTAATTCACATGTTGGAAGCTAGGTTTGCTAGCCTTAATCCTTTTATGCAATACATGTTTCTTAAGCTTCATGATACTGAGGATCCTGAAAAGAAAGCTTTTATCTTGGAAACTTTGCGCATAGAATTTAGAGATGTTGCCATTGAGGCTAGGGAAGTTTTTAAGAAATTTAATAAGCTTGGCTCGCCTGTAGAGGTTGTTGGTACACCCAATGAAGATTTTAGAGTGCCAATACCTTGTAAACTTGGAGGAATTCATGATGCTTGGGAAAAGAATTCTAGTTGGATTTGTCCTGAAAATCCTTTTGATGAAAGGAGTGTACCAAAGTGTGATCATAAAGGATCTTCAAAAACTCATTTGGACAGAATTCATTTCTTTGTTGAAAAGAATCCTACAATTGATCTTAATACCTCTTTTGATATTACTTGATTCGCACTTTCTGCGCCTAGCTCAAAGGCGTTAAAGAAAAGCACTCTTGGGAGATAACCCAATATTTTTACATTCAGTTTATTTTATTTTATTTGAGTCTTGGAAGTTATTACTACTGTAATGACCTCTCCTTATCATTTTTATTTTGTTTTTGTGCCAATAGAATCCTCTAATTTAAATGAGGTAAGATTTGGGGATGTTGCTGTCCTGAAACAATTTTCAGTGCTGCACCGTAAAAATTTGTGAAAATTATCTGTATATATTTTGGACCTGCGATTTCTTGTGCATATGCCCCAGGTTATATCCAAACTTTCATTAGTTGGACACTTTTTATTTGAGCAAAAGAAAACCCTCTAAAAATTCGACCTTTGTCAGCTGGTCTGTTTTGACAGATTTCTGCCAATATTTGTGTTTGCCACTTTATCGCTTTCTTTTTGAGTTCTTTTGATCATGGAACTTTTTGGGGAAGTTGCTACAGTAGTATATACTTTATATGTGGTGGTTTTGAGTTGAAACCTGAAGCAAAAAGGGGTTGATTCATTATTATGCTTACACTAATATTGCTAATAGATTTGTGTTTAGTTTTGTATGAAGAAAGTTTTCAAGTGTAGGGATCGGAGAATAATGAGATGAGTTGAAGAATGGATAAAAGGTCAAGCTTAGGGATGCCCATGCACCCCAAGAAATATCTAAGAACTACAAGCGTCAAAGCTTAGGGATGCCCCCGAGGCACCCCTTCTTCATCGGCAAAAATCAGGTCACCTTTCAACGCACTATATTTTTATTGCTTCATGTATTATACATTTTTTTGGAACGTCAGTTGTTTTAGTTTTCAGTTTTGTTTAGTTTTGTTTGCTGCAATAAATGGTTGGACCCCAACAAATTTCTTTTGGAGAAGTTGCATTGCTTTTTATTTGCCAAGAACACTCCGTTTTTCATTCTTATTGTTTCAACAAGTGTTCTCTTTTTCTGCTACTGCATTTAGTTTTCGATTTTCGCCTTAATTTGTGTTCAGATCTTGCTATATCTTTACATCAAGGTGTATTTTTGTCTCTGGTCCATGTTGATTTTCATCAAAAGAGTTGTTTATAAAACGTTCAAATGGTGTTGGAAAAGAGAAAAATCTTTATGCAAAAACGTGGTACAAGAAGGAGCTTGTGTAGACTGCGGCCTAGGCTTTTGCATGTCGTGCTTGATGTCTTTTTGATAGTATGCTTAGTGGTTTTGCTGTAGCATGACTTGTCTCAAATGACTGAGATTGCTTAATGAGCCTTTGAAAAAATCATGCATTGTTTTAATTATTTGGAAGCATTATTTTGGTTTTCTCTTTGATGCTTTATTTGGGTTGACTTGGCGCATGCTCACACATGTTAGACTCATACAAAGTCACCATTGCCTCTATGATCATTTAGTTTTTGACTTTTGATGCCATCTTATGCTTCTTTTAATGTCGCTTTGTCGCTCTGCATAATTATGACCGTTATTGCTCTCTTAGTTGGTCGCTCGCAGTCTTTTGCTAGCCCTCATTTTGTACTGAGTATGAGTTCTACTCGTGCATCCAACTCCCAAAAACCAAGTTTGCCATTGTGTCCACTATAAATTCCTATGCATGGTATTTATAAGCCATTCCAAGTAAATTTTCATGTGCTACCTTTGAAAAAACCTTCAAAACATTTCTCGTTTTGTGACACTGTTTTCAGCTCATGGGGACATAGTGGTCGGATTTGCTATCTTCCATATTACTTATTCCAAAAAGAAAAAAAGAGAAAAAAGAAAGAAAAAAAGCACTCCTCCATGGTATGTGAATGTTGGTGGGCACCCGATGGAATCGGTTAGCCATGGTTTGTGAAAGGAAGAAAGGTGGGGAGGAGTGCCAAGCTTTATAAAAAGAGCACAAAAAGTGCCAATCTCTCTCAAAAACTTGCTTCATTTTTGTATGGAAGATAGTAAGAACTCCATTGCCAGTCGTTGACAAAAGCAACCACCTCTCAAAACCCAACTTTTATCTCTCTGTTTTACAAACGAAAAGCTCTAGCACATGTTTAATCACTGCTTCCCTCCGCGAAGGGCCTTTCTTTTACTTTTATATTGAGTCACCACCTTCTACCTTTATGCACCGTCTAAGAGAGCATAGTTGTCATTCTGAGTATAATGTGCATTGTCCCAAAGTTTTCATTGATTGATTCATGATGTTGGTTTCACTTGTTCTCAAATTACTTGTATCTAGTCGCCCTCTTAAACTTGAAGGTGTCCTATGCATTTATGTTTTGCTCTCTCATGAAGGACAAGCTGAAAACCATTTGTATGTTTTTCCATATGATTTGAACACATGTTTGACTTTCATTGTTTCATTTTCATGATCTTTTGTTTGTGTTCTTTTTCATGTTATAGCATGGTTGCTAAGTTTCTTCTATCAAGATTATATCTTTCATGCCCATGTTTTAAGTTGTTTTGATCCCAGCACACAACGCTTACATATATGATCAAGATTGTGTAGGTACATGTCACCTCAAAAATTATTTCTTTTGTTATCACTTACCTACTCGAGGACGAGCAGGAGTTAAGCTTGGGGATGCTGATACGTCTCTAACGTATCCATAATTTTTGATGCTCCATGCTTGTTTTTACACCATTTGCTTAGTGTTTCGTTACACTTCATGTCATTTTTATGCATTTTCCAGAACTAACCTATTAACGAGATGCCACAGTGCCAGATCCCTGTTTTCTGCTATTTTTATGTTTCAGAAAAGTTACACAGGAAATATCCTCGGAATTGGACAAAACAAAAGCCGAACATCCAGATATTTACCGAAGCTTCCAGAGAACCAAAGAGGAAACAGAAAGGAGCCAGAGGGCGGCCACACCACCAGGGGGCGCGGCCTACCCCTGGCCCGCACCGGCCTATGGTGTGGGCCCCCTGGTCCACCTCTGATGCCGCCCTTCGCCTATAAAGACCCCCCGACGGGAAAAACCTAAAGACCTGATCACTTTTCTAGAAACATATCGCGATCCGCTGCCATCGTCGACCTGAGATCGGGAGGGTCCAGAAGCTCTTCCCGGCACCCTGCCAGAGAGGGGAATCGCCACCGGAGGTCTTTTTCATCGCCATGCTTTCCTCCGGCGCGATGAGTGAGTAGTCTACCTTGGACTATGGGTCCATAGCAGTAGCTAAATAGTTGTCTTCTCCACCATGTGCTTCATGTTTAGATCTCGTGAGCTGCCTTACATGATCGAGATCACCGTTATGTAATTCTACATGTTGTGTTTGTTGAGATCCGATGAATATTGGTGTTATGATTGAGTTGATGTACTAAATTTTATCTTATGTTATCTCTATGTTGTTTATGATCTTGCATGCTCTCCGTTGTTAGTAGCTATCTTGGCCGAGTAGTTGGTAGTGACTCCAAGAGGGGGTATTAATGCTCGATAGTGGGTTCATGCCTCTATTTAATCTGGGGGAGTGACAAAAACCTCTAAGGTTGTAGATGTGCTGTTGCTACTAAGGGGAAAACAACATTCATATGCTCAAGGGCATATGCTTTGTTTACATTACACACTTTGCTTAATGCAGTTATCTGTTGTTCGCAACTGAATACTTGTGGAGTTCTCGGATTGATTCACCACCAGTGGATTATTAGTCATAGATGCAGTTGGATGGCGGTCTATGTATCTTGTTGTAATGCCCAGAGTAAATCTCATAGTGATCCTCTTGACATATCATGTTGTCTTTATTCTATCAATTGCCCAACTGTAATTTGTTTACCCAGCATGTGTTATTTTATCTTATGGATAGACACCACTAGTGAACTGTGGACCCTGGTCCTATTTCCATTATATTGCTTTCACCTATTTACTTTACTCGCACTGTTTACTTTACTCGCATATTACTACTGTTTTCCACTCGATACGCTCATACCCTTTGTTTCAAGCAAACCGGTGAGATTGACAACCTCATCGTAAGTTGGGAACAAAGTATTTGGTTGTGTTGTGTGCAGGTTCCACGTTGCTACTAGTTGAAGACGCACTAACAAGTTATCGTTAATGGCGCCCTTGTTGGAGTGTCACTAGGCTAGCGGGTATCACCTTCAGTCGTTTGGCTTTTTCCTACTGGATTGATTACCTTGGTTTCATAACTGAGGGAAAACTTGCTACTATATTCATCAAACCTTCTCTTGGGGTTTCCAACTGGCCAGTCATTTACTTTATCAACAAACGCAATCAAGTTCTCTAGCACCTTCAATACCGCGCCATCATGTTACTTCAGGATCGTGCCCAGCATATTGGAGAGGCAGTTGATGGTTGTCGAAGATCTCTGACGACCATGAATTCTGTCATGCTTCCTCACAATCCTTTGCCTAGAAGCTTTCTGCTGCTACTCGAGACTTTTAGATCTAGTCAGCGAATTCATCGGCTGATAGAGCTTAACTTGGTGGCTGGAGCCAATTTTGCTCTTGGGTGGATACGTAAGTGGCATCCAAGGCTTAATTATAGGTCCATGTCGCTGAGTTATCCTCTAGGTGGAGCTAGTTTGCGAGTTCATCTAGAGAATACCCTGCAACCCGCCAGGAGGATTATAGCTAGGTTGCTGCGAGAGGATGCCGTGTTGTTCCGTGAGCATCATTACTTAGACCCCCTAGGGGTGGATGATTCTGATAACCCTATGTTATGATGCTCATATCCTTTGCGTATAGAACGCGAGAGTTTATGTTTCCTAACCTTGTTGTCAGAATTTGTTCTCAGAGCATTTTATTTTAGTGCATTTGCCACAATTTTTTTTAAAAGACACGTAAACTCGAATAGGAGGAACTTTGTCTTTATTTATGCTTATAATGTAAGATACATAGGGTGACCCAAGAGATCCGGCCAATGACCTGTGTTCTGGATCTAGAGGGCATTGCCCTGGAGCAGCTCGTGGCTTTTACAGCCTTATTATTTCTACTCTATTCTTTGGAGTACTTTGTCACCTATGCCGCCGCGGTCTTCTCTTCTTCTTCTGTCGGTTTGTCTTGTACTGATGGTTGTACCCGCGGTTTCTTCACCTCCGGCTCTGCTGGGTGTGCTTCGAGTTGCTGTACGGTTCCTGTAGCTGAGTTTTTTTGCCTTGTCTTTTGGTTCTCAGTAGTTTGCCATCATCCCAAAGTTTTAAGCCATCTTGTGGAATTCCTTGTCGCATAGATCTGAGAGTTCAAAACTCCCTTTGACTATGATAATTCCCTTGGGTCCTGGCATTTTGAGTACCAGATAGGTATAGTGAGGTACTTCCATGAATCGCAAAAATGCGGGTCGACCGAGGACCGCGTGATATCGTGATGGCCAGTCCATTACTTCAAAGTCGAGTTTCTCTCTTCTGTAGTTTTGCCGATTTCCGAAGCAAACATTGAGTGCTATTCGACCAAGTGGATAGTTAGCGCTTTCTGGGACTATTCCGTGGAAGGAACAATCAGTTGGTTTCAGGAACTCCAATGAGATGTACATTGTTCGTAGGGTCTTTGCATATATAAGATTTATGCCACTTTCTGCATCCATGAATACTCTGTCGACATCATAAGTCCCAATTTGAGCTTTGAGTACCAAAGGCGCGTTTCCTGGCTGAGGTACTGTTATTGGGTGGTCGTCTCTGCTGACCAGTGTAAATATTTCGTTGTTGCTGGAGGCAAGGTTACTAGTTACTGCTAGGTTGACTTGGCGAGTTATGCTCTTTTCCTCTTTGTTCAACTTTGGCATAGGCTGTATCATTGCCATGATGTGCCCTTTAGATGGAACATATCCTCCGTCGTCATCACGTCCCTAGTTTGACCGATCTTGATTTTGAGGGACTCCATTGTTTCCTTGTTGATTCGCAGGCGTGTTGCTTGTGTTTCCTTCGTATCCCTGTCGTTTTGCTTCGGCTTGCTTTTTTAGCGCTGCTTCTTGTAGCTTCAAGAACATTGTGCAATCTTTCATTGCGTGTCTGGATACTCATTTCCCATCAACAAACGCGGAGTGTATATGACATGGTCCGTTTAACATATCTTCTGGTGATGGGTTGTATTCTCTGGATTCTCTTGTCTGAAACTTTTTATAGTCTTCTTTCCCATAGCTGCGATATCCCGAACTTCTGCGGTCGTTCCCTTGGTAGCTGTTGTCCTTGTACCCTGCGGCTACTTGGCTGTGATACCCATAATTATTGTAATTGCGGGATCTTCTCCTTTGGCCTCCATATCTGTTTCCTCTGGCATCCTCTGGCGACCACGTGCGTTTATTATTGCATGCATCTTCTCCATCTGCAAATCTGTTTGCTACATCCATTAAATCTGATACTGTTTTCGGCTTGATTCTGCCCATCTCTTCGACTAGGTCTCCTCGCCTTAACCCAACTATGAATGCATCTACTGCTCTTTCGTCTGAAACTTCGACTGCCGAATTTTTGATGATGCTCCATCATTGGATATACGTCCTTAATGTTTCACCACGTTGTTGTACACATGCTTTAACTTCTTCTATGGATGCTGGCCGCTTATATGTTGACTTGAAGTTACTCGTGAACTACTTTGTGAGCTCTTCCCAGCTTCCAATTGTTTCTTTTTCTAATTTGCTCAACCATGACCTTGCCACATCGGTGAGGTGTAATTGCAAACTTTGCATAGCTGTTTTCTTTGTTCCTCCCAATATTTTTACTGCTTGCAGGTAATCCGAGAGCCATGACTGTGGCTCCTGGGACCCATCGTATTTTTGCTGATCATGAGGTAACCTGAATCCTTTGGGTACTGGCATGGTGCGAACCCTATGGGTAAAGCATGATGCCCCCATCTCCTTCTCGTCGTCTTCGTAATTGTACGTCTTCTTTGGATACCTGGATCTTCGGGTTCCTCTGTACTTTGGGTTTTGTGTCGCCCTGGTGACGGTGTTCTAGATCGTCGACTGCCGCTCTTGTGCCGAGGACTATTGTGATGGTGTGGTGATCTTGGCTTATGGGCTCCTTTGGTGCGATATGCCTCCTCTTCTTTTGCTGATAGTTTGCTGCCTACCATCTTTAATCCATTTAGTGCTGCGCGGTGCATATGTTCCCTTGGGTCTCCTAGATTTGGCCGTGTTGTATATAGGTATGCTTGAGCTGCCACTGGTGCTGCTTCAGGAGTTTTTGGTATGATGTTTCCTTGCTCGTTGACCGATAGGAAGGACGAGTCGAGATTTTTGGAGATGCTTTGCCTTTCTGAGTACTCGAGGTTTTCATACCTTGATCCATGTCGATGATGCCTTCTGTTTGTGTATGATGCGTCACTACGTGCTCTGCGAGCGACATCGCTTGCTGCAATGGCTGAGTCATTCCTCTTCTGTATTTCAATCCTCTCCTTCGCTAGTTGCTTCACCTGTTGCCTTAGGGCGTAGTCGTACCCCAAAAGCATATTTTTGCTGGAGTTTGTTGGTATTGGCGTGCCGTGCTCCACGGCTATCTTGATTGTTCTCCACTCGTCGACTGATAGTCAAATTTTTTCCCTGGTTGCGAGGGAGTCTGCAGTTTCTCCTTCTGCCAAATAATTTGCTCCTCTATTTATATTCGCTGGGTTGAGCACTGGATTGTTGTTTTCGTCGAGTTCTTCTGAATTGTCTCCTATGATGGCGAGTAACTGGTATCGATTGTTGAATTTTCTGTTGGAACCTGAGAAGATCGAATTGTTGTCTTCAGAAAGTTATAGTCCTGTTTTCCAGGTGTCTGTCGATTTGTCTGAGGTGCCGTCGTAGCAGATCATGAGATCTTCGAGTTGAACTTCTAAGTCGAAATTCTCCATAGTTTTGTCGCCTCCTGTGATTTTTCCTTCTTCTTTTTCTGCCAAGCCGACCGGCGAGTTTACCTCGCTGGATGAGCCTTCTGATGATTCTGACATTGCTACTGTTTCGGGTTCACTTGCCAATGGACCCGGTTTTGTTGGATCTGAAAGGCGAATCAAACCTAGTGATCCGATGCGAAAGTTTAGACTTCCGATCGTCAAATCTATATCTTGATCCATGCCCTCGAATACTTGCGTGAAACTTGACTGGTGAGGTTGAAAATCGACGGTTCCGAAGGGTATCTGAATTTCATCGACTTCCGGATTGCTGTTGGCTGAAAGCGAAAAAGCCGTCGAATTCATGATTCCAACGCCCAGAGTCCCCACGGTTGGCGCCAATTGACAAGGGTTAACTCGACAAATGTCCTAAATGAAGGACTTAGGATCGGGGAGATAGGGCGTCGGATGAACTCGAAGGTAAAGTGAGTCAAACAAGGTGTGTATCGAAAGTAAACGTGGGTGTAGAACCTGGCTTGCTTTCAATCTGTCCCTCACCGTCCCCTCCTGGCCCCTATATATAGATGGCCAGGTCTCGAGGATAAGGAGGGATCCAATACAGATGATAATATCGATATACGACATAAACTCATATTTTGACTAGTATTACAATTGGGCCTAGCTTAACGGGCCTCAGGGGTACTCAACTGACGGGCTCTATTATCTATATCCTTGTCACTATCCATAATATTTCTCCCTTTAATGAAAGCATTTTGTTGAACACTGATCAACTTATGGGTATAAGGCTCCACCCTAAGCGTCAAAGTTTTCGTGATCAACTTGTAGATAAATCTAAGCAAACAAATAGGCCGAAATTGCAGAATCTTATTGGCCTCACTAACTTTAGGAAGAAGAGTGATAATGCCATAATTAAGACGCTGAACATCAAGCGTACCATCATAAAAATAATCAAACAAACTCATAATATCAAACTTGACAATATCTCAGCAATGCTGGTAGAATCTAACACCTAATAATTCCTGGATTCAGGAAACAAACTCTTGCAGAGCACACAGCGACGCAATGATATGCCCTGTTTGCGGGGTTAGTTCACACAACATTCTACAAATGCTGAAGATGCAGGTAGCTGTCTAGAAACTTGACAGATCTAAATTAATTCTGAAAATAATAAACCTGAAGCTGTTGATAGATGCACAAATTAGTTTAGCTCCTAAGTTCCGAAGCTATCTCAATTTTTTTTCCATTATATAAGCACAAAAAGTTTCCCTTTCTCTTCTTCTTTTGCTTGTTCATTCAAGTGTTTAGTGTTAGGATTAATTCATCATTACAAATATAGTTTTGTTTGAGTTTCATTAGATAGAGAGCTACGTCTCCACAAAATGCATACTACAGAATGGAAAGCGACGTTCTTTGCTCTAAACTTAATAAACTGCCACTCCCATGTATAATATATATTTTACTACTATTCTTATATTACTTATTTGTTGAGTATGATGTCATATTTTGTACTCCCTCCGATCGGAAATAACTGTCGGGAACATAGTACGAACTTTATACTAAGCTAGTACAAAATTGCCGACACTTATTTCCGATCGGAGGGAGTAATACTTACTGCTATCATCCGGTAAGGCAGGTAGCGTGCGATAAGCATGCTTATCAACGATTTTCATTGATAATTAATACATCGCTTCACATGAGCTCTTTAATTTGGCTCCTGAGCTCACTTGAGCTCTTTATTTTTAAAATTTTAAAAAAAGCATTTTAAATGTGTCAAAAAATTCTGAAAAGATATATACATATAGGCAACGATATATATACTTTAAGTATACATAGTACCGGGAGCGACGTTTCGGCACGCGGGAGCATATGCTCCCAGTTTTTTAAATTTGTTTAAATAAAGTTTAAAATGTCAAAAAAAATGACAAAACTTTTTTATGCGTAGGTCTCGATATTCTATGTTCTTACAAAGTTGTTTCATGAAAAAAAATGATATTTTTTATGTTATGTGTAAAAAGACAAATTTTGGTGCTAAAATATGCGTTGAACGAGACGTTTTTTTGTCTTTTTACAAAAGACACAAAAAATATTAATTTTCCGTAAAACTTGCCACATGCACATAGAATGTTGAGACGTACGTGCCATGTCCCGAATCGAATTTCTGCATAGTGCCAATCTAAAATATGTTGTAGTCTACTTTACACAAAAAAGACAAAATTATACATCTAGGATTGTGAATAGTACACCTTCAAACTTTGTCACATTTTGTCTTTTGTATGTAGCCCATATCACAATATATTCGAGATTGATATTTTGCATTCTTGTAATATACATCATTACTTATATGAACATATTTTTTTCATAATTGTTTAGAACTCTAAAATGTCATTTTTCAAAACTTCAAAATAAAAGGCTCAAGTAAGCTTGGGCTTAAATACATTTTCTGAGTCGACGGGTCGCTTTGCTACAATATATTTTCAATATATGTTCAGGCAAAGTGAGCGACTGCTCTAGTCCAGTGATGTACTACAAGACAAATCACAGAAAATATCAAATATATAATATCTATAAAGTTCATCCCCACTAAGGTGCATTTAATGTTTGCAAGCTCAGACCTTGATGCATCCACATCACCCTAATTATTTTTATGCGTCAGATTTCAAATGTACGGTGATCAATAATCCATAACGCTAGCCCAGTCCCGATCTAATGCAAGGCCACAGTGGCACGGTCTATACCTCCTGGAAAAAAAATGCTCGCTCACTGTCCTCTCGGACGTTTCATTTCCACTCCATCAATTGAGTAACTGAAGTGACCTCTCCTCTCCCTGGTAGTGGTAGTTATTCTCCACTCATGAGTCCCACCTTCTTCTTTCCTATTTCAATCCATCTCTTGACCATGAAGTTCCTGGCAAAGTCCATTCACCGCTCTGGTTGCAATCCAAGAGTCGTCATCGTTACGTAATCTGGAGGGCACCTGCTCTGTTCGGTCTGCTCATCATACCGTGGTGGCAAGGCTCTCGATGCATCACCGTCGCTCTGCTTATCAAACCGCGGTGCTCTCGGTGCTTCAGCGTCGCTCATGAACGAGGCTCATCCCCATCCCTTCATTGCTGGACTGGGTAAATGGCTGTCACCACTGGGTATCTCTCTCTGGAGTAATCTGGTGTTCTTGATTTTCTTCATATGAAGATCCGTTGCCTCATCGTCCATGATGGTAGTTTGCAGGACATGATATTTCATGTTTGTTGGCCCCCCTACCAACTGTTCTAGGAATGTCTTGAACTCACAGGTAAAAAATTATCAGTTGTTCTGATTTTTATATCGCACACTTCCTCCTCACCATGTTTTCTCTCTCCCGGCTAGGTAACATTACCTACTCTTAGTGGACTTGAGGTTTTCTTATAGTTAGCTGACGATGTACTTCAAGCAAAATGATGCTTTGTTGTAGGTTTTCTCGGCAGGCAGTGCTCTAATCTAATACTACTTAAGGTGTGAATTTTCACGTATCTATTGATTCATCTTTAATAATAATATTTTCTTTGGTATTTTATTCCTTTTCTTTAATTCGATATTATGACATGTATATATAGCAAGATGACTTGAATTTTTTTCGCAAGGATTTATGTTGTGCAAATTTGACATCCAGTTGGTTAGACCATTACTGAGTTTGATAATCATGCAAAACGTAAAAAAAAAGAGACAGTTGCCCCATTAATTTTGTACCGTTGCTTTAAATTTTTAATCAAAGTAATCCATCATCATGTCAAATAAACCGAAGTACATTCTCAATCTCGTAGCAACGCGAGGGGTTTTATCTAATTATGAAATTAATCCCCATTGTCTTAATGCAGTGTTTGCAAACTGCACATGCAAAATGCTCAAATCATGAGCAAACCCTGTCATTCACTTGATCATGCATCCGCGAGTTTTTTCCGGTAACGCACATGCAACCTTAAAGCGGAAAAATTGCACATCCAAAGCGTCAACGTCATCAACCAGCCCTTGCAGAATCATGCGTGCACGAGGTTTTTTCCTGCGATATATGCTATTTTCACGGCAACGCGCGGGGTATCAACTAGTTTAAGCTATGCTTCCACGCCGTCACCGTTACTCCCTCCGACCACTAATACCTGTCTTTATGACAAGGGTATAGCTAATAGAGCCCGCTAGTTGAGTACCCCTGAGGCCCGTTAAGCTAGACCCAATTATAATGATAGTCGAAATACGAGTTCTTACCGTATATCGATGTTGTAATCTGTATCGGACCCTACCCGATCCTCGAGACCTGGCCACCTATATATAGGGGCCAGGAGGGGACGGTGTAGGCCAGATTGAAAGCAAGCCAGGTTAAACACTCAAGTTTACTTTCGATATACACCTGTTTCGACTAACTTTACCTTCGAGTTCATCCGACGCCCTATCTCCCCGATCTTAAGTCCTTCATTTAGGACATTTGTCGAGTTTAACCCTCGTCAATTGGCGCCGACCGTGGGGACTCTGGGCGTTGGAATCATGAATTCGACAGCTTTTTTGCTTTTAGCCAACAGCAGCGCAGGAATCGACGGAAATCAAGAGACGGAGCTGACAATCAGAAGTCTAAACATCTTCATCGGACCTTCGGGTTCGACTTGCCTCTCGGATCCGACGAAACCAGATCCGTCGGCAAGTGAGCCTGAGACAAAAGTAATGATGGAATCATCTGAAGGCTCTTCCAGCGAGGCAAACTCGTCGGTCAGCACATGAGAAGTACAAATCGCAGAAGGCGACAAAATTCAGGAAAAATTCGACACGGAAGTGGAAGCTTTTAAAACACACAATAATACAAGGGACTTCGCCGCTGGAAGTAGTGGCGTCTCCAAAAGAGTACATCAGTTATGCGTTATTATCACTGAAGCAGAAGAAGAAAGCAATCACGAGGGAAACAAAGGGGTCGACAGGCAAGTCGACAAAATAAGGGAGCACAACAGAAAGGAGAAGGAGAAAATTCACGTCTCAGCCGGAGAGTGGAGGATCATCATGTCAGCTGTCAATCATGGCACAGAAGTACCCGAAGGCTCAAGAAGAGAAGTTCTAATGGGATATCAGTACGCATTACATAAGAACAAGAAGAAACTAAGAGAGGAAAGAGGCATGTTTATGAGAAGTCGAGATAATAACAGTACGTCAAGAGAAGAATATTGGGATGATTATAGTGATGATTCAGAGTACAGCAGGGAAAAGCGCGGAGACCCAAAACACAACAGAGGGACAACAACACAAAGTAGAGAGGAAAGGTACTCAAGAAATATGACCCCACAGCTAGAGGAGGAGGAAGAAGATTTTGTACAAGAAATACCGGAAGCAGCGCTGATAGCAGCATAGGCATACCTACTAACCACGCGGCCAGAACCCGAAGATCTGCGGAAAGACATGCACCAAGCCGCAATACGAAGCCTCGGGATAGTGGAAGGCAAGATCATGGAAAAAGGTCCAGAGGCAAAGTCGACAAGCTACAAGGAAGGATGAAAGGAGGAGTTCAAGCACAAAATCATACGAAATGAGTCTAGCGAATCATCAGAAGAAGAAAGGCGACAGAAGAGGAAGGAGGACGCAAGAAATATAATATCATAGGCTCGAGTAAATAAATTGTGCCACGCATGGAGGGAAGAAAATTATGAGGACGATGAAAAAGAGATGGGCGCGTTGTGCTTTACCTGCAGGGTTCGCAAAATGCGGGTACCCAAAGGATTCAGGTTACCACACGACCAACAAAAATATGATAGGTCGCAAGAACCTACCCTATGGTTGTCGGATTACTTGCAGGCAGTACAAATATTAGGGGGAACAAAAGCGATAGCAATGCAAAGTTTGCAATTACACCTCACCGGCGCAGCACGGGCCTGGTTGAATACCCTACCCAATGAATCCATCGAAAGCTGGGGAGAACTCGAAAGCCAATTCTTAAGGGATTTCCGCTCGACATATAAGCGCCCAGCGTCACTGGAGGAAGTCAAAGCGTGCGTGCAAAGGAAAGGCGAAACTTTACGTTCTTATATACAATGATGGAGTGTAATCAAAAATTCAGCAGAGGACGTCTCCGACGAAAGAGCAATAGACGCTTTTTCGGCTGGACTTCATTGCTCAGACCTCGTGGAAGAGATAGGAAGAACAAGGCCAACAACAGTAGCCGAACTAATGGAAGAAGCCAATAGATTTGCTGACGGAGAGGATGCATATAAGAATGAAAGAGGACGTTCACCAGAAGCCGACAGAACAAGTAGATAGAGGAGAAGACACCGCAGCAGAGATAACCAAGGAAGGCGAAATCAGGTAGCCGCGGGGTATGAAGCAAAGGAAGAGGAAGGTTATGAAAATAGGAAGTTCCAAGCAAAAAGAGTAGAAAAACCGAGATACTCCGGCCCTTCGGCCGAAGACATGCTATATGGACCTTGTCAAATCCACTATGCGTATCTCGATGGAAAGAGAGTCTCAAACCACCAGATGAAGGATTGTAGAACTTTCCTGAGGTTACAAAGTGCCATGGGTTCAAGCCAAGGAGGATGGCAAGGAGAGAAGCGCGCAAGTCAAGGATATCAAGTACAAAGGCTAGCAAGGCACCTAGAGTCGAAAATCTACATATCTGCAATGATTCAACCAGTGCCCAAATCAAAGAAAGAGCGAAAGAACATATTCAGGCAAGTAAACCTAGCAATATCATCGCCACCAGCCACTACGGAATACTTGCGGTGGTCAGATCAACCAGTTAGATTCAGCAGGGCAGACCACCCAAGGAAAGTTCCCAGGCTGGGCCACTCGCCAATGGTACTAAAAGCGCAAATAGGAGGGTACGACATTAGGAGAGTATTCATGGATGCAGGAAGTGGCATAAATCTAATATATGCTAGAACTCTGAAGGCAATGTGTATCTCGCTGATAAGCCTAAAGCCAACAGATTGTTCTTTCCATGGAATAGTACCAGGAACCACAAATTACCCTCTGGGGAAGATAGAACTCGACGTCTGCTTCGGCAGTAGCAGCAACTATCGCAAGGAGAAGTTGGAATTTGAAGTTATGGACTGGCCCTCACAGTACCACGCAATTCTAGGGCGCCCAGCATTTGCAAAGTTCATGGCGGTACCTCACTACGCGTATCTAACGCTAAAAATTGCAGGACCCAAAGAAACGATTACAGTACAAGGGGGCTTCGAAGTAGCCAACACTTGCGACAAAGAATTCAATAGAATGGTGCAAACTTTCGGCATGACAGCAGAATATGAGAGACTGAAAGGAGAAACCAATCATAATGTGCTACCCGACGTTGGACGATCCCTGCCAGATCAGGCTTTCGACACAATGCAGGACTCAAAGAAAATCCAGGTCCACCCTACGGACCCGAACAAGACAACATCGATTGTAGTAAACCTGGATCCCGCATAGGAAAGCGTGCTCGTCGAGTTCCTCCGTGAGCACTGGGAAATCTTCGCCTGGTGTCCTTCAGACATGCCAGGGGTTCCCAGGGAACTCGTCGAGCACGCATTAAATATAGATCCTAAAGCAAAGACAGTCAAGCAACCATTGCGATGATTTGATGAACCTAAAAGGAAGGCGATAGCATCAGAATTACACAGGCTAGAAAACGCCACATTTATCAGAGAAATAAAAACTTTGAGCTGGGTATCCAATCGAGTCATCGTACCCAAGAAAAACACAGACGTACAAAGAGTGCGTGTCGACTACACATCTCTCAATAAGCACTGTCCAAAGGATCCCTTCCCTCTACCCTGCATTGATCAGATAATTGATTCAACAGCGGGATGCGCAAAGCTTTCCTTTCTGGATGCATATTCTGGTTACAACCAGATCAAGTTGAAGAAAGAAGACAAAGAAAAGATAGCTTTCATTACGCCATATGGGGTGTTTTGTTATCAGGTGATGCCTTTCGGCCTAAAAAATGCAGGAGCAACCTATCAACGGATGATGCAAAACTGCCTCGGGAGCCAAATAGGGCGCAACATTCAAGTCTATATCGACGATCTATTCATTACAACAAGAAAGGAGGAATCCCTAATCGACGACTTGGCAAAAACCTTCGACAACCTGAACAGGTACAAGCTTAAGCTTAACCCGACAAAGTGTTCGTTTGGCATGTTGGCAGGACAACTCCTAGGGTTCCTGGTGTCAGCACGAGGAATAGAGGCAAACTCAGAGAAGATCCAAGCAATTTTAACAATGGGGAAACCCACGAAACTACACGACGTACAGAAACTCGCAGGACGCGTCATGGCACTAAGTCATTTCGTTACTCGATTGGGAGAGAAAGCACTCCCTTTCTATGCACTCATGAAGAAATCAGGTGATAAATTTGAGTGGACAGAAGAAGCAGATGTAGCGTTTGCGCAGCTGAAAAAAGTGCTTTCCACGCCACCAGTGCTGGTCACACCAAAAGAAAAAGAGCCACTACTACTCTACATCGTCGCAACCCATCAGGTGGTGAGTACAGTATTAGTAGTCGAAAGAAGTGAAGAAGGAAAAGCCCACGACGTCTAGAGACCGGTATATTTTATCAGTGAAGTTCTTTCTCCAACAAGACAGAGGTATCCACACTATCAAAAACTCGCATATAGTGTCTTTACAACAACACGAAAATTGCGACAATACTTTGCGGTGCACCCAATTATAGTGGTCAATGAAGCACCACTATCGAACATATTGAACAATCCTTCAGCAATAGGACGTGTCTCTTTATGGGGAATCAAATTATCTCCTATGGACATCACGTATAAAAAAAGAAAGACGATCAAGTCACAAATCTTGCCAGATTTCACAGCAGAGTGGTTGGAGTTACAGAGCACGGGACCGCCAGATTTATCGAGTGTGTGGATAATGTACTTCGACGGTTCTAAAAGAATCCAAGGCGCAGGCGCAGGAGTAGTCTTGATATCACCACAAGGCGATAAACTGAAGTACGTTTTAAGGATGAGTTTTTCGCAGGCCTCTAATAATGAAGCAGAGTACGAGGCTTTACTGCACGGAATGAAGATGGCCAAGGCGTGCGGAGCAACTTGACTAAAAATATTTGGGGACTCGAACCTCGTCGTCCAGCAAGTTATGAACAGATGCGACACAATCAATGATAACATGATGGCTTACAAGAACTTATATCACTATCTCGAAGGAACATTCAATGGGTGCGAAGTCTCGCACATTAGCAGAAACAGCAACAAAGAAGCCGACAATCTAGCAAATATCGGGTCACAATGCCTGCCCGTGCCATCTGGAGTCTTCTGGGAAGAAATAGTTGAAAGATCGATAAAAAGCATAAAAACTTTGACTACTACAGTAGGCTCGGGGGCTGGTGCGAAAAATAACGAGAGTACAGCAGAACCCGAAGAAGTCATGATGATAGAAGAGGCATGGATGCAACCATATCTAGCATACACGATGAGTAACAAGTTAGCAAAAGATGCAGTGGAAGCCAAAAGAATAACTCGATGATCCAAAGCATTTATCGTGTTATAGGGAAAATTATATGAAAAGAGCATAACTGGCGTTCTGCAGCATTGCATAACGCCTCAAGAAGGACAAGTCATACTAAAAGACATACACGCCGGAGTATGTGGCCATCACGCCAGCAGCAGGGCAATAGCGGCGAAAGCATTTCGAGCAGGATTCTATTGGCTAACAGCCATCGAAGACGCGAAAGATATAGTTCGAAAGTGTGAAGCGTGTCAAAGATTCACATCTCGGCCACACGCGCTAGCAGCAGAGTTACAGCCAATACCATTGTCTTGGCCTTTTGCACAATGGGGCCTCGACATGGTAGGGAAGTTAGACAAATCTTGGCCAGGAGGGCATGTCTACATGTTAGTGGCAGTCGATAAATTTACCAAGTGGGTAGAAGCGGCCCTGGTAACAACTCAAGATTCGACGCAACAATCAATTTCATCAAGTCAATAGTTTTTCGCTTCGGAGTACCATACAGCATCATCACAGATAACGGGACAAACTTTACTTCAAAGGAATTCAAGAATTATTGCGAAGGATTGGGAATCAAACTCAAGTTTGCATCCGTAGCACACCCGAAGACAAATGGGCAAGTCGAAAAAGCCAATGGCCTAATATGCAATGGAATAAAAAAGAGGCTTTTAGCACCTCTAGAGAAAGCCAAGAGCGCTTGGGTAGAAGAGTTGCCCTCCATACTTTGGAGTCTAAGAACTACGCCTAATGCAGCTACTCAAGAAACTCCCTCTTTCCTGGTCCACGGCGCAGAAGTCGTGCTTCCAGTTGAGATTACGCACGAAGCTCCAAGAGTAACGGCATACGACGAGGTAACCTCAACAGAAGCGCTACAAGACGACGTCGATGCACTGGATGAAGCAAGAGATAAATCACTGGAAAGAGCCACGCAGTATCAACAGAGCCTACGGAACTACCACAGTAGTCGAGTTCGTCCGTGATCTTTTGTGGTGGGAGATTTAGTCTTACGACTCAAGCAAGATGGCCACAGCAAGTTAGAGTCCCCTTGGGTGGGACCTTACATCGTCACAGAAGTAATACCAGGAGGAGCTTATCGACTATAAGACAAGAAGACGGGAAAAGATGAAAGCAACCCGTGGAATGCGACGCAGCTACGGCGTTTCTACGCATAGAAGAAATTTAGTGATATCAGTAACTTCGAGTTGACCCTCTGAACCCAGAACACGAGGCCACAGGTCGGGTTCCTTGGGTTAACTCGACAAATTGTACAAATATTTTACTTTTCCACTCGGGGGCTCCATCCCTCGGGTCGTACGAAAGAAAGTTCAATACAATATGGTGATCTTTCAAAGACATAATACTAGGTTGTAAAACAACCCGATATTCTTGAAACAATATAATTGGTTCAAAGGAACCCGATAATATATATATATATATATATATATATATGATACCTCAGAACGATAATCTGTTCCCATGGTCTATTCAAACACAAAGCATAAACTCAAATAAGATTATTCATTACAGCTAGCACGACAACAAGGCAACTCGAAAAGGAGATTACATAAGGAAATTATAGTGGAAGTGCACTTCAGCCTCGTACTCCTTCTGGCATTGAGTACAGTCGAAGATCTTCACATCAAACTTCGACGTGCCAATATAAAAGTTGAAGGTGTTGGAATTATGCCCTAGAGGCAATAATAAAGATGTTATTATTATAATTCTTGTTCATGATCATGTTTATATTCCATGCTAGAATTGTATTAAGCGGAAACTTTAATACTTGTGTGGTTTATGAACAACACCGTGTCCCTAGTACGCCTCTATGGACTAGCTCATTGATTAATGATGGTTAAGGTTTCCTGACCATAGACATGAGTTGTCAATTAATAATGAGATCATGTCATTAGGAGAATGATATGATGGACAGACCCAAATAAAGCACAACAATTAGATCGTGTCATTGTGTTCATCTTTGTGAAGCTTTTCCTATGTCAAGTATTGTATTCCTTAGACTATGAGATAATGCAACTCCCTAGTATCGGAAGAAAGCTTTGAGGTCATCAAACATCATCCTATGAAAGGGTGATCATAAAGGTGTCTCTCAGGTGATCGGAAAGTACTTGTTGGGTTGCATGTATCGAGATGGAATTTGTCCCTCCGAAGTCGGAGAGATATACTTCGGGCCCACTCGGTAATCGATATCAACATCGCTTGCAAGCACGTGGTTAAGGAGTTGATCACAAAGTGATATCGGATTACGGAACGAGTAAAGTACTTGCTGTGAATGAGATTGAACTAGGTATGCCGATACCGACGATCGAATCTCGGGCGAGTAAAATATCGCGAGACGAAGGGAATACAAATACGGGATTGTTTGAATCCTGACATCGTGGTTCATCCGATATGATCATCGCTGAATGCGTGGGAGTCAATATGGATTTCCAGATCCCGCTATTGATTATTGATGGAGATCATGTCCGCGCATTCTCGAACCCGTAGGGTCACACACTTAACGCAAATCAACGCTAGGGTAGTTCCGGGATATATGTGAAACTGTTTCAGAAAGTTACGGAATTGTTCCGGGTGGAAATTAGTATTTATTAATTGTATGAATTAATAGATATTAACTAGTATTTATTTAGTAGAAATAAATAAAGGAAAAGAAAAAAAAAGGCAGAGCGCGATGCCAAAGCATGCATGGATGCGGCCAATGCAATCATGCATGGCACGCTCATGCACGTGCATGGCTCGCACGCGTGGTCGAGGGCAGGAGCGCCGGTCGCTCGATGACCAGGGCGAGGCGAGCGCCCAGCTCCCTGGCTCGCCCTCGCTCGCATGGGCCTTGGCCGGATGGGCCATTGTCTGCTGAACCGGCCGCGTGCTTTGCCTCCGGGCCTGCTGCACGGGGATAGCGAACCAGCGCTGAAACGTCCAGATCGATACGATTGATCAACCTGACGTGCACGTTAGAGTCGGCTAAACTTGTCTTGCAAGTTTTTGATCACGCGAGCACTTATAAAAGCACAAGGCCACCGGTCAGTTTAAGTTTGACCTAATACCCGCGGAGCCGCTGCCCGGTTTCTGAAGCCTCTTTTTCCTGTTCTTCTTCCACCACGCAAACAGGCGAAGCCCTGTCGGCGTATACTCTCCACCATAGACACCACACCGTCGTGTTGTCGATCCCATCTACCACTCCACTATATCTCGCTGGACCGGGAAGGCGGAGTCGTTGGTGCGCTGTACGTGTGCATCTCTCGGAGGCGCCGCCACTTGCGGCGTTGAATCGGATCGGATCGCGAGGAGGAGATGGCTAGTACGACTACATCATCCACGTTCTGTTGAACGTTTCCGCTGTGCGATTTCTTCAAGGGTATGAAGATCTCATCTACCTCTCGTTGATTACATCTCCTAGATTAGATCTTGGCTTTCTTGTTCGCATCCATAGGAAATTTTTGATTTACTATGCTGCGAAACCCTTCAGTGGTATCAGAGCTAGATCTATGCGTAGATGTGTTTCACGAGTAGAACGCAACATGCTTGTTGCGGGCGTTGATGTTTTCTGTTGCAAACCTCTTTGTTTTGTACTTCTTATGCCGCGGCATAGTGAGATCGAAGCGGTCCAGGCCAACTTTACGCGACCTCATTCACGAGACCGGCTCCGCACTTGACGTGTGGCCTGTTCCACACATGCGGCTGGTGGATGTCAGTTTCTCTCACTATAGTAGTCATGAGATTTACAACGGATGTTAGCAACCATAATATCACCGTTGTGGCTTTTCGTAGGTAAGAATCGTTCTTAGCTTGTTACTCCCATAAGCCACGTAAAACATGCAACAACAAAGTAGAGGCGTCTAACTTGTTTTTGCAGGGAGTGTTTTGTGATATGGTATGGCCACAAGATGTGATGTGATATATGTGATGTATGCAATGATCATGTTTTGTAATCTTTCACGACTTGCATGTCGATGAATTCACAATCGGCAGGAGCCATATGGTTGTCTTTATAATTGTGTATGACCTGCGTGTCAACTTCTTATACGCCATATAATAGCTTTACTTTATCGCTAAGTAGTTAGCAATAGTTGTAGTTGCTATTCGTGGTGGAGGCAATCATGGTGGAGTGATGGAGATCATGCCGGAGCGCATAAGATGGAGATCATGGCGTGGAGATTGGCTATACCATGTCACATAAAATTATACGCATGTGATGTTTATCCTTTTATGTATCTTATTATGCTTAGATCGCGACGGTAGCATTATAAGATGATTCCTCACTTAAAGTTCAAGATAAAATTGTGTTCTCCCCTCGTATGCGCCGTTGCGAAAGTTCGTCGTTTTCAAGCATCTCGTGATGATCGGGTGCTATAAACTCTACGTTCACATACAACGGGTGCAAGCCATTTTTGCACACGCGGAAATACTTGGGTTTGACTTGACGAGCCTAGCATGTACAGACATGGCCTCGGAACACATGAACCGAAAGGTTAAACATGAGTCATATGAATGATATGATCGACACTTTGTTGTCCACCATTGAAACCACATCTCTTCTCGTGAAGATCGGATTAGGTGTGGTGAATTTGGATCATGTTCACTAAACAACTTGAGGGATGTTGAATTTAGTGGGAGTTCATCTAGTAATTTGATTAAGTTGAACTAGTTATCATAAACATAGTCTAAATTGTACGTGCAATGTTGTAGATCAAATGGCTAAGTCCAACTTCAACTTCAACGTGTTTGCTGAGAAAGAAAAGCTTAAGAACAATGGGTCTAACTTCACCAACTGGTTCCGCAATCTGAGAATCATTCTCGCTGGCGGACAAAAAGCCTATGTACTTGAGAAAGCGCTAGGTGACGCCCCTGCTGCTGATGCGCCGGCTGATGAAAAAGCTGTTTATCAGTCACGCAAAGATGATTATGGAGTGATTAAGGGTACCATGTTGTTTGCTATGGAACCGGAACTTCAAAATCGTTTTGAGAAGTTCGGCGGGCCTTATGAGATACTTGAGGAACTGAAAACCATGTTTCAGACTCAAGCCCGTTCTGAGAGATATGCGATCTCTGAGAAGTTCTTTAACTGCAAGATGGAGGAAGGGAGATCCGTTAGTGAGCACGCCATTAAGATGTCGGGCTACACTCAACGCCTTGAGCAACTGGACTGCAAGATTCCAGAGGAGCTCAAGATTGACAGAGTTCTGCAATCACTCCCTCCTAGCTACAAAGGCTTTGTAGTTACTCACAATCAAATTGGTTCCAGTGATACGATCACTGAGCTCTTCGCTAAGCCGAAAGCTGCGGAGGTGGATATCAAAAAGGATAATCATGTGTTGATGGTCAACAAGACCACTAGCTTCAAGAAAGCTAAGGGTGCAAAGGGATCCTTCAAGAAAGGCAGCGGCAAGCGCGTTGCCCCTGCTGAGAAGAAGCTCAAGTCTGGACCTAAGCCGGACACTGAGTGCTTCTATTGCAAGGACAAGGGTCACTGGAAGCGCAACTGTCCTAAGTACTTAGCGGACAAGAAGGCTGGCACCATTAAAGGTATATTTGATATACATGTTATTGATGTTTACCTTACTAGCGCTCATTGTAGTGCCTGGGTATATGATACTGGTTCAGTTGCTAATATTTGTAACTCGAAATAGGAGCTACGGAATAGACGGCGGCTAGCAAGGGATGAGCTGACGATGCGCGTTGGCAATGGATCAAAAGTTGATGTGATGGCCGTCGGCACGCTCTCCTTAGTTTTACCTTCGGGATTAGTTTTAAACCTTAATAAGTGTTATTATGTGCCTGCGTTGAGCATGAACATTATATCTGGATCGTGTTTATTGCAAGACGGTTATTCATTTAAGTCAGAGAATAATGGTTGTTCTATTTATATGAATAACATCTTTTATGGTCATGCACCTGTTGTGAATGGTTTATTTCTTCTGAATCTCGAAAGCAATGAAACACACATCCATAACATTGAGGCTAAAAGATGCAAAGTAGATAGTGATAATCCAACTTATTTGTGGCACTGCCGTCTAGGTCATATTGGTGTAAAACGCATGAAGAAACTCTATTCTGATGGACTTTTGGAGTCTCTTGATTTTGAATCATTTGACACGTGCGAGCCGTGCCTCATGGGCAAGATGATCAAAACCCCGTTCTCCAGAATAATGGAGCGAGCAACGGACTTATTGGAAATCATACATACCGATGTGTGCGGACCAATGAGTGTTTCGACGCGCGATGGATGTCGCTATTTTCTCACTGTTACTGATGACTTAAGTAGATATGGGTATATCTATTTAATGAAACATAAATCTGAAACGTTTGAAAAGTTCAAAGAATTTCAGAACGAAGTGGAAAACCATCGTAACAGGAAAATTAAATTTCTGCGATCCGATCGTGGAGGTGAGTATTTGAGTTATGATTTTCTCACGCATCTTAAAGCAAGCGGAATCGTTTCGCAACTCACGCCACCCGGAACACCACAACGCAATGGTGTGTCTGAACGCCAGAATCGAACTCTATTAGATATGGTGCGATCGATGATGTCTCTTACAGATTTGCCGTTATCATTTTGGGGTTATGCATTAGAAACCGCTGCATTCACTTTAAATAGGGCACCATCTAAATCCGTTGAGACGACACCGTATGAACTATGGTTTGGTGCTAAACCTAAGTTGTCGTTTCTTAAAGTTTGGGGATGCGAAGCTTACGTCAAGAAGTTGATGCCGGACAAGCTCGAACCCAAAGCGGAGAAATGCGTCTTTATAGGATACCCTAAGGAAACGATTGGGTATACCTTCTACCACAGATCCGAAGGCAAAGTGTTTGTTGCAAAGAACGGATCCTTTCTTGAGAAGGAGTTTCTCTCGAAAGAAGTGAGTGGGAGGAAGGTAGAGCTAGACGAGGTTATTGAACCTTCTCTTGAGTTGGAGAGTAGCGCAGCACCTGAAGTTGTTTCGGTGCCATCTGCACCAACAAGAGAGGAAGCTAATGACGAGGATCATGAAACTTCGAACGATGCTACTACTGAGCTTCGCAGGTCGACAAGGTCACGTGCCACTCCTGAATGGTACGGCAACCCTGTCTTAATAGTCTTGTTGTTAGACAACAGTGAACCTGCGAACTATGAGGAAGCAATGATGAGCCCAGACTCTGAGAAATGGCTAGAGGCCATGAAATCCGAATTGGGATCCATGAGCGAAAACCAAGTGTGGACTTTGGTGGACCCTCCTAGCGACCGTAAGGCCGTTGAGTGCAAATGGATTTTCAAGAAGAAAACAGACGTGGATGGTAATGTTAGTGTCTATAAAGCTCGGCTTGTCGCAAAAGGTTTTCGGCAAGTTCAAGGTGTTGACTACGATGAGACTTTCTCTCCCGTAGCGATGTTTAAGTCCATTCGGATTTTATTAGCAATTGCTGCGTTTCATGATTATGAAATATGGCAGATGGATGTCAAGACTGCGTTCCTTAATGGCAACATTGATGACGAGTTGTATATGATACAGCCCGAAGGTTTTGTCGATCCTAAGGATGCTAATAAAGTGTGCAAACTTCAGCGTTCCATTTATGGACTGAAGCAAGCATCTCGGAGTTGGAACCTTCGTTTTGATCAAGTGATCAAGAGTTTTGGATTTGTTCCAAATTGCTACAAAGCTTGTATCTACAAGAAAGTGAGTGGGAGCTTGGTGACATTTTTAGTACTGTATGTGGATGGCATATTGATTATTGGAAATGACATCGGTATGCTTAACGATGTGAAGAGTTATTTGAATAAAAGTTTTTCAATGAAAGACCTAGGAGAAGCTGCTTATATATTAGGCATCAAAATCTATAGAGATAGAGAAAAATGCCTAATAGCTTTAAGCCAAAGTACATACCTGGACAAAGTTCTGAAGAGGTTCAGAATGGATAAAGCAAAGAAAGGTTCATTGCCCATGTTGTCAGGTAAGATATTGAGCAAGGCTCAGTGTCCAGCTACGGTAAAAGATAGAGAAACTATGAGCAAAGTGCCATATGCCTCGGCCATAGGTTCTATCATGTATGCCATGCTGTGTACTAGACCGGATGTGTCCAATGCTCTTAGTTTGACGAGCAGATACCAAAGTGATCCAGGAGTGGAACATTGGACAGCCGTAAAGAACATCCTAAAATATTTAAATAGGACTAAAGAAATGTTCTTGGTCTATGGAGGTGACGAGGAGCTCGTCGTAAAAGGTTACGTCGACGCTAGCTTCGACACCGACCCGGATGATTCTAAATCTCAGACAGGATACGTTTATATTTTGAATGGTGGAGCTGTGAGCTGGAGAAGCTGCAAGCAAAGCGTGATCGCGGGATCTACAACAGAAGCGGAATACATGGCTGCTTCGGAAGCGTCAAGTGAAGGAGTTTGGATCAGGAACTTCATCACTGAGCTTGGTGTGGTTCCAAATGCCTTGGACCCACTGGAGATATTGTGCGACAACACTGGCGCCATAGCACTGGCTAAGGAACCAAGATATCATCCAAAGACCAAGCACATCAACCGCCGGTTCCATATAATTCGTGATTATATATCAGATGGAGATATGAAGATTAGCAAAGTACATACGGATCTGAATGTCGCAGATCCGTTGACTAAACCTCTTCCACGAGCAAAACATGATCAGCACCTTAATGCCATGGGTGTTAGATTGTTGCCAGATGTAAACTAGATTATTGACTCTAGTGCAAGTGGGAGACTGTTGGAATTATGCCCTAGAGGCAATAATAAAGATGTTATTATTATAATTCTTGTTTATGATAATGTTTATATTCCATGCTAGAATTGTATTAAGCGGAAACTTTAATACTTGTGTGGTTTATGAACAACACCGTGTCCCTAGTACGCCTCTATGGACTAGCTCATTGATTAATGATGGTTAAGGTTTCCGGACCATAGACATGAGTTGTCAATTAATAATGAGATCATGTCATTAGGAGAATGATATGATGGACAGACCCAAATAAAGCACAGCAAATAGATCGTGTCATTGTGTTCATCTTTGTGAAGCTTTTCCTATGTCAAGTATTGTATTCCTTAGACTATGAGATAATGCAACTCCCTAGTATCGGAAGAAAGCTTTGAGGTCATCAAACATCATCCTATGAAAGGGTGATCATAAAGGTGTCTCTCAGGTGATCGGAAAGTACTTGTTGGGTTGCATGTATCGAGATGGAATTTGTCCCTCCGAAGTCGGAGAGATATACTTTGGGCCCACTCGGTAATCGATATCAACATCGCTTGCAAGCACGTGGTTAAGGAGTTGATCACAAAGTGATATCGGATTACGGAACGAGTAAAGTACTTGCTGTGAATGAGATTGAACTAGGTATGCCGATACCGACGATCGAATCTCGGGCGAGTAAAATATCGCGAGACGAAGGGAATACAAATACAGGATTGTTTGAATCCTGACATCGTGGTTCATCCGATATGATCATCGCTAAATGCGTGGGAGTCAATATGGATTTCCAGATCCCGCTATTGATTATTGATGGAGATCATGTCCACGCATTCTCGAACCCGTAGGGTCACACACTTAACGCAAATCAACGCTAGGGTAGTTCCGGGATATATGTGAAACTGTTTCAGAAAGTTACGGAATTGTTCCGGGTGGAAATTAGTATTTATTAATTGTATGAATTAATAGATATTAACTAGTATTTATTTAGTAGAAATAAATAAAGGAAAAGAAAAAAAGGCAGAGCGCGATGCCAAAGCATGCATGGATGCGGCCAATGCAATCATGCATGGCACGCTCATGCACGTGCATGGCTCGCACGCGTGGTCGAGGGCAGGAGTGCCGGTCGCTCGATGACCAGGGCGAGGCGAGCGCCCAGCTCCCTGGCTCGCCCTCGCTCGCATGGGCCTTGGCCGGATGGGCCATTGGCTGCTGAACCGGCCGCGTGCTTTGCCTCCGGGCCTGCTGCACGGGGATAGCGAACCAGCGCTGAAACATCCAGATCGATACGATTGATCACCCTGACGTGCACGTTAGAGTCGGCTAAACTTGTCTTGCAAGTTTTTGATCACGCGAGCACTTATAAAAGCACAAGGCCGCCGGTCAGTTTAAGTTTGACCTAATACCCGCGGAGCCGCTGCCCGGTTTCTGAAGCCTCTTTTTCCTGTTCTTCTTCCACCACGCAAACAGGCGAAGCCCTGTCGGCGTATACTCTCCACCATAGACACCACACCGTCGTGTTGTCAATCCCATCTACCACTCCACTATATCTCGCTAGACCGGGAAGGCGGAGTCGTTGGTGCGCTGTACGTGTGCATCTCTCGGAGGCGCCGCCACTTGCGGTGTTGAATCAGATCGGATCGCGAGGAGGAGACGGCTAGTACGACTACAGCATCCACGTTCTGTTGAACGTTTCCGCTGTGCGATTTCTTCAAGGGTATGAAGATCTCATCTACCTCTCGTTGATTACATCTCCTAGATTAGATCTTGGCTTTCTTGTTCGCATCCGTAGGAAATTTTTGATTTACTATGCTGCGAAACCCTTCAGAAGGTCATGAAGAAACCTCGCTGGATGTCGTGATCATCCACAAACTGTGACCAGCCGCCCTTGAAGTATTGTTCGCCAGCGCCGTCATACCAGACTTCCACCTCGTAGGGAGTTCCTCCCCCAGAGTGTTCACGAAGAATTGCTTCACGCAACTCCCGCCCATCCATGAACTTGGTGAACTTTAGCGGCAGCCATTGAATTTCACTGCACTGTGTGCCGGCAATACAAAAAAGGAGTATATCCTCGGCTGAGGAGGAGAAGTGTTACCAGGAGGTGCGCTTGGACCTGGGATAGCGCAAGGCACCTTTGGTTTATTCTTACTCCCGACCGGGCGGCCGGGACGCTGCTTCACTGGAACGGACGATGAAGATCCTGCAGCATCTGGTGCTGTCTTGTTCTTGCTGCCACGAGGACGGCCGCGATCACGCGGCACCGTCGGGATGCCGAGGTTCAGACGGGACCCATCTGCATCAGCCATGGAGACAAGTTGGGAGAAAAGAAACCCTAGATGAAGAAGAAGATGCGGCGGAGGAGGAATCTGTTTAGGGTTTTTACCCTCGCCAAAGGTGCTTAATTTATAAGCACGTATTAACAGGCCTCCGTGAAAACAAGGCCCATAAAATATTTACAAAGGAGTTAAATTCTGCACATAGCAGACGATAATAACAAAATAAAAAAGAATGTATCAAAGAAAGTACGGGAAACCTCGCCTTGGACTCGGGGGCTTACAACAAGAAGAAAAAGAAGGAATAGAGGAAGTCAATTTGAGCCTATGATTGACTACAAGTATCCAACCATAGCCTCGGGGGCTACTCCCATCGGGAGCACTGAGCGCGCACCCGATAGAAAAATAAAGAAGCGACAATAAAGATGAAGAAGCTACGGTTAAGGAATTGATGGATGCGGTACGAGCCGCTCAACATTTCGACAACCATGAAACTTCGACTACATAGTCGACGAAATATATAGCAACTACTCCCATCGGGAGCTACTCATGAGAAGTTAATATAATTCATTTTTTTTGGATATTCTATCAGTCAAACAAGACTGCGACATGCGATTCTCGAGTTACGTTATCGCAACAAAACTCGAATGTCGTGATTTATCACGAAGGTAAGACCCCGGGATCCATCCTGTGTGGCCTGGTATACGCACATGGATGCGCTCTGCTGATATATATTCGTGTCTACGATGCGAAGAAAATCCTGGTGCACGCACTGGGTACCCTGAGAACCATTGTGACTTATTCTTTGTAAGTCCTAAATGCGGCAAAAGAATGGGTTTGACCGGTATCCCGAATTCAAATCCAAGGGGATTGAATTTGAAGTAGGTGTCAAGTATATCTGTTCTGGCAGTTAACTGACCTCTTGATCCGTCAGAGTTGTCAGGCTTGTTTATCAAAACCCCTTGCGAAATATTATCATGAAAATAAGTCAAAAGACCAAGTCAAAGATTTGAAAATGTGAAGAAGTCAAAGAATTGATCAAAGTCGACGATTTAAAGATTAGAGATTCAACCTGAATCTGTAATTCTGATAGAATCTCAGGGGCTACTGACAAGGATATAGCTAATAGAGCCTGCTAGTTGAGTACCCCCGAGGCCCGTTAAGCTAGGCACAATTATAATGATAGTCGAAATACGAGTTCTTACCGTATATCGATGTTGTAATCTGTATCGAACCCTACCCGATCCTCGAGATCTGGCCACCTATATATAGGGGCCAGGAGGGGACGGTGTAGGCCAGATTGAAAGCAAGCCAGGTGAAACACCCAAGTTTACTTTCGATATACACCTGTTTCGACTAACTTTACCTTCGAGTTCATCCGACGCCCTATCTCCCCGATCTTAAGTCCTTCATTTAGGACATTTGCCGAGTTTAACCCTCGTCACTTTGTATAGATGTATCTAGACATATTTTAGTATCTAGATACATCCATATAGAGACAAGTATTAGTGGTCGGAGGGAGTATCAAATTTTAGAAGTAGATTATACACTAGTAGAAAATGGGCCTTAGGCCTGGACCCTTTAGTCCCGGCCGCCATCTGGGCCGGGACTAAAGGCCCGGCCACATCGCCCCTAATTCGCCAGCCGCCCGGGAGGCTTTAGTCCCGGCCCGTAACGAGGCTTTAGTCCCGGTTTGAGACACAAACCGGGACTAAAGGGCTATGCGCTGGGCGGCCCGCATGTGCGCCCCCTTTAGTCCCGGTTTGTGTCTCAAACCGGGACTAAAGTCCTCTGCCTATATATATGGCAGCCCCTGCAGCCCCTCTCTCCCCTCTTGCATTTTTTTGGATGAAAGTGTGTGAGTGTGTGCTAGCTCACCTTTTTGCTTGGATGCACTAGAGGTGTTTGTTGAAATGTTTGTTAGAGCGATGCCGCTTCAGTTCACCGAACACAACTACGATATGAGGTGCCCGAGCCACGCTTAAGCCTCTTCCTCTTTATTTCCACTTATTCTAAAAGGTTAGCAACTATATTTCCTCGTTTAGACCGTGCGGTACTAATTTTTAGGATCGTGATTGTGTTTGATATACTGTTGCATGACGCAGATGAGCCATCCATGGATGTACGGTGATCGACGCACCGCCGCTTACAGAGAAGGCGTGCATTCTTTTCGAGATGCGGCCGATGCGAACAAGCATGGTGGTGGCTATATGTTTTGTCCATGTGTTGAATGTCGGAATGAGAAGAACTACACTTCCTCAAGAGTCATTCAGAGCCACCTGCTTCGGTCCGGTTTTATGTCGGGCTATAATGTTTGGACCAAGCACGGAGAAAGAGGGGTTATGATGGAAGACGACGATGAAGAAGAAGAGAACGATGATGACAACTACCGATCTATGTTCCCTGAGTATGCTGATACCGCAATGGAAGACAATGAAGAAGAAGATCAGGGTGCAGAACGGGAACCAGATGAGCCCGCTGATGATCTTGGCCGGGTCATTTCTGAAGCACGGCGAGGCTGCGACACAGAAAAGGAGAGGTTGCAGTTTGAGCAGATGTTACAGGACCACAACAAATTGTTGTACCCAACTTGTGAAGATGGCCAGAAGAAGCTGGGTAGCACACTGGAATTGCTGAAGTGGAAGGCAGAGACCGGTGTGACTGACTCGTCATTCGAAAAGTTGCTGGTACTGATGAAGAAGATGCTTCCAAGAAAGAACGAATTGCCCGCCAGCACGTACGAAGCAAAGAAGCTTGTCTGCCCTCTAGGATTAGACGTGCAGAAGATACATGCATGCCCTAATGACTGCATCCTCTACCGCGGTGAGAAGTATGAGAATATGGATAAATGCCCGGTATGCACTGCATTGCGGTATAAGATCAGAAAAGATGACCCTGGTGAGATTGAGGGCGAGCCACCCAGGAAGAGGGTTCCTGCCAAGGTGATGTGGTATGCTCCTATAATACCACGGTTGAAACGTCTGTTCAGAAATAAAGATCATGCGAAGTTGTTGCGATGGCACATGGAAGATCGTATGAAAGACGATAAGTTGAGGCACCCCGCCGATGGTCGGCAGTGGAGAAAAATCGAGAGAGAGTTCCCGAGATTTGCAGGTGACGCAAGGAACTTATGGTTTGGTCTGAGTACAGATGGCATGAATCCTTTTGGGGAGCAGAGTTGCAGTCACAACACCTGGCCCGTTACTCTATGTATCTACAACCTTCCTCCTTGGTTGTGCATGAAGCGGAAGTTCATTATGATGCCAGTGCTTATCCAAGGTCCAAAGCAACCCGGCAACGACATTGATGTGTACCTAAGGCCATTAGTTGACGAACTTTTACAGCTGTGGGCCGAACCAGGTGTACGTGTGTGGGACGAGCACAAACAAGAGGAATTTGACCTTCGAGCCTTGCTTTTCGTAACCATCAATGATTGGCCTGCTCTTAGTAACATTTCAGGACAGTCAAACAAGGGATACAATGCATACACGCACTGTTTAGATCAGACAGAAAGTATATATCTGGACAAATGTAGGAAGAATGTGTACCCGTTCAATCGTCGTTTTCTTCCGCCCAAGCATCCCTTAAAGAAAAAAGGCAAGCATTTCAATGGCAAGGCAGAACCCCGGGGGAAGCCTGTCATCCGTACTGGTGCTGAAGTATTTGATATGGTCAAAGATTTAAAAGTAATCTTTGGAAAGGGTCCTGGCAGCCAACCTGTTCCTAACGGCCCTGATAAGCGCGTACCCATGTGGAAGAAGAAATCTATATTTTGGGAGCTACCCTATTGGGAAGTCCATGAGGTCCGCTCCTCAATCGATGTGATGCACCTGACGAAGAATCTCTGCGTGAATATTCTAGGCTTCCTGGGCTTGTATGGGAAGTCAAAAGATACACCGGAAGCACGGGAGGACCAGGAACGTCATAAAGGAAGAGATGGCATGCATCCAGGGCAGTTTCAAGGGCGTGCCAGCTACGCTCTTACTAAGGAAGAGAAGGAAATCTTCTTTGAAGTCCTTTTCAGTATCAAGGTCCCGACTGGCTTCTCGTCGAATATAAAGGGAATCGTAAATATGAAAGACAAAAAATTCCAAAACCTAAAGTCTCATGACTGCCACGTGCTTATGACGCAATTGCTTCCGGTTGCATTGAGGGGAATTCTACCGGAAAATGTTCGCCTGGCAATTGTGAAGGTATGTGCATTCCTCAATGCAATTTCTCAGAAGGTAATCGATCGAGAAAGTCTATCAGAGTTACAGATTGATGTGGTCCAATGTCTGGTCAGCTTTGAGTTGTTGTTCCCGCCATCCTTCTTCAATATAATGACACACCTCCTAGTTCACCTAGTCGAAGAGATTAGAATTCTCGGTCCTGTATTTCTACACAATATGTTCCCCTTCGAGAGGTTCATGGGAGTCTTAAAGAAATATGTTCGTAACCGTGCTAGGCCAGAAGGAAGCATCTCCAAGGGCTATGGAACAGAGGAGGTCATTGAGTTTTGTGTGGACTTTCTTCCTGACCTTAAGCCGATTGGTGTTCCTGAATCTCGGTATGAGGGTAGGCTGACAGGAAAAGGCACACTAGGAAGGAAAGCAAAAGTATGTATGGACGGGCATTCTTTCTCTCAAGCACACTACACAGTTCTACACAATTCCACCGTGGTGGCTCCGTATATCGTGAGACACAAGAATATTCTACGCTCCGAAAACCCGGGGAAGACTGACTCTTGGATTAAAGGGGAACACGAGAAGACTTTCGGCAGTTGGTTGCAGACACATCTCATGAATGATGACACCGTTGGAGATCAGCTGTACTGTTTGGCCAGGCCACCATCTTCTACTATATGTACTTTCCAAGGGTACGAGATAAATGGGAATACATTTTACACGGTTGCCCAAGATAAAAAGAGCACCAACCAAAACAGTGGTGTCCGCTTTGATGCAACAGACGAGAATGGGCACTGTTTGGAAACATATTACGGGTACATAGAGGAGATATGGGAACTTGACTATGGACCTACTTTTAAGATCCCTTTGTTTCGGTGCAAATGGGTGAAGCTGACAGGAGGCGGGGTAGTTGTAGACCAAAAGTACGGTATGACAACAGTGGATCTCAACAATCTTGCGTACATGGATGAACCATTCGTCCTAGCCAACGATGTCGCTCAGGTTTTCTATGTGAAGGACATGTCTACAAAAACGAGAAAAAGAAATCAGCAAAAGAAGACATCGTCCGATGAGCCAAAGCGCCACATAGTTCTTTCAGGGAAAAGAAACATCGTGGGATTAGATGACAAGACAGACATGTCAGTAGATTATAATAAGTTTCATGAAATTCCGCCCTTCAAAGTGAAAACTGACCCAAGCATCCTACTGAATGATGAAGATTCTCCATGGCTACGACCCAGAAGAAAACAGAAATAATAGATAGGAATGTTGGTGCAATAATGTAATAATGTATTAAACCTTTTATGTAATGCATGATGTAGGAATGTTAAATTCTCAAATATGCAAAAAGAATATTAATAAACATAGGTTTTAATTGAAAATGGCAAACTAGTTAATACTTAGGATAGTTTAAATAATTAATTTTTAAAATAGAAAATAGTTTTGAATTATTTATTCAATTTCAAACACTTTTCATTTTTATAGTTTTGTTAAATTCTCAAATATGCAAAAAGAATATTAATAAACATAGTTTTTAATTGAAAATGGCAAACTAGTTAATACTTAGGATAGTTTAAATAATTAATTTTTAAAATAGAAAATAGTTTTGAATTATTTATTCAATTTCAAACACTTTTCATTTTTATAGTTTTGTTAAATTCTCAAATATGCAAAAAGAATATTAATAAACATAGTTTTTAATTGAAAATGGCAAACTAGTTAATACTTAGGATAGTTAAAATAATTAATTTTTAAAATAGAAAATAGTTTTGAATTATTTTTTCAATTTCAAACACTTTTCATTTTTATAGTTTTGTTAAATTCTCAAATATGCAAAAAGAATATTAATAAACATAGGTTTTAATTAAAAATGGCAAAATAGTTAATACTTAGGATAGTTAAAATAATTAATTTTTAAAATAGAAAATAGTTTTGAATTATCTATTCAATTTCAAACACTTTTTATTTTTATAGTTTTGTCAAATTCTCAAATATGCAAAAAGAATATTAATAAACATAGTTTTTAATTAAAAATGGCAAAATAGTTAATACTTAGGATAGTTAAAATAATTAATTTTTAAAATAGAAAATAGTTTTGAATTATCTATTCAATTTCAAACACTTTTCATTTTTATAGTTTTGTTAAATTCTCAAATATGCAAACAGATAACTATTTATAAAACAAATAAAAGAAAAAACAGAAAATAGGCCTTTAGTCCCGGTCCGTGCTACAGACCGGGACTAAAGGCCCTTATGCTGGAAACCCCCGCCCGAGGCCTTTAGTCCCGGGCGGTGGGTCAAACCGGGACTAAAGGCCCCCCTTTAGTCCCGGCCTGAGCCACCGCCTGGGACTAAAGGTCCCGGGGTATAAAAGCTAGTCCTTCGTCCCCGGTCGGACTTAGGATTTTCGCGCGCGAGGAGCAAGCAGAGACGCCGCCAGGCTGCCCGACGCCACCGCCGCCCAACGCCCGACGCCACCGCCGCCCGACGCACCGCCTCCGCTGACGTCCTCGAGCCTGACGCGCCGCCGCCGCCGAGGCCCCCGAGCCCGACGCCTACCGCCGCCCGACGCGCCCACCGCGGCTCGAGCCCGAGGCGCCCACCGCCGCCGGACGCCTCCCACTGCCGCCGCCGACCGTCCCGAGGTGCCCGACGCCACCGGCCGCCCGACGCCACCGCCGCCCGACGCCTCCCGTCACCGCCGACCTGCAGGTATGTTAGGGTTAATTAGTTTTAGGTTAGGGTTAGTTTTAGGTTAGTGTTAGGGTTAGTTTTAGGGTTAGTGTTAGGGTTAGTTTTAGGGTTAGTTAGTTTAATTTAGTTGTTAGTTAGTTTTAGGGTTAGTTAGTTTAATTTAGTTAGAAAAAAAAGAATAGATTTGTTAGTTATTTGTTAGTAAATTTGTTAGTTAGTTTAATTTAGTATTTGTTAGTTAGTTTAATTTAGTATTTGTTAGCTAGCTATTTGTTTTTGTTAGTTAGTTTAATTTATTAGTATTTGTTAGTTATTTGTTAGTTAATTTGTTAGTATTTGTTAGTTAGTTTAATTTCCTATTTGTTAGCTATTAGAGTTAGATATTAGGGTTAGAATTAGTTAGTGTTAGGGTTAGATATTAGGGTTAGAATTATTTAGTTAGAATTTATTTGCAAATAGAAATAGAATTATTTAGTTAGAATTTATTTGCAAATAGAAATAGAATTATTTAGTTAGAATTTATTTGCAAATAGAAATAGAATTATTTAGTTAGAATTTATTTGCAAATAGAAATAGAATTATTTTGCAAATAGAAATAGAATTATTTTGCATCATATATAGTTTGTTAGTTTATTAGTTAATCAAATGTTCGTTTTTTGCAGAACTATGGATCCACATAGTAGGAACCTCGAAGAGGAAGAACTTCTCGAAGATATAATCAAAGACGCCCCCGACGTTGAACCTGCTGAATCTCCGTCGTCATATCTAAACCCCTCTGGAGATGGAATGGAGGTTGATCGACCCGAAGATGAAGCCGATGGGGCCGGAGATAGCTCCAATGACGGAGAAGGTGATAGCTCCACTGATGGAGAAGCCGGTGGAGAAGCCGGTGGAGAAATAATAAAGTCCGGCGAGGTATACATATGAAGTTCGACAATCACTTGTAATATGTGAAAAATATTGGAGATAGCTCTATATTGTATACATATACATTCATTTGACGAATGTTTCTCCCTCTTAGGCCTCCACATCGAGCAAAGCTACGAAACGAGGCCCGACTAAAAAGTTGGACGCACGGACGCATTACACCTTTGAGGTGATATTGCCTACGGGCGAACCAAAGCTTCCTAAGAATGCTGCTGACACATTCAAGAAGCAATGCGGAGTTCTCGTTAGGGATCACGTCCCGATCAGCGTTCGGGAGTGGAACAAGCGCAAAGGGGCAGCCGATAGTGACTATGTCGCCGAAAGGTACAAAGATAATCTTTGGAATGATATCATGTCACATTTCAACCTGCCAGAATGTGAGAATCAAGACGCCGCAAATAAACTGAGGGCCAAAGTCAAGCAGTGGACTCTAAAGAAGATGGCCGAACTGTTCCGTAGCTGGAAGAAGAAGCTATGGAAAGACTATCTGAAGACAAAGAAAGTGCCAGTATTCGAGGGATATCTAGCCAAGCAGGCGAATCACTGGAAGGCATTTCAGGAGTACAAGCAGTCAGAAGATGCCAAGGCATTATCAGAAAAGAACAAGAAAAATGCCGACAAGAAGAAATATCACCACACGCTGGGGCCAGGGGGCTATGAGACTGCCATCCCAAAGTGGGATAAGAAAGAGCAAGATCTGCTAGCTAAAGGCATCGTACCTGAACCCATCCGTGATGAGTGGGAAATGAGAGCAAGGAATTGGTTCCTTGCGCATGGTGGTTCGTACGACGAAGAAACAGGGGACCTCATCTGCAGTGGCGGTCTTAGGATACCCAGGGAGAATTGGAAAAAGATAGTGAAAGAAATTAAAGAGGGAAAAAGACAGTTCACTGCAGATAGAGAGAAAGATTTGCTCACACTGGTCCTCGGCAATGACGAACATGGAGGACGAACGCGAGGCTTCGGTCCTTCTTACCCGTGGTGGCTTGGGTTTGCCAGAGACCAAGACACTTACAGAAGCCGGGCGAGAGCAAAGAAGCGACAGCAGGATGAGGAGAATGACAAGTTCAACCAGTTGCTTGCCAGGCTTAACGAGCAACAGAAGCAGATTGACGAGCTTAGAGGAGTAGCGCGCCAGGAAGATCCTGGACTCGATATTATCGGCGCCCCATCTAAGCGGAAAAGCAGCGTGGCTGAATCTGAGGCCCCGCCCGACGATGCACAAAGAATGATAGAGGGCGGTCCCGGCTACCCCATGGATGGAATCAAGGAGTCAACATCATGTGAACTCCATCAGAAATTCAAGAACATATCCATGAAGGTGGCCGTCGGACAAGCTTTACCTTCTGGCCCTGATGCACGCTGGCATGGCCGTGAGATTCCAGCTGGCTTTGCTAAAGTCGGGGTGGATGAAATCATGGCGGGGTTTCATGATATGGAGCTCGACATGGTTGGACCCGAAGATGAGAGGACACTCGGAGAAGTACTGGGTGGAGTCATCCTATGGGACAAGAACTACATCAAGCTTCCAGGCTCGGCCCCAAGGACAACACCGCCTCCGAGTCATCGCAGGTCACCTACACCTCCATCACCTCCAAGCCCTCCACATGACGACGGCCACCACAACACGAGTCCATCTCGATCACCGCCGCCGGACTTGGGTCGGCCGTCTCCGCCGCCGCCCGCTAAGGATACTAAGCGGAAGCGTGCCAGCAAGAACGCTCCGTCCATGAGTTCTAAGCGACGGAGCTCCCCAAAGCGCAAACTGTCGCCCCTCCCAAAGGTACCTCATGCTAATCTTCCTATCAGACCTTATGATCGTACCGACGAGGAAAACGCCAGGATAGCAAAGGAACATTATGAGGCGCAGATGAAAAAGAAGGAACCCGAGCCCCTCCCGGAATACACCGAGAAGCAAATAGCATATGCAAAATACTTCATGACCCTTCCATCACAGTATGACTTACACCATAAGCCTGACGACTATACACGCACATTGCAGAAGGAAGGGCAAAAGAGCAAGTCACGTGCAAGTGCAAGTGCAAGTGGGAGCAAATCAAGTTCAACTACAAGCAAAATAAGATCAGACGTTCCTCAGCTTGGACAACAGGCCAAACAGTCGATCCCACCCCTCAGGGTGTTACCCGAGAATGTTCCCTCTCTGGTGCAGGGGCAAGATTTGGGATTAGCAAAGAAGTGGGCGGATGAATGGGGTATCCCGGTTGAAGTCATTCTGGCTTCCCAAGACGACGTGGTACCCAAGGCTGTGGTAGCCCCTAAGCCACAGTTTGTCATGGGAGCGCCTTTGGTCAGCAAAGATAAGTTTGATGATCTCCCAACAAATATGCGTTACTTTCATACATGGTACTTGAGTGAATCAAAGAAAGGGAGAACGATGATCGTGGCGCTTGTCCCACGGGAGTACTACGGCCGTCCCGAAGACATCCATATCGACTTTGATGAACTCTTCCAGATGTACAATGCCGACGCCCTCGACAAATCGCTTATGAGTTGCTATTGTCTGTAAGTTTTTCAATTCGTTGTCTACATATAACTTGTTCAATTATTTCAATTCATTGTCTACATATAACTTGTTCAGTTATTTCAATTCATTTTCTACATATAACTTGTTCCGTTCTGACTTGTACTCTATTATGCAGAATGAAGATTCTGGAATGTAAAAGTAGGAACATCCTAAATATTGGGTTTATTGACCCAGATAAAATACATATAAAGACGCTAACTGATAACCCCAAGGAGACGGAGGAAAACCTTCTAAGATTTCTAACAGATCAAAATTACTGTGACCACATACTGTTTCCATACAACTTCAAGTGAGGGTCTTACTCTGTTGTGTCCATTCACTTATGAGTGTAATTGATAAGTTACTGACACATATATATATACATGTGCAGCTACCACTGGATTCTGTTGGACATTTAAATTGATAAGGGAAGAGTTGATGCCTTCGACCCATTATCGAGACCCTTGGAACAGTTTCAAAGCCTGCAGGACATGCTCCAAGGGTAATTTCAATCATTCTTGCGCTCTATCGGTCTCTTTCGATGATTTTCTGATATATCAATTAATGAAAAACTTAGCAAATCATTTTCCTTGTCGGGCAGGGTTTGGAAGCGGTTCAAGTGCGTGACTCCCGGTATCCGGCATGAGAAGCTGACCTTTAGAGCGGCTCAGGTAAGTAGTAGTATGATATACTTCTATTTTCAATACTTTTGTAATGCTAGATTATTATTTTGATTATATATATTCTATTCTCGTAAAGTGCGACCAGCAGCCACGGGGGACGCATCTATGTGGATACTATGTTTGCGAGACCATTCGCACGTTTACCTCTGAGCACAAGGATTACAGATACGATGTAAGCAATAAACATTCACACCTCTATTTTTACTCGTCATTCTTTGTTATCATGATTGATATTCATATTCATCTCCTCTTCTTATATAGTACACGGCCATGCGGGAGAAGTACCTACCAGAGCAACGCGCGATTGCTGTTGCAGAGGAGCTGGCGACCTTTCTGAGAATAGAAGCTATAGACGACAAAGGACGATTTAGTGTAGCTAGGGGCCATTACTAATGTTGGTCCATGTAATCGAATAGACGGGCTCTTGTCCCGATAATTCTGATCTCCATATAATTGTATATATATGCTCGCTTGTAAGATAAGTTAATCTTATATATATGCATAAACTAATTTCCGAACACCAAGGCACCAAACGAGGCATCACGTTAATCCCCCACCTAAAACCCTAAAACCCCTAAACCCTAAAACCCTACAGCAAAAAACAAAAATCTGCAGATGACCTTTAGTCCCGGTCTGTGTTACAAACCGGGACTAAAGGTCCTGGCCCTGATTCGCTCCGAGGTGCCCACGTGGACACCCTCCAGTCCCGGCTGGTAAGCGGGCCGGGACTAAAGGTTCAGCCTTTAGTCCCGCGGCTGGGGTCCCGGTTTGCAAACCGGGACTAAAGCCCCTTACGGGCCGGGACTGGAGGCCCCGTCCCCACTAGTGATATTTGCTAGGCAAGAAGATTATCTGAAGTAAAATCGGTTTTCCGTTCATATTAGTAGATTATACTCTGTTATCTCCTTGTTAGTAAAGATCTGAAGGAGTTTTTATCCGAGTTGACAACGTAGAGGATTTTTGAACTAACGTATAGTAGGACTCGATCGGTACATAAACGTCCCTCCATAAAGATATTCCGCAAACAGAGAGATCGTAGGAACTTGAATCAGTAGATCGCAATGGCAGAATATAACTCGAGTTTAGGCTGGTCAGGCCTCCCCATCGATCTCCTCATCCACGTCGTTCGCCTCCTCGAGCTCCCGGAAGCACTCGCCTTCCGCGCCGTCTGCCCGCTATGGCGCTCCGCATCCACGGCCGCCGCCGGCATCCCACGTAGTCGCCGCACGCCATGGCTCGTGTCTTTGGTCACGGTCCCACTTCTTAGAGAGAAACAAAGCCGCAGGGCATCCGATCCGAGCGTTTCTTCCAACTTCAGCGAGCTCCTCGACGAGAAAACCTATCAGGTCAGCTTCCCCGGGGGCAAGGCGGCCGTGGCCCTGTGCGGCGCCTCCCACGGCTGGCTAGTCGTGGCCAACGAGCTCTCCAACCTCGTCCTCTACGACCCCTTCGCCATGACGACCATCCCGCTGCCGCCCATCACCGGCTTCTCCATGTGCATCAAGGGTGTCTACCAAGACGACGACGGGAACATCGAGGGCTACCGTTGCCGTGGCGATGACTCCGTTTACAACGTGGCGTTTCTCGCCATGGGCTTCTACGACAAGGTTGTGCTGTCCGCCTCTCCGTCTGCAGGCGGCGCCGTTGCTTTGGTCGTACACGCACAGGGCAAGCGACTCTCTTTCGCGAGGGTAGGAGACAGCTCTTGGCGGCAACTTTCATGGATCGAGAGAGACGATAGTTTTGCCGATATCGTCCACCACCGTGGCAGGTTCTACACGCTCACGATGAAAGGGACACTTGTGTCCTTGAAATTTGGCCGAGGGAACAAACCGAAAAGGGAAATGATCGTCGCCAAGGACGATAGCAATTTATCTGTTGTTATCACGAGGTATCTAGTTTCGACTCCATGGGGTGACCTTCTGCAGATACGTGTCATCCTCGACAAGGATCAGAAGAACGGCGTGATTGTCAAAATAGACAGACTAGATCTAAAAGGTCACATAATGGTAGGACTAAACCCCGCGAAGGCTTTACAAGGGCACACGATGTTCCTAGGACAGAATAGTCCGGGTGTTTTATCAACCGACCAATATGCAGAGCTGAGACCAGACTGTATATACTTCACGACTCCACGACTCAAGAATGAAATCACTTACGGAAATCATTATAACCGATGGAGCGGCGTAAAGGTCTATGACTTGAAAAAAGAGACGTTGGAGGGTGCATTCCCGTGGAGAGGTGAGAATTACGGAAGAGCCTCTAATCCACTGGAAATCTGGTTCACGCCGAGCCAGTTGGCTTTTAGCCCATAAGCTTTCTACTTATGAATCGGGTCGGAAATTGTCTTTCTCTACCTTTGGGCAATGAGTTGCGACATACTGGTTGTATCTTTTTGTATCGAAAATTTTATTTATGTGCTCCTCCTAGTTGTTGGTTTAGCTTATTGTTGGCCAAAAAGGAGCCTTGGAAAATGGTCTTATTATTGAGTTTCCCTTACTTAACCAAACAAGTTCCAGATATGTTATTTCAACAACCAAATGATCTTTCAAATTGGCAGGACCCTTCAGTTTATGGCCCCTTCTGTATACTTTCTCTGTCCTTTTTTACCATGCATTCTAGATTTAGTCAAAGTTAAACTAGATAAAGTTTGACCAAACATATTATAAAAAATATAAAGTCTTATAATACCAAATACATATAATGTAAAAGTATTTTTGATGATGATTCTAACAATATCTATTTATATTGTAAATGTTTATATTTTTTATTGTATACTTAATCAAAGTTAATAAAGTTTGACTAAATCTAGAATGCAGAGTAATTTAGGACGGAGGGAGTACTACCAGTTGTTGTTTTATTGAAATTGCTTCATTAATAGCCTCATGATCTGATTTTGATCGTTATGGATAGATACCAAGAATTCTTTTTATTATTTTCAAGTGTGAGTCCTTCATATTATTGCATGATAACGATGCATCTATTGGTTTCGTTATGTGCAGTAACTCATGCCTAGCCCTCTGATTCTACTCCAAAAAGTGATGGAATTCTCGTGTTCACTTGTGACCATGCCTGCCTTGCTTATTATCTACGGCCGAGCCGCCAGTTAACTCGTGAGAATGTAATCGCTATGCTATTGTACTCAAGGGACAGTTCAAAAAATTGTTTAAATTGGAGGAAATTGGAACGAGAGAATTTGAAATGATCTCTGAAATTTGGTGAACTTCTGTGGGTCTCAAAAGTTATCTCTTTCGGTGGCTCAATCAATCACAGCGATAATTTACCTGAAAGCCAGCAAAAGCTTACACGAATCGAAACCGGTTTTCCAATTGGAGTTGAACACGGGCTTGTTTGCCTTGCCTGGCCTGGCGCTATATAGATCTGCCGCTTACATGTATCAATATCTCTACTAATAATATTGCTAGAGGTATGGTCCGTGGCGGTCGCGAAATAAGTTTCCATTCACCGAAAGTAGGCTTTCATCCCCTCCCACCACCGAAAGTTACATACCGGTTCGATGTTCCTGTAGGTTGTATCCCCAATCCAGTACTCAGGCGAGCTCCCGGTCTAAACTGCCACAGTGGCCGCCGCTGCCCTTCCCGTCTTTGGCTCCACAGTTGTAGCTCGGGATGTAGCCGGTGCCTGCCAGGATACAGGAGACCATGGGCAACCTTCCCACGCCGCAGGCTCGGGCCACCACATCATGGCTGGCGGAGGTAGATGGAGGAAGGCGGGATTCGCTCATGAATGTCGCCGACCACGCCTCCTCCCTTTACTCCTGCAGGGAACCAGGCATCTGCCGCACTGGCCGCACGGAGGCAGCAGCTCGCGCCGCACTCAGAGGCAGGATAAGGCGATGATCGGTCTGACGGAAGATGGTCGGATATGGGTGTGGGGGGCCGATGTTGGGGATAAGGAGCTCGGGAGGAGAGAAGGTTGGGACTGGGAGAGGAGGGAGGAGGCTGATGTTCCAGATCTTGAGCTTGGTCTCACCGTCATGGAGTGGGTCGAGGAAGAGGCAGTCGCGGGTGGGGAGCGTGTGGTGCTCGCAGCGTGGCACGGTGTCGTCCGGCAGCGCCAGGCGACAGAGGAGCGCGAAGTCATGGCTTTGGTCTTCAGTCTGGCTAAGATGGCCGGGACAAGCTAGGATTTTCTTCAAAAAAATGTAAAATTACCTCATCTTTCTGCCGGTGCCCAGTCAAGCATATGTTGCCGCCGCCTGAACCTCGTTCCTGTCAGATTCGCACTGCACAACTGCATTGCATACGAGGTGGAGAGGAAGAGAAGAGGATCTGCGGGACGGGGGTCTAAGCGAGCAGAAGGTGCGCGAGTTCACGATGGGGAGGAGTATCATGCATGCGCTGATTTAGTGGAGAGGTGCAGCAGCCTAGCGGGCACATGGATTGCTGCCTTGATGCATTTCCTTTCTTTAGATGTGTGTTCAGGTTCTACCCACTACGTTCGTGCATTGCCTCTACACTACCGGAAAGAGAAGCTTTGCCGTGCGTGGTGATCGCACGGCAAAGGGCAGGAAACGCACGGCAAAGCCTTTGCTTAGCGTCGACGCACGGCAAAGAACACACGGCAACGTCGCGAACGGCAACACGATCTTTGCCGTGCGTCGTGCCGTATACGCACGGCAAAGGCCTTTACCGTGCCAAGTTTGCGTTGCCGTGCGTGAAGCTCGCTTTGCCGTGGAAGGGAACGTTGATGTGCGCCGGGGACTTTGCCGTGCGGCGTGGCTTTGCCGTGCGCCGGGACGTTGCCGTGCGTGGGGGCTTTGCCGTGCAGCAAAACGTTGCCGTGTGTTCTGGCGTTGTCGTGCGTCGTCACTTTGCCGTGTGCCCCCGGTACAGCACGCACGGCAAAGGCCGTGGCAGCACACCTAGCCAGCTCCCAGGATGCACAGGTGGGTGCCACGTGGGTTCTTTGCCGTGGGTATGCGCACGGCAAAGTGACCAAATGGTCCTTTGCCGTGCGCATACGCACGGTAAAGAACCTACAGTATTTTTTGTTTTTTTTGTTTTCCTTTAATTCCCTGCATTTCAAAATTGTAAATACATATATATGCATATATATAACCTCAAACACATCCAATACATGCATATATCCACAAATACATCAAACATACCAATTCGATGCATACATACATGCATATAACACACAAATACATCAAACATACCAATTCGATGCATACATGCATGCATATAACATACAAATACATCAAACGTACCAATTCGATGCATACATGCATGCATATAACACACAAACATATCAAATAGATGCATACATGCATGCATATAACATTGCTTGGTCCTTCTCCGTACTTAGAGTCGATACAAGTCTATGTCCATCTTACAAGTGCATAATGTCGTCAACCTTGCTCTTCTCCATTGCTTGTTTCTTCTCCTACATTTTCAACAAGTATTAGCATTCTTAACAAGTGATGAGCATATAGACTACAAATTTGCATATTGACATAGAATTGAACATGGTGGCATGTAATGACTAAAAATTTACATATTGACATGGAATTGAACATGGTGGCATGTAATGGCTAAAAATTTGCATATCGACATAGAATTGAACATGGTGGCATGTAATGGCTAAAAATTTGCATATTGACATGAAATTGAACACGGTGGCATGTAATGGCTAAAAATTTGCATATTGACATAGAATTGAACGTGGTAGCATGTATTGGCTAAAAATTTGCATATTGACATGGAATTGAACATGGCGGCATGTAATGGCTAAAAATTTGCATATTGATATAGAATTAAACATGATGGCATGTAATGGCTCAAAATTTGCATATTGAACAATGTGGCATGGAATGGCTAAATTGGGCACAAGTGTCATTGCATTCTACAACCTAGAAGCTTGTTGGGCACAAGTGAAGGAGAACTCACCTGGAAATAGAAACTGCGCCAGGTTCCGGATGATGTTGGGATTGTTGACGGTGTGAGGTGTCGTCGGGCTCTGCTCGGGTGGTGGCGGTGGCTGGATGAGCGGCATGTTTGGCATGTTCATCTGTTGTTGCTGCATTTGATGTGTGGATTAGACCTAAGACAAGAGAAAATAAGATGGAGATATTAAGTTAACCACTTACCCACGAGAAGGCGAAAGGAGGAGTAGGAAAACTCCCCGGTGGAGAACCTAGAATGGACTGGTTCATAATCCAGTTCATCATCTGCTGTTGCTGGGCCAGCTGCTGGGCCATCTGCTGTGTCGCCTGCAGCTGTTGACTAAGCTGCTGCTCCAGAAGCGCCTGCCGCTGCTGGGCCTCCTGTTCCCGCTGCCGGGCCTCCTCTTGCATCTCCACCTACGTTATGTTGTCGCGAAGTCATTAACATTGCAATGGAAAGCATGTAAAGAAGCGTAGAGGAACCGAGAAAGAACATACCCGTAACCGCTCGACCGCTAGATCCAAAGCCCATGGACGTGTCTCTACCTGAGGCTGGTCGCTCGTACGCCCATGACGGACCTGGCGGAGACCTGGAATGGTCCTTGGGTCGACGGCCCCGTCACCAATCCATAGGCGTCCATGCTTCATGCCTTCTCCTGCAAGCACCGCAGCCTCAACGTCAAAGTCCTCGGTCTCTGGTTGGGAGCTCTCGCCGTGTATCTGCTTGAACTTCGAGACATACGCGTTACACTGGGTCTTGGCTTGCTCATTGATCCACATGGACCCTGTCTCAGGATGCGGCGTCTTCCTGGTCTTCATCTTTCGAATGAAGGCAAATTTGTTTGGCGCCACTCCTATCTTTGTTTCCTGCAAAAGAGAACATGCAATTAAGTGAAGTGGGAAACCCTTGTGGAGTTAACAATGTATAACGTGAAACCAAAGAATGAAGGAACCATTTGCTCACCTCTTCCTGGAGGTGAATGACGAAGGAGAGGCTGCCTAGGACATGTGATCCACCTCGCATCTCTGCCCGCGACAGCTTGCCGTTCGCGTGCTTCTGGAGGTACTGGGGGCATGTCCACCACATGACCATCGCCAGAAAGCACGCGGCGTCGTTGCCGACGTACTGAGGAGGGTTCTACATATACAAGATAGACCCACGCATTATTACAACATTAACTACATGATGATAAAGAAATCAAAAACACATAAATGCAAATACATGTCGGTACTGCCACGGCTGCATGTGCGTCCCCCGAGCGTCATCCTTAGACATCCAAACTTTGCGGTCGGCGTGCCAGTTGCGGACGCACTGAACACGTGCCTCGTAGTGCATCCCAGTCACCCTACTCGTAGCCAGCGTGTGTAAGATACGATCGCACGCACGTTCCTCACCCTCAGTCCTCTTGAAGTATTGCTGCAACCATGCACATAGGTAAAACAAGGGGCATTAGTGCAACTATTGTCAACCAAGGAGTGTTTGAATGCTAAGAAGTCAGAAGTCACATACCCAAAACTTGTGTACAACCACCTCCTGCATGTTCTCGTACTTCTGATGAGGATCTGGTGCGTAGCTCTAGTGCCGCCAAGTCCAAGCCACGTCGCGGCTACCACTAGGGAGATTGACAAGCCCAGGGAAATACTTCCTAAGTAGGCCTCCAAGGATGTTCGCGTAGCCACGTCCCGGCTTCCTCGTCGGGTCGGCAAACTTGAACGACCTGCACAATCAAAGGGCAAAATCAGTATGTATGTCATAAAAATTTCGATAATGATAAAATTGCGATAACAAAATGTCAAAAGTAGCATGTACCTCTTTCCAGCGGGCACTAGAACAACATCGCTGCTGGACCACGTTTTTAGCTTCGGGAGCTATGTTTTCCCACGCTGATACGGCTTCCTGTCACGTGGCTGTAGCCTCTCCTCACGTGCAACGTACTCCTCATCCTCCGGCGGTTCCCAACTTAGGTTTGGGTCAGGCTCAAACGGTAAGCCCCCCAACCCCTCATCCTCCGAGAGGTCCTCCTCGTCCTCCCCACCACCGTGCTCCTGGTCATCCCCACCACCGTGCTCCTGGTCCTCCCCACCACTGTGCTCCTCGTCCTCCCCACCACCGTGCTCCTCGTCCTCCCCACCACCGTGCTCCTCATCCTCCTCCTCGGCTGCGGGAGGGCTAGGAGGACGGGGGCTAGCTTCCTGCGTCGCATTCTTCCTACGTGCTCCACGATGCTCGGGAGGGGGGCTAGGAGGTTCCTGCCTCGAAGAACTCAAAGGCCTCAAAGACCTCGAAGGCCTCACAGCGTCAACCAAGTCCTAGAGCTTCTTTACAAAACCACCCCCTTTTTTTGGCATTTTCAATCACCTGCAAACACAATGAAGAGAGTGGTTTATTAGTACACAATATAAAAAGATGAATATTAGTGAAAGCAAAATAGATTATAAGTAGATGAATATTAGTGAAAGCATGGAGGACGAGATACATTAGTAAAAGCAACAAATAGCATATAGAGTTCTCACAAACATAGCACGGAGTTCTTACAAATAAACTAGCTCGAAAATCACTATTACACAGAGTTATTACAAATAGTCTAGCCTCACAATTACTACTACATAGATCAGTAGCCATCAGGCTCGACATCCATAATTGGACCACATGTTTCATCATCGCCATCAGGCTCAGCGAACCAATAATCATCAATGAAACCTGGAGGTGGTCCATTTGCACCGAGGTCAAGGCCTGCTTTGAACGCCTCGAGCAAACTCAAGTCTTCGGGGGCACAAACATCCTCAACTTCATCTTCTGCATTGTCTTCCTCCATGCCCGCATCTTCTTGTTCATCGTCTACAACCATGTCATCAACAGCCGGCAAGCCGATAGTGAAATGACCGGGGAGCCCTTCTTCCTGATAAAAGTCGACATTCGATGTTGAGGGGTCTACGCGGTGGTAATCGTCCTTGTTTGGCGGGGGCGGCCTATTGTGTGAAGGTACCGTCAACACAACATCCCATCCCTGTAGACATTTCGCTGGGTTTTTTGCATGCGTACGGGAGATAGAATACTTGAAAGGCCCGGGTAGCCAAAATATACATATCCTCTCCCTTATAAACAGAGCTTCTTTCAACCTCGACCAACCCGATTTTAGGATCCTGTCTCACTCGACGTGGGTCGAACCAATGGCATTTGAATACGACGGGATTTAGCCCTTTGTCAAACCCATAATTCAGCTCGTATATACCCTCGACTCTTCCATAGTAATGGAGTCCATCATCACCTTGACATACCACCCCGCTATTTATTGTCTTCATGTTGGGCCGGCTTGTTGTGTATTTATGGGTCTGAAAGCGATACCCGTTCACGTCATAAGAGTTGAATGTGTAGACGGAATGGTTAAAGCCCCTAGCAATTTTTCTTAGCTCTGGCTTCATCTCTTTGTCAGTTCTTGCCTACAACTTTAGCATGAGAAGTTTAGAACGATAAATGCACGATAAATGTCGGCGGCGCAAGGAAATTAGGATAGAATAGTACCAAAGCACAGAACCAGCTACTGAAACCAAAACCGCCGCCCTTATCGAAAATATGCTTGGATTCTTCCGGGGTAGGCTCCCTGTGGGTATACCTCCAATGGATATCCGTGAATTGTCTATACCGATGAAAAGAGGAAGAGTTAGCAACAAACATACGAGTGCATGTTCAAGGCCGTGCATGTTTGCGAATAACTAAATGGTTAGCACTTACTTGATGTACGGCTTCACTTCCACCAAGGTGTTCAAGACATACGAGTGGATCAAGGCCCGCTCATGTTGGTTCATTTGGTACGGCTTCGTGCCACTTGACTTGCCACCAAGCCCTATGAAGATGCTAAGCTTGGGTACATCTTCATTGCTGGCGGCATTGTAACGGAGGACCGGGTTGTGCTTTGTGGGAATGTTGGGATCATAGTGCTTAGTGGTGAAGTTTGCCACCTCCACGTTAAGGACTGCCGCGGATATGGATGCTTCGATCTTGCATTTATTGCCTGTCATTTGACGAAGCTTTTGTGTTTCCTTCTCGGGCGGATACTGCCAACAGGCCCAATTCGGCCCCCCCTTTAAACATTCGGCCGCGAGGTGCAAGATCATACGTTACATCAGATTAAAGAACCCTAGAGGAAAGATCTTCTCTAGATCGCAAAGCAAAACGGGTGCCTCTTTATCCAGCTTCTCAATCACTTTAGTGTCTAACTCCCTAGCACAAATTTGGCGGAAGAAAAAGCTCAACCTCGATAGCACTCGCCAAGTCTGCTCAGGGACAAAGCCTCGAATCATCACCGGCATTATCCGCTCAAGCCATATGTGGTAGTCATGACTCTTGAGTCCTTGTACTCGCAACGTTTCCATGTTCACACCCTCATCCAGTTGGCTGCGAACCCATCAGGGAAAAACAAAGAGTCCTTCATCCACATGAATACCTCTCTTCTTTGGGCCTTTGTAAGGCAGAACGGAGCTTGTCGCTTAGTCCAAGTTTTTTTAGCACCATGAGGTGGCTGCATGTTCAAATTTGACCTATCACACCATTTCTCTTGATCAATTCGAGGCTTTATGTTATCCTTCATCTTCTCAGTGTCCATCATGGTGCTCCAAATGGCATCGCTGATATTCTTCTCGGTGTGCATTGTATCAATGTTATGCGGGAGCTCGAGATCCTCAAAGTAAGGGAGCTTCCATAAGCACGGCTTGTGAGTCCATTGGCATGTCTCCCCATATCCCAAGAAACCATTCCCATCAGGCCTAGGCTGAAGAGCATCTAACTCAGCCTTGATTTCCGTTCCGGACTTCATAATTGGCTTTGGGTCATGCACAACACGGCCTTTCTTGAAACTCTTTACATCACTCCTGTATTCATCACTCTGCTCAAGGAACTATCGAGCTTCATCAAAACAGGAATACTTGCCTCCCTTGTCGAGCCAGAAGAAAGTCACAGCCTGCCTGCACTCTGGGCAAGGCCACTTCCCATGTGTACACCACCCGCAGAACAAAGCACGTGCTGGCAGGTCATGCATGGACGTGTGGTACCAGACATACATATCAAAGTACTCCTTCTTTGATGCGTCATATGTTCGGATCCCGCGACCTTCCTAGCCACGAAGCAAGTCATCCACTAGCGGTTCTAGGTACACATTCATGTTCTTACCCGGGTATTTCGGCCCTGGGATTATCATCGACACAAACATGTTCTCTGATCTCATGCAGACACTAGGGCAGGTTCAGGGGAATAACAAACACTGGCCAACAACTGTATACTGCAGCCGACATGCCATATGGATTGAACCCATCGGTTGATATCGCAACTGCTACGCTCCTCGGGTCACCGTCTTTTAGCGGAAATTTCGTGACAAAGTTCTTCCATGCACTACCATCCGACGGATGTATCATCTTGTCGGTGTATATGTTTCCTTCTATGGCCCAGCTCATCTGCTGGGCTATATCCTCGGTCATGAAGAGCCACTGGATCCTCGGTAGAACTGGAAGATAGCGGAGGATATACTTGGCAATCGTGGTCTGCCTCTTCTGACCATCACCATTGGGGTCAACCTCAAAGTACCTAGAGGATTTGCATTTGACGCAGTAATTTGTATCAGCATGCTCCCCTCTGAATAGCATGCATCCCTTTGGACAAGCGTGTATCTGCTGACATGACATCTTAAGGTCACTGAGCAATTTGGTCGAATAGTAGAAGTTTTTCGGCAAGAGGTGCCCTTTCGGCAGAATGCTGCCAATGACGACCAGAAGTTCATCGAACCCATCTCTGCACAAGTTTCTGTGGCACTTAAAGGCCATAAGGCGAGCGATGGCATCTAGTTGGGTAACCTCTGTATTTTCATGCAGGGGTTTCTGCGAAGCAAACAGAGCCTCATAATACTGCTTTGTGTTTTCCTCTGGCTCCTTAGCTGTCTCCGCATCCTGAGGTGTCTCTGCCTCTACATGAGGGCTTTCAGGCACATTACCATTAGCCAAGTTTTCTAAGCACCGATCAAACCCAGTATCATATTCTCCCCTGGGTTGAATCTGTCGCACCTCCTTCCTAGCACGTTTCTTTGCCTTTTCTCCATGGAAAGTCCAAGTCTTGTAGGACGATGTGAACCCAAACTTGAGCAGGTGAGTACTCATAGTTTCCTTGTCCTGTGACTTTCCGTTAGCGCACTTACTACAAGGGCACCAAACTGTTCTAGGTCTGCTAGGGATGTCAAACACCCTGTCGACAAACTGCTCGGTCTTTTGTCCCCATTCCTCAGTACAATCCCACTGACTGATTCTGCCATCGTACATCCAGTCACGATTATCCATCCTGTAATCAGCACCAAAACAGACGAAACATAGCATTTCTATCAAATCGGAATTAAATGCATCATATTTTTATTTTTTTACGCATGCATCAACCTGAATCTCTACTAGGTGGGCTCCTAGCAGCCGCCGGATCCGTAGATTGAGTACATTCTCCCTGCTCTACCCCGATCCGAGACAGAATTTCGGTAGCACCTCCCCGCTGTTCTCCCAATACACGTCTCGGCAAATAGCCGAGAGGGATGTGCATCCGGAGAACAACAAGGAGGTGCTGCCAAAATCCTGACTCGGAACAGAGTAGAACAAGGAAAATGTACTCAACTACGCATCCGCCGGCTGTCCCGATAAATACCGTAAGAGTTACGGTTCATAATATGCGAGACCACTAATGCATATTTATCCGCGTAACCCTTACGGTCGGGAATAGACGCCTAGGTAACGCGACATACTCAGTGATCTAGACACAAAAATAAAACCTAGGTACATGGGAGGGAGATTTATACCCTAGACGCGTGAGAGAATCGTCGAAGAAGATCCGGGACGCCCCGTCAAACACCCCCGCGACGCCGCCCCCCGTGTCCACCTCGAAGCATCGCCTGCATAGCGACAAAATCAATTAGTCATGCAAGTGAACATAAATTTTTTACAATAGTGTTATAACAATATTACTTCACCACAAAGAACTTATGTGCAAAAAAAAATTTTATTTGACCACTTTTACTTAGAATTTCATTGCAGCACATTATCTTATTTTGCTAGTGCATGGGCTTACTTTCACCATAAACACCTTTTTTTTATAACTAAATCCTATTTCTAATTTATACTACACTAAAATCCTATTTCTAAATTTATAAAACTAATATAAGTATTATCACTAACCTAATTGTACTACACTAACTAACCTACACTAACTAAACTACACTAACTAACCTATACTAACTAACCTACACTAACCTACACTAACTAACTAACCTACACTAACTAACTAACTATACTAATTAACTATATATACTAACTAACCTATAACCTGCAGGGAGTGGGCCGGCGCGCGCGCGCAGGAGGAGGCCGAGCCGGGGTGAGCTGGGCGCGGGGCAGGCCGAGCCGGGGCGAGCTGGGCGCGCGCGGGGGAACGGGCGGTCGGCGAGCTGCAGATGCCGGCGGGGTGACGGGCGGCGAGGGCAGGGGCGGGGTGGCGAGCTGGGCGCGTTGTGGCGGGCGGCGAAGGCAGAGGCCGGCGGGGTGGCGGGCGGCGAGGGCAGGGCTAGCGAGGTGGCGGCTGGCCGGCGTCGGCCGGGGGCGAGCAGGGAGCTGGCGGCAGCGTCGGGCAGCAAGAGGATAAGGAGGAGAGAGGTGTGCGAGTGAGAGAGAGTGAGAGTGTGGAGGATAGGGTTCTGCAGTGCATGCATGGCAATCATTGGGGCTTTGCCGTGCGTGCGCCCTTTGCCGTGCGCCCGAAGGCTTTGCCGTGCGCTAGCCGGCTTTGCCGTGCGCCAACGCATGGCAACGACCCTTTGCCGTGCCCACTGGCCTTTGCCGTGCACCAGAGCATAGCAAAGAGCCTTTGCCATGCGCCAGAGCACGGCAAAGACTCTTCCATGTGCGAACACCGCCCGAGGACGCGCCCCGATCGAGATTGGCCACCGAGGTTGAAGAAGATAGGAGGTACATGACCCGGAAGACCAAATCCATAAAAACAAACTTCCACTATGGCTCCATGTTGACGCCGAAGATGTCTCGGTGGCAGGGAAGGAGCCGGGAGTTTTTGTGTGCCGTCATTTCATGCGGGTCCCGAATCGGGCATAACTAATTCGAAAAAAATAAAAAAGCAAAACTTTTGCGTGGCATCATTTTATGTGACCTAGAAGCGGGAAAAAAAATTCAAACCTAGAGAAAAATTGTTTACCAGAAAGTCCCTTCACAGAAATGACCCATCACGTTCGAGGTTGCATGACTTTTAGGTTAAATGAGCTATATTCGGCCATGAGCATGGCATAGTTTGTTAGAACGAGGCCATATCGGACACGCGCGTGGCCCTTGGGATAGAGAGGAACGCCACAGAGGCCGATTTTTGTTTCGTCCCACAAAAAGTACTTTTTCCATTTTTAGAGTGCCAAAATAGGGTTTTTTTGCGAAGCAGCTCCCGAAACGCGAAATCGAAAGCTGGGTAAAACACACCATATAAATAGTAGACACCCTAGGATACACATATAAGCTCTCGTTTTGTTGCGTTACCCTTAAGAGGTATTTTTTGAATTTTGTGCAAGTTCCTGCCAATTTCGCTGGAACCGGGGTGGTTTTGCACTTTAGCGCTAAAAAGTAAACCTCCTAATTTTTTGTAAAAATCATTTTTGGATCTGCACCATGTCATTTCTTCACTAAACAGCAGGAAAAAAAGGGGGACTCCGCACCGCATGGCCGCGAGCGGGAGTTTTCGTGCGCCATCATTTCATGCGGGTCCCGAATCGGGCGTAACTAATTCAAAAAAAATCGAAAAAAATGCAAAACCTTCACGTGACGTCATTTTATGTGACCTACAAGCGGAAAAAAAATTCAAACCTAGAGAAAAATTGTTTACCAGAAAGTCCCTTCACAAAAATGACCTATCATGATCGAGGTTGCATGACTTCTAGGTTGAATGAGCTAGATTCGGCCATGAGCATGGCATAGTTTGTCGGAACAAGGCCATATCGGACACGTGCGTGTCCCTTGGGATGTAAAGGAATGCCCCAGAGGCCGATTTTCATTTCGTCCCACAAAAAGTGCTTTTTCCATTTTCAGAGTGCCGAAATAGGGTTTTTTTGTGAAGCGGCTACTGAAATGCAATATCAAAAGCTAGGAAAAACACCCCACATAAATAGTAGACACCATGGGGATACACATATCAGCTCTCGTTTTGTTGCGCAGCCTTCAGAGGTATTTTTTGAATTTTGCGCAAGTTCCTACCGATTTCGTTGGAACCGGGATGGTTTTGCACTTTAGCGCTAAAAAGTAAACCTCCTGATTTTTTGTAAAAATAATTTTTAGATCCGCAACATGTCATTTCTTCACTAAACATCAGCGAAAAAAGGGAGACTCCGAACCGCCTGGCCGCGAGCGGGAGTTTTCATGCGCCGTCATTTCATGCGGGTCCCGAATCGGGCGTAACTAATTCAAAAAAAATCAAAAAAATGCAAAACCTTCGCGTGACGTCATTTTATGTGACCTACACGCGGGAAAAAAATTCAAACCTAGAGAAAAATTGTTTACCATCGACGCGATGCCGTTCAGGAAAATATAGGGGGTAGACCGCGCGGGTGCAGCGGGCTAGGGTTTTGCCGTACATCGCACTTCGGGGGTAGCAACCCCCTCCAAAGCTATCATGTGGGCATAATATATGGAGATAGGTGTGCTAGATCTATCTGTGAGGTGTGACCACCCCATTGGCACACATGCGATAACACTTTGAAAAATCGAGGGGGGTAGACCGCGATGGGCTAGGGTTTCTCTGAAACTGGGCTTTAGGGGCTATGCATGTCAAAACCTTTGCTTTACACATACATATGACCTAACTAAAGCCAAAGGAACACACTAGCCCACCGACGTGATGTCGTCCGGAATAATCTAGGGGGGTAGACCACGCAGGTGCAGCGGGCTAGGGTTTCGCCGTACGTCGTGCTTCGGGGGTAGCAACCCCCTCTAAAGCTATCATGTGTCCATAATATATGGAGATAGGGGTGGTAGAGCTATCTCAGAGGTGTGACCACCCCGTTGGCACACATGCGATAACACTTTGAAAAATCGAGGGGGGATAGACCGCGATGGGCTAGGGTTTCTCCGAAACTGGGCTTTGGGGGCTATGCATGTCAAAATCTTTGCTTTACACATACATATGACCTAACCAAAGCCAAAGGAACACACTAGCCCACTGACGCGATGCCGTTCGGGAAAATATAGGGGGTAGACCGCGCAGGTGCAGCGGGCTAGGATTTTGCCGTACATCGTGCTTCAGGGGTAGCAACCCCCTCCATAGCTATCATGTGGCCATAATATATGGAGATAGGTGTGGTAGAGCTATCTGAGAGGTGTGACCACCCCGTTGGCACACATGCGATAACACTTTGAAAAATCGAGGGGGAATGACCGCGACGGGCTAGGGTTTCTCCGTAGACCGGGCTTCGAGGGCTATGCATGTCAAAACCTTTGCTTTACATATACATATGACCTAACCAAAGCCAAAGGAACACACTAGCCCACCAACGCGATGTCGTCCGGAATAATCTAGGAGGGTAGACCACGCAGGTGCAGCGGGCTAGGGTTTTGCCGTACATCGCGCTTTGGGAGTAGCAACCCCCTCTAAAGCTATCATGTGTCCATAATATATGGAGATAGGGGTGGTAGAGCTATCTCAGAGGTGTGACCACCCCGTTGGCACACATGCGATAACACTTCGAAAAATCGAGGGGGGTAGACCGCGACGGGCTAGGATTTCTCCGTAGACCGGGCTTTGAGGGCTATGCATGTCAAAACCTTTGCTTTACACATACATATGACCTAACCAAAGCCAAAGGAACCCACTAGCCCACCGCCGCGATGACGTCCCGAATAATCTAGGGAGTAGACCGCGCGGGTGCAGCGGGCTAGGGTTTCGCCGTACACCGAGCTTCGGGGGTATACGTAGCTAGCAACCGCCTCCAAAGCTATCATGTGTCCATAATATATGGAGATAGGTGTGGTAGAGCTATCTCAGAGTTGTGACCACCCCGTTGGCACACATGCGATAACACTTTGAAAAATCGAGGGGGTAGACCGCGACGGGCTAGGGTTTCTCTGTAGACCGGGCTTCGAGGGCTATGCATGTCAAAACCTTTGCTTTACACATACATATGACCTAACCAAAGCCAAAGGAACACACTAGCCCACCGATGCGATGTCGTCTGGAATAATCTAGGGGGGTAGACCGCGCGGGTGCAGCGGGCTAGGGTTTCACCGTACATCTCGCTTCAGAGGTAGCAACCCCCTCCAAAGCTATCATGTGTCCATAATATATGGAGATAGGTGTGGCAGAGCTATCTCAGAGGTGTGACCACCCCGTTGGCACACATGCGGTAACACTTTGAAAAATCGAGGGGGGTAGACCGCGACGGGCTAGGGTTTCTCCGTAGTCTGGGCTTCGGGGGTAGCAACCCCCTCCAAAGCTATCTTGTGGGCATAATATATGGAGATAGGTGTGGTAGAGCTATATCCAAGGTGTGACCACCCCGTTGGCACACATCCGATAACACTTTGAAAAATCGAGGGGGTAGACCGCGATGGGCTAGGGTTTCTCCGTAACCGGGCTTCGGGGGCTATGCATGTCAAAACCTTTGCTTTACACATACATATGACCTAACCAAAGCCAAAGGAACACACTAGCCCACCGCCGCGATGTCGTCCCGAATAATCTAGGGGGGTAGACCACGCGGGTGCAGCGGGCTAGGGTTTCGCCGTACACCGAGCTTCGGGGGTATACGTAGCTAGCAACCCCCTCCAAAGCTATCATGTGTCCATAATATATGGAGATAGGTGTGGTAGAGCTATCTCAGAGGTGTGACCACCCCGTTGGCACACATGCGATAACACTTTGAAAAATCGAGGTGGTAGACCGCGACGAGCTAGGGTTTCTCCGTAGACCGGGCTTCGAGGGCTATGCATGTCAAAACCTTTGCTTTACACATACATATGACCTAACCAAAGACAAAGGAACACACTAGCCCACCGACGCGATGTCATCCGGAATAATCTAGGAGGGTAGACCGCGCGGGTGCAGCGGGCTAGGGTTTCACCATACATCGCGCTTCAGGGGTAGCAACCCCCTCCAAAGCTATCATGTGGGCATAATATATGGAGATAGGTGTGGTAGAGATATGTGAGAGGTGTGACCGCCCCGTTGGCACACATGCGATAACACTTTGAAAAATCGAGGGGGGTAGACCGCGACGGGCTAGGGTTTCTCCGAAACTGGGCTTCGGGGGCTATGCATGTCAAAACCTTTGCTTTACACATACATATGACCTAACCAAAGCCAAAGGAACACACTAGCCCACCGATGCGATGTCGTCCAGAATAATATAGGGGGGTAGACCACGCAGGTGCAGTGGGCTAGGGTTTCGCCGTACATCGCGCTTCGGGGGTAGCAACCCCCTCTAAAGCTATCATGTGGCCATAATATATGGAGATAGGGGTGGTAGAGGTATCTGAGAGGTGTGACCACCCCGTTGGCACACATGCGATAACACTTTGAAAAATCAAGGGGGAATGACCGCGACGGGCTAGGGTTTCTCCGTAGACCGGGCTTCGAGGGCTATGCATGTCAAAACCTTTGCTTTACACATACATATGACCTAACCAAAGCCAAAGGAACACACTAGCCCACCGACGCGCTGTCGTCCGGAATAATCTAGGAGGGTAGACCACGCAGGTGCAGCGGGCTAGGGTTTCGCCGTACATCGCGCTTCGGGGGTAGCAACCCCCTCTAAAGCTATCATGTGTCCATAATATACGGAGATAGGGGTGGTAGAGCTATCTGAGAGGTGTGACCACCCCGTTGGCACACATGCGATAACACTTTGAAAAATCGAGGGGGGGTAGAGCACGATGGGCTAGGGTTTCTCCGTAGACCGGGCTTCGAGGGCTATGCATGTCAAAACCTTTGCTTTACACATACATATGACCTAACCAAAGCCAAAGGAACACACTAGCCCACCGCCGCGATGCCGTCCCGAATAATCTAGGGGGGTAGACCGCGCGGGTGCAGCGGGCTAGGGTTTCGCCGTACACCGAGCTTCGGGGGTATATGTAGCTAGTAACCCCCTCCAAAGCTATCATGTGTCCATAATATATGGAGATAGGTGTTGTAGAGCTATCTCAGAGGTGTGACCACCCCGTTGGCACACATGCGATAACACTTTGAAAAATTGAGGGGGTAGACCGCAACGGGCTAGGGTTTCTCCGTAGACCGGGCTTCGAGGGCTATGCATGTCAAAACCTTTGCTTTACACATACATATGACCTAACCAAAGCCAAAGGAACACACTAGCCCACCGCCGCGATGCCGTCCCGAATAATCTAGGGGGGTAGACCGCGCGGGTGCAGCGGGCTAGGGTTTCGCCGTACACCGAGCTTCGGGGGTATACGTAGCTAGCAACCCCCTCCAAAGCTATCATGTGTCCATAATATATGGAGATAGGTGTGGTAGAGCTATCTCAGAGGTGTGACCACCCCGTTGGCACACATGCGATAACACTTTGAAAAATCGAGGTGGTAGACCGCGACGAGCTAGGGTTTCTCCGTAGACCGGGCTTCGAGGGCTATGCATGTCAAAACCTTTGCTTTACACATACATATGACCTAACCAAAGACAAAGGAACACACTAGCCCACCGACGCGATGTCATCCGGAATAATCTAGGAGGGTAGACCGCGCGGGTGCAGCGGGCTAGGGTTTCACCGTACATCGCGCTTCGGGGGTAGCAACCCCCTCCAAAGCTATCATGTGGGCATAATATATGGAGATAGGTGTGGTAGAGATATGTGAGAGGTGTGACCGCCCCGTTGGCACACATGCGATAACACTTTGAAAAATCGAGGGGGGTAGACCGCGACGGGCTAGGGTTTCTCCGAAACTGGGCTTCGGGGCCTATGCATGTCAAAACCTTTGCTTTACACATACATATGACCTAACCAAAGCCAAAGGAACACACTAGCCCACCGATGCGATGTCGTCCAGAATAATATAGGGGGGTAGACCACGCAGGTGCAGTGGGCTAGGGTTTCGCCGTACATCGCGCTTCGGGGGTAGCAACCCCCTCTAAAGCTATCATGTGGCCATAATATATGGAGATAGGGGTGGTAGAGCTATCTGAGAGGTGTGACCACCCCGTTGGCACACATGCGATAACACTTTGAAAAATCAAGGGGGAATGACCGCGACGGGCTAGGGTTTCTCCGTAGACCGGGCTTCGAGGGCTATGCATGTCAAAACCTTTGCTTTACACATACATATGACCTAACCAAAGCCAAAGGAACACACTAGCCCACCGACGCGCTGTCGTCCGGAATAATCTAGGAGGGTAGACCACGCAGGTGCAGCGGGCTAGGGTTTCGCCGTACATCGCGCTTCGGGGGTAGCAACCCCCTCTAAAGCTATCATGTGTCCATAATATACGGAGATAGGGGTGGTAGAGCTATCTGAGAGGTGTGACCACCCCGTTGGCACACATGCGATAACACTTTGAAAAATCGAGGGGGGGTAGACCACGATGGGCTAGGGTTTCTCCGTAGACCGGGCTTCGAGGGCTATGCATGTCAAAACCTTTGCTTTACACATACATATGACCTAACCAAAGCCAAAGGAACACACTAGCCCACCGCCGCGATGCCGTCCCGAATAATCTAGGGGGGTAGACCGCGCGGGTGCAGCGGGCTAGGGTTTCGCCGTACACCGAGCTTCGGGGGTATATGTAGCTAGTAACCCCCTCCAAAGCTATCATGTGTCCATAATATATGGAGATAGGTGTTGTAGAGCTATCTCAGAGGTGTGACCACCCCGTTGGCACACATGCGATAACACTTTGAAAAATTGAGGGGGTAGACCGCGACGGGCTAGGGTTTCTCTGTAGACCGGGCTTCGAGGGCTATGCATGTCAAAACCTTTGATTTACACATACATATGACCTAAACAAAGCCAAAGGAACACACTAGCCCACCGATGCGATGTCGTCTGGAATAATCTAGGGGGGTAGACCGCGCGGGTGCAGCGGGCTAGGGTTTCACCGTACATCTCGCTTCAGAGGTAGCAACCGCCTCCAAAGCTATCATGTGGCCATAATATATGGAGATAGGTGTGGCAGAGCTATCTCAGAGGTGTGACCACCCCGTTGGCACACATGCGATAACACTTTGAAAAATCGAGGGGGGTAGACCGCGATGGGCTAGGGTTTCTCCGTAGACCGGGCTTCGGGGGTAGCAACCCTCTCCAAAGCTATCATGTGGGCATAATATATGGAGATAGGTGTGGTAGAGATATATATATCCAAGGTGTGACCACCTCGTTGGCACACATGCGATAACACTTTGAGAAATCGAGGGGGTAGACCGCGACGGGCTAGGGTTTCTCCGTAACCGGGCTTCGGGGGCTATGCATGTCAAAACCTTTGCTTTACACATACATATGATCTAACCAAAGCCAAAGGAACACACTAGCCCACCGACGCGATGTCATCCAGATTAATCTAGGGGGGTAGACTACGCGGGTGCAGCGGGCTAGGGTTTCACCATACATCGTGCTTCGGGGGTAGCAACCCCCTCCAAAGCTATCATGTGGGCATCATATATGGAGATAGGTGTGGTAGAGATATCTGAGAGGTGTGACCACCCCGTTGGCACACATGCGATAACACTTTGAAAAATCAGGGGGGGGATACACCGCGACGGGCTAGGGTTTCTCTGTACATCGCACTTCGGGGGCTACGCACGTCAAAACCTTTGCTTTACACATACATATGACCTAACCAAAGCCAAAGGAACACACTAGCCCACCGCCGCGATGCCGTCCAGAATAATCTAGGGGGTAGACCGTGCGGGTGCAGCGGGCAAGGATTTGGCCGTACATCGCGCTTCAGAGGTAGCAACCCCCTCCATAGCTATCACGTGGCCATAATATATGGAGATAGGTGTGGTAGAGCTATCTGAGAGGTGTGACCACCCCGTTGGCACACATGCGATAACACTTAGCACATTAATTCCTCGAAGCGTGGTTTTCTCCGAAACCCTAATATATGTGGGTGGATGACGATTTTGTAGTGTATGTTTGTATTGCAAAAAGCATGCATGGTTATATACACATTGTATTAAGTAACATTAATAAATAGTCAACAAAATATAAAACTAATTGAGAAATAAACATAAGTAGTAAAAAGAATAAAAGAGAAATTATTTTTTTTGAAAAAGGTGATATGCGCATGGCAAAGGGGCCTTTGCCGTGCGGGACAGCATGGCACACGGCATAGTCACCTGGCATGGCAGAGGTGTGCGCCTTTGCCGTGCACTTATTCTTTGCCGTGCGCTCCCACGTCCGTTGCCATGCTTCGTTTCTTTGTCGTGCGCTCATCTCGGCCTTTGCCGTGCCTACTTTCTTTGCCGTGTGCTTTTGTCCACCTTTGCCGTGCGTTTATTGTTGCCGTGCGTTGTACATTTGCAGCACGGCAAAGAAATCTTTGCCGTGCGAGGACGCACGGCAGAGTTTGCTAGCACGGCAGCAAGTGTTTTTCCGGTAGTGCTAGAAGTTGTTTGCTATAACCGAAAGGTTTTCCTCGTATATGTTCCACATCTAACTCATACACTAATAGCCAACCCTATTTTTTTCCCTTCCAATCTATCCTTTGGTTGTGGAATTGTGGCGGTGGCGCAAAGGGCGATAGTGGCCTTATAGCATTAGGATCAGATTAACCAGCTAGCTCAAGTGAACACCGCATCAGCGAAGGCGGCGCCGCCGACAACATCATCCTGAACCCGGAGTTCAACAGCGGGCTGGACGGTTGGTTGATGATCCTAGTTGATGTAGGAGCTTCGTCCTTGTGCGTGGTGAATAACCAGCCCGTTGGGAACCCCAAGAGGAAGGTGTGATGAGTATAGCAGCTGGTTTCCCCTCAGTTAAGAAACCAAGGTTTATCGTTCTTGGAGAGGAGAGACAAATGACTGAAGGTGATGCTTGCTAGCTTGCGACAGCTCCGGACAATTTATATATGGCGCCTTGTCTAAGCTTTGCTTGCTAGCTGCAACGCGGAACCTGCACACAACACAACCAAGTACTTCGTTCCCAACTTGCGATGAGGTTGTCAATCTCACCGGTTTGCTTGAAACAAAGGTTATGAGCGTATCGAGTGGAAAATAATAGAGTATGCGAGTAAAGTAAACAGTGCGAGTAAAGTATACAGGTGATAGCAATATGATAGAAATAGGACCGGGATCCACAGTTCACTAGTGGTGTCTCTCCATAAGATAAATAACACATGCTGGGTAAACAAATTACAGTTGGGCAATTGATAGAATAAAGATAAACGTGATATGTCAAGAAGATCACTATGAGATTTACTCTGGGCATTACAACAAAATACATAGACCGCCATCCAACTGCATCTATGACTAATAATCCACTTGTGGTGAATCAATCCGAGAACTCCACAAGTATTAAGTTGTGAACAATAGATAGTTGCATTAAGCAAAGTGTGTAATGTAAACAAAGCATATGCCCTAGAGCATATGAATGTTGTTTTCTCCCTAGTAGCAACAGCACATCTACAACCTTAGAGGTTTCTGTCACTCCCCCAGGTTAAATAGAGGCATGAACCCACTATCGAGCATAAATACCCCCTCTTGGAGTCACTAGCAACTACTCGGCCAAGATAACTACTAACAACGGAGAGCATGCAAGATCATAAACAACATAGAGATAACAAAAGATAATATTCAGTACAACAAGTTAATCATAAACACCAATATTCATCGGATCCCAACAAACCAAACATGTAGAATTACATAACGGTGATCTCAATCATGTAGGGCAGCTCATGAGATCTAAACATGAAGCACATGGTGGAGGAGACAACCATCTAGCTACTGCTATGGACCCATAGTCCAAGGTAGACTACTCACTCATCGCTCTGGAGGCAAGCATGGCGATGAAGAAGACCTCCGGTGGTGATTCCCCACTCCGGCAGGGTGCATGGAAGAGCTTCTGGACCCTCCCAATCTTCGGGTCGACGACGGAGGCGGATTGCGATGGGTTCTGGAAAAGTGATCGGGTACTTAGGTTTTTTCCGTCGGGGGATCTTTATAGGCGAAGGGGCGATGTCAGAGGAGGGGCCAGGCCCCCTCACACCATGGCGGCGCGGCCAGGCCCCTGGCCGCGCCAGCCTGGCGTGTGGGGCCCTGGTGGCCCCCCCTCCAACTCTTCTTCGGATCTCTGGAAGCTTCCGGGTAAAATAAGACTTCAGGAACTTGTTTCGTCCAATTCCGAGAATATTTCCTGTGTATCACTTTTGAAACACAAAAATAGCAGAAAACAGGGAACTGGCACTGTGGCAACTCGTTAATAGGTTAGTTCCGGAAAATGTATAAAAGTGCCATGAAGTGTAACGAAATAATAGGCAAATGGTGTAAAAACAAGCATGGAGCATCAAAAATTATAGATACGTTGGAGACGTATCAAGCATCCCCAAGCTTAACTCCTGCTCGTCCTCGAGTAGGTAAGTGATAACAAAAGAATAATTTTTGAGGTGACATGCACCTACACAATCTTGATCATGTATGTAAGCATTTGTGAGCTGGGATCATAAGAACTTAAAACATGGGCATGAAGATATAATCTTGACAATAAGAACTTAGCAACCATGTTGTAAACATGCAAATGAACACAAACAAAAGATCATGAAAATGAAACAATGAAAGTCAAACGTGTGTTCAAATCATAAGGAAAAACATACAAATGGTTTTCAGCTTGTCCTTCAAAGAGAGCAAAACATAAATGCATAGGACACCTTCAAGTTTAAGAGGGCGACTAGATACAGATAATTTAAGAACAAGTGAAACCAACAATATGAATCAATCAATGAACTTTGGAACAATGCATATCACACTAAGAATGACAACTATGCTCTCTTAATGGTGCATAAAGATAGAAGGTGGTGACTCAACATAAAATTAAAAGAAAGGCCCTTCGCAGAGGGAAGCAGTGATTGCAAGTTTTATAACCTTCAAAAAATATGGTACTTACCAGCTTTGAGCTCTCATTGCCCCCATCATAAGCATCTTGAATGGTTAAAGTTAATGCGAGAACAATTATGAAGCATATGCTTGACAAATCATAAGTTGAAAACCTCGTGTCCTGTGAATACGAGTACCCAAACCTCATGCTACTTTACTTAGAGTCCCAAGCAAGGCTCTTGTCATTGTAAGTATATGCATATCATTGAGAACCATCAATGGGGTACCTCCGTGCCCGATGACATGGAACAAGCCCACACCAAAATGACAGGACAAGCAGACAATGAACACCTCGACATCTCTTTTATTTCCCTTTTGTTTAGCTTTTTATTGTGAGATGCGTCGTCGAATGTTCACCATGGGTATGCTGCAAATTTCCACCATGAATTATGCATGGCTTAGATTAGCGGCCCGGCGTTTCCCTAACACATATACAAACTCCATGATCCCCACAAGATTCCCAATTCATTTCACACCGCGGGCATCCATAAACAAAAGATCACGATATCAACTCAAATAAGAAGTGCAATGTTGAAAGCTTGCCCCATGACAGCATGGCTGGGCTAGAATCCAACTTACAAATTGCAAGCATAACAACTCAACATAAAAGACCACAATGTCAAATTTTTAAGAACAGGAAAAAGTAAAGTGTGCCTTCCGGTTCGTGAGAGCTTTACTGACCGAATTTCGCATAACACTGGTAAGAGTTTAATTTGAAGAGAAAATAAAAGCAAGTCAAATTTACTTGGAATAGCAAATTGCTAGTAGGTATGTATGGTGGACACTTTGGAAAACTTTGGCTTTTAGGAGTTGGATGCACGAGTAGAGCTCATACACAGTACAAGGCGAGGGCTAGAAAAAGACTGGGAGCGACCAACTAAGAGAGCAATAATGGCCATAATCATGCAAAGCGACAAAGCGACATTAAAAGAAGCATAAGATGGCATCAAAAGTCGAAAAATAAATGATCATGAAGGCTATTGGTGACTTTGTAAGAGTCTAACATGTGTGAGCATGCGCCAAGTCAACCCAAATAAAGCATCAAGGAGAAAACCAAAATAATGCTTCCATACAATAAAAACAACGCATGATTTTTTCAAAGGCTCATTAAGCAATCTCAGTTATTTGAGACAAGTCATGCTACAGCAAAACCACTAAGCATACTATCAAAAAGACATCAAGCATGACATGAAAAAGCCTAAGCCGCAGTCTACACAAGCTCCTTCTTGTACCACTATTTTGCACAAAGCTTTTTCTCTTTTCCAACACCATTTGAAATTTTTATAAACACCTCTTTTGATGAAAACCAATAAAGATCAGAGGCAAAAATACACCTTGATGAAAAGATATGACAAGGTCTGAACGCAAATCAAGGCGAAAACCAAAACCAAAAGCAGTAGCAGAAAAAGAAGAACACTCGATTTTTAATAAGAGTGAAAACTAGAGCGTTCTTGGCAAATGAAAAGCAAGGCCACTTCTCCAAAAGAAATTTGTTGGGGTCTAACCATTTATTGCAGCAAACAAACAAACTAAACTAACTAATAAAACTAAAACAACTGACGCTCCAAGAAAAACACATAGTGCATGAAGCAATAAAAATATAGCATCTTGAAAGGTGACCTGATTTTTGCCGATGAAGAAGGGGTGCCTCGGGGGCATCCCCAAGCTTTGACGCTTGTACTTCTTGGATATTTCTTGGGGTGATGCATGGGCATCCCCAAGCTTGAGCTTTTGTCCATTCTTCAAGTCATCTCATCATTCTCCAATCCCTACACTTGAAAACTTCCTTCATACAAAACTAAACACAAATCTATTAGCAACATTAGTGTAGCATAACATATAATCAACCTATTTTTGCTTCAGGTTTCAAATCAAAACCACCACATATATATCAAATACTACTGTATCAACTTCTCTAAAAGTTCCGTGATCAAAAGAACTCAAAAGAAAGCGATAAAGTGGCAAACACAAATATTGGCAGAAATCTGTCAAAACTGAACAGCTGACAAAGGACGAATTTTTGAGGGGTTTTCTGTTGCTCAAATCAAAAAGTGTTCAACTAACAAAAGTTTGGATATAACCTGGGGCATATGCACAAGAAATAGCAGGTTCAAAAGATATACATAGAATTTATACGAATTTTTATGGTGCAGAACCGAAAACAGTTTCAGGACAGCAACATCCCCAAATCTTTACCTCACTCGAATTAGTGGCTTCTCTTGGCACAAAAACAAAATAAACAAGATAAGGAGATATCATTACAGTAGTAATGACTTCCAAGACTCAAATAAAAGAAAAAGTACTGAAAAGAAAACATTGGGTTATCTCCCAAGAGTGCTTTTCTTTAACGCCTTTGAGCTAGGCGCAGAAAATTGCGAATCAAGTAATATCAAGTGATGAAGCATCAAGCTCATAATTTGCTCTAAGAATAGAGTCAAAAAGTAATTTCTTTCTTTTCCTAGGGAAGTGTTCCATACCTTTCTTTAGTGGGAATTGATATTTGATAGTGCCTTCCCTCATATCAATGATAGCACCTACAGTTCGAAGAAAGGGTCTTCCCAAAATAATAGGACATGAAGCATGGCATTCAATGTCCATAACAAGAAAATCAACGGGAACAAGGTTATTGTCAACCACAATAAGAACATCATTAATCCTTCCCAAAGGTTTCTTCTTAGCAACATCAGCAATAGGAACATCAAAATAACATTTTTCAAGCGGTGGTAAATCAAGCATGTCATAAATCTTTTTAGGCATGATAGAAATACTAGCACCTAGATCACATAAAGCATGGCAATCATAACCATTAACATGCATATCAATGATGGGTTCGCAACCATCTTCTAGCTTCTTGGGAACAGAAGCTTTTTGCTTCAACTTTTCATCCCTAATTTTTATGAGAGCATTGGTAATATGCTTAGTAAAAGCAATATTTAAAGAACTAGCATTGGGAGTCAAAGCAAGCCTTTGCAAGAACAAAATTACTTCAGATATATTGCAGCCATCAACATCAAAATCATTAAAATAAATAGAGCTATCATCTCCCACACTCCGAAAAATTTCACCACTCTTTTGAGAAAAAGTTTTGGCAGTTTTAGGATTTTTAACACAAGGAGTGGGAGTTTTCTCTACACCAATCAAAGTAAGAGGATTGCTAGCATTAGGAGCAAGATCATTAGAGGTAGTAATGATACATACCTTCATCTCTCTAGCCATCTCATCTTCTCTTTCCCACCTGGCATGCAATTCCGCTAACAATCTAATATTTTTATCAATTCCAACTTGAATAGCATTAGCGGTAGCAAAAACATTGTTCTCTTTTACATCATTAGGCAACACTTTTAATTTCAGAAGTTCAACATCATGAGCAAGGCTATCAACTTTAGAAGCAAGAATATCAATTTTGCCTAACTTTTCCTCAACAGACTTGTTAAAAGCAGTTTGCTTACCGATGAAGTCCTTGAGCATTACCTCAAGCTCGGAGGGCGCGGCCCTAGTGTTGTTGTAGGAATTACCATAAAAGTTACCATAACTATTACTAGAAGGATACGGCCTATAATTGTTACTAGCAAAATTGTTCCTATAAGCATTGTTGTTAAAATTATTGTTTCTAATGAAATTCACATCAACATGCTCTTCTTGAGCAACCAGATAAGCCAAAGGAACATTATTAGGATCAACATGAGTCCTATCATTAGCAAGCATAGCCATAATGGTATTAATCTTATCATTCAAGGAAGAGGTTTCCTCAACAGAATTTACCTTCTTACCTTGTGGAGCTCTCTCGGTGTGCCATTCGGAATAATTTACCATCATGTTGTCGAGTAGCTTTGTTGCGGCGCCCAAGGTAAGGGACATAAAAGTGCCTCCAGTAGCTGAATCAAGTAGGTTCCTTGAAGAAAAATTCAGTCCTGCATAAAAAGTTTGGACAATCATCCAAGTAGTCAGTCCATGAGTGGGGCAATTCTTTATCATAGATTTCATTCTTTCCCAAGCTTGAGCAACATGTTCATTATCAAACTGAGTAAACTTCATAATATTGCTACGCAGAGATATAATCTTAGCAGGAGGATAGTATCTACCAATAAAAGCATCCTTACACTTAGCCTATGAATCAATACTATTCTTAGTCAAAGACAGCAACCAATCTTTAGCTTTTCCTCTCAAAGAAAAAGGAAACAACTTGAGCTTAATAATATCACTATCCACATCCTTATATTTCTGCATCTCACATAGGTCAACAAAATTGTTGAGATGAGCTGCAGCATCTTCAGTACTAGCACCAGAAAATTGCTCTTTCATAACAAGGTTCAACAAAGCAGGCTTAATCTCATAAAAGTTTGCAGCAGTAGCAGGTGGTGCAATAGGAGTACAGATAAAATCACTATTGTTCGGGCTAGTAAAGTCACACAACTTGGTGTTTTCAGGATTGGCCATTTCAGCAAAACGAAAGTAAACAAGTAAAAACAACTACCAAGGATTCTAATTTTTTTTTGTGTTTTTGATATAAAACGATGCAAGTAAAATAAATAAAGTAAAGCAAAACAATAACAAAGTAAAGGATGTGCGTGCGAAAACTCCCCTCGCATAAGTCTTCTACTTCCTCCCCGGCAACGGCGCCAGAAAAATAGCTCATGATCCTAGTTGATGTAGGAGCTTCGTCCTTGTGCGTGGTGAATAACCAGCCCGTTGGGAACCCCAAGAGGAAGGTGTGATGAGTATAGCAGCTGGTTTTCCCTCAGTTAAGAAACCAAGGTTTATCGTTCTTGGAGAGGAGAGACAAACGACTGAAGGTGATGCTTGCTAGCTTGCGACAGCTCCGGACAATTTATATATGGCGCCTCGTCCAAGCTTTGCTTGCTAGCTGCAACGCGGAACCTGCACACAACACAACCAAGTACTTCGTTCCCAACTTGCGATGAGGTTGTCAATCTCACCGGTTTGCTTGAAACAAAGGTTATGAGCGTATCGAGTGGAAAACAATAGAGTATGCGAGTAAAGTAAATAGTGCGAGTAAAGTAAACAGGTGATAGCAATATGATAGAAATAGGACCGGGATCCACAGTTCACTAGTGGTGTCTCTCCATAAGATAAATAACACATGCTGGGTAAACAAATTATAGTTGGGCAATTGATAGAATAAAGATAAACGTGATATGTCAAGAAGATCACTATGAGATTTACTCTGGGCATTACAACAAAATACATAGACCGCCATCCAACTGCATCTATGACTAATAATCCACTTGTGGTGAATCTATCCAAGAACTCCACAAGTATTAAGTTGCGAACAACAGATAATTGCATTAAGCAAAGTGTGTAATGTAAACAAAGCATATGCCCTTGAGCATATGAATGTTGTTTTCTCCCTAGTAGCAACAGCACATCTACAACCTTAGAGGTTTCTGTCACTCCCCCAGGTTAAATAGAGGCATGAACCCACTATCGAGCATAAATACCCCCTCTTGGAGTCACTAGCAACTACTCGGCCAAGATAGCTACTAACAACGGAGAGCATGCAAGATCATAAACAACATAGAGATAACAAAAGATAATATTCAGTACAGCAACTTAATCATAAACACCAATATTCATCGGATCCCAACAAACCAAACATGTAGAATTACATAACGGTGATCTCAATCATGTAGGGCAGCTCATGAGATCTAAACATGAAGCACATGGTGGAGGAGACAACCATCTAGCTACTGCTATGGACCCATAGTCTAAGGTAGACTGCTCACTCATCGCTCCGGAGGCAAGCATGGCGATGAAGAAGACCTCCGGTGGCGATTCCCCTCTCCGGCAGGGTGCCGGGAAGAGCTTCTGGACCCTCCCGATCTTCGGGTCAACGGCGGCGGCGGATCGCGATGTGTTCTGGAAAAGTGATCGGGTACTTAGGTTTTTTCCGTCGGGGGATCTTTATAGGCGAAGGGGCGATGTGAGAGGAGGGGCCAGGCCCCCTCACACCATGGCGGCGCGGCCAGGCCCCTGGCCGCACCAGCCTGGTGTGTGGGGCCCTGGTGGCCCCCCTCCTACTCTTCTTCGGATCTCTGGAAGCTTCCGGGTAAAATAAGACTTCAGGAACTTGTTTCGTCCAATTCCGAGAATATTTTCTGTGTATCACTTCTGAAACATAAAAATAGCAGAAAACAGGGAATTGGCACTGTGGGAACTCGTTAATAGGTTAGTTCCGGAAAATGTATAAAAGTGCCACGAAGTGTAACAAAACAATAGGCAAATGGTGTAAAAAACAAGCATGGAGCATCAAAAATTATAGATACGTTGGAGACGTATCATTGGTCCGAGAGCAGGTGCAAGATCGAGCTGCATGACTCGGACTCGCTGGATGACGGCCTGGTGCTGCCGGTGAGCGGCAAGTACTTCGTGGCGGTGACCGGGAGGACCAACACCTAGAACGATATCATGCAGGACATCACGGCGTGGCTGCAGCGGAAGATGGCCTACGAGGTGGCGGCTACCGTGCGTCCGTGCCGCTCGCCGGCACCACAGTCTAGCCGTGCGACTGTATGGTCCGTGTCACGCTCGCCATGCGACCGTGCGGTCTGCACCACGCTACCCATGCAAACGGCTGACGGCAGGGAGCAGTACATCAACGTCGGCAAGTACGTGCAAGCCTTTTTTTATGGGCGCATCACTGTGATCAATGCATTGGACGGTACGGTGTCTTGATTTCTGACGGAGGAAGTTGCTGTTTCGGCGTTGTGTATCCTGGTTGCTGCAAATTGCAGGCGTCAGACAAGGACTGGGTGGACCTACATGGAAGGCTTGCAGGCCAACGTCGACATGCTTCTCAACTACTTGGTGGTGAAGCACGTGCGAAGGTCTCTCCGTCCCCGGCGCATGACTTTGAGGTGAACGTCATTCTGTGAAAATCCAATGCTCTACTCTTGTAAGTGTATATCTAGGTACTAACTTATTGTCGATGTGTTTCTTTCTTAAGTTTATTTTTTGTTGTTTCGCAGCAACGTGCGGACATGATGCTAGTACTACTACTACTACTATCGTAATGTGATTTTTTTCACAATGGCAACACCTTATGAGAGTCCATGCTGGTCGGACCTTCCCATCGATCTCCTACTCCACATCCAGAATCTTCTCGAGCTACCCGGGGCTCTCGCCTTCCGCTCTGTCTGCCTGTCGTGGCGCTCTGCCTCTACGGCCGCGGACAGTGTCCCACCTCGCCGCACCCCGTGGCTCATGTCCTTGGCGAAAGAGCCTGTGTGGCGTGGGTTATGGGATCCTCCTGCATCTTCTGAGCTTCTTGTGGATGCCGAGAGAACTTTTAAGGTGAGCTTCCCCCACGGCCAGATCATGGCCCTCTGTGGTGCCTCCCATGACTGGGTTGTCATGGCAAACCAGCTCTCCGACCTCGTCCTCTACAACCCCTTCACGGCAGCGTCGGTTCCACTCCCGCCGATCATCGGTTTTGATTCTTGCGTCCAGGGGGTCTATGGTGACGACGAAGGGAAGACCCTCGTTGGGTACCACTATGGGCATTGCAAGCCACTAGATGGCCATGTCTGCAAGTTGCACGAAGTGGTTTGGTATTTCTATGACAAGGTTGTCATGTCGGGTCCTCCGTCAGATGGTGATCGCGCAGTTGCTTTGGCTATCTGCTTGGACGGCAAGCGACTCTCTTTCGCGAGGGTAGGCGATGCCCGTTGGCAACAAGTTTCACAGGTAAAAAGAATGCATGATAAGTTTGTCGATTGTGTCTACCACCACCACGGAAGGTTCTTCGCGGTGACGATGAAAGGGAGGTTGAAATGTATGGAATTGTGTGGACCTGGCCAACCGTGGATGGAAACAGTCATCGCTGAGGATGACGACGACGACGACTTTGATGATGTTATCACGAGGTACTTAGTTTCGACTCCTTGGGGTCGTCTCCTGCAGCTACGTGTCATTCTCGACAAAAAACAGGTAAACAACGTCAGGGTTGAAATCGATAGGCTGGATATGAAGAGTTGGAAAATGATAGAGCTGAGCTCGGCCAAGGCTCTACGAGGGCACTCTGTTTTTGTCGGACAGAATAACCCAGGTCTCTTATCCACCAAGGAATTCCCTGAGCTTAAGCCCGACTGTCTCTACTTCACAACCCCCCGTCTTGTAGACTATAATCTTTTCGACAAACGCCATAACGAATGGAAGGGTGTGAAGGTCTATGACCTGAAGAAACGGACCCTCAAGGCTGCTTTCCCGTCAGGTGGAGATCATTATGAAGCGCGGTGGTGTCCGTTGGAAATCTGGTTCACGCCGAGTCGATGATGAGTAAGAAAACCATGTCGTAACTTTGTAAGAGCCATTTCGGACTGTAATATACTTAAATAAGACCTAATAACATTTGTTTTCGGTGAGATTCTCATTTCTTTTGGGTGTTTTCTGTAATCAGCTTGCATTATTTATCAGGGAATAAAACCTGTCTTCAGGTTGTTGCTTCCCCTTTCAGATCTTAAATCATTTATATCTACTTTTGCCGTAGGTCATCTCTTTTAGTTGTTTTCGCGCGCGAGTTGTTTGAAGATGCAGTGATTTTGCATGGAATAAATTGCCAGCTACATACAAGCGTAGACCCTTGCTTTGCTCATGGTGTTCGTTGTTTACAGTGTTTGTACTTGTTTTCTTTCAGATAATGTCGTTGCATCATGTGTAAAAGGTGAGTTATATTCTTGTGTTGCTCAAGAGAAGATAAATGAGTTTATATGAATCTGCAGATTGTGATCATGGTACAGCGCTAGTGCCAGCACAGTTTTTTTTTGAAACAAGGCAAAAGATTTGCCTATTCCATTAATTAAGTAGGAGAAAAAGAGTTTAGGTTACAAAGGAGCGGAGCTCCTAACACAAAGCCCTACTCTCGCGGCATCAAAGCGCTCAAATGCTTCGCTTCGGCTATTCCCCAAAGGGCGGCGCTACTCTTAATGGAAGAAATAATCAAAGCGGGCATGGATGCTACATTTTTGAACACTCTTGCATTTCTTTCATTCCAAAGCTCCCAAGCAGTGAGAAGGAGCAAGGATGTTATGCCCTTCCGCCGTGTACCATGGGCTCTGGAGATTGCACACCACCACTCATGAAGGTTGTTATAGTTGCTCCAAAGGCTCGTGTCTAAATCCCCTAGGCCGAGCCAATCTCTTAAGCCGTTCCAAACGCGAATGGTGTATCTACACTTGAAAATGAGATGTGCCACCGATTCCGGTTCTCTTTTGCAAAGTTGGCAAGGTCCACAATTTGGCCACCCCCTCCACAATAGGCGATCCGACGTCCACACCTTATTTTTGAGGATCAACCAAACGGAAGTTTTGCAATTTGGAGGATCCCAATTGTCCCAAACCGCCAGTATCATGAAGGAGGTTGGAGTAGCGGTGAATTGAGCTTTGTAGGCCGTAGAAGAGGAGTATGAGCCGGTAGCGGAGAGTCTCCAAGTAATAGAGTCCGGCTCATCGGTAAGGTGGATTTCTTTAATTTTTGCCCATAAGCTTGAGAACTCCATAATGTGAGTCACCTCAATCCCATCCCCGAAGGATAGGTTCTAAATCCAAAAGTCTTGCTCAAGCCCTTTCCTCACGGTGATATTCTTCTTCTTGGAGATGGTGAAAATTGATGGGGCGATGTCCTTAGGAATAAGCACGTCGACCCATGGGTTGTGCCAAAACTTTGTGGTCTTTCCATCGCCAATGCTCAAGTTAATGCTATTGTAGAATAGGCTCATATCTTCCTTGTTGCAAGGGTTCCCCAAGCCGACCCAAGCGCATCCCGGGTCCGTCCATTCATGCCAAGGCCATCTAGCCCTTAGTGCTCTTCCAAACTTCTCTAGGTTTAGTATTCCAAGGCCTCCCATATTCTTTGGGGAGCACACAACATACCATTTAACTTTGCATTTCCCCCGGAAACCTTATCCGAAGCCACCCACACAAAAGCATGTTCAAGCTTCGTCATGGCCTTCAAGATGCCCTTTGGAACCGGCAAGACGGTAAGCGGGTAGATGGCTTGGGATGTGATGACGGATTTGATCAATTCCACTCGTCCGGTGGTGGTGATGTACTTTCCTTGCCCCAAAGGAAGTTTGCTTGCCATCTTGTCAACAATATATTGGAATTTGCCGCTACAAAGCCGGTGGACCGAGAGGGGTAGCTCCAAATATCTAATAGGGAATGAAGAGCGCAACGCGGGGAAACCATTGAGGATTTCATCAAGGTTAATCTCGGAGCAACGAATGGGCACCACCATACTCTTTTGCACATTGGTGACAAGGCCGGTCACCTCTCCGAAGTCTTGGAGAATGCGGGATAGCATCTCCATATCATCCCTTCAAGGGGCCATAAAGATGATCGCGTCGTTGACATAAAGGGAGGTGCGCAAGGTGGTGGCGCGGCCCCGTAGGCGATGGTGTTCTCCGTTCTCCATCGCTTTGGCAAGGATGGCTTGAAGTGGGTCAATTGCAAGGACAAAAAGTAGCGGTTGATGCTTGCGGTGGTGTTATCTTTGCACCTTCCAGTTGGGAACCCCAAGAGGAAGGTATGATGAATATAACAGCAAGGTTTTCCCTCAGTAAGAAACCAAGGTTTATCGATCCGAAGGGGAACAAGCCAAACGACTGAAGGTGATGCTTGCTAGCTTGCGACAGCTCAGGACAATTTATAGGGCGCCTCGTCCAAGCTTTGCTTTGCTAGCTGCAACGCAGAACCTGCACACAACACAACCAAATACTTTGCTCCCAACTTACGATGAGGTTGTCAATCTCACCGGTTTGCTTGAAACAAAGGAATGAGCGTATCGAGTGGAAAATAGTAATAGTATGCGAGTAAAGTAAATAGTGCGAGTAAAGTAAACAGGTGATAGCAATATAAAGGAAATAGGACCGGGGTCCACAGTTCACAAGCGGTGTCTCTCCATAAGATAAAATAATACATGCTGGGTAAACAAATTACAGTTGGGCAATTGATAGAATAAAGACAACGTGCATATGATGAGAGGATCACTATGAGATTTACTCTGGGCATTACAACAAGATACATAGACCGCCATCCAACTGCATCTATGACTAATAATCCACTCACGGGGATATCGTCCGAACACCCCATGAGTATTAAGTTGCGAACAACAGATAACTGCATTAAGCAAAGTGTGTAATATAAACAAAGCATATGCCCTCGAGCATATGAATATTGTTTTCCCCTAGTAGCAATAGCACATCTACAACCTTAGAGGTTTCTGTCACTCCCCCAAATTAAATAGAGGCATGAACCCACTATCGAGCATAAATACCCCCTCTTGGAGTCACTAGCAACTACTCGGCCAAGATAGCTACTAACAACGGAGAGCATACAAGATCATAACCAACATAGAGATAACATAAGATAAATTTCAGTACATCAACTCAAGCATAACACCAATATTCATCGGATCCCAACAGACCAAACATGTAGAATTACATAACGGTGATCTCAGTCATGTAAGGCAGCTCATGATATCTAAACATGAAGCACATGGTGGAGAAGACAACCATCTAGCTACTGCTATGGACCCATATTCCAAGGTAGACTACTCACTCATCGCTCCGGAGGCAAGCATGGTGATGAAGAAGACCTCCGGTGGCAATTCCCCTCTCCAGCAGGGTGCTGGGAAGAGCTTCTGGACCCTCCTGATCTTTGGGTCGACGGCGGCGGAGGATCGCGATGTGTTCTGGAAAACTGATCGAGTCCTTAGGTTGTTCCCGTCAGGGGGTCTTTATAGGCGAAGGGGCATCGTCAGAAGTGGACTGAGGCGGTCTCACACATAGGGGGCGCGACCCAGCCCCTAGCCACGCCGCCCTGGTGTGAGGGCCCCTCGTGGCCCCACTCCGTCTCCTCTTCGGTTCTCTGCAAGCTTCGGTGAAATTCTGGGCGACTGGCTTTGGTTTCGTCCAATTCCGAGAATATTTCCTGTGTAGCTTTTCTGAAACACAAAAACAGCAGAAAACAGGGAACTGGCACTGTGGCGACTTGTTAGTAGGTTAGTTCCAAAAAATGCATAAAAGTGCCACAAAGTGTAATGAAACACTAAGCAAATAGTATAAAAACAAGCATGGAGCATCAAAAATTATGGATACGTTTGAGACGTATCAGCATCCCCAAGCTTAACTCCTGCTCGTCCTCGAGTAGGTAAGTGATAACAAAAGAAATAATTTTTAAGGTGATATGCACCTACACAATCTTGATCATATATGTCAGCGTTGTGCACTGGGATCAAAAGAACATAAAACATGGGCATGAAAGACATAATCTTGATAGAAGAAACTTAGCAACCATGTTATAACATGGAAATGAACACAAACAAAAGATCATGAAAATGAAACAATGAAAGTCAAACATGTGTTCAAATCATAAGGAAAAATATACAAATGGTTTTCAGCTTATCCTTCATGGAGAGCAAAACATAAATGCATAGGACACCTTCAAGTTTAAGAGGGCGACTAGATACAAATAATTTAAGAACAAGTGAAACCATGATCATGAATCAATCAATGAAAACTTTGGGACAATGCACATTCTACTAAGAATGACAACTATGCTCTCTTAATGGTGCATAAAGATAGAAGGTGGTGACTCAACATAAAAGTAAAAGAAAGGCCCTTCGCGAAGGGAAGCAGTGATTGCAAGTTTTATAAACCTTCAAAAATTATGGTACTTGCCGGCTTTGAGCTCTCATTGCCCCCATCATAAGCATCTCGAATGGTTAAAGTTAATGTGAGAACACTTATGCTGCATATGCTTGACAAATCATAAGTTGAAAACCTCGTGTCCCGTGAATACGAGTACCCAAACCTCATGCTACTTTACTTAGAGTCCCAAGCAAGGCTCTTGTCATTGTAAGTATATACGTATCATCGAGAACCGCCAACGGGGTACCTCCGTGCCCGATGACATGGAACAAGCCCACATCAAAATAACAGGAAAAGCAGACAATGAACACCTCGACATCTCTTTTATTTACCATTTGTATAGCTTTTTATTTTGAGATGCGTCGTCGAATGTCCACTATGGGCATGCTGCAAATTTCCACCATGAATGATGCATGGCTTAGATTGGCGGCCCAGGCGTTTCTCTAACACATATACAAACTCTATGATCCCGCAAGATTCCCAATTCATTTCGCACCATGAGTATCCATAAACAAAAGATCACGATATCAACTCAAATAAGAAGTGCAATGTTGAAAGCTTGCCCCGTGACGGCATAGTTGGGCTAGTTCCCAACTTACAACTTGCAAGCATAACAACTCAACATAAGAGACCACAATGTCAAATTTTTAAGAATGAGAAAAATAAAGTGTGTCATCCGGTTCGTGAGAGCTTTACTGACCAATTTTCATATAACACTGGTAAGAGTTTAATTTGAAGAGTAGATAAAAGCAAGTCAAATGTACTTTGGAATAGCAAATTGCTAATAGGTATGTATGGTGGACACTTTGGCAAACTTAGTTTTTAGGAGTTGGATGCATGAGTAGAGCTCATACCCAGTACAAGACGAGGGCTAGCAAAAGACTGGCAGCGACCAACTAAGAGAGCAATAACGGTCATAATCATGCAAAGCGACAAAGCGACATTAAAAGAAGCATAAGATGGCATCGAAAGTCAAAAACTAAATGATCATAGAGGCTATTGGCGACTTTGTAAGAGTCTAACATGTGTGAGCATGCGCCAAGTCAACCCAAATAAAGCATCAAGGAGAAAACCAAAATAATGCTTCCAAACGATAAAAACAACGCATGATTTTTTCAAAGGCTCATTAAGCAATCTCAGTTATTTGAGACAAGTCATGCTACAGAAAAACCACTAAGCATACTATCAAAAAGACATCAAGCACGACATGCAAAAGCCTAAGACGCAGTCTACACAAGCTCCTTCTTGTACCACTTTTTTGCATAGAGCTTTTTCTCTTTTCCAACACCATTCAAACTTTTTATAAACACCTCTTTTGATGAAAACCAATAAAGATCAGAGGCAAAAATATAACTTGATGAAAAGATATAACAAGATCTGAACGCAAATCAAGGCGAAAATGAAAGCTAAATGTAGTTCTAGAAAAAGAAAACACTCGTTGAAATTATAAGAATGAAAAACAGAGTGTTCTTGGCAAATGAAAAGCAAGGCAACTTCTCCAAAAGAAATTTGTTGGGGTATAACCATTTATTGCAGAAAACAAAACAAAACTAAACTGAAAAGTCAAAACAACTGACGCTCCAAGAAAAACGCATAATGCATGAAGCAATAAAAATATAATGTCTTGAAAGGAGACCTGATTTTTGCCGATGAAGAAGGGGTGCCTCGGGGGCATCCCCAAGCTTTGACGCTTGTACTTCTTGGATATTTCTTGGGGTGACGCATGGGAATCCCCAAGCTTGAGCTTTTGTCCATTCTTTAACTCATCTCATCACTCTCCGATCTCTACACTTGAAAACTTCCTTCATACAAAACGAAACTCAAATCTATTAGCAACATTAGTGTAAGCATAACATAGAATCAACCTCTTTTTGCTTCAGGTTTCAACCTAAAACTACCACATATTAAGTATATACTACTATAGCAACTTCCCCAAAAGTTCCGTGATCAAAAGAACTCAAAAAGAAAGCGATAAAGCGGCAAACACAAATATTGGCAGAAATCTGTTAAAACAGAACAGCTGACAAAGGTCGAAATTTTGAGGGGTTTTCTGTTGCTCAAATCAAAAAGTGTTCAACTAATGAAAGTTTGGATATAACGTGGGGCATATACACAGGAAATTTCAGGTCCAAAAGATATACAAAGAATTTTCACGAATTTTTATGGTGCAGCACCGAAAACTATTTCAGGACACTAACATCCCGAAATCTTACCTCGCTCAAATTAGAGGCTTCTCTTGGCACAAAAAGGAAATAAAAATGATAAGGAGAGATCATTACAGTAGTAATAAATTCCAAGACTCAAATAAAAGAAAAATAACTGAATGTAAAACATTGGGTTATCTCCCAAGAGTGCTTTTCTTTAACGCCTTTGAGCTAGGCGCAGAAAATTGCAAATCAAGTAACATCAAGTGATGAAGCATTAAGATCCATTGAAGAGGTCTTCTCAATAAGGCATTGTATTTCATCATCATAAGTTTTTGAAGACCCTTTGTGATCACGCTTTGGTTCACTCAAATCACTAAAAAGATTTTTGGGACAGATCCAATCAAAATTATTTTCAAAAGCTTCATACAATCCCAAGAGTTTGCTAGGTATAGGTATCTCGGTTCCCTCATTGTTTGTACTAATAACCTTTATAGGTGAACCCAGCTTATTAAAGCGCTTAAGAACTTTCCTAGCTTCAATGGCAACATCTCTAAATTCTAAGCGCAAAGTTTCCAAGATAAAAGCTTTCTTTTCAGGATCCTCAATTTCATGAAGCTTAAGGAACATGTGTTGCATAAAAGGATTGAGGCTAGCAAACCTAGCTTCCAACATGTGAATTAAATAAGCAGAAGCAACTTCAATACTAGGCGCAAGCTCAACCAAAGACTTTTCCTCAACTTCTTTATGCATACTAATATGATTAAAGAACTCCTCAATGTTACTTTTTCCAATAATTGAACCACTACCTACTGAGAGGTCCTCCAAAACGTACTTAGGGAACAACATAATGAACTAAAAGTAAAGAAATAACAACTATAAAGGATACTAATTTTTTTGGGTTTTTGATAAAACGATGCAAGTAAAATAAATAAAGTAAAGAAAAACAATAAACAAAGTAAAGGATGTGCGTGCGAAAACTCCCCTCGCAGAAGTATTCTTCTTCCTCCCCGGCAACGGCGCCAGAAAAATTCTTGATGCTTGCGGCGGTGTTATCTTTGCACCGTCCAGTTGGGAACCCCAAGAGGAAGGTATGATGAATATAGCAGCAAGGTTTTCCCTCAGTAAGAAACCAAGGTTTATCGATCCGAAGGGGAATAAGCCAAACGACTGAAGGTGATGCTTGCTAGCTTACGACAGCTCAGGACAATTTATAGGGTGCCTCGTCCAAGCATTACTTTGCTAGCTGCAACGTGGAAGCTGCACACAACACAACCAAATAATTTTCTCCCAACTTACGATGAGGTTGTCAATCTCACCGGTTTTCTTGAAACAAAGGAATTAGCGTATCGAGTGGAAAATAGTAATAGTATGCAAGTAAAGTAAACAAGTGATAGCAATATAAAGGAAATAGGACCGGGGTCCATAGTTCACTAGCGGTGTCTCTCCATAAGATAAAATAATACATGCTGGGTAAACAAATTAAAGTTGGGCAATTGATAGAATAAAGACAACGTGCATATGATGAGAGGATCACTATGAGATTTACTCTGGGCATTACAACAAGATACATAGACCGCCATCCAACTGCATCTATGACTAATAATCCACTCACGGGGATATCGTCTGAACACCCCATGAGTATTAAGTTGCGAACAACAGATAACTTCATTAAGCAAAGTGTGTAATGTAAACAAAGCATATGCCCTTGAGCATATGAATGTTGTTTTCCCCCTAGTAGCAACAGCACATCTACAATCTTAGAGGTTTCTGTCACTCCCCCAGATTAAATAGAGGCATGAACCCACTATCGAGCATAAATACCCCCTCTTGGAGTCACTAGCAACTACTCGGCCAAGATAGCTACTAACAACAGAGAGCATGCAAGATCATAAACAACATAGAGATAACATAAGACAAATTTTAGTACATCAACTCAAGCATAACACCAATATTCATCGGATCCCAACAAACCAAACATGTAGAATTACATAACGGTGATCTCAATCATGTAAGGCAGCTCATGAGATCTAAACATGAAGCACATGGTGGAGAAGACAACCATCTAGCTACTGTTATGGACCCATAGTCCAAGGTAGACTACTCACTTATCGCTCCGGAGGCAAGCATGGCGATGAAGAAGACCTCTGGTGGCGATTCCCCTCTCCGGCAGGGTGCCGGGAAGAGCTTCTGGACCGTCCCGATCTTCGGGTCGACGGCGGCGGATCGCGATGTGTTCTGGAAAACTGATCGGGTCCTTAGGTTTTTCCCGTCGGGGGGTCTTTATAGGCGAAGGGGCATCATCAGAAGTGGACCGAGGCGGTCTCACACATAGGGGGCACGGCCCAGCCCCTGGCCGCGCTGCCCTAGGGTGAGGGCCCCTCGTGGCCCCACTCCGTCTCCTCTTCGGTTCTCTGGAAGCTTCGGTGAAATTCTGGGCGACTGGCTTTGGTTTCGTCCAATTCTGAGAATATTTCCTGTGTAGCTTTTCTGAAACACAAAAATAGCAGAAAATAGGGAACTGGCACTATGGCGACTTGTTAGTAGGTTAGTTCCGGAAAATGCATAAAAGTGCCACAAAGTGTAATGAAACACTAAGCAAATGGTGTAAAAACAAGCATGGAGCATCAAAAATTATGGATACGTTTGAGACGTATCAACGGTGAGAGGGTGACGAGGGTTAACTTGACAAATGTCCTAGATGAAGGACTTAGGATCGGGGAGATAGGGCGTCGGATGAACTCAAAGGTAAAGTTAGTCGAAAATAGGTGTGTGTCGAAAGTAAACTTTGGTGTTCAACCTGGCTTGCTTTCAATCTGGCTTACACCGTCCCCTCCTGGCCCCTATATATAGGTGGCCAGGTCTCGAGGATCGGGTAGGGTCTGATACAGATTACAATATCGACATACGGTAAAGACTCGTATTCGACTATCATTACAATTGGGCCTAGCTTAACGGGCCTCAGGGGTACTCAACATACGGGCTGTATTAACTATACCCTTGTCAGTAGCCCCTAAGATTCTACCAGAATTGCAGATTCGGGTTGGATCTCCAATCTTTATATCTTCGACTTGGTCAATTCTTCGTCTTCTTCTTATCTTCAAATCTTCGACTTGGTCTTTCGACTTATTTTTTATGATAATATTTCGCAAGGGGTTTTGGTGAACAAGCCTGACATCTCTGACAGATCAAGAGGTCTGTTAACTGCCGGAACAGATACTTGTCACCTACTTCAAATTCAATCCCCTTGGACTTGAATTCGGGATACCGGTCAAACCCATTCTTTTGCCGCATTTAGGACTTACAAAGAATGAATCCCAGTGATTCTCAGGGTACCCAGTGCGTCCACCAGGATTTTCTTCGCGTCGTAGACACGGATACATACCAGCAGAGCGCATCCATATGCGTATACCAGGCCACACAGGACGGATCCTGGGGTCTTACCTTCGTGACAGGTCACGGCATTCGAGTTGCATTGCGATAACGTAACTCGAGAATCTTATGTCGCAGTCAAATTTAGAATGAAAATATTCGGGTTTCTACAACCATATAATTCGCTCCCGATGGGAGTAATCTTTTTGCATTTTGTCGACTATATAGTCGAAATTTGTATGATATACTTCCTTCATCCTTGATATTGATCATCTCATCCTCTATCGGGTGCGCGCTCAGCGCTCCCGATGGGAGTAGCCCCCGAGGCTATGTTTGAATACTTGTAGACAAGCATAGGCTCAAAAATTCTCTTCGTCTTCTTCCTTGTAACTTTTCCTTTTTACAAGCCCCCGAGTCCAAGGCGAGGACTTTTATATCATGTTACCACACTCTCCTCTTCTAATTTGTTCTCCTTTGGCGTTTATCGTCTGCTACGTGCAGGATTTAACTTTTTTGTAGAATACGTTGATGGGCTTTGCTTATCACGGGGGCCCGATAATACGTGCTTATAAATAAAGCACCTTCTGGCAAGGGTAAAAACCCTAATCAGATTCTTCCTCCGCAGCATCATCTTCTCGTTCTCATCTAGGGTTTTCTAGCCTTTTCCCTTGTCCATATGGCGGACGCAGATGGTTCCCGTGTGAACCTTGGTTCTCCGGCGGCGCCGCGAGGTCGGGGTCGCCCTCGTGGAAGCAAGAACAAGAGCAACACAACTCCGGCCACCGCAGGAGCATCATCAACCGCTCCGGTGAAGCGTCATCCCGGCCGCCCACCTGGTAGCAAAAACAAGCCCAAGGTGACTGGAGCTGCCCCAGGTCCGAGCGCTCCTCCTCCTGCTGCTCCTGCTGTTCTTCCCAGGATCTTCTCTTTCTTCTGCATTACCATGGCGCAGTGCCGCAAGATTCAGCGTCTGCCACTGAATTTCACAAAGTTCATGGATGGGCGTGAACTGCGAGAAGCGGTTCTTCGCGAACAATCTGGCAGCAGGACTCCATATGAAGTGGAGGTTTGGTATGATGGCAACGGCAAACAGTACTTTAAGGGTGGCTGGTCGCAGTTTGCAGAAGACCACGACATCCACCAAGGCTTCTTCATGGCCTTCGACTTCCACATCGGCACGTCGAAGTTTGACGTGAAGATCTATGACGGCACCCAGTGCCAGAAGAAATATGAAGTTGAAGTCCACTTCCACTAGGATCTGTTTTTTTTATGTAATTTCGTTTGATAATGTCCTTGCTGCCATGTTATCTGTAATGAATACTCATACTCTGTTTTGATGTTATTACTAGTACCATGAAAACAAGTCACTTGTTCTGAGGTATGCTTGAGATATATCGGGTTCTTTGCGAACCAATTGGTATGAAGAATATCGGGTTCTTTTGTGAACCAAAGTATTATCGGGTTGTCTGCACAACCTTTATAATGAAAAAGGTCTCCATGTCGCGATAGAAATTTCGTTCATACGACCCGAGGGTTGAAGCCCCCGAGCGGAGAAAGGAAAATACTTGTACAATTTTGTCGAGTTCAACCCAAAGAACCCGACCTGTGGCCTCATGTTCTGGGTTCAGAAGGGTAAACTCAAGTTTAATTGCACAACTAGATGTAGTCTACGCGTAGAAACGTCGTAGCTGCTCTGCGTTCCACGGATTGCTCTCGTCTTTTCCTGTCTTCTTGTCTTGTAGTCGATATGCTCCTCCTGGTATTACTTCTGTGATGATGTAGGGTTCCACCCAAGGGGACTCCAATTTGCCATGGCTGTCTTGCCTAAGTCGCAAAACTAGGTCTCCCACCACGAAGGATCGTGGACGAACTCGACTACTGTGGTAGTTTCGTAGGCTCTGTTGATACTGTGTGGCACTTTCTAATGCCTTATCCCTTGCTTCATCTAACGCATCGACATCGTTTTGCAGTGCTTCTGCCGATGTTGTCTCATCGTATGCCGTCACTCTTGGGGCCTCGTGTGTAACTTCGACTGGAAGTATGGCTTCTGCGCCATGGACCAGGAAGAAAGGAGTTTCTTGAGTTGCTGCGTTAGGCGTAGTTCTTAGGCTCCAAAGAATGGAGGGCAATTCTTCTACCCAAGCGCTCTTGGCTTTCTCGAGAGGTTCTAAGAGCCTCTTTTTTATCCCACTACATATCAGGCCATTGGCTTTTTCGACTTGCCCATTTGTCTTCGGGTGCGCCACAGATGCGAATTTGAGCTTGATCCCTAGTCCTTCGCAATAACTCTTGAATTCCTTTGAAGTGAAGTTTGTCCCATTGTCTGTGATGATGCTATATGGTACACCAAAACGGAATACTATCGACTTGATGAAGCTGATTGCTATTGTCGAATCCTGAGTTGTTACCGGGGCTGCTTCCACCCACTTGGTAAATTTATCGACTGCCACTAGCATGTAAACATGCCCTCCTGGCCAAGATTTGTGCAGCTTTCCCACCATATCGAGGCCCCATTGCGCAAAGGGCCAAGACAATGGTATTGTTTGTAGCTCTGCTGCTGGTGCATGCGGTCTAGATGCAAATCTTTGACACGCTTCACACTTTCGAACTACATCTTTTGCGTCTTCGATGGCTGTTAACCAATAAAATCCTGCTCGGAAAGCCTTTGCCGCTATTGCTCTGCTGCTAGCATGATGGCCGCACACTCCACCGTGTATGCCTTGTAGTATTGTTTGTCCTTCCTGGGGTGTTACACAACGCTGCAAAATGCCGGTAATACTCTTCTTGTATAATTTCCAATGCAACACGACAAACGCCTTCGATCTTCGAGTTATCCTCTTGGCCTCCACTGCATCTTCTGGTAATTGTTTATTTATCATGTATGCAAGATATGGCTGCATCCACATTTCTTCTATCATCATGACCTCCTCTGGCTCCGACGGAGCCCCCGAGTCTGCTGCAGTAGTCGAGCTTTTCCCACTTTTTATTGATCTTTCTACTATTTCTTCCCAAAATACTTCGGACGGCACGGGTAAACACTGTGACCCGATATTTGCTAAATTGTCGGCTTCTTCATTATTATTCCTGCTTATGTGCGATACTTCTCATCCATCGAATGTTCCTTCGAGATAATGATATAAATTTTTGTAGGCCATCATGTTGTCATTGATTGTGTCACATCTGTTCATAACTTGCTGGACAACCAGGTTGGAATCTCCAAATATTTTTAGGCGAGTTGCTCCACATGCTTTGGCCATCTTCATTCCGTGCAACAAAGCCTCGTATTCTGCTTCGTTATTAGAAGCATGTGGAAAGCTCATCCTTAAGACATACTTCAATTTGTCGTCGTGAGGCGATATCAAGACCACTCCTGCGCCTGCGCCTTGAATTCTCTTAGAACCGTCGAAGTACATTGTCCAAACACTGGATAAGTCTGGTGGTCCCGTGCTTTGGAGCTCCAGCCACTCTGCCGTGAAGTCTGGCAAGACTTGCGACTTGATCGCCTTCCTTTTTTTGTACGTGATGTCCATGGGAGATAACTCGATTCCCCACAAAGAGACACGTCCTGTTGCTGAAGGGTTGTTCAATATGTTTGATAGTGGTGCTTCATTGACCACTATAATTGGATGCACCGCAAAGTACTGTCGCAGTTTTCGTGCAGTTGTGAAAACACTATATGCAAGTTTCTGATAATGCGGGTACCTCTGTTTTGTTGGAGATAACACTTCACTAATGAAATATACCGGTCTCTGGACGCCGTGGGCTTTTCCTTCTTCGCTTCTTTCGACTACTAATACTGTTCTCACCACCTGATGGGTTGCGGCAATGTAGAGTAGCAGTGGTTCTTTTTCTTTTGGTGCGACCAGCACTGGCGGCGTGGAAAGCACTTTTTTTAACTGTGCAAAAGCTACGTCTGCTTCTTCCGTCCATTCAAATTTATCATCTAACTTCTTCATAAGTGCATAGAAAGGAAGCGCCTTTTCTCCCAATCGGGCAACGAAATGACTTAAAGGCGCGACGCGCCCTGCAAGTTTCTGTACGTCCTGTAGTTTCATGGGTTTCCCCATTGTCAAAATTGCTTGAATCTTCTCTGGGTTCGCCTCTATTCCTCGTGCTGATACCAGGAACCCTAAAAGTTGTCCTGCTGATACGCCGAAGGAACACTTTGTCGGGTTAAGCTTAAGCTTGTACCTGCTCAGGTTGTCGAAGGTTTCTGCCAAGTCGCTGATTAGAGATTTCTCCTCTCTTGTGGTGATGACTACATCATCAATGTAGACTTGGATGTTGCGCCCTATTTGGCTTTCGAGGCAATTTTGCATCATCCGTTGATAGGTTGCTCCTGCATTTTTTAGGCCGAACGGCATCACTTGGTAGCAAAACACTCCATATGGTGTGATGAAGGCCATTTTTTCTTCGTCTTCTTTCTTCAATTTGATCTGATTGTAACCAGAATATGCATCCAAAAATGAAAGCCTCACGCATCCCGCTGTTGAATCGATTATCTGATCGATGCGGGGTAGAGGGAAGGGATCCTTTGGACAATGCTTATTGAGAGATGTGTAGTCGACACATACTCTTTGTACGTCTGTGTTCCTTTTGGGTACTATGACTGGGTTCGACACCCAACTCGAGGTTTTGATTTCTCTGATAAATCCGGCATTTCCTAGCCTGTGCAACTCTGATGCTATCGCCTTCCTTTTGGGTTCATCAAATCGTCACAATGGCTGCTTGACTGGCTTTGCCTTGGGATCTACATTTAATGCGTGCTCAACGAGTTCCCTGGGAACCCCTGGCATGTCTGATGGACACCAGGCGAAGATTTCCCAGTGCTCACGGAGGAACTCGACGAGCGCACTTTCCTATGCGGGATCCAAGTTCACCGCAATTGATGTCGTCTTGTTTGCATCTGTAGGGTGGACCTGGATTTTCTTCGAGTCCTGAGTTGTGTTGAAAGCCTGGTCTGGCAGGGATCGTCCAACGTCGGGTAGTACATTACGATCTGTTTCTCCTTTTAACCTCTCGTATTCTGCTGTCATGCCAAAGGTTTGCGCCATCCTGTTGAATTCTCTGTCGCATGTGTTGGCTACTTCAAAGCTTCCTTGTACTGTGATTGTTCCTTTGGGTCCTGGAATTTTTAACGTAAGATACGCGTAGTGTGGTACTGCCATGAATTTTGCAAATGCTGGGCGCCCCAGGATTGCATGATATTGTGACGGCTAGTCCATAACTTCGAATTCCAGCTTCTCTCTTCGGTAGTTGCCACTACTGCCAAAGCAGACATCGAGTTCTATTCTTCCCAAAGGGTAGTTTGCGGCTCCTGACACTATTCCGTGGAAGGAGCAATCTGTTGGCTTCAGACTCGACAGCGAGATGCACATTGCCTTTAGGGTTCTAGCATATATTAAGTTTATGCCACTCCCTGCATCCATGAACACTCTTCCGATATCGTATCCTCCTATTTGTGCCTTTAAAACCATAGGCGAGTGGCCTGGCCTGGGAACTTTTCTCGGGTGGTCTGCTCTGCTGAACTTAACTGGTTGCTCTGACCACCGTAGGTACTCTGTTGTAGCTGGTGGTGATGATATTGCTAGGTTTACTTGCCTGGATATGCTCTTTCGCTCTTTCTTCGACTTGAGCACCGGTTGAATCATGGCTGATATGTAAACTTTTGACTCTAGGTGCCTTGCTAGCCTTTACATTTTATATCCTTGACTTCTGTGTTTTTCTCCTTGCCTCCCTCCTTGGCTTGAGCCCATGGCGCTTTGCAGCCTTAGGAATGTTCTGCAATCCTTCATCTGGTGGTTTGAGACCCTCTTCCCGTCGAGATATGCGTAGTGGATTCGACAAGGTCCGTATAGCATATCCTCGGCCGAAGGACCAGAGTATCTCAGTTTTTCTACTCCTTTTGCCTGAAACCTCCTATTTTCATATCCTTCTTCTTCTTCTAATACGTAGCCCGCGGCTACCTCATTTCGCCTTCCTTGGTTGTCCCTGGTGCGGTGTCGTCTTCTCTGTCTACTTATTCTGTCGACTTCCGGTGAACGTCCTCTTTTGTTGTTATACGTGTCCTCTCCATCAGCGAATTTGTTGGCTTGTTCCATTAATTCGGCTACTGTCGTAGGTCTTGTTCTTCCTATTTCCTCCACGAGATCTGAGCGACGAAGTCCGGCTGTGAAGGCGTCTATTGCTTGTTCGTCGGAGACATCCTCTGCTGAGTTTTTAATTATACTCCAGCGTTGTATATAAGAACGTAGAGTTTCGCCCTTCCTCTGTATGCATGCCTTAACTTTCTCCAGTGATGTTGGGCGCTTGTATGTTGAACGAAATTTTTTTGCGAATTGACTTTTGAGTTCCCCCCAACTTCCGATGGATTCGTTGGGTAGGGTATTCAACCAGGACCGTGCTGCGCCGGTGAGGTGTAGCTGCAAACTTTGCATTGCAGTCGCCTTTGTTCCCCCTAATATCTGTACTGCCTGCAGATAGTCTGATAACCATAGGCTAGGTTCTTGCGACCCATCATACTTATGCTGGTCGTGTGGCAGTTTGAATCCTTTGGGTACCCGCGTTTTGCGAACCCTGCGGGTAAAGCATAACGCCCCCATCTCTTTATCGTCGTCTTCATAATTCTCTTCCCTCCAAGCATGACGTGATTTGTTTACTCAAGCTTGCGCTATTATATTTCTTGCGTCCTCTTTCCTCTTCTGTCGCCTTTCCTCTTCTGATGACTCGCTATACTCATTATTTGCGAAGTTGTATCTGAACTTCTCCTTTTGATTTTCCTTGCAGCTTGTCGACTTTATCTCTGGGCCTTTTTACCTGATCTTGCTTTCCACTATTCCAAGGCTTCGTATCGCAGCTCGGTGCATATCTTCTCGCGGGTCCCTAGGTTCTGGCCTTGTAGTTAGTAAATACGCTTGTGCTGCTACCAATGCTGCTTCTGGCGTTTCTTGTATGAAGTTGTCTTCCTCCTCTTCTAGCTGTGGGGTAGGGCTCCTTGGGTACCTTTCTTCTCTGCTGCGCGCCGTCGCCCCTCTGTTGTGCTTTGGGTCTCCATGCCTTTCTCTGCTGTACTCTGAATCTTCACTATAGTCTCCCCAGTATTCCTCCCTTGATACACTGTTATTGTCTTGAAAGACCATGTCTCTTTCCTCCCTTAGTTTCTTCCTGTGTTGGTATAGTGCATACTGATATCCCATTAGAACTTCTCTTCTTGATCCTTCGGGTACTTCTGTACCATGATTGATAGCTGATTTGATCATTCTCCATTCGCCAGCCGAAACGTGGACTTTCTCCTTGTCCTTTTTGTTGTGTACTTTGTCGACTTGCCTGTCGACCTTTTTATTTCCTTCGCTGTTGTTTTCTTCTTCTGCTTCAGTGATAATAATGCATAACTGATGCACTTTGGAGGCGTCGCTGCTTCCCACGGCGAAGTCCTTTGCGTTATTGTGCGTTTGGCATGCTTTTTCTTCTGAGTCGAAATTTTCCCGAATTTTGTCGCCTTCTGTGATTGGTGCTTTTTCGAAGCTGACCGGCGAGTTTATCTCGCTGGAAGAGTCTTCTGATGATTCCAACATTTCTTCTGTTTCGGACTTGTTTGCCGACGGATCTGGTTTCGTCGAATCCGAGAGGCGGGATGAACCCGATGGCTCGATAATGATGCTCAAACTTCCAATGGTTAACTCCATCTCTTGATTTCCGTCGAGTTCTGAACTGCTGTTGGCTAAAAGCGAAAAAGCCATCGAATTCATGATTCCAACGCCCCGGTCCCCACGGTCGGCGCCAATTGACGAGGGTTAACTCGACAAATGTCCTAGATGAAGGACTTAGGATCGGGGAGATAGGGCGTCGGATGAACTCGAAGGTAAAGTTAGTCGAAAATAGGTGTGTGTCGAAAGTAAACTTGGGTGTTCAACCTGGCTTGCTTTCAATCTGGCCTACACCGTCCCCTCCTGGCCCCTATATATAGGTGGCCAGGTCTCGAGGATCGGGTAGGGTCCGATACAGATTACAATATCGACATACGGTAAAGACTCGTATTCGACTATCATTACAATTGGGCCTAGCTTAACGGGCCTCAGGGGTACTCAACATACGGGCTCTATTAACTATACCCTTGTCAGAGGGGGTCTCCTTGACGCAAGCCTCGTCCATGGTAGATCGGGGAGCCTGTCACTCCATTTAAGAGGACCCTTGAAGTTGCAGAGTGTAGGATTGCCACAAGCCAATTTCGGAATCTTGGTGGGAACCCAAGCCTTTGGAGCAAGTCCACAAGGTAGTCCCATCACACGGAGTCAAAATCCTTCTTAATGTCAAGCTTTAGCAACAAGTCCGGGGTTTTTGCCTTGTGAAGGCGTCTCCCATAGTTGCAGATGTAGAGGTAGTTGTCTTGGATGCTTCTTGTCTTGATGAAGGCGCTTTGGGACCTTGAAATTAGGACATTCATGAAAGGTGCAAGCCGGGTTGCCATCATTTTGGTGATAATCTTTGCCACGGCATGGATGAGGCTAATTGGCCTAAAGTTGGGGATGGATTCGGCCCCTTCTTTCTTTGGGATCAAGACAATGTTTGCGGAGTTGAGCCAATGAAAATTCTCGGAATGGAGATTGGAGAATAGGTTGATGACTTTCATAAGGTCTTCCTTGATGGTGCCCCAACAAGCTTGAAAGAACAATCCGGTGAACCCATCCGATCCCGGTGCCTTGTCGGAAGGCAAGGCTTTAATAACCCCATGGACCTCCTCTTCCGTAAAATTGTCGGCAAGGCTAGATAGGTCGCATTCCGGGAGATGGATGTTGCCCCAATTAAAATCACGCGACCATCTTGGTCCTCTCCTCATGGTCTCTTTGAAGTGCGTGTGAATGGTTTCCTCAATGTCCTCATGCTTGGTCACCCATTCCGAACCCCTCTTTAGACGAAGGATGAAGTTTCTCCTTCTTCTAGCATTGATTTTTATGTGGAAATATTTGGTGTTGGTGTCGCCTTCTTTTAAGTTTATCATCCATGCACTTTGTTTCTTCCTAGCCCTCTCCACAATGGCCAAACTTGTGACCCTCCTCTTAAGGATTTTCCTAATGTCATGCTCCTCCGGAGAAAGGGCACGGAAGTCTTGTGCCTCATCAAATCGGAGGATTAACTCAAGCGCCATGTGAAGGTGAAGCTTGGCATTCGAAGAGAATGACCTACTCCAAGACCTTAGGCTTTTAGTCCTATCCGATCGAATTTTGCCTAGTCCTGTTGTGGACATGCTCTTTAATAAATAGTGTATGTACTTGTTCCATTTCAGATAATGTCATTGCTTGACATTGAATATGTGAGGGTTTTGTTTTTATGTAGCTCAGGATAAGTGAGTTTGTATGATTCTGCAGTTTGGGGTGGTTGGTACAGTACTAGTTCCAACACAGTTGTGAGCTGTCCTAGATGATGCAATTTCTCGGTCTTGTTGTGGACATGCCATGCGTACTGTCTACGCCACGGCCGTCAGTTAACTTTGCTTGAATGGAATTGCCATTCTATTGTGCTAGATGTAGAGTTTGTTTGCTCTTATGAATGGCTCAATCAACCACATCCTTTCAATAGCTGTACAGATTCAATATTTTCTTCAGATGTCCTTAGCAAAGGAGCCTCTTCTCGGAGAGAAACAAAATCGTAGGCCATGGATCCCACCGCTGCTTCCAAGTTCAGTAACCTCTTGGACGAGAAAACCTTCCAAGTTAGTTTTCCTCAGAGCAAAACTGTGGTCTTGTGTGGCGCCTCCGGCTCCCACGGCTGGTTGGTCATGGCAAATGAACTCGCTGACCTTGTCCGCTACCTGTTAATCTGCTAGGCTAGATCAAAACTTGGTAGTGCTTTATCTATATATGATCTGATATATCTGAGAGAGAGAAGGAGTTCAGAGAGAGAGATAACCTGCTCCATGGCTTGTGGAACTCGAGCCACTGGCCATGGCGACGTATGGTGGCGCGAGCGTCGGTGTGTGGTGGCGGCGGAGCTTCCCGTGACTAGCTCTAACCCTAGATCGGATTGGAATATCGGTGGGCCAACTAGCAACACCGACAAACCTCGTATCGTGTGCCCCGGCCCCCACCTCTTTATATAGCGCTACCACAGGGGCCCACCAACCATATTTTGGTTGGACGCCCCCGATCAGGGCGCGAGAGAGGGGTTGGATCGAGTCGTTGGACTCGGTCCTGTGAGATCTACCTAGCATTCTCCCCCTTGATCTCAACTTTACTTTTAACTTTAACTTTACACTTTACTCATTTCATCACGGATCAGTACATAGAGCATGTTTCATCATCACAGCTCAATTGCCGATAGAATCAGACAGCCACTATATACTTTTCTGTTTTGAAACAAATTCTGTTACTTTCGGGCCTCTTATATCCAGGAATCATAGGCTTCCCATTAAACGCATGCCGGCTAAGTGTTCCTTGAACACACTGGGTGGTAAGCCTTTCGTTAGCGGATCCGCAAGCATATCCTTTATCCTTATATGCTCGAGACTTATAGTTTGATCTTGGATTTTATCTTTCACAACATAATACTTTAGTTCTATTGGTCTGGTAGCTTTACTCGACTTGTTGTTGTGAGCATAAAATACTGCAGGCTGGTTTTCACAGTACATATTTAGTGGTTTGTCAATACAATCTACCACTTTCAAGTCGAGTATAAATTTCTTTAGCCATAACACCTGATTCGTGGCCTCAAAACATGCTATAAATTCGGTATACATCATGCATGATGCAACTATTGTCTGTTTGCAGCTTCTCCATGAAATAGCCCCTCCTGCGAGAGTGAACACATATCCTGTTGTGGACTTTCTTTCATCTTTGTCTCCCGCATAATCTGCATCTGAATACCCTTTTATCTCTAGGGAATCAGATCTTCTATAGGTTAGCATGATGTCTTTTGTGCCTTGCACATAACGCAATACTTTCTTTACCATCTTCCAGTGCTCTATGCCTGGATTTGACTGATATCTACCGAGTACCCCGGTGATAACAGCTAAGTTAGGGCGAGTGCACACTTGTGCATACTGTAAGCTTCCAACAGCCGAAGCATATGGTACTGCTTTCATTTGATCGATCTCATATTGATTCTTGGGGCATTGATATTCCCCAAAACTGTCGCCCTTGAGGTGTGGCATTACTCTTATGCATATTATACTTTATTAGAACCTTTTCTAAATATGCCTTCTGTGATAGTCCTAACATTCCATTCTTTCTATCTCGGTGAATTTCTATGCCCAAAACATATAAAGCTTCACCAAGATCTTTCATATCAAAGTTTGAGGACAAAAACTTCTTTGTTTCTCGCAGAAGACTAACGTCACTGCTAGCAAGCATAATATCATCCACATACAAGATTAGGAAAATATATTTCCCACTTTTAAACTTTGCATAAACACAGTTGTCCTCGATATTTTCTTTAAATCCAAATCTTTTAATAGTATCATTAAACTTTAGATACCACTGTCTAGAGGCTTGCTTTAATCCATAAATGGATTTCTTTAGACGGCATCCCATGTGTTCCTTCCCCTCCATGAAAAAACCCTTGAGTTATTTCATGTAAACTTTTTCTTCTAAATCTCCATTTAGAAAGTCCATCTTTACATCCATTTGATGCAACTCTAAATCAAAATGTGCAACTAGTACCATTATGATTCTGAAGGAACCCTTACATGAGACTAGAGAAAATGTCTCATTGTAATCTACCCCTTCTCTTTGTGTAAATCCTTTTGCCACTATACGTGCTTTATACTTTTCTATATTCCCGTTAGAGTCATACTTTGTTTTGTAGACCCATTTACAGCCTATTGTTTTGGCTCCTTTGGGAATTTCCTCTAAGTCCCAAACATTGTTGGAACTCATCGACCTCATTTCATCTTCCATGGCCTCTGGCCACTCCGATGAGTTGGGGCCTCCCGTAGCTTCTTCATATGAAGTGGGATCACCTTCCATATGAACTGTTTCTATATTATAAACTTTATAATCAGTAGAAATAGCTGATTTCTTAACTCTTTTGGACCTTCTAAGGGCCTCATTCTCTGGCTCATTATGTACCTCAACTTCTGGTACATCTATTAGAGGTGGCTGCTGCAGCTCCCTTTCATGCTCAACAAAGGGTTCAGTCGGCTCCTGGCGGACAGGTTCCGAAACTTCACACCTTGTTGTCATGGATGGAGTTACAACAGGTGCTTGCACCGCAACCTCAGGGATTGTTGGTGCAGGCACAACAGGTAGCAAGAAGAATGGCTCCTGAATCATCGGATTAGGTGCATGCACCCTCTTCTCCTCAAGATCAATTTTCCGAGCTATCATGCTCCCCCTCATCAGTTCGTCCTCCAAGAAGACTGCATGTCTCGTTTCTACAAACTTTGTGTATTTGTCTGGACAGTAGAAACAATAACCTTTTGATCTGTCAGGATAGCCAATGAAGTGGCAAGTTACTGTTTTCGGGTCTAACTTTGCAATATTTGGATTAAATAATATTGCCTCAGCTGGTGACCAGGGTATGCCCTTCAGGTACTCGCAGATTACTATACCGGGTCCGGCCCATTAAGGAGGTGGAGAACTACAAGGACTCGAAGATAACTTGGAGACGAAGAAGGAAGGCTATAATCCGTATTCGACTAGGATCCTTGTAAACTCTTGCCCGGTTGCATATATAAAGCCAGGCAAGGGCGCCCCTAGAGGACATCATAACTCAAGTCATATCATAGATATCGAATATCATAGACAGGCAATATTAGAGAGACAAGAGAGATAGATTAGACATACACTAGATACAAATCTCCGCCTACGGCGGCTCCATGTAAACACCTGTGATTATCTACTAGATTGCTAGCAGGATGTAGCGATCCTCCACCGCGGGGATGTGAACCTGGGTACATCGTGTGCCAATCTCGATCCCGGAATCTCTAGTCGTTGCTCTTCCCCCGATCCTAAGTCCTTCATCTAGGACATTTGTCAAGTTAACCCCTCGTCAATTGGCGCCGATCGTGGGGATCGCGACGACTGGATTTTGTTATCTGGGCGGGATACTTCAACTTTTCCATCGGCAATATCAGCAAAATTTTTCTACATCGTCAAGATCAACAAGTTTTGCGGCTGCCGACAGCAGCAGCCGGATCGCATCTAGCCGATCCATCTTCTCCGGCAAATTTCGTCATCAACCAGTCTCGAATCTGGCCGATCGATCTTCTTCGGCTTGGTTCCGAGAAACTGTCAACTAGCGATACGTCTTCAAGTCGTTTTTCTCCATCAGCTTCCGACCAGCAATCTGGAAAAAGGCTATTTCGGCCGGCGAATCAAGTACTTACGTCAAAGAAACAAGGAAGCAGTCAGCAGTATGCCAACCCGAAGAAGAAAAAGCTACATACGTATACATCTTCAAGCAAAATTGTTCAGCTCGATTCAATCCAAGGAAACCAATCATTGCCAGGGAAGCTACTTCACGTGCATCACTAGAAGAAGGAAAAAATTCATCAAGGTGCTAGCTTGCCGTACGTACACTCTAAATTCATGAAGACATCGAGTAAATCAGCGCAAGTCTATATCGAAGAGTTATAAAGCTCCACGGATAATTCGGAGGAAAAAAAAACTGCGACTACTTCGTCTTCAAGATCGTCGACTACATCTGCGTCAACTGTGGCTTGTTACGCTCGGGGGCTCGACGTCGCAAAATCGCGCAAACTATCGGCAACGCTTGGGGGCTCGACATCAACTCGCCCCTGAGTGCGGACGCTCATACTCAAGACCTGCAACTTCATCGACATCGGCAACGCGACGATCCCAACAGCGCTCGGGGGCTCGACAACAACTTCGCCTCCGATCGTGGATACGATTCTATGACAACAACTCGACTACGTCATCATCGATTACGGCCGCGCCAACCGCGGCGCACTCGATAAAAGCTAAGTTCTCCTCTACCAAGAGTTGATTATCATTTACTTTTGCCGCACCCAACACTCGGGGGCTCCGCCATGAACAATCATCTTGCATATCATTGACTTCGAAAAAAAATGTGAAAGCCCTAGTAGCTAGTTGGCGTTCCTTGTCGAATACTTGTCAATTTAGTTTACAGTCGCATGAAGCTCGACTAACGGTTGGCAAGGCCAAAATCTTGAGCGTCAGGTTAACGAAAAGGCTTAGCAAGTATCTTCAAAAATGCGGCAAACGCACCACATTACGTCTGACCTGAGTAGCTGATCGAGCCGTGAAGTGCATCAGGCTAACGAAAGGGTCTTACGTACGAGCAACAAAATTGCACGAAAAACATCGAGTTTTTATTTTACATACTACTACATCATTGTTGCAATATGCAAACGCAATATTTCTTCGAGAGACAAATTATTTCACAATTATTAATATTTTCTGCAGGAGTCGACAATATCATCAAGTCCTTCAACTGGAGCTGAACACCTTCGAGTAGTACAACTTGAGTCTATGCCCGGCTACAAGTACCCGAACATAGACTCGGGGGCTACTCCCATCGGGAGCGCTGCCGCGCACCCGATAGAAATAAAATTTCGAGGAAAAATTCGACAAGAAGAGAAGACAATTGGAGCCTATGATCGACTACAAGTACCCGACCATAGCCTCAGGGGCTACTCCCATCGGGAGAGCGGATCCAAGAACCTGATGATTTTGGGCATTACATTTGAAGAAATCGAAGATTTGAAGAAGTCGAAGTTTGAAGAAGTCGAAGTTTGAAGAAGTCGAAGATTGAAGTTTTGGAGACTCAACCCGAGTCTGCGACTCGAATTAAGTCTCGGGGGCTACTGACGAGGGTATGCCCTTCAGGTACTCGCAGATTACTATACCGGGTCCGGCCCATTAAGGAGGTGGAGAACTACAAGGACTCGAAGATGACTTGGAGATGAAGAAGGAAGGCTATAATCCGTATTCGACTAGGATCCTTGTAAACTCTTGCCCGGTTGCATATATAAAGCCAGGCAAGGGCGCCCCTAGAGGACATCATAACTCAAGTCATATCATAGATATCGAATATCATAGACAGGCAATATTAGAGAGACAAGAGAGATAGATTAGACATACACTAGATACAAATCTCCGCCTACGGCGGCTCCATGTAAACACATGTGATTATCTACTAGATTGCTAGCAGGATGTAGCGATCCTCCACCGCGGGGACGTGAACCTGGGTACATCGTGTGCCAATCTCGATCCCGGAATCTCTAGTCGTTGCTCTTCCCCCGATCCTAAGTCCTTCATCTAGGACATTTGTCGAGTTAACCCCTCGTCAGCTGGGCTCCCCCAGACCCTCAAGTGGCGCAGGGAGGGAACTCTCCCTGTCCATAACTCGTACGGTGTTTTGGGCACCAACTTGCTTGGTACTCTGTTGAGAATGTGAATGGCGGTTTTAAGCGCCTCCATCCATAATCCCAATGGCAGGGTGGAATAACTCATCATACTGCACACCATATCCATAAGAGTACTATTGCGCCTTTCAGCTACTCCATTTTGCTGAGGTTCGCCCGGCATAGAATACTGGGCGACTATTCCATTTTCCTGTAAGAATCTTGCAAAAGGTCCAGATACTTGACCATATGGAGTGTGCCGACCATAGTACTCCCCTCCACGGTCGGACCGAACTATTTTAATTCTTTTATCATGCTGATTTTCAACTTCTGCTTTGAATATTTTAAATTTATCCAATGCTTCAGACATTTCTTTAATTGTATAAATATAACCATATCGGGAGTAATCATCTGTGAATGTTATGAATGAGTCATAGCCATCCACACTTTTCACAGAAAATGGTCCACAAATATCAGTGTGAATTATTTCTAGTGTTGTTGTACTTCGGTTTGCACCCTTTTTTAATTTGCTTTACATACTTTTCTTTTATGCAATCTATGCATTGTTCTATATCAGAGAACTCTAACGGAGGAAGAATATCATTTTTAACGAGGTTTTCGATTCTTTCCCTCGAAATATGGCATAATCGACAGTGCCATAACTTCGATGAGTCATGAGTTCTTTTTTTTTCTTTTGTTCTTTGTTCGACAAGGAAGTTTGTTCATTCACATTACACACAGAATGCACTTTTTTACGTAAGGATAACAAATAAAGCTCGTTGTGAAGTAAAGCAACACCCACACAAGCATCTTTAAAACATATGGCACACTTGTCGTGTGCAAAATAACACTCATAACTGTCTTTATCCAAACGTGATACACTTATTAAGTTTATGTGAAGCGAAGGACCAAATAAAACATCTCTAAGCAGAATCGTAAAGCCATCAGCTAACTCCAAGGAGATGTCACCAACAGCTTCAACGTCTGCTTGAACTCCATTCACGACTTCAATGCATCTATCGCTTCTTTGCATAGTCATTATCGAATGGAATCCCTGTAAAGAATTTGCAACATGAATAGTTGCACCTAAGTCGATCCACCAAGTAGATTTTGAAAACTGTGAATACAGGGATTTATTTACAAAAGAAACTGTAGCTTTACCTTTCTTTGCCATTATGGACTTGAGTCATTCTGGACAGTCTTTCTTGAAGTGCCCAGTCTTCTTGCAGTGGAGACACTGGTCTTTATCCACTGGGAGAGTGAGCTGATGATACTGTTGGGGACCTTTGCCATATGGCTTGGAGGGAGAACCTTGATTGCTGTTCTGGTAGTTCCTTTTCCTGTTGTCCTTGACATAGTTGATGGAACCACCATTTGAGGCTTTAAGCCTATCTTCCTCTTGCACATACATGGCAATTATTTTGTCTAAGTCCCATTTATCGGGAGACATGTTGTAGTTGATAACAAAGTTATCAAACTCTTTGGGCAATGAAGCCATGACAAGGTGAACAAGCAGAGCAGGCTTTAACTCCAGATCAGCATCGATGGGCTTCAGTTTAGAAGCCATGTTGCTCATCCTCAGGATGTGCTCCCTGATGCCATATGCACCTCCTTTGTACTTTTCTGTGACCAGCTATTTAAAAGTGATTGTGATTCTGTTATTATATAACCAACGTTGTTAACAGCATCACAATCACTTTTAAATCCACTTTGTCACATCTTTCAAAAAAATTAAACTTCACTTTATTGCTTTTAAGCAATTACTTTAACTATTTGTAGCGGAAAAAATGAATTAAAGTTCATTAACTTTAAACTTTTCAGAAATATTTCTGTAACTTTTGAAATCTCTAAACAAATTTTTCGTTGGAATAATTTGAATAGAGAAAACTATTTGAAATTTGCTCAAAATCTGAACAAAAAACAATTATAACAGTTCTGTAAAAGAAAATTCAGGGAAAACTGTTTCGGCCCGTGGCCTTTGGCGGCCCATGGCCCACTCCGTGCGCGCCCCGCCCTGTGCGGTACTTACTGTCGCGCGCATGCGGCTCTGCACCCCAGTAAAACCGGCCCATGGCCCGCTGGTCTACTGCTCTCTTGCCACCCTGCCTCTCTGACGGTCCGATGGAGATTGGACGGCTCTGCGCGCGTTTCGGCTAGGGCAAAAGACCCCAGACGGCCCCATGCCTAACCCTAGACTCTCATTTCCCCACGCCCCCTTTTCTCTCTCGCGTGGCGGTGGCTAGAGGAGACTGAGTCCCCGCTGCCGGCGCGTCGTCGGCGACGGCGACACCCTCACGCCGGCGTGGCTTATTTTCCCCGCCTCTGCTCTCTTTCTCTCTTAGGAGCACAGCCGCGCCCGGCGTCTACGACCGTGGAGGGAGTCTGGCGCGTCGCCGGCGGCGGCCGAAGCTCACCGTGGCGGCGGCGGCGACGCAAGGTCGTTGAACAGAGGAGGATCGGGGTCGCTGTGTCTTTGCCCCCGAAAAGGAAACCTTTCCTTTCGGCCGTGGCGTTGGCACAGTGCCCTCTCCACTGCCCTGTTCTTCGACCAGTGCCTCGTCATGCCGATGCGCACTAGATCGAGAGGAACGGCGCGGCCTTGCGGCGGCGCATCTTTTCCGGCGAGCCCGAGGGTCAACCGGTGAGTTTCTTTTCTCCCTTTTTCCCTCTGTGATTGCTGGATTTGGGGATCTTTGGTGCTGTGGGGTAAAACAGGATGGCTACGAATTCTATTCTTTCTTTTCTACCCGAGAGGATCTAGTCTAGAATGCTCTGATACCAATGTTAATCTGCTAGGCTAGATCAAAACTCGGTAGTGCTTATCCGTATACGATCTGATATATCTGAGAAAGAGAAGGAGATCAGAGAGAGAGATAACCTGCTCCATGGCTTGTGGAACTCGAGCCACTGGCCATGGCGACGGATGGTGGCGCAAGCGTGGGTGTGTGGTGGCGGCGGAGCTTCCCGTGACTAGCGCTAACCCTAGATCAGATTGGAATATCGGTGGGGTGACTGGCAACACCGACGAACCTCGTATCGTGTGCCCCGGCCACCACCTCTTTATATAGCGCTGTCATAGGGGCCCACCAACCATATTTCGGTTCGACGCCCCCGATCAGGGCGCGAGAGAGGGGTTGGATCGAGTCGTTGGACTCGGTCCTCTGAGATCTATCTAACACTACCCTCCCCTTCACTGCAACGACAGAGGGCTACCGATATCTGTTTTATAACCTAGTACAGCTAGATATTTGCTGCCTTGCTGCAACTCCATACAATCAGAAACACTAAAAGTTCAGATTAGAATCAGAGAAGGCAGGAAAACATTCACATCAGAGAAATATTTACTAAATCTAAATATTCTACATCACATTTATGTTAGTTATGAACAAGTAGAAAAAAATCAAGAGTAACATGTACCGAACAAACTATGCTCGATTTGGCAACACTCCAAGGCACCAATACTAACAGCCTGTAGCAAGGCAGGCTCGCCATCGATAGACAGAAGTAGATCATATACATGGGCGGCACGGCAGCCTCACATAGCAACAACATGGGCGCTGCCTGATTTCATCAGAATGATACGCATACAGGCTTGGAAGAATACTCAAGCATTCTGACATGGGCTGGCAGTATAATTATTGAACTGACATAAAAATTCAGTACGGGTTACAGAAGGAAATTACTAACTTGGCACTGGAAATATAAGTACCCAGCATACAACTAGAAAGTCAATAAAACTAGCAGACAATCTAATTGCTAATAATAAAATGTCTTGTAAATGGAAGCTTTGCTTGGCCAGATTTAGAAATAGTTTAACAAGAATGGTAGCAACTACTCGAGTGATCACTACTTCATGCATGGAATAGCTAGGTTATTTTTCTTTTACAGAGTCTTCATAGGCATCGCCGAGGGTTTAGGGTTTAGGAAACAAGCACCGACACGCCGTGGTGATATTTGTAGTGGCTGGGACAAAAGCTTGCAGATTAGAGAGATTATTGCAGAAGCAGAGTGTTGTTCTGTTGGATCCATTCCTGAATGGCAGAACGGATGCTGAGATTGGGGATGAGCTCCCGATGTCGAAGGGGCAAGTTGGTCATCGGTGATGTGTTGTTGCGTTCAAGCCAGAGCCTGATAGAATCACCTTCGTAGGTGAATCCATCCGCCGCAAAGTGGGGATCCTTCATGATATCCTGAAATTTTGACAATAGATGATCAGTCACAAGCTAGTAGAGCTACTAATATCATACTCGGAATGTCTAGGAAAAAAGGAAAGAAAAGACACGTTTAAGTCATCCAACGTTGTCATCTATTGATGTGCTCCTAAAAAAGGGAGGAATCATATAGTTCATTTCTACTCACTTGAGATATAGCACAGATAAAGTGTGATGGTATGCTGCTTTCAACACGCACCGAACTCGAAGATGGCGGTGAAGATGACATTTCAGAATCCCTCATGATCTCAACCGCTGTCCAGAGCTGGCCTGAAAGAGCAGGACGAGACATGCTGCTTTGCTCAGTGCAGGTTAGAGCAAGGTATGCTAACTGATGGATGTGCCCCTCGGGCCACTCTCCGGCTAAGGTATCAACTACAGATTTCAAGTCACTTTGCTTTACTGCATCTTCCACAATCTTCCTTATACCAGCAGGAGGCTTTCCAGTTAAAAGGCGCAAGACTACAATTCCAAAAGAATAAATATCAGATTGTGGTGTAATCTTCCGAGTGGCAAGATATTCCGGGTCCATGTATGTTGGGTCCTCAATAGGCTGCTTGGTGCATTTGCTCTTAGGCTGGATTAGCTGATGAGAAATACCGATGTAAGTAAGCTTTACTGACAAAGTTAGCATCAATGAGAATGTTGGCAGGCTTAAGATCTCCATGAACAAGTGGTTCTGGTTTGTTCTCGTGCAGAAATATAAGAGCTGAACATATCTCCGCAATGACACGGACACGAATCTGCCACGTCAGAGTTCGCCTCTTATCAGCACATGAAAGAAAATCTTCAAGGCTACCATTTGGTAAGAGCTCATAGACCAGCGTAGATGACTCTGAGCAAGCTCCTAGCAAAGTTACAATGTTGGGATGTCTCACTTTACAATGGATAGCAACCTGCATCATAAATCCAAGAGAAATTAATTACCGCGAGTCACTATGTTTATTCAAGTTCCACTTTTGAACTGAAAAGAAGCAAGACATCACCACCTTTTCCCAACAATGACATAGGAAAAACAAACTTCGAAGTGAGTTCGGTAAAACTACCTCGTGTGCAAACTGTAAGCGTCCTTCGGATGTCAGCACCTTTATCTCAACTTTTACGTTCCGGAGGACACCTCGGTACACAGAGACAAACCCACCTTCTCTGATCTTCAATGAAGCACTGAAATTTTCTGTTGCACGCTCGAGTTCATATGATGAAAACTGGCAGGGCATTGCCGTACTTTTTCTGCGGCGTAATTTTTCAACCTCTTTGAGTGCAGTATCTCGTTCTTTTAGCAAGTCATTATACTTGGACTGAAGCTGATTGTAATGCTCTCTGGATTCCAAGAGCTGATCCTGAACATTACCAGCATTCTCATTGGCTTTCTGAAGATCCTCAATATGAAGCCTTTTGGATTCCGAGAGCTGATGCTGAACATTCTTAATATGCTCATTGGCTTGTTGAAGTTCCTCAATATGGCACTTTTTGGATTCCAAGAGCTGCTGTTGAACATGCTCATTATGCTCATTGGCTTTTTGAAGCTCATCAGTGACCTCATCTTGTCGCGCTTTAACTTGTTGCAACTCTTGTTGTATTTTTGAAAGATATTCCGCAGCTTCTTTCTCCCGTTGCACCTGGTTTGCCTCCAATGTCTTCTCCTGCAGAAATCACACCCATTCATTCATATATATCTGTGATAGATGGGTAACATGGTTTCATTTAACATCAATAGCATAAGTACGAAATAAGAATGGCTGAATCTAGAGAATGTGTGCACAACCAATAGGGCTAATGTGCAACCCTCCAGTTTTGATAATATTGATCTTTTTCAAAAATATAAATGATTCTCTTGATAATTCTGTAGGATATCATGATATGAATTTACCATTCGTTCAGATTCAATCCGCCTCAAACGCTCATCTGAGGCTTCCTTCTTGAGCACTGCAACTTCCTCCATGTTTTCATTCAGCTCGGTACACAAAGCAATGTCTGAATGCCAATCTCTCTGTTAGGATCATTGAGAGCAAATAATTGGTCACTTAGGGTAACAAACTCAACAAGATATTTTTAAGGGGAAAACTTTAACTAATAATCAGGTTTTAATCAACTGTGCTTCATGTACACCATACATATTGTTTAAGATTTCACTTAATCATATGTACCTTGCTAGTCAAGTTACAATTTCTTTGTCCCCTACTGCACAAGAATTAGCAGAGTCACTGTGAACCACACAAGCAAGACTTGCCGCAAAGAAAAAAACTAGACTAACCAGAATGTCATTTAAATCCTCGCGCCCAACATCACCGCTATCAGAACTCTGAATGCATTTTATACATCTAGGCCAACAAAAAGAAAGGTCAGCTCATGTTATAATATCAAAGAAGGCAAACAGAGGGATCAAAAGCTACCTTTTAAAGCCATCAGATAAAACATCATTGTTTGGATCACACTTCATACCCTCTACGTATGTTGCCATAGCACTTGCATAATTCTGCATCAGGGCTTGAACCTTCGCTTTACACACGTAACCCATCAGATATGTCCGATCCAGCTCAATACATTTATCTGCATCTTCCAGACCTTCAGGCAAAGCTCCCAGAAAGATATGGCATTGAGCTCTGTTTCTAAAAACCTGGATGGTCAATCATAAAAATATTATCAAAGTCGTAATCAGGGTGCCAATATAGAAAGGGTGCCTCTGGAGTCCGGAGCATGCCTCCGGAGTAAGAGAGCTCGTAAACTAAACGTTATATGTGATGGAATTTGTATTAATCAGAGATTCATATAACTGAACATAGAAACGAATTTTCCGATGTATTATATGAAGTATGACAGATCAAAGAAGTGTTGTGTTGGAATTACAACAAATAAGACAGCTCTTACAAGTTGCCACCAGATGTTATATAAAGTATAATCACTGTAAAAAATCCTTACTGCGGGTTCATTTGGATTCTTTCCAATAGCTTCAGTATAGTGAGCTGCTGCCTCCTGATATTTTCTCTTATAGAAGAGTTCATTTCCTGCAACATGCATAGATACCGATGTACAGTCAGATACCAGATACAGCAGTTCTGCATCACAGTGGCATGGCATACCACTAAAGGTAGCTGGATGTATCATGCTTGAACATAAACATAGATTGCTAGCAGCCTGTCCACTTGTGGTATTATCTATCCAGAGTGTGGTTCTTCAAACCAAACATGGCAAGTATTCCAGTCCTCTTATGGTATTCCACGCTGTGTGAGTGTGACCCATGAGTTATAAACGTTGTGGATTCGAGACTTAATAAGTTAATAAAGGGTCATATGCATCAATCATTTTGATGCAGAGGTTGGGGATTCCCCGTTTCGAAAAAATCCACCGCCACAAAAACTATACAACACGAAATTCACACATAAATATGTCCATAACTTTTACTACCTTCCTCCAATCTAAGGCCTTTTCAATTTGGTCAAAATGTAAGTCCTTTTATAATCCCGATGCAATTTCTCTTGTATTGTTCCAATTTATCCCCTAATTAGTTCCATGGACAATTGGACTTCTACTCTAGCATTTACTGACTTTTTGTAGTTGAGAGGAAATAGAAAAGGTGCTTGAGATAGGCGAATGGTGATAATTGGTATTTTACTAACAATCTTAAAATCTTGCGCCTAACTCTAAAAGTACCTACATTTTGGAAAGGAGGAAGTACCTTTTGTTCTTTTTGCAAGTTAAAATCCTGAAATCCGAATAACGTTAACTCTCGGTACAATCCACGATCATGTCAACAATATTTAACTAGTATTGGTTTATTTCAATGTCAGCTTCTTTTCTGGCTGCAATGCGGACGTGAAGCAGGAAAAGAAGACCAACAGGTCATCATTACTGAACCGATGAACTAAGAGAATAGGAAGAGAATAGGAAGGCGGCGGCAAGCATTCGCCTGTGTGGTCGCTGGTTCAGGCGAGGAGACCTGGTGCACGAGAAGCGGCTGAAGCTGAACCAGGGTGCGCGCGGAGACGGCGGCCGGACAGAGACAGGGCAGGAATCCGCGGGTGGTGTTGGGGTCACGCGCCGCCATCCAGATCGGAGCCCTTCACACCATTACTGTTCCTCTGAGGGGACTTGATTCCAGAAATTGCATCGATGATTTTTCTTCCAATCGAGAAGCAGAAGAGAAAGAAAAGCTGTGTAGGCCAAACCTAGGTCCCAGACGCGGCGGTAGTCGGCGTCCTCCTCCGCGTCGAGCCGCTCCTGCTCCTCCCTCTTCCTCCTCGATGCCGCCGTCTCGCGCGGCTTGGCCTTACCCTTACCTCTCGCCCGCGCGGCGACCTTGTTCTCCCGGCGGAGGTCCCTGTCCGCCACCTCGCCACCCCTCAGGGGGCGGGGGGAGTGAACACTGAACATGAGAAAGGGCGGTGGAGGATCGACGTCCGGCAGATGCTGCCGCCCTCCTCGCTGGTCCCTCTTCACCTCACCCCCGCCCGTCGGTATGCCTGGCAAGCGGGGTGGTGCAGTGGTGCTAGTGGTACTCGCAGCTAGCTTGCTTGAAATTGCAAGCTGCTCGAACCCCTTGGGAAGACGCGAGTTCGTTTAATGCAATGCGTGTACAATGCAGGCTAGGTAGCCGAAGTCAAAAAAGTGAGTCTGCATGCCCTGCTTATTTACTTCCGTCAGCTCTCTCCACGCGTTGCCTACGTTGGCTAGTGAAAATGACAGATACTCGTGCGCAGGCATGCAAAGGCATCCAAGAAACGCTCCGTGCGGAAATGCTCATTTCCGTGGACGAGCATGCACAAGTTAGTCTCGATTTTTTTAGGATTCCAATTATTAGAAAAAAAATCTATGGATTGCATGCCGTTGGATCAAAAAGTTGTGCTATTTAGATTCCTATGATTGGATGGGATTCATATGTCTCGATCCCACTAGAATTTACAACATCCACCCAAGCTCTTTTTCAGACACAACCACGTAGGACCGAGCCATGCTACATGTGCGTTCCACGTATTGCATCCAAATGATTATTCGTGGAGAGAACACATCAGAACAAATATATCCCCTCGTGTTGCCCTCGTCTAGCGACCGATGGGAACCCTTGATCGACCCCCGCCAGGCCCCCTCCCCCTTCCTCTGCTTCCCTTGCCGCCACCGGAGGACGCGGTTGGACACTAGGGCTCGAGTGTGGCGTGGTTGCCCCGACGATGGCGCTGTGGAAGGAATCAAGGCACAGGTTGTGAGGACGTATCGTGGTGGCCATAATCTGCATGTCGGTGAGGCTGCTTTGTGTGCCTCGTTTCGCCTAACATGTATGCCGGTTCTCGTAGGATCCATCATGGACAAAGCAGTGGGGATGCAAAACTGTTAGTGAAAACCGAGACGACTTCGGTCATGGCAGATGAAGGCGGCGTCTTGTGTGTCGTTTCCGTGTCCTATAGAGGATTACTCACACATGATGGTGGGAGATAAAGTCGTGGCGATCGAGATCTTCGTGGAGTAGATGGCGATGATGAAGGCAAAGAATTCCCCCTCTCTGGAGTGGAGAGAGAGAGAGAGATCAATCTAATCCCCAAACCCTTGTTTTCGATGGCGACGATGCTTTGGTTCACGGGAAGTTCTATGCTCCTAGGAATAAGATTTTTTTCATGTATATAACGAGTCATGCAAAAAGACTCGTCGAGGGGAGCTACGAGGCCCAAAATCCCCTGTACCACGCCGCCCATGATGTTGGTCACATGGTCCAGGCCATCTGGAGCCTCGTTGTTCTTGTAGTCTCCTCCTTCGGCTCAAACTGCTACTTTGGTATAAAAACTTCTGTGATTTTTTTCCTGAATTTATTTCCTTGGTTTTCTAGCGCGAATAAGACAGAAAGTAGATTTTGCTAAAAAAATTGCATCAAATCTGATAGTTTTTTATCCAAGTATTGGTTCAATTTTAGACAAAACATCAAGCGAAGTGGTAGAAAAAGTGAATGCATTTGGGATGCATCAACACCATGTTTGTCATGGTATCTCCGGGTGAGAACCCAGACTCCTTTGGAGTGGACAGTGGTTGTGTCTATGGCGTTATCTTATTGAAGGCACCGTCTTGGAGTCTGTGACTATCCGTAGGAGTATCGGCTGTTGTGCAGTTTTGCTTCACCGGCGAAGGCAAAGGAAGCCGGGGCGGCGGCCCTAATGGTGAAAGAATCCAGGAAGGCGGCCTCGAAAAGCGTTGTGGTGATGGTCCTTCGTGACAGGGTTGGTTCGTCGCTATGGCTCTTTTTCTTTTCTCTCTTTTTTTGTTCATTTCAGTACGTAATTTTATCCGGGCGACATATCGCTTGTACAAGTTGTTGTACGGTTTCCTGTGCTAACACATCGAAAGGGAGCAATTGCAGGATCTTAAAAAAATAGAAAATTTATCATGCCGATGTATCCTCGCTTATAGATCTTGATGTCATTTCTCTCTGTTTTGTTGTAGATCATTTATCTTTCCCTTTTTTGTTGAGCGTCTGAAATTGAGTGGCTTGGAATCAGGATGTAAGAAGTGATGCATGTTTATTGTCTATACACCGGTGCTTTCATTTGAGTGTTATCTCTTTGTACAGTGTAAGAAACTGTCTGTTCAAGATAGATGAGCGTGTGTGTAGCTCAGCAAAAGACTACTGAAGTGTGTGTATGTTCGGTGGACGCGCTGGCGATATGAGTTTGTATGATCTTGTAGGTTGGCTTTTGTCGTGTTCCAGCACGAAGGTTCGGTGTCGACCAAAATAGATATTTGCATTGGGCTGAAAAATTCTCTGAATTTAGGAACCTCGGAAGAGAAAAAAGCCTGAGAAAAGAAAACGCTTGATTTATTTCTTGGGACACAAATTATAAAATAATTAAAAAGTTGTGTGCGAGTGCGCGTTGCTGGTCAGGACTCGGGACTTTTGGCCAGTTATTTGGTCAATCGCACAAAGACGTGATCTTTTTCCAAATTTTCGTTCCAAATTGTATTGGTACCGGGGACGGTTAACCCTCTGATTCCGAATCGGTTTCTCAGTTCGTGTTATATCCGTATTCTTTCACTGAATCTTGAGGTGACTTTCCGTCAAGTTGGGGACTAAATCTGCCTCAGACTCTCAGATCTATTTACAAAAACAACAGCATAATCTATTATATACTAAAAGCACAATACGGAGTATCGAAAATAGGGACACCACGTTAATCCACATCATCTAAATTATTGTGGTTGTTAGATCTAAAATTTACGGCTTAGATTTAACAAAAAAATCAGTTACGTTACCTGTGTTGACACAAAAAAGTGTATTGGTCACGTATGTCACGTAATAGATGGGGACTCTGGTACTGGCGTTCGACAGATTTCCCCAAAAAAAATGGACTCTTAAATGACGTGGGTGAGCTAGAAAAGAAAGATGATCACGTTGGTGTTGGTGTTCAGCTTTTACCTCTCCTTTAAAAAAAATAAGACTGGTCTACGTATGGCTGTGTCCATTTAAAAAATACATGTTATAGATAAAAATATATGCGCTTCAAACTTATCATGACATAATTTTCTGAAGGTATAACTACCAGCTGCTACATACTCCAGCACACACGTAATATCTCTCTTTATTTACCCTGCGTTTTATTTAGTTAAAATCAATATTTATCAAGTTTGATTAAATATGTACCAAAAAATTCAACTTTTATAATTTCAAATTAACATAATATTAAAATATACTTTATTATTTTTAACATAGCTGAATTATACTTTAGATGTTGATACTTTTATCTACATATTTTGTCAAACTTGACAAAATTTAACTTTGACTAAACCTAGAATGCAGGATAATTGTAAACGGAGGGAGTATACACTTTACTCACACTACAAAGCCTATTGATGACCAGTGCAGTGGAGTTTTAAGATTGGCTAATTACTTGATGTTGAATTAATATGATAGAAATCATTGTCTCATATTTAAAATGATGCGCACCTTTAATGAGAAAAAACAACCGTGTATACTACATGCCATGAATGGATCGTGGTATTTGTGAAAAGAACTGGCTAGATTGTTGTGGCAAGATGTGAGAAAATAGAAAATGCCTGAACTTCCACAAACCTAGCTGGTTAGCTATCACGTCGAAGAATTCACATAGAAAGGGATATCAAGATTTCACGAGTAAATCAGAGCAATTCTCATCCCCTCGCACTCACGGACGCACATGACTCTACCCGCGTTGGTAAAATAAAAAGAAAAACTATATACACTAGCAAGAACTTGGTAGAAGACTGACAAGACAAGAAAAAAACGTTATGGCAAGGTAGGACTATGACCTTACCATCTACCCTAATTAGTTTTAAAAAATGAACTAGCTTTCTTAAAATGATGATGCCATTTTAAAATGAGTTGGTTCATTTTTTAAAGAGGATAGAGGATACCATGATGATGACCCACTTGCGTACTCTAGGATATGACACAAGATGTAAAATGTAAACTGGGCAATACTTGGTGGATCGTCTCTAACAAAATGTTGAGCAAGGTAGAATGTGGGTATAGTTATAAGTGGGTAGGCTGCCATCTACCATGTGTCGTCTAAAATAATGAACTACTTAAAGAATGTTAATTCATTTTTTAAACCTAGAGGGGCTAGAGGACACCTTAATAACCACACCTTAATAACACATGATATAAAATAAAAATGGCTTGATGATGTCATTAACAAGGTTGGTTCATGTTTTAAAGAGGATAGAGGATACCCTGATGATGACCCACTTGCGTACTGTAGGATATGACACAAGATGTAAAATCTAAACTGGTAAATACTTGGTGGATAGTCTCTAATAAAATGTTGAGCAAGGTAGAATGTGTGCATAGTTATAAGTGGGTAACCATTAGGCTGCCATCTACCATGTTTAGTCTAAAAATATGAACTTGCTTATTTAAAATCAATGATAATTCATTTTATAAACCTAAATGGGATAGAGGACACTTTTATAATCACACACTTGCATTCTAGAATATGACACGTGATATAAAACTAAAATGGACCATACTTTTCTTACAAACCACCGGTCAAAAAAAATTGAAATTAATAATCCATTTCTTGCATGCAAATTGAAGGCATGATCAAAGCACGGATACATCATGTATATACGCAGTAGAGAGACTAGAGTTGGATATTTAATGGTCCAGCGGTTTCATTTGCTTTGTCTGGAGCACATAATCTCATCTTTAGAAGTGTGTCGTCGATCTTTGATTAATCTTTTACTTCTCATGTATTATGCTCCACACATGTGACCTACTAAATTAAATTATTCAGGAGGTGCATCTTATATGGCTAATGTACATATAGGACTACAACAAACACTTGTGTCTGTAATTTTCAGCTATTTAATAAATAGGCTAAACATAAAATTTATGGTTAAATCTTCAAGGTGATTTTAGAAATACTACAAAAAGAATATATTTAATGGAGGGTGTACAACTAAAGATATTGTGAAGGTTTCAGACCTAACTGAGTGATTCAGTGATGTTTAATTAGACACCATCCACAACTAAAGTTGTAATTTTGGAGAATCAACAAGGTCACCAGTTGTCAGAGATAAAGGAGGTGTTGGTATTGAGTGGAGAATCAACATAATATTGAGAAAAATGCATGTGAATGAGAATGTACAATGAATGGATCAAAGAGTAAAAAATATCATGACAGAAAACCGATAAAAATCTGAATACCATCATTTAAATAATATATCACACTAGAGAATGTTGCAGAGAATAACAACATAATATCATTAAATTTGAATGCCAAAATAATTTGTTAATTTCAATATTTTTTAAATGTACTTATTAAAATTACAAATTTACATTTTAGAGACGTCGAGCCTAAAATTGAAATATTTTTGAATGAACGGAGAACATAAAATACCGTAATTGAGAGACTAAATGAGGGAAGACATCAATTAGGACACATTTTTTAGAAAAAATGTCTTCTTCAAATGTTTATACAAGCACCCGATAAAATAGTGGTACCATGTTAAAGTTTTAATATTCTTTTCTCCATTTCAATTACATCTGTTCATAACAACCATATTTACCATGTTAAAGAACATATGTTGAACCATGGAAACAGAATAGTGATCCAAAAAAATTCATGGTAAATAAAAAAATCAACCGCTAACCATAAATGTTCTATAAATGAAATTATTATCAAGGAACATGAACAAACATATCTTCCTAATTAGCCGTAACATCATATAACAATCAACTTCATAGATCATAATTATAATAGAATACAAATAACTGATCTTTAGTAACTTTTGTTGACTCTAAATGGTTATAATTACATTCTAACCTCATAGTAACGTAACATCAAATAGAACAACATCTACTCTATGCATTTATTTAATGTCACCATATACAAAAGGCACATATGGGATTCATGCGTTCTTTTTCCCAGGGAAACATAAATTATTCTTCCACAAATAAAAGATGATTAATATTTTTGTTTAACTATGATTACATAGTTTAAGTTTCTATAGAACCATACCACTATTTTGTAGACAATTCCGAATGTTACCCTCGCATTTGCGAGGGCCACCTTGCTAGTTTGCAAGAACAACAGCATAACGTGGATCACAATGGCAGGAGGATCCTATGCTCGTCTCGACTGGTCAGGCCTCAACATCGATCTCCTCATCAGCGTACTTCGCCTCCTCAACCTCAGGGAAGCTCTCGCCTTCCGCGCCGTCTGCTCGTCGTGGCGCTCCGCCTCCACGGCCGCCGCCGGTGTCCCACGTACTTGCCGCGCACCGTGGCTCGTGTCCGTGGCTATGGGGCCTCTTCCTCGAGATACAACAGTCGCTTCTTGTAAGTTCCGCAACCTTCTGGACAAGAATACCTACCGGGTCAGTTTCACTCAAGCAAAGTCCATGGCGCTATGCGGCGCCTCCCACGGCTGGCTGGTCGTGGCCGACGAGCTCTCCAACATCGTCCTCTACGACCCCTTCACCGCAGCACTGGTTCCACTCCCGTCGATCACCACCTCTCGTGATATGAATTTCTACGAGAAGGTCGTGCTGTCGGGTCCTCCCTCAGCACGCGCTGTCATTATTGCTCTTGCCGTACACTCAGATGGCGAGCGACTCCGCTACACGAGGGTAGGAGACACTAACAGTCATTGGTGGCATCTTTCGACGATCCAAAGAAGCGATGATAGTATTGTCGATTGTGTCTACCACGGCAGCCGGTTTTACACCCTAACAATGAAAGGGACGCTTACGTCTTGGGACTTCGGATTGGGAGGATCACAGATACCCAAAAGAGAAGAGATCATCGCCAACTACGACCGTTATTTCTTTGGTCTTGTAACGAGGTACCTAGTTTCAACTCCCTGGGGAGATCTTCTGCAGGTTCGTGTCCTCTACAATACGCACCGGGAGAACAACCTGAGGGTTGAAATAGACAAGTTGGATCTCAGCAGCCGTAAAAGCATAAGATTGACCAACACCAAGGCTCTGCGGGGATACACCGTGTTCCTCGGACAGAATAGCCCGGGTATTTTATCCACCAATGAATTCCCGGAGCTGAGACCAGACTGTATCTACTTCACAACTCCACGACTCATGAATGTCAATACTTTCCATAGAAGCTATAACGAATGGTGCGGTGTAAAAATCTATGACTTGAAAAAAAGGACACTGGAGGATGCTTTCCCATCAGGTGATGGTAATTACATAACAATCTATCCATCAGAAATCTGGTTCACGCCAAGCCTGTTGCCGTAGAGAACGTCCGGTGTTTCTTGTTATAATTAGCATTATTATGCCTAATCATATATCGGCTAGCTTCTCCATTGGTGTTATCATTTATGAAAAGACCGTCGCAAGTTGATGTCTCCTCCACTTCTATAATGAATCATTTCTCTCTATTTTCTGCAGAATTTCTCTCTTGTTATCACAAGTGTGAGTCATCTGTGTTTTGTCATAAAGATAATAGATGCATTTTTATTTGTTGGTTTCCTTATGTGCAATGGAACTGGAGTGCTTTAGTGCTGGGACACTTACGTCTTGGAACTTTGGAGAATCGCAGTGAGATCATCGCCTACGTACAACAACAATTCTTTAGTGTTATCACGAGGTTCCTAGTTTCGACTCCCTAGGGACATATTTTGACGTGTCATGAGGGTTGAAATTGACGTGTTGGATATTAATGGTCGCGAAATGGTAAGACTGGACCCGGTAGAGGCTCTACGAGGACACGCAGCATTCTTCAGACAAATTACCCGTTCTTTTTATCCACTAATGATTTCCCAAAACTGAGACCCGACTGTATCTATGTCCAACTCGGCGACTCAAGATTGGAATGATTCTCTCGAGTTACTATAATGGACGGTCCGGTGTAAAAATCTATGGGCTCGACTCCTCTACAGTATTGTTGTTACTGTATAGCTGTATAGCTGCTGTAGACCCTCAAATCTGCCGTCCGTTCCAATTCAAGGGCTATCCTTCATCTTCCTGAATTCAGAGTAGAATTATTGTGGGCGACGACAACCGAAACAGCGACGACAAATCGGAGTCGGCGGAGCCCCTCCTATCCGCGGCCGTCGCCACTCACTACGGGAATGGCGCAATACGCCGACGGCCAAACGTCGGTGCCGTCGGCGTAGGCCACGGACCAGGTAGCCCACGAAATTGATCGTCGGTGTAGAACTGCCGTCGGCGTAAGATAGCTACACCGACGGTCTTCTCTACGTCGACGGCAATGCCCTCGGCATAGCTATTTTCCATTTTACCATATTAATCTTAGAAAAATTATAACTAAATCATTTTAATTCACAAAAATACAAATAATATATCAAAATTTGCAGAAAAATAAGATCTATTCATCTAAACCTTCCAAAATTTAGAACTAATTAATTTAATTTGTTAGGATTTTCAGTTTAGGGATTTAGGTTTTGATTCAGCTGGAAGTCGGGAAAATTTGAACTAGAGCCGCATCATAGTTTGCGCATGATTTTTATTAAAAATTATTTTCAGGTTCACAAGTAGAAGTTTTATCAGAGATCCATTAATAGTTCAGTAAAATTCAACCCCTAGCTAAGAAGGTTTATGCCCGCCGTTTTAACCGCATTTTAAATCGAGCCTAACAGATTCAAAAAAATCAAAAAAAAAATATAACCTTCACATTGTGTTATGTTATGTGACCTAGTTATGAGAAAAAGCAATAAACTTGGACTATTGTAAATATTGTAGAAACCCCTTCTCAGATATGACCTATTATGTACGAAGTTTTATGGCTTTCAAGCCAGATGAGCTAGGTCATGACCCATATCATGGAATAGTTTGTTCAAATGACCCCATATTGTGCACATGTGTGCATATTGAGATGCCAAACAAAGTTCATATTGGGAGTTTTCATTTTCTATGCATAAAAAATTAATTTCCATTTTCTAAGTGTCAAGATTGGGTTTTTTGTGAAGGAAGTACTGAAAATACATTACAAAATTATACCACCCTAATTTTAAACAATAGTAGGACACATTTTACGTATATATCACCATTTTTTTGTGTGTATGAAGCTTTGCATTAACCTTTCACAAAAAAGACAAACTCTTGTCGATTCAGAAGGAAGCGAGGTAAATTTGAACTACAACTGTATCATAATTTTCCCATTATTTTTTCAAAAAATCATTTTCAGGCTCACAAGTAGATGTTTTCTCATAGATCCATAAATAGTTCTGCAAAATTCAACCCCTAGCTAAGAAGGTTCATGCCCGCCGTTTCGACCGTATTTTGAATCGAGCATAAGAAGTTCAAAAAAATTCAAAAAAATGTGAAGCCTTCGCATTGTGTCATTTTATGTTACCTAGTTGTGAAGAAAAATAATAAAGTTGGACTATTGCAAATATTGTAGAAACCCCTTCTCAAAAATGACCTATCATCTACGAAGTTTCATGGCTTTCAAGCCACATGAGCTAGGTTATGACCCGAATCATAGAATAGTTTGTTCAAATGACCCTATATTGTGCACACGTGTGCATATTGGGATGGCAAACAAAGTTCATATTGGGAGTTTTCATTTTCTATGCATAAAAAAATCAATTTCCATTTTCTAAGTGTCAAAATTAGGTTTTTTGTGAAGGAAGTACTGAAAATACATTACAAAACTAGACCACCATAATTTTAAACAATATTAGGACACATTTTATGTATATATCACCAATTTTTTGTGTGTGAAGCTTTGCATTAACCTTCCACAAAAAAGATAAACTCTTGCCAATTTAGCAGGAAGCGGGGTAAATTTGAACTACAACTCCATCATGGCTTTCTCATGATTTTTTGAAAAAATCTTATTTAGATACACAACATGTTATTTTATTAGAGATACACAAAGAGTTTTGCAAAATTCGACCCCTATCTAAGAAGGTTCATGCCCGCCATTTATCAACGGGGTAAAGCGAGGGTTAACAGGGTAAAGCGGGGGTATGACATAAGAAAACTATGTAGAACTTGTTTATCAAGTGGACTCGTTAGTATTTGACATAAGAAGACTATGTGTGAAGGTTTTTCCTTTTTTTGATTTTTTTTGAATTGTTTATGATTTTTTCAATGTAAATCTCATTAGTTTGAGATATCACTGATGATACATTAAATTCAAAAACGAGCATAAGAAATTCAAAAATTAAATAAAACATAAAAACATTACATATGGATGTCATATTTGGATTCCTCTCATTTTTCTTATCAATTTAGACATATAATTTGTCGAATTCCGATTTACAGATTTAAAGATATAAATTATTCAATATATTTATTAATTATTCATTTTTATTTAATTATTATATAGTTTGGAATTCAATATATTTATTATTTATTTATTGTTGTTTACTTAATATATAGTTTGGAAATTTAAAACCAATGACATGTGACATAGTGGTATAAGGGTTAATAGAATTGATATCGCAGTATTATCAACAAGGTATAATTTGCTTCGTGGATACTCATCGGAACAGAGAAGTTAAGCGTGCTGGAGGTGGAGTAGTGTGAGGATGGGTGACCGATCGGGAAGTTTGACCAAGACTTAAATTTGACCAAAGATTAAGTGTAATTAGTGTAAAAAATATTTTAATTAAGAGATTAGCGAGTCAAACAATTCAAAGATTCAAAAAAATTAAAAAAAAAATTTAAAAAAATCATACTTTTTTGAAAAAATTATAAACTATGCCGACGGGGCTACGCCGAGGGCAAAGCCGTCGACATAGTCTACGCCGAGGGTAGTAGCTACGCCGAGGGCAGTACCTACGCCGACGGTCAAATAGAGCTACGCTGACGGTCAAATAGAGCTACGCCGAGGGGCATCTACGCCGAGAGCAGCCCTCGGCGTAGACTACGCTGACGGCAATTAAGCCTACGCCGAGGGCTGTTGGCCATCGGCGTATCCTGAAATTCCTGTAGTGACTGCCATCAAGGTACCCACGAAGGGCCGCCTCTCCACCTTCGCCACAGGCGATTCAAGGGATGACGTTGCACCCACCGCTCCTGCACAGCCGCCAAGTCCGTGTTCACGGTGGAGGACAAGCCCTCCAAGCACAAGCCCAATCCTGGTTCCACGAGGCCTCACGCCCCACAGTCGACCTCAAAGCCGCCACGCTCTCTAAGAAGGACGCGTCGAGGAAGGAAAGGCGCGAGACCGAGGAGGCGGCGCGCGTGAAGGCCGCAAAGAAGGACGCGCTCCGGGAAAACCTCGATGCATTCGTCGTGACCATCAACGGTCGCGCCTCGGGTGGACCTGCAGCCGCCGCCTATAAAGTCAGGTACATCGTGCTCGAAGAGCGCAGCTCGTTTGCACGGTGTTGGCCGGGAGACGCGTCCTATAGATCAAGGCCTCGGTCCCGGTCTCCTTGTGCATCCTATGCTCCATCCTGGTCTACGAGGCAGGCGAGATCCACGCCTCCGGTAACGCTGTCCGTGCATGCTTCACCGGAGGGGAAAACGGAGCTGCCCTGACTAAGGAAGAATTCGTCTAATTAACTACAGAATTAAGGAAGAAGATGAAGGATAGCCCTCAGATTAGAACGGACGACAGATTTGAGGGTCTACAGCAGCTATACAGTAACAACAGTATTGTAGAGGACCCGAGCCCAAAATCTATGACTTGAGAAAATAGTGGAGGGTGCGGAACGATCAATACATCGGAAGTATGGTTCAGTTCACGCCGACCCAGTTAACATGCAGAACATCCGGCGTTTCTTTGTATTAGCGGTATACCAACTGATTTATCGCCTAGCTTCTCCATTGTTGTTTTCATCTTCACAAAAAGACCGTACCCCTTCATAACTTAATTATGTAGGGGTACGGAGCCATCTCATCCCTTGATATGTTCAGGTTTGATTAAATTTAAGAAAGGGGGCGCACTGAAGCAAAAGCCCTTAAGTTGACTTTTCCTCCACCCAAAATGTGAATGAAATCATGTTTTTTTTCCAAAATTTGCCAAAATGGATGCGCCATTTAAGGGACGCGGCTGGGCTAGGCCGTGCCCCAAACACAGTAGCTAGCGCTGGCCCCCCTAAACGGCATGTCCAAAGCGTCTACCGGACAATGTTTAGAGGATGCGGTTGTGATGGCGCGGTGATGGTGTGTGAAATTAATGAAGTAAATGACCGGCCAGTTGGAAAACCCCAAGAGCAAGGTGTGATGAATATAGCAGCAAGTTTTTCCCTCAGTAAGAAACCAAGGTAGTCAATCCAGTAGGAGGCAGACAAACAACTGAAGGTGATGCCCACTAGCTGCGTGATACTCTAACAAGGGCGCCGTTAACAATCTCTTGTTAGCGCGTCTTCAACCAGTAGCAACATGGAACCTGCACACAACACAACCAAATACTTTGCTCCCAACTTACGATGAGGTTGTCAATCTCACCGGTTTGCTTGAAACAAAGGGTATGAGCGTATCGAGTGTAAAGCAATAGTAGTATGCGAGTAAAGTAAACAGTGCGAGTAAAGTAAACAGGTGATAGCAATATAAAGGAAATAGGACCGGGGTCCACAGTTCACCAGCGGTGTCTCTCCATGAGATAAAATAATACATGCTGGGTAAACAAATTACAGTGGGCAATTGATAGAATAAAGACAACGTGCATATGATGAGAGGATCACTATGAGATTTACTCCGGGCATTACAATAAAATACATAGACCGCCATCCAACTGCATCTATGACTAATAATCCACTCACGGGGATATCGTCCGAACACCCCATGAGTATTAAGTTACGAACAACAGATAATTGCATTAAGCAAAGTGTGTCATATAAACAAAGCATATGCCCTCGAGCATATGAATATTGTGTTCCCCCTAGTAGCAACAACACATTTACAACCTTAGAGGTTTTTGTCACTCCCCCAGATTAAATAGAGGCATGAACCCACTATCGAGCATAAATACCCCCTCTTAGAGTCACTAGCAACTACTCGGCCAAGATAGCTACTAACAACGGAGAGCATGCAAGATCATAAACAACATAGAGATAACAAAAGATAATATTCAGTACTTCAACTCAAGCATAACACCAATATTTATCGGATCCCAACAAACCAAACATGTAGAATTACATAACGGTGATCTCAATCATGTAGGGCAGCTCATGCGATCTAAACATGAAGCACATGGTGGAGAAGAGAACCATCTAGCTACTGCTATGGACCCATAGTCCAAGGTAGACTACTCACTCATCGCTCCGGAGGCAAGCATGGCAATGAAGAAGACCTCCGGTGGCGATTCTCCTCTCCGGCAGGGTGCCGGGAAGAGCTTCTGGACCCTCCCGATCTTTGGGTCGATGGCGGCGGCGGATCGCGATGTGTTCTGGAAAACTGATCGGGTCTTTAGGTTTTTCTCGTCGGGGGGTCTTTATAGGCGAAGGGGCATCGTCAGAAGTGGACCGAGGCGGTCTCACACATAGGGGACGCGGCCCAGCCCCTGGCCGCGCCGCCCTAGTGTGAGGCCACCTCGTGGCCCCACTTCGTCTTCTCTTCAGTTCTCTGGAAGCTTCGGTAAAATTCTGGGCGACTGGATTTGGTTTCGTCCAATTTCGAGAATATTTCCTATGTAACTTTTATGAAACACAAAAATAGCAGAAAACAGGGAACTGGCACTGTGGCAACTTGTTAGTAGGTTAGTTCCGGAAAATGCATAAAAGTGCCACGAAGTGTAATGAAACACTAAGCAAATGGTGTGAAAATAAGCATGGAGCATCAAAAATTATGGATACGTTTGAGACGTATCAGCATCCCCAAGCTTAACTCCTGCTCGTCCTCGAGTAGGTAAGTGATAACAAAAGAAATAATTTTTGAGGTGACATACACCTACACAATCTTGATCATATATGTAAGCGTTGTACGCTGGGATCAAAAGAACTTAAAACATGGGCATGAAAGATATAATCTTGATAGAAGAAACTTAGCAACCATGTTATAACATGAAAATGAACATAAACAAAAGATCATGAAAATGAAACAATGAAAGTCAAAAGTGTGTTCAAATCATAAGGAAAAACATACAAATGGTTTTCAGCTTGTCCTTCATGGAGAGCAAAACATAAATGCATAGGACACCTTCAAGTTTAAGAGGGCGACTAGATACAAATAATTTAAGAACAAGTGAAACCAACAATATGAATCAATCAATGAAAACTTTGGAACAATGCACATTATACTAAGAATGACAACTATGCTCTCTTAATGGTGCATAAAGATAGAAGGTGGTGACTCAACATAAAAGTAAAAGAAAGGGCCCTTCGCGGAGGGAAGCAGTGATTAAACATGTGCTAGAGCTTTTCATTTGTAAAACAGAGAGATAAAAATTGGGTTTTGAGAGGTGGTTGCTTTTGTCAACGACTGACAATGGGGTTCTTACTATCTTTCATACAAAAATAAAGCAAGTTTTTGAGAGAGAGATTGGCACTTTTGTGCTCTTTTATAAAGCTTGGCACTCCTCCCCACCTTTTTTCCTTTCTCAAACCATGGCTAACTGATTCATCGGGTGCCCACCAACATTCACATACCATGGAGGAGTGCATTTTTTCTTTTTTTTTCTTTTTGGAATAAGCAATATGGAAGATAGCAAATCTGACCACTACGTCCCCATGAGCTGAAAACAGTGTCACAAAACGAGAAGTATTTTGAAGATTTTGAAAGATAGCACATGAAAATTTACTTTGGAATGGCTTACAAATACCATGCATAGGAATTTATAGTGGACACTTTGGCAAACTTGGTTTTTAGGAGTTGGATGCACGAGTAGAGCTCATACTCAGTACAAGGCGAGGGCTAGCAAAAGACTAGGAGCGACTAACTAAGAGAGCAATAACGGCAATAATCATGCAAAGCGACAAAGCGACATTAAAAGAAGCATAAGATGGCATCAAAAGTCAAAAACTAAATGATCATAGAGGCTATTGGCGACTTTGGAAGAGTCTAACATGTGTGAGCATGCGCCAAGTCAACCCAAATAAAGCATCAAGGAGAAAACCAAAATAATGCATCCAAACGATAAAAACAACGCATGATTTTTCAAAGGCTCATTAAGCAATCTCAGTTATTTGAGACAAGTCATACTACATCAAAACCACTAAGCATACTATCAAAAAGACATCAAGCACGACATGCAAAAGCCTAGGCCGCAGTCTACACAAGCTCCTTCTTGTACCACTTTTTTGCATAAAGCTTTTTCTCTTTTCCAACACCATTAAAAAAAACTTATAAACACCTCTTTTGATGAAAACTAATAAAGACTAGAGGCAAAAATACACCTTGATGAAAAGATATAACGAGATCTGAACACATATCAAGGCGAAAATCGAAAGCTAAACGCAGTTCTAAAAAAAGAAGAACACTCGATCAAGTCCGTTTTTCACTCTTATCGCTCAACGAGTGTTCTTGGCAAATGAAAAGCAAGGCAACTTCTCCAAAAGAAATTTGTTGGGGTCCAACCACTTATTGCAGCAAACAAAACTAAACTGAACTGAAAACTAAAACAACTGACGCTCAAAGAAAAATGCATAATGCATAAAGCAATAAAAATATAGTGTTTTGAAAGGTGACCTGATTTTTGCCGATGAAGAAGGGGTGCCTCGGGGGCATTCCAAAGCTTTGACGCTTGTACTTCTTGGATATTTCTTGGGGTCATGCATGGGAATCCCCAAGCTTGAGCTTTTGTCCGTTCTTCAACTCATCTCATCACTCTCCGATCCCTACACTTGAAAACTTCCTTCATACAAAACTAAACACAAATCTATTAGCAACATTAGTGTAAGCATAACATAGAATCAACCTCTTTTGCTTCAGGTTTCAACCTAAAACCACCACATATAAAGCATATACTACTATAGCAACTTCCCCAAAAGTTCCGTGATCAAAAGAACTAAAAAAGAAAGCAATAAAGCGGCAAACACAAATATTGGCAGAAATCTGTCAAAACAGAACAGCTGACAAAGGTCGAATTTTTAAGGGATTTTCTGTTGCTCAAATAAAAAAGTGTTCAACTAATGAAAGTTTGGATATAACCTGGGGCATATGCACAAGAAATTTCAGGTCCAAAAGATATACAGAGAATTTTCACGAATTTTGACGATGCAGCACCGAAAACTATTTCAGGACAGCAACATCTCCAAATCTTACCTTGCTCAAATTAGAGGCTTCGCTTGGCACAACAACGAAATAAAAAAGATAAGGAGAGGTCATTACAGTAGTAATAACTTCCAAGACTCAAATAAAAGAAAAAGAACTGAAAGTAAAAACATTGGGTTATCTCCCAAGAGTGCTTTTCTTTAACGCCTTTGAGCTAGGCGCAGAAAATTGTGAATCAAGTAACATCAAGTGATGAGGTATTAATATCAACTGTTTCCTCTAGATCACCACTTACCACACTAGGCACCTTAGAGGTTCCCGAAGATGATTCAACCTGCAAGTCACTCTTAGTTGAACTAAAAGTCTTGCCAATCTTAAAAACATATTGCGGTTTAGGCACAGACATCTTGGGAACATACATAAATTTTTGCTCTTTTCCACCAAAAGCTTTCTCTTTCTTAAACTTAAGAGAAGAGAAAATTGAACTTAATGTTTCCATGGATTCCTCTAGTTTCCCAATCCTAAGGTTTTGACTATCAAGAGTAGTGCTAACTTCTAAAACAGTGATTCTCTTACCGATACTTTTTATCGTTTCATTAACTCGGCTAGCATTATCAAGGATATTTGGCAAACCTTTTTCTAAAGAGCTAAGATTTTCTAGAACTTCCTCCAAAGTGACCTCAGTTTTAACAACATGAATAGGTAGTACTCCCACTAAACTTTCAATTAAAGTGCATGCTTCAAGAGCGGGAGTACCCAGAAAATTACCTGGAAGCATGCACTTTAATTGAAAGTTTAGCGGGAGGTACTACCTATTCATGTTGTTAAAACTGACGTCACTTTGGAGGAAGTTCTAGAAAAGCTTAGCTAATACGGTACCAAGCATCACCTATGATGAGAATTGCTAATACCTATGATGAGAATTGCTTAGCTTGATGAGAATTGCTAACACCTATGATGAGAATTACCTATTAGCAATATACTTTAATTGCTAATACGGTACCAAGCATCTTTCAAGCTCTTTCCCCTTGTTGCTTAAAAGTACGAACTTCAACTTCAGGATTACTCATTCTAATAAAACTAAAAGCAGACAAGTAAAAACAACTACAAAGGATTCTAATTAATTTTTTTTGGGTTTTTGATAAAAAAACGATGCAAGTAAAAATAAAGTAAAGCAAAACAATAAACAAAGTAAAGGATGTGCGTGCGAAAACTCCCCTTGCAGAAGTCTTCTTCCTCCCCGGCAACGGCGCCAGAAAAACTTGTTGATGGCGCGGTGATGGTGTGTGAAATTAATGAAGTAAATGACCGGCCAGTTGGAAAACCCCAAGAGCAAGGTGTGATGAATATAGCAGCAAGTTTTTCCCTCGGTAAGAAACCAAGGTAGTCAATCCAGTAGGAGGCAGACAAACGACTGAAGATGATGCCCACTAGCTGCGTGATACTCTAACAAGAGCACCGTTAATGATCTCTTGTTAGCGCGTCTTCAACCAGTAGCAACGTGGAACCTGCACACAACACTACCAAATACTTTGCTCTCAACTTACGATGAGGTTGTCAATCTCACCGGTTTGCTGTAAACAAAGGAATGAGCGTATCGAGTGGAAAATAGTAATAGTATGCGCGTAAAGTAAACAGTGCGAGTAAAGTAAACAGGTGATAGCAATATAATGGAAATAGGACTGGGGTCCACAGTTCACTAGCGGTGTCTCTCTATAAGATAAAATAATACATGCTGGGTAAACAAATTACAGTTGGGCAATTGATAGAATAAAGACAACGTGCATATGATGAGAGGATCACTATGAGATTTACTCTGGGCATTACAATAAAATACATAGACCGCCATCCAACTGCATCTATGACTAATAATCCACTCACGGGGATATCGTCCGAACACCCCATGAGTATTAAGTTGCGAACAATAGATAATTGCATTAAGCAAAGTGTGTAATGTAAACAAAGCATATGCCCTCGAGCATATGAATGTTGTTTTCCCCCTAGTAGCAACAGCACATCTACAACCTTAGAGGTTTCTGTCACTCCCCCAGATTAAATAGAGGCATGAACCCACTATCGAGCATAAATAGCCCCTCTTGGAGTCACTAGCAACTACTCGGCCAAGATAGCTACTAACAATAGAGAGCATGCAAGATCATAAACAACATAGAGATAACAAAAGATAATATTCAGTACTTCAACTCAAGCATAACACCAATATTCATCGGATCCCAACAAACCAAACATGTAGAATTACATAACGGTGACCTCAATCATGTAGGGCAGCTCATGAGATCTAAACATGAAGCACATGGTGGAGAAGACAATCATCTAGCTACTGTTATGGACCCATAGTCCAAGGTAGACTACTCACTCATCGCTCCGGAGGCAAGCATGGCGATGAAGAAGACCTCCGGTGGCGATTCCCCTCTCCGGCAGGGTGCCGGAAAGAGCTTCTGGACCCTCCCGATCTTCGGGTTGACGGCGGCGGCAGATCGCGATGTGTTCTGGAAAACTGATCGGGTCTGTAGGTTTTTCTCGTTGGGGGGTCTTTATAGGCGAAGGGGCATCGTCAGAAGTGGACCGAGGCGGTCTCACACATAGGGGGCGCGGCCTAGCCCCTGGCCGCGCCGCCCTGGTGTGAGGCCACCACGTGGCCCCACTCCATCTCCTCTTCGGTTCTCTGGAAGCTTCGATAAAATTCTGGGTGACTGGCTTTGGTTTCATCCAATTCCGAGAATATTTCCTGTGTAACTTTTCTGAAACACAAAATCAGCAGAAAACAGGAAACTGGCACTGTGGCAACTTGTTAGTAGGTTAGTTCCAGAAAATGCATAAAAGTGCCACGAAGTGTAACGAAACACTAAGCAAATGGTGTGAAAACAAGCATGGAGCATCAAAAATTATGGATACGTTTGAGACGTATTAGGCTGGCATGCTCTTATATTTAGAAGGGAAAATTTTCTACAGGATACTGTTAATTTTTGTTGTTTGTTGAAACACAGCTCAACTGCGTCTTTCCCAGAACAGCCATATTGTCAAAAAATAGAAAGTTTGACACTTTTATTTGAGATGACCGGTTTTGAAAAAAATGTGCTTTAACTTTTGGTTTTTTGGCAACGCAATGTGTTTTCGTAAAGAATCAGCAAATGACAAAAAATAACGATTTCCTATTAAAAAAATTCCCATTTTAGAACGGAGTGAATACATGAGTGATTTAGAGCATCTCCACCAACGGCCTTAAAACGCCTCTCAAAACGCGGCCGGCGTGGAAATTGGGCTCGAGGCCAAAAACCGGCCCGCACCAGTGCCCCCAAAATCACACCGGCGCGGGGGCGAGCCCAATAAATAAGCCGATGCTCCTGTGCCGGGCCCTATGCGGCAGGATCTTATCGGGAGCGCTGGCACACAGCGATAGCTCCGATCAGATGCCTAGGGCCCCCTTGCCAGTGACACCAACATCTTTCCGCCGGTTTTCCCATATCCCTCCAATTTCCCCACCAACCCCTCCATTTCCTGCCGCTCCCTGTCGGTTCACGCCCAGAGCACCCCCGCACCGCCGCCTCGTCTCCCCTCACCCTGCCCGCCTCCGGCTTGCCTCCTCTCTCCCTACATTCCACCACCCCCGGCCACAACCATGCCACCAAATAAGGCGGCAGCGGGGATGAAGAAGCCACGCGCGGTGGCGCCGAAGGTGAAGCCCCCGGGCATGGCCAATGAGGATTGGGAGAAAGAGCTAGCCCGGCGCGCCGTTGTCACCGTGGATCGGAAGCAACGTTGCACGATCCAGTGCTAGTAGGATGCGGAGGCCGCCAAGGCCACGTCTTTCGCAAGTTCTCACCGGTGACAACACCCCGATCAGACGGAGTCCACGTCGACCTCAACCTCGACTACACCGCGTCCGAGTCGCCAGACATGCGCCGCGTCCCTGCTTGGTGCTAGGTTGAGACTCCCAGAGTGGAGTGTTGAGCGCAGGGAAGCGCAATTTTCCCCATAAGGGTGACTCAAGGGTTTATATCAAACTCTCAGGGAACTATATGTACAAGGATCCTTCCTGTCCCTCTTCTAACAACCTGCAAAGTAAATAAATTTGCTTTGTGCCCTCAACCTCACCAAGTGATTGTCAAGCACAAGGTGTGTGTAAGTATACAAAATTGAAAATAAATATGCAATGCAATGATAAACAGTAAAAGATATTGTTGTAGTGTTTTGGTTTATGAAATGCAATAAAGAATTTTTTTTTGTATTTTCGAACTTGATAATGACTGAAAATAAAAATAGCGGTAAAGTGAACAGAAAGGTGTTTCTTATAGTAAAAAGTGGACCGGAGTTCAAGGGTTCACTAATGCACTCTCTCATAAAAGATATGACAAACATAGGATCATACAATTGAAATAAAAGATTGCAACAAAAGTTCACATTCACATGAATTCATATGGGCATCACGTCCTAACATAGAGATGTTTTGGTTATTTATCTCACTCATACTCCACCAAGATGGGAATTTAATCTAATCACCTTGGTATTAAGATAAAACTCAGAGCATAGCATTAAGCATAATGATATGAAGTTAAAATATGAACATGCTTGATCTACTCGCGGATACTCAGCAAGGTCATGCTAGAGATACCCTATAGCATGGTATTTTATTTATATCTAGTGAGGTAACAAAGTAAGGTAAACACCCAAGCGACACTCGAGGACTGTCCTCCTTAGCAAAATCACCCCCGTTACTCCAACTAACACACACGTTCCCCCACAGACGCTCTCATAAACTTGCTTGATCAAAACAAATAAATAAGAATGGGGTACATAATATGCATCTACTCATACACTGATTTTAAAGAACAATTGCAATCCCATATAATAACTCATAGAAAGATCCACCACAAAAGTGATATAAAGATGGCCATAATCATGTTAGGCAGCTCACATGGCTCTAATACGATGAAGAACGAGAGAGGGATACATATAGCTACGGCCACAAACCCATAGTCCAGAGGTGCACTACTCCCCCTTCATCATGGCAACGAAGGTAGAGTCGTTGGAGGGGATGGAGATCACACCGGCAGCGTCCCGTCGGAGTTTTCCCCTCCGATCTTTGATCTCCCTGGTTCCTATTTCATGTTTCTGTGTTTCGGTGGCGCTCCTTTTGGCGACCCGCAGGGGCACCCTTTATATAGTCGGTTTTAGGTCAATACGCATCCAACGAGATGAAGATCGACGGCATCGGAGCTACAAGAGGGGAATGAGCATGCCTCACATGGCCAGAGCATCTGGCCATGTGGGCTTAGCCCGTTTGCCCCTCATGGCTCCCATGTTGCATCTCTTTCACTCCTAAGTATTGTTCCGTGGAAAAACTCGTTTCCCCAAAATTTCAGGTAATTTCGACTCCGTTTGGGTCCCTGAAAGTCAAAAACATTGAAAAAGAGGTTTTCTGGTTTTCCCAGGTTAATCCGATAAAATTAGGGAACATGTGAATTATTCCCAATAATAATCAAAAAGCATGAATATAACCAATATATGATGCAAATAAGGTGGAATATCAAGTGGTAAACTGCAAAGATCATGGATGCATGATGACCCACAAGTATAGGGGTGTATCGTAGTACTTTCGATAAATAAAAGTTTCAAACCCAACGAGGAGCAGAAGGTGTTGACAAGTGGTTTTGATCAAGGATTCACTGTAAATACTAGCAAACAGGTTTTCAGGGGTATTTGGTAATGCAAATAAATAAAGTGCAAGTAAATAAAAGACAGTAATAATAATTGCTGCAAGTGGCCCAATCCTTTCTAGATCAAAGGACAAGCCGGTTGTGTAACTTATGATAACCAAACGTTCTCAAGGACACACGGGAGTTTCTGTCAAGTGCTTTCGCTTCATACCGCTAAATAATCTTTATTGGTTTGATAAGTGTTATGGGGGTGAACCTGTGCTAGCGCACTACCCTTACTAGGATAAATACACACTTGTGATTATACCCCTTGCAAGCATCCGCAACTACAAGAAAGTAATTAAGATAAATCTAACCACAGCCTTAAACTCTAAGATCCTACGCTCCCTAGTGCAATGGTTTCCCAACGGAGGTTTAGGTTTCTGTCACTCCAGCAACCCCACAATTGGTAGCCAAATACACAATGCATCTCACTAGGCCCATAAATGGTGAAGTATCATGTAGTCGACGTTCATATGACACCACTAGTGAAATAGCACCACAACAAATAAATATCAAACCATTAAATATTACTCAACATAATTCCACTACTAACAACTTGACTTCTCCCTTGTCCTCAAGAACTAAACGAACTACTCACAAGACATCATATGGATCATGATCAGAGGTGAAATAATGGTAAATAACAATCTGAACATAAACCTTAATTCAACGGTTCCACTCAATAGCATCAACCACAAGAGTAATCAACATCGGGAAAGTTTCCCCTAAGAATTTGACAAGATTCAACTTAAGATGTTACAGCGGGATGGCATGATGATGGTGGAGATGAAGGTGCTGGTGATGAGGATGATGGTGATGATGATCTCGATGAAGTCCGGTGCGATGATGATGACGATGGCGATGATCTCCCCTCTCCGGGAAGGAATTTCCCTGACAGATTTCTGCCTGCCGAAGAGCTTTTCTCTCTCTGGTGTTTTCCGCCCCGCAGAGGTGGCGGTGTCTATCCCTAAGCCCCCCTGACTTAGGTTTTCGGGGATGATGAAATACGCAAAGGGGCGATGGCAGAAGTGGGTCAGGGCGGCCACACAACAGGCTGGCGCGGCCAGGGGTGGGCCCATGCCCCCTGTGTGTGTGCCTGCCCTGTGGCTCCTCTTGCCTCCTCCTTCTGGCTTCTTCGGTCTTCTAGCAAAATATAATTTTCTGGTATTTTTCTGGAATTTCCTGATCTTCCGAAATATGGTGTCTTGACGGTCCTTTTTCCAGCAGAATCCTGACTCCGGCAGCAAATCCTCCAATGATCATCAAATATGTAAAAATAGAGGAAACAACATAAATATCATCTCTAAATGTGAAATATATCAATGAATAACAGTAAATTATGATCCAAAATAGTGATGCAAAATGGATGTATCAACCCCCCAAGCTTAGACCTCGCTTGTCCCGAAGCGAAAACTAAACTCGGTAAATATGACCACATGTTTATGGAGTGAAGTGTCGATAATCAAAATACGGACAAGAAGCAATCACATTCACTAAGGCACAAATTATAATAGACAGCAACTCCCCTTTATGTGATATAGACTTGCAATAAGTAAAAGGGAATCACAAATAAAGATGCACAAGGTAAACTATAATTGGTGATGGCAAACCTTAGTTCTTGGTTAGAGAACAATGAACAAACTATACTTACTTTTGAACGGAGCCTTTTAAAACAGAGCTAATATAGCAAAGACCATATGCTCAACGAAACACACTTTTTGCAATCATAGAAAGCTTTCAAAGATATATTCCTTTAGATAAAAGCATTGTACTAAACAAAAGAAGTTAGTAAACATGATTGAACGGATCAACATATGGATGAGTGAAACATAACAACTCAAATGCTTGCTTGAGATAGAAGGGAATAGGTTGACTCAACATAAAAGTAAAAGACATGCCCTTCGTAGAGGGAAGCAGTGATTAAACATGTGCTAGAGATTTTCATTTGTAAAACAGAGGTAAAAGTTATTTTGAGAGGTGGTTGCTTTTGTCAACGAGTAGCAACGGAGTTCTTAATATCTTCCATACTAAACAAGTGAGAGCAGTTCTGAGATGTTGATTAATTGGCACATTGGTGCTCTTTTATAGCTTGGCACTCCTCCCCACCTTTTCCTTTCTCAAACCATGGCTAACCGATTCCATTGGGTGCCCACCAACTTTCACATACCATGGAGAAGTGCCTTTTTCTTTTCTTTCTTTTTGAGATTACAATGGTCTGACCAACTCCCTTGCAAAATTAATGACGAGCATATGAAGCCGCCTAGTCGAGGGGTACTTAATTTAGTATGGAAGATAACAAACCCATCCACTATGTCCTCATGAGCTAATAACAGTGGCACAAAATGAGAAGTAGTTGAAGGTTTTTGAAAGGTAGCACATGAAAATTTACTTAGAATGGCTTGAAATACCATGTATAGGAATTTATAGTGGACTCTTTGGAAGTAACTTGGTTTTTGGGAGTTGGATCCACGAGAAGTATGCCCTCTCAGTACAGGTTTTTGGCTAGCAAGGCTGGGTAGCAAGCATAAGAGTTGCATGAAACAAACAAACATTCATATAATAGGAACAATCATGCAAACTTCCTTGAAAGTACAACGATTTTAACTTGAGAATACTATTGCTTATGAGCCAAACATGAAGGAAAACTGAAGTGATGTAACTAGTAGCACTTCTTTCTTTTTCTACTCAAACCTCAAGGTAATGTTGCTACTGACCAAGCTAAGTTTGCCAAAACCAACTAAATTTACTCATGCTCCCAAAGTGATACCAATACTAATCAACAAGACTATTCATATAAGAAACATTGCAAACTAAAATAAAGTGTGCGGAAAGTAAACGATAAAACTTCTCATTAATATTTCATTACCGCAACTCACACCAAGGGATACATAGATAACCAACTAAGGAGGATACTTCCACATTGCAAACTATTCTATAAGATAACTTCTCTATTCATGATATGACTCTACTTGAAAAGTAAATGATTAAAAGATAATGATGTGATACCGCGACACTCCCCCAAGCTTGGAACAAGCCAAGGGGATGCCTATAACAATGACGAATTACTCCTTCGGCGGTGGTGGTGAGTCCTTAATAAGCTTCTCAATCAAATCTCTCAAGTCATCAATCTTGTAGCTGAGGTTACAAATCATCTCTGAATTGTGCTCAATCCGGCTCATGAACCTGTCAGCCTGAGAATCCTAGCTCTTTGAATTATTTCCCGATCCTTCTTCACTCTTGGAACTTTCTTTTCCTGCATTGTTAAAAACGATCTATATCCCAACCAGAGGGCAATCATGACCTTGGTACCTTTTGAAATTGATGTTCATGTATTAGAGTATGGAAGTGGTTGTTGCTTGACGGGGATGTCCGTGGAGCTAAGGTGTGACGGGGCACACCCCCTCCAGTGCTCATCCATGAGCTTCTTTTAAACTTGCTAGGGTTCGTTACCACTCTGATACTTGCAATGACAACACTCGGGACCGAGCATTGCTCTTCTTCTATCACCTCCTTCTCGGCTTCACTCCTGACCTCCTCCTTTGGCTCGAGGTCTTGGTGATCATCTTCTGAAGGCATCTTCTTCTTGTCATCGCTTGAAGGAGCCATGGTGCTCCCAAAATTGAGATCAACTCCTGACAGAAACAGCTCGAAACGAAAACACGACAAGAAAATGATATACAGACCTTGGGCAATCCGGGGGGTTATATAGGCGAAAATTAAACATCAAAATGAAATCATAGGAGGAAACCGGGACGGAAACGAGCTCCAGGGTGCTCTCACAACAGGGCGGTGATGCGGTACAGTGTTGATAGTTTTTCACCGTCCAGTTGGGAACCCCAAGAGGAAGGTATGGTGAATATAGCAGCAAGGTTTTCCCTCAGTAAGAAACCAAGGTTTATCATCCGAAGGGGAAGAAGCCAAACGACTGAAGGTGATGCTTGCTAGTCTAGTGACACTCCAACAAGGGCGCTGTTTCACGAAAAAAATGAGTTAGCGCATCTTCAACTAGTAGCAACGTGGAACCTGCACACAACACAACCAAATATTTTGCTCCCAACTTACGATGAGGTTGTCAATCTCACCGGTTTGCTGTAAACAAAGGAATGAGCGTATCGAATGGAAAATAGTAATAGTATGCGAGTAAAGTAAATAGTGCGAGTAAAGTAAACAGGTGATAGCAATATAAAGAAAATAGGACTGGGGTCCACAGTTCACTAGTGGTGTCTCTCCATAAGATAAAATAACACATGCTGGGTAAACAAATTACAGTTGGGCAATTGATAGAATAAAGACAACGTGATATGTCAAGAGGATCACTATGAGATTTACTCTGGGAATTACAACAAGATACATAGACTGCCATCCAACTGCATCTATGACTAATAATCCACTTGTGGCGAATCAATCCGAGAACTCCACAAGTATTAAGTTGCGAACAACAGATAATTGCATTAAGCAAAGTGTGTAATGTAAACAAAGCATATGCCCTCGAGCATATGAATGTTGTTTTCCCCTTAGTAGCAACAGCATATCTACAACCTTAGAGGTTTCTGTCACTCCCCCAGATTAAATAGAGGCATGAACCCACTATCGAGCATAAATACCCCCTCTTGGAGTCACTAGCAACTACTTGGCCAAGATAGCTACTAACAACAGAGAGCATGCAAGATCATAAACAACATAGAGATAACATAAGATAATATTCAGCACTTCAACTCAATCATAACACCAATATTCATCGGCTCCCAACAAACACAACATGTAGAATTACATAACGGTGATCTCGATCATGTAAGGCAGCTCACGAGATCTAAACATGAAGCACATGGTGGAGAAGACAACCATCTAGCTACTGCTATGGACCCATAGTCCAAGGTAGACTACTCACTCATCGTGCCGGAGGCAAGCATTGCGATGAAGAAGACCTCCGGTGGCGATTCCCCTCTCTGGCAGGGTGCCGGGAAGAGCTCCTGGACCCTCCCGATTTTCGGGTAGACAGCGGCGGCGGATCGCGATGTGTTCTGGAAAAGTGATCCGGGTATTTAGGTTTTTCCCATCGGGATGGTCTTTATAGGCGAAGGGGCGTCGTCAGAAGTGGCCCTGGTGGGGCTCACCATAGGGGGGCGGGCCAGCCCTAGGCCGCACCCCCTGGTGGTGTGGCCCACCAATGGCTCTTCTCTGGCTCCTCTTCAGTGTTCTAGAAGCTCCGTGAAATATCTGGACGACTGGCTTTGGTTTCGTCCAATTCCGAAAAATATTTCCTATGTAACTTTTCTAAAACACAAAAACAGCAGAAAACAGGGAACTGGCACTATGGCATCTTGTTAATAGGTTAGTTCCGGAAAATGCATAAAAATGCCACAAAGTGTAACGAAATACTAAACAGATGGTGTAAAAACAAGCATGGAGCATCAAAAATTATGGATACGTTGGAGACGTATCAGCATCCCCAAGTTTAACTCCTGCTCGTCCTCGAGTAGGTAAGTGATAACAAAAGAAATAATTTTTGAGGTGACATGCACCTACACAATCTTGATCATCTATGTAAGCGTTGTGCGCTGGGATCAAAAGTACTTAAAACATGGGCATGAAAGATATAATCTTGATAGAAGAAACTTAGCAACCATGTTATAACATGAAAATGAACACAAATAAAAGATCATGAAAATGAAGCAATGAAAGTCAAACGTGTGTTCAAATCATAAGGAAAAACATACAAATGGTTTTCAGCTTGTCCCTCATGGAATAGCAAAACATAAATGCATAGAACACCTTCAAGTTTAAGAGGGCGACTAGATACAAGTAATTTAAGAACAAGTGAAACCAACAATATGAATCAATCAATGAAAACTTTGGGACAATGCACATTATACTCAGAATGATAACTATGCTCTCTTAATAGTGCATAAAGATAGAAGGTGGTGACTCAACATAAAAGTAAAAGAAAGGCCCTTCGCGGAGGGAAGCAGTGATTAAACATGTGCTAGAGCTTTTCATTTGTAAAACAGAGATAAAAATTGGGTTTTGAGAGGTGGTTGTTTCATGTCAACGACTAGCAATGGGTTCTTACTATCTTCCATACAAAAATGAAGCAAGTTTTTGAGAGAGAGATTGGCACTTTTTGTGCTCTTTTATAAAACTTGGCACTCCTCCCCACCTTTTTTCCTTTCTCAAACCATGGCTAACCGATTACATCGGGTGCCCACCAACATTCACATACCATGGAGGAGTGCCCTTTTTTCTTTCTTTTTTCTCTTTTTTTTTCTTTTTGGAATAAACAATATGGAAGATAGCAAATCCGACCACTATGTCCCCATGAGCTAAAAACAGTGGCACAAAATGAGAAGTAGTTAAAAGTTTTGAAAGGTAGCACATGAAAATTTACTTGGAATGGCTTACAAATACCATGCATAGGAATTTATAGTGGATACAATGGCACAACTTGGTTTTTGGGAGTTGGATGCATGAGTAGAACTCATACTCAGTACAAAATGAAGGCTAGCAAAAGACTAGGAGCGACCAACTAAGAGAACAATAATGGACACAATCATGCATAGCGACAAAGCGACATTAAAAGAAGCATAAGATGGCATCAAAAGTCAAAAACAAAATGATCATAGAGGCTTATGGCGACTTTGTATGAGTCTAACATGTGTGAGCATGCGCCAGGTCAACCTAAATAAAGCATCAAAGGATAAAACCAAAATAATGCTTCCAAATAATTAAAACAACGCATGATTTTTTCAAAGGCTCATTAAGCAATCTCAGTCATTTGAGACAAGTCATGCTACAGCAAAACCACTAAGCATACTATCAAAAAGACATCAAGCATGACATGCAAAAGCATAGGCCACAGTCTACACAAGCTCCTTCTTGTACCACTTTTTTGCATAAAGCTTTTTCTCTTTTCCAACACCATTCGAACTTTTTATAACCAATTCTTTTGATAAAAAACAATATGGACCAGAGGCAAAAATACACCTTGATGCAAAGATATAACAAGATCTGAACACAAATCAAGGCAAAAAACGAAAGCTAAATGCAGTTCTAGAAAAAGAGAACACTCATTGAAATTATAAGAATGAAAAATGGAGTGTTCTTGGCAAATGAAAAGCAAGGCAACTTCTCCAAAATAAATTTGTTGGGGTCCAACCATTTATTGCAACAAACAAAACTAAACAAAACTGAAAACTAAAAACAATTGACGCTCCAAGAAAAATGCATAATACATGAAGCAATAAAAATATAGTGTTTTGAAAGGTGACCTGATTTTTGCCGATGAAGAAGGGGTGACGCTTGTACTTCTTGGATATTTCTTGGGGTGACATGGGCATCCCCAAGATTGAGTTTTTGTTTATTCTTCAACTCATCTCATCATTCTCCAATCCCTACACTTGAAAACTTCCTTCATACAAAACTAAACACAAATCTATTAGCAACATTAGTGTAAGAATAACATTGAATCAACCCTTTTTGCTTCAGGTTTCAACTCAAAACCACCACATATAAAGTATATACTACTGTAGCAACTTCCCCAAAAGTTCCGTAATCAAAAGAACTCAAAAAGAAAGCGATAAAGCGGCAAACACAAATATAGGCAGAAATCTGTCAAAACAGAATAGCTGACAAAGGTCGAATTTTTAGAGGGTTTTCTGTTGCTCAAACCAAAAAGTGTTCAACTAATGAAAGTTTGGATATAACCTGGGGCATATGCATAAGAAATCGCAGGTCCAAAAAATATACAGATAATTTTCATGAATTTTTACGGTGCAGCACCGAAAACTGTTTCAGGATAGCAACATCCCCAATTCTTACCTCGCTCAAATTAGAGGCTTCTCTTGGCACAAAAACGAAATAAAAGGGATAAGGAGAGGTTATTACAGTAGTAATAACTTCCAAGACTCAAATAAAAGAAAAAGAACTGAATGTAAAAACATTGGGTTATCTTCCAAGAGTGCTTTTCTCTAACGCCTTTGAGCTAGGCGCAGAAATTTGAGAAGATGTTCACATAAGAAATATGAATGGAAGCCAAAAAGAGCATCAAGGAGCAAGTATAAAACACATTTAAGTCTAACCCACTTCCTATGCATAGGAATCTTGTAAGAAAATAAATCAAAGAAGCACATAGTCACACATATGGGTAGATAAAACAAGAGCAACTTCGGAACTTTCAATATAAAGAGAGGTGTTTTAGTAACATGAGAATTACAACAACCATATTTTCCTCTCTCATAATAATTTTCAGTAGCATCATGAACAAACTCAACAATATAAATATCACACTCAGCCTCCTTTATTAAGCATGGAGGGCTATCAAATAAGGTATTAGTTAAAGAGTTACTCTTATTGGGAGGTAGACATGGGTAACTCCATTCTTCCTCCTCTTGATCATAACTCTCCTCCTCTTTTTCATCCAATGAGCTTCTAGTTTCATCTATTTCTTCTTCCATAGGCTCCTTCAAGGCATTAGTCACTTCCGTTGGAGAGCATCTATTAAGATATTTAAGAATATAGCCATTTTCTTCCTTGTAATTATCAAAGCAAAATGTAAGTATATCATAAACCTCATATTTATACGGTGCATCATCAATATTTTCAAGTAAATAAGCAAGTTCGAATGCACCCTTCCAAGCAATAAATTCTTCAATTTGTTCCACATCATAAAAGTCATAATTTCCATTAATATAAGAAGATATGGTAACATCATCATTATACTCACATTGAAAAGGGAGGTGTTTATACCTCCTACAACAACAAGATCTATCAAAGCAATAAGTAACATTATAAGTAGAGCACATGTTTCTAGCAATGATATACAATCTATTAATTTGTTCCCATAAGTGTTTCCCTTTTTGTGACAAGCGGTGTTCCTCATAATAATTTTGCTGCTCTTCCGTGAACCCACCTTGCCAAAAAGATTTAGTTTCAAAGAAACCAACCATTGATAGAAAGCATGATAAAGCAAGACAAGTAAAAACAACTATAAAGGATACTAATTTTTTTTGTATTTTTGATAAAACGATGCAAGTAAAAATAAAGTAAAGCAAAACTTAAAACAAAGTAAAGGATGTGCGTGTGAAACTCCCCTTGCAGAAGTCTTCTTTTTCCTCCCCGGCAACGGCGCCAGAAAAGAGCTGGTGCCTAGTTGACGTAGGAGCTTATTCTCCTTCAATCCCCGGCAACGGTGCCAGAAAAGTTCTTGATGCGGTACGGTGTTGATAGTTTTTCACCGTCCAGTTGGAAACCCCAAGAGGAAGGTATGATGAATATAGCAGCAAGGTTTTCCCTCAGTAAGAAACCAAGGTTTATCGATCCTAAGGGGAAGAAGCCAAACGACTGAAGGTGATGCTTGCTAGTCTAGTGACACTCCAACAAGGGCGCCGTTTCACGATAAAAACGAGTTAGCGCATCTTCAACTAGTAGCAACGTGGAACCTGCACACAACACAACCAAATACTTTGCTCCCAACTTACGATGAGGTTGTCAATCTCACCAGTTTGCTGTAAACAAAGGAATGAGCATATCGAGTGGAAAATAGTAATAGTATGCGAGTAAAGTAAATAGTGCGAGTAAAGTAAACAGGTGATAGCAATATAAAGAAAATAGGACCGGGGTCCACAGTTCACTAGTGGTGTCTCTCCATAAGATAAAATAACACATGCTGGGTAAACAAATTACAGTTGGGCAATTGATAGAATAAAGACAACGTGATATGTCAAGAGGATCACTATGGGATTTACTCTGGGCATTACAACAAGATATATAGACCGCCATCCAACTGCATCTATGACTAATAATCCACTTGTGGCGAATCAATCCAAGAACTCCACAAGTATTAAGTTGCGAACAACAGATAATTGCATTAAGCAAAGTGTGTAATGTAAACAAAGCATATGCCCTCGAGCATATGAATGTTGTTTTCCCCCTAGTAGCAACATCACATCTACAACCTTAGAGGTTTCTGTCACTCCCCCAGATTAAATAGAGGCATGAACCCACTATCGAGCATAAATACCACCTCTTGGAGTCACTAGTAACTACTTGGCCAAGATAGCTACTAACAACGGAGAGCATGCAAGATCATAAACAACATAGAGATAACATAAGATAATATTCAGCTTCAACTCAAACATAACACCAATATTCATCGGATCCCAACAAACACAACATGTAGAACTACATAACGGTGATCTCGATCATGTAAGGCAGCTCACGAGATCTAAACATGAAGCACATGGTGGAGAAGACAACCATCTAGCTACTGCTATGGACCCATAGTCCAAGGTAGACTACTCACTCATCACGCCGGAGGCAAGCATGGCAATGAAGAAGACATCCGGTGGCGATTCCCCTCTCCGGCAGGGTGCCGGGAAGAGCTTCTAGACTCTCCCGATCTTCGGGTCGACGGCGGCGGCGGATCGCGATGTGTTCTGGAAAAGTGATCCAGATATTTAGGTTTTTCCCGTCGGGGGGGGGTCTTTATAGGCGAAGGGGCGTCGTCAGAAGTGGCCCTGGTGGGGCTCACCATAGGGGGGCGCGGGCCAGCCCCTGGCCACGCCCCTGGTGGTGTGGCCCACCAGTGGCTCTTCTCTAGCTCCTCTTCGGTGTTCTGGAAGCTCTGTGAAATATCTGGACGACTGGCTTTGGTTTCATCCAATTCCGAGAATATTTCATGTGTAACTTTTCTGAAACACAAAAATAGCAGAAAACATGGAACTAGGACTGTGGCATCTCGTTAATAGGTTAGTTCCGGAAAATGCATAAAAATGCCACGAAGTGTAACGAAACACTAAACAAATGGTGTAAAAACAAGCATGGAGCATCAAAAATTATGGATACGTTGGAGACGTATTAGGCGGCTTGGCCTGGAGTGGCCCCGTGCCCCCTGTGTGTGAGGGCACTCCGGACTCTGTCTCCTGCCCGTTTTCGTCTCATGATTTTTCATATTTAGCAAAAACAATAAAATATTACTGGAAAAGTTTAACGCGAACCTTTTCTGACTAGAACTGTTACCTATTCGAAAACAAACTCTGCAGGTTCCTGCATATTGTCCTGGATGAACTCTTCCAGAGAAACCGTTTGAATAACATCATCATCTTCATTATATGAATCTCCAGCAATATAATGTTTGAGTCTTTGCCCATTCACCACTTGTGTAGTGTCATCTTTTAATGAAGCAATCTTCATCGCACCAGAACGGTACACCTCTTCAATAACATAGGGACCTTCCCATTTTGAGAGTAATTTTCCTGCAAAAAATCTGAGATGCGACCTATACAATAGAACTTTCTCACCAACATGAAACTCTCTCTTAAGAATTCTCTTATCATGCCATTGCTTGACTTTCTCTTTGAAAAGTTTGGCATTCTTGTAAGCTTCGTTTCTCCACTCATCTAAAGAACTCAAATCTAACAACCTTTTCTTACCGGTGAGTTTAAAATCCCTATTAAGCTCTTTCACTGCCCAAAAAGCTTTGTGTTCTAATTCTAAGGGCAAGTGACACGCTTTTCCGTAAACCATCTTGTAAGGAGACATGCCCATGGGGTTCTTATAAGCAGTTTTATAAGCCCATAAAGCATCATTTAACTTGCTAGCCCAGTTTTTCCTAGATATATTGACAGTCTTCTGCAAGATAGACTTGATCTCTCTATTTGAAAGCTCTACCTGCCCACTAGTTTGGGGATGATAAGCAGAAGCAATTCTATAATTAACGTCATATCTAGCAAGAGTTTTCCTAAAACCATCGTGAATAAAATGAGAACCTCCATCAGTCATAAGATATCTAGGCACACCAAACCTAGGAAAAATAACATCCTTAAGCATTTTTAATGAGGTCTCGCCATCGGCACTCTTTGTAGGTATGGCTTCTACCCACTTGGTAACATAATCAACAGCAACAAGTATATGAGTATAACCTTTTGAAGGAGGAAAAGGACCCATAAAGTCAAATCCCCAACAATCAAATGGTTCAATAACAAGAGTGTAACTCATAGGCATTTTGTTACGTCTAGAAATATTACCAACTCTTTGACATTCATCACAAGATAAAACATACCTTCTAGAATCTTTTAAAAGGGTTGGCCAATAAAAACTTGATTGTAGAACCTTTTGTGCAGTTCTATCTCCAGCATGATGTCCTCCATAAGCACTTCCATGGCATTTTCTCAATATTTCTTTTTGTTCATACTCTGGAACACATCTTCGCATAATACCATCAACTCCTTCTTTATATAATTGTGGGTCATCCCAAAAATAATGCCTCAGATCATAAAAGAATTTTTTTCTTTGTTGAGCTGTAAAGGTTGGAGGCAAATACTTGGAAATAATAAAGTTAGCATAATCAGCATACCAAGGATTCTCTTGCGAAGTTACATTTATCGAAGCCAACTGTTCATTTGAAAAACTATCATTAACAGGAATAGGATTAAAAGAAATGTTTTCCAATCTAGACAAATTGTCAGCAACAGGATTTTCAGCACCTTTTCTATCTACAATATGCAAATCAAACTCTTGTAAAAGCAACACCCATCTAATAAGCCTAGGCTTAGCATCCTTCTTTGTCATAAGATATCTAATAGCAGCGTGATCAGTATGAATAGTAACTTTAGAATCAACAATGTAAGGTCTAAACTTATCACATGCAAAAACAACAGCAAGAAACTCCTTCTCAGTAGTAGCATAATTCTTCTGAGCAGCATCAAGAGTCTTACTAGCATAATGAATAACATTCAACTTCTTATCTACGCGCTGTCCAAGAACAGCACCAACAGCAAAATCACTAGCATCACACATAATTTCAAAGGATAAATTCCAATCAGATGGTTTAACAATAGGAGCAGTAGTTAAAGCCTTCTTAAAAGTTTCAAAAGCTTCCTTACAATCATCATCAAAAACAAATGGTACATCTTTTTGAAGAAGATTAGTAAGAGGCTTTGAAATCTTAGAGAAATCTTTAATAAACCTCCTATAGAAACCAGCATGACCAAGAATACTATGAATACCTTTAACATCCTTGGGACAGGGCATTTTCTCAATTGCTTCAACCTTTGCTTTGTCAACTTTGATACCTCTTTCGGAGATTTTATGTCCAAGAACAATTCCTTCATTCACCATAAAGTGGCATTTCTCCCAAGTTTCTTCACACCTCTGCAAAACTTTATCAAGATTGTGCAAACAATTATCAAAAGAAGTTCCATAGACGGAGAAATTGTCCATGAAAACCTCCACAATTTCTTCACAAAACCCATGAAAAATAGCAGACATGCATATTTGAAAAGTAGCAGGAGCATTGCATAAACTAAACGGCATACGTCTATAAGCATAAGTTCCATAAGGACAAGTAAAAGTGGTTTTCTCTTGATCTTGCTTTTTAACAGCAATCTGAGAGAAACCGGAATAACCATCAAGAAAACAAAAATGAGTCTTTTTAGATAACCTCTCTAGCATTTGATCTATAAACGGTAAAGGATAATGATCTTTCTTAGTAACTTTGTTTACCTTTCTAAAATCAATGCACATCCTATAACCAACTACCACCCTTTGAGGAATAAGCTCGTTATTCTCATTAGGCACAACAGTGATACCTCCTTTCTTAGGAACACAATGAACAGGACTAACCCATCTACTATGAGCAATAGGATAAATAATACCAGCATCAAGGAGCTTCAATACCTCATTTCTTACCACTTCCTTCATCTTTGGAATTAAGCGGCATTGATGTTCAACTACTGGCTTTGCATCTTCTTCCATGTTAATAGCATGCTGACATATAGTAGGAGAAATCCCTTTTAAATCATTAAGAGTATAGCCCATAGCTCCTCAGTGTTTCCTCAATACTTCCAATAACCTTTCTTCTTCCTTTCCTGAAAGTTTAGAACTGATAATAATAGGATATATTTTCTTATCATCTATATAAGCATACTTAAGATCATCAGGTAAAGGTTTTAATTCAAAAACAGGATCTTCCTTAGGTGGCAAAGTGGTACCAAGATCCTCCATAGGTAAATTGTGCTTAATCAATGGTGGTTGACGAAGAAGAATATCGTCAATCTCTTCTCTTTCCTCCCTAAAGACATCACTTTCATGGTCCTCCATAAATTGCTGCAAAACGTTATTAGGAGCAAGAGCAATAGAAGCAAGCTGTTCAACTCGAAAATTTTCATTAGGCAATTCATTTTCATAAGAAGTTTTAGCGAACTTAGAAAAATTAAACTTATAAGATTCTCCATCAAACTTAGTAAAAAAATTCTCCTTCTTACAATCTATCACAGCACCACAAGTATTCAAAAAGGGTCTACCGAAAATAATAGAACAAGTTTTACTAGCTTCGTTACCAAGTACTAGAAAATTAGTAGGATATTTAGTCTTACCGCATAAAACTTCCACATCTCGAACAATACCAAGTGGCAAGACATTCTCTCTGTTAGCAAGCTGAATAACCACATCAATATCCTCAAGTTCACAAGGGGCAATTTCATGCATGATTTCTCTGTAAAGCTCTATAGGAATAGCACTTGAACTTGCACCAATGTCACATAAACCATAATAGCAATGATCGCCAAATCTGACAGAGATAACATGAACACTTGTTTTCCTATGCCTACTAGGATGTGAAACAATGTTAGTAGCATCTTCACAAAAGACAATATGTTCATCTCCTACATCTTTAGTAACAAGGTCCTTGATACGTCTCAAACGTATTTATAATTTTTGATGCTCCATGCTTATTTTTACACCATTTGCTTAGTGTTTTGTTACACTTCATGGCATTTTTATGCATTTTCCGGGACTATCCTATTAACAAGATGCCACAGTGCCAGTTCCCTGTTTTCTGCTGTTTTTGTGTTTCAGAAAAGTTACATAGGAAATATTCTAGGAATTGGACGAAACAAAAGCCGAACGTCCAGAAATTTACTGAAGCTTCCAGTGAACCAAAGAGGAGACGGAGAGGGGCCACAGGGCGCCCACACCACAGGGCGGCGCGGCCTACCCCTGGCCCGCGTCCCCTGGTGGTGAGGCCACCCTGGCCCACTTCTGGCGCCGCCCCTTCGCCTATAAAGACCCCCCGACGGGAAAAACCTAAATACCCAAACACTTTTCCAGAATACATCATGATCCACCGCCGCCGTTGACCCAAGATCGGGAGGGGTCCAGAAGCTCTTCCCGGCACCCTGCCGGAGAGGGGAATCGCCACCGGAGGTCTTCTTCATCGCCATGCTTGCCTCCGGCACGATGAGTGAGTAGTCTACCTTGGACTATGGGTCCATAGCAGTAGCTAGATGGTTGTCTTATCCACCATGTGCTTCATGTTTAGATCTCATGAGCTGCCCTACATAATTGAGATCACCGTTATGTAATTCTACATATTGTGTTTATTGGGATCCGATGAATATTGGTGTTATGATTGAGTTGATGTGCTGAATATTATCTTATGTTATCTCTATGTTGTTTATGATCTTGCATGCTCTCCGTTGTTAGTAGCTATCTTGGCCGAGTAGTTGCTAGTGACTCCAAGAGGGGGTATTTATGCTCGATAGTGGGTTCATTCCTCTATTTAATCTGGGGGAGTGACAGAAACCTCTAAGGTTGTAGATGTGCTGTTGCCATTACGGAGAAAACAACATTCATATGCTCAAGGGCATATGCTTTGTTTACATTACACACTTTGCTTAATACAGTTATCTGTTGTTCGTAACTTAATACTTGTGAAGTTCTCAGATTGATTCACCACAAGTGGATTATTAGTCATAGATGCAGTTGGATGATGGTCTATGTATCTTGTTGTAATGCCCAGAGTAAATCTCACAGTGATCCTCTCGACATGCACGTTGTCTTTATTCTATCAATTGTCCAACTGTAATTTGTTTACCCAGCATGTGTTATTTTATCTTATGGAGAGACACCACTAGTGAACTGTGGACCTCGGTCCTATTTCCTTTACATTGCTATCACCTGTTTACTTTACTTGCAAATTACTATTGCTTTCCACTCGATACGCTCATACCCTTTGTTTTAAGCAAACCGGTGAGATTGACAACCTCATCGTAAGTTGGGAACAAAGTATTTGGTTGTGTTGTGTGTAGGTTCCGCGTTGCAGCTGGCAAAGCAAAGCACTGGACGAGGCATGATACGTCTCCAACGTATCTATAATTTTTGATGCTCCATGCTTGTTTTTACACCATTTGCCTACTGTTTCGTTACACTTTGTGGCACTTTTATGCATTTTCTGGAACTAACCTATTAACAAGTCGCCACAGTGCCAGTTCCCTGTTTTCTGCTGTTTTTGTGTTTCAGAAGTGATACACAGGAAATATTCTCATAATTGAAGAAACAAGTTCCTGAAGTCTTATTTTTCCCGGAAGCTTCCAGAGATCCGAAGAGGCGAAGGAGAGGGGCCACAGGCCGCCCTCACACTAGGCTCGCGTGGCCTGCCCCTGGCCCGCGCCACCTAGGTGTGAGGAGGCCTGGGGCCACTCCTGACGACGCCCCTTCGCCTATATAAAGCCTCAGGACGGAAAACCCTAAAGGAGTCGGCGAAATTTCCAGAACAGTTCCGCAGCGCCGCCGCCGTCGAAGCCAAATTTCGGGGGACAGAAGTCTCTGTTCTGGCACCCTGCCGGGACGGGGAAGTGCCCCCGGAGCCATCTCCATCGGTCTCCATCGCCGTCTCCGCCGTCTCCATCGACCTCACCGCCATCTCCATCAACCTTGTTGTCTCCTATGATGAGGAGGGAGTAGTTCATCCCCGGGGCTGAGGGCTCTACCGGTAGCTATGTGGTTCACCTCTCTCTCCCATGATGTGATCTTTATGTGATCGTGAGCTTTGTATCTAGTTGAATTGATAGATGTTATTATTCAGATATTATGCTACTCCTATGCTTAATTATTATACTCTCCGGAGATACCTCATATCATGGTGTAAAGGTGACTAGTGTGTGCATCATGTGTATCTTTTTGGTTAATGTCTCTATGAATGTGGTGTTTGTTGGAACCATCTAGTGCGTTCACGGTGATAGTGTGGGACAATCTAGTTTGGGTACATACGGACTTTGAGGAGTGCTTTGTAGCCCTACGCATGATTATTGTATGTTTTCCATTGGAGAATTGTTTCAGTTGCATATTGATGATAGCATCTATTGGTTCAATTATGTTATATTTGTTGGGAGTGTGTCCACTAGTGAAAGTATGATCCCTAGGCCTTGTTTCCAAGCATTGCACACCGTTTACTTACTGTTTTGTTACTTGTTTGCTTGCAGCGATACTTATTCCATATCATATTTGCTACTTATAATCATCACTACCGCTTGTATTTCACTATCTCTTCGCCGAACTAGTGCACCTATACATCTGACAAGTGTATTGGGTGTGTTGGGGACACAAGAGACTTTCTGTATCATAATTGCAGGGTTGCTTGAGAGGGATAGCTTTGACCTCTTCCTCCCTGAGTTCGATAAACCTTGGGTGATCCACTTAAGGGAAACTTGTTGCTGTTCTACAAACCTCTGCACTTGGAGGCCCAACACTGTCTACAAGAACAGACGCGTGCATAGACATCAAGCTCTTTTCTGGCGCCGTTGTCGGGGAGGTAAGGTAAAAGGTACTCATATTCTTTGGTTACTAAGTCTTTTAGTTGCTGGTGAGTGCTCGAAGTTATTTCCTTTAGATTCTGCAATTACATCTTTTTGTTTCTTGTTTTTATTTCCACTAGTTAGGCTTAATGGAAAATAAAGAGTTCTTTAGTCTTTTTCCTGATTTTAGATTTGAAGAGAAAATTGAAAATCCTTTGGAGCTTATTTCGCATAGCAATGTTATTAGTACGAATGCTTTGAATACTGTTAATGCTAATGCTATAGAAAAGTCTAAGCTTGGGGAAGCTGGTTTTGTTAAGTATGATATTTTTAGTCCCCCAGCTTTAGTGGAGAAAGTTTGCTCTGATGATATTTTATCTCCCATATGTGATGTTTCTAATGATGCTTGTGCTCCTCATCCTTTTAAAATACCTACGAAGATTGTTGAACGTGCCATGGATAACTGCTATTTAGGAGATGGAACTGTCCATCCTGGTGATCATTTGCTTTTTATACATGAATTATGCGAGTTGTTCCAGTGTGCAGGTATTTCAATGAACCAAGTTAAGAAGAAGCTATTCTCTTTCTCACTGAAAGGCAGAGCTGAGGAATGGTATAAAACACTGAAGGATGGTCGATCTATTGACTGGGAGGAAATTGTACCTCTCTTTTATTCTAAATTCTATCCTTCTAGTCAGGTTTATAAAGATAGAAACTACATTTATAATTTTCATCCGCATGAGGGAGAAAGCATTGCCCAAGCGTGGGGAAGATTGAAGTTACTAATGCATAAATGTCCTATTCATGATCTTCCCCGTAATATTATTATTAATAATTTTTATGCAAGGCTTTCAGGATATTACAAGGACTATCTAGATGCATGCTTTGATGGGTCTTTCACAAGCAAGGATGTCGACACCAAGTGGGATCTGCTTGAAACAATTCAAAACAATATTGAAGGTTGGGATAGCGGCAAAGGTAAAGGATCAGGTATGAATTACGAGTTTGATTGCATTAAGTCTTTCGCTGAAACTGCTGATTTTCAAGATCTTAGTGCTAAGTATGGTCTTGATCCTCAAATTATGGTTGATTGCTTTAAATCCTTTGCTTCCCATATGAATGTTCCTAAAGGAAATGGGGACGTGTATCATGAACCTTTTAAGGACACTTGCATAGAAAGTGATATTGTTATTGATGATTGCAATAAACATGCTCAAACTTCTAAAAGTCCTATTTCTTATAAGCATGTTAATTTTTGTGGAATACATAGACCTTGTGAACAGAGTTACAACAAGGAAGATTATTGCATCACCCACGCAAATGAAGAAACCAGTATGTGGCTCAAGGATCTAGATGTGCTTGGTGAAAGGGTTTGTGAGCTTTATCCTTTTCTTTGTGAATTTTGCGGTGAAAAATGTCACTTTAATTTTCAATGCCCAATTAATCGAACGAGTACCGCAGATTTGTATTGTGATGATAAGATTACTCTCAATCAGCATGATGAGCTTACTTTGTTTTTGAATTGTGAAGAGATATCTAGAAAGATTTCTTTGGTTGATATGAGAGATGTTGACATAAATAGCACCCTTCGTGGTTGTCATCTCTATTGTGCCAAAGATTGCCTTGCAAATACTTACTTACAAGATCTTATAAAACATGATGTTTTGCCAAGCTATGACAGGACTAATAGATGTTTCGATCTTATTAATAGAGAGGAGGAATCCTCCAAAGTTTCTTCTGTTGTTCCTGTCAGCAAACCAGATTATGTGGAGAAGATGCCTTTCCCTCCTAGAGAATATGTGGAGAAGATGCCCTTCAAGTCTCTCCGTCCTAAAGGAGAGAGTAAGAAGAGTATGAAAAAGAAGAAGAAGAGGAGTAAAAGGCGAGAGGACACGATATCTTCCCCTAAGCATTATGATCCTGCTATAGATTATGATAATTCTGATTGGGATGATGTTCCTATGCCTGTTACCTATGTTAGTGATCATGATTGGGAAAAGCACTCTACTTTTGATATTGAAAATCTTTTTGGTACAAATTCTAAGATTAATAATTGTTGTACCATTAGTACTATCCATGTTCCTTCTTATGATGATATGTTTGATGAGTATGCTTTGCGAAATAGCTGTTCTCTAGCTTGTGATGATACTAAACCTCTAGTTTATGATGGTTATGATGATGGGTATAATATTTTCAATTCACCTACTTTTGAGGAGAATATTAGTTATGATTACAATATGCCTCCTGTTTTTGATGATTATGGTGATGAGAATAATTATTCTGTTGAATCTGCTCCTACTACGATTGTTCATGTGGGGAGTATTAATCCTTTTATGCATATGGCTCATGATAGGGATGCTTTATGTGATAGTTATATTGTTAGTTCTATTAATGATGCTACTGAAAGTTATTATGAGAGAGGGAAACATGGTTTGATGGATCTCGACAATATTAAGTTTCCCATCTTTATGTTGCAAATCTTGAAGTGGCACTTGTTTTATCTATCCATGCTTGCTACTATGTGCCTCATTGATTTATTTTCTTACAAGATTCCTATGCATAGGAAGTGGTTTAGATTTAAATGTTTTCCATACTTGCTTTTTGATGCTCTCTATTGCTTTAAGTTCCTATATGGCGCCTTTGCCTCAAGCTCTTATATGGCGCCCACATGAGCATCTTTGCAAATTATTGCGCCTAGCTCAAAGGCGTTAAAGAAAAGCACTCTTGGGAGATAACCCATTGTTTATTTTTAGTACTTTTTCTTTTATTTGAGTCTTGGAAGTTATTACTACTGTAATGACCTCTCCTTATCCTTTTTATTTTGTTTTTGTGCCAAGAGAAGCCTCTAATTTGAGTGAGGTAAGATTTGGGGATGTTGCTGTCCTGAAACAGTTTTCGGTGATGCACCGTAAAAATTCGTATAAATTCTCTGTATATCTTTTGGTCCTGCGATTTCTTGTGCATATGCCCCAGGTTATATCCAAACTTTCGTTAGTTGAACACTTTTTTATTTGAGCAACAGAAAACACCTAAAAAATTCGACCTTTGTCAGCTATTCTGTTTTGACAGATTTCTGCCAATATTTGTGTTTGCCGCTTTATCGCTTTCTTTTGAGTTCTTTTGATCATGGAACTTTTTGGGGAAGTTGCTACAGTAGTTTATACTTTATATGTGGTGGTTTTGAGTTGAAACCTGAAGCAAAAAGAGGTTGATTCTATGTTATGCTACACTAATGTTGCTAATAGATTTGTGTTTAGTTTTGTATGAAGGAAGTTTTCAAGTGTAGGGATTGGAGAATGATGAGATGAGTTGAAGAATGGACAAAAGCTCAAGCTTGGGGATGCCCATGCATCACCCCAAGAAATATCCAAGAGGTACAAGCTTCAAAACTTGGGGATGCCCCCGAGGCACCCCTTCTTCATCGGCAAAAATCAGGTCACCTTTCAAAACACTATATTTTTATTGCTTCATGCATTATGCGTTTTTCTTGGAGCGTCAGTTGTTTTAGTTTTCAGTTTTCTTTTGTTTTGTTTGCTGCAATAAATGGTTAGATCACATCATGTTTCTTTTGGAGGAGATGAACTCGCTTTCCATTGCCAAGAACACTCTAGTTTTCACTCTTATCGTTCACCGAGTGTTCTTCTTTTTCTGCTACTGCTTTTGGTTTTCGTTTTCGCCTTGATTTTTGTTCATATCTTGTTTTATCTTTGCATAAAGGTGTATTTGGACCTCTGGTATATGTTGGTTTTCCTCAAAAGAGTTTTCTCAAAAAGGTTTGAATGGTGTTGGAAAAGAGAAAAAGCTTTGTGCAAAAAAGTGGTACAAGAAGGAGCTTGTGTAGACTGCGGCCTAGGCTTTTGCATGTCATGCTTGATGTCTTTTTGATAGTATGCTTAGTGGTTTTGCTGTAGCATGACTTGTCTCAAATAACTAAGATTGCTTAATGAGCCTTTGAAAAAATCATGCGTTGTTTAAATTATATGGAAGCATTATTTTGGTTTTCTCCTTTGATGCTTTATTTGGGTTGACTTGGCGCATGCTTACACCATGTTTACTACAAAAATAAGTTGCCTATAGCCTCTATGATCATTTAGTTTTTGACTTTTGATGCCATCCTATGCTTCTTTTAATGTCGCTTTGTCGCTTTGCATGATTATGGCCATTATTGCTCTCTTAGTTGGTCGCTCCCAGTCTTTTGCTAGCCCTCGTCTTGTACTGAGTATGAGCTCTACTCGTGCATCCAACTCCCAAAAACCAAGTTTGCCATTGTGTCCACTATAAATTCCTATGCATGGTATTTGTAAGCCATTCCAAAGTAAATTTTCATGTGCTACCTTTCAAAATACTTCTCATTTTGTGACACTGTTTTCAGCTCATGGGGACGTAGTGGTCGGATTTGCTATCTTCCATATTGCTTATTCCAAAAAGAAAAAAAAGAGAAAAAAAAGAAAGAAAAAAAGGCACTCCTCCATGGTATGTGAATGTTGGTGGGCACCCGATGGAATCGGTTAGCCATGGTTTGAGAAAGGAAAAAAGGTGGGGAGGAGTGCCAAGCTTTATAAAAGAGCACAAATGTGCCAATCTCTCTCTCAAAAACTTGCTTCATTTTTGTATGGAAGATAGTAAGAACCCCATTGTTAGTCGTTGACAAAGACAACCACCTCTCAAAACCAATTTTTTATCTCTCTGTTTTACAAATGAAAAGCTCTAGCACATGTTTAATCACTGCTTCCCTCCGCGAAGGGCCTTTCTTTTACTTTTATGTTGAGTCAACACCTTCTATCTTTATGCACCATTAAGAGAGCATAGTTGTCATTCTTAGTATAATGTGCATTGTCCCAAAGTTTTCATTGATTGATTCATATTGTTGGTTTCACTTGTTCTTAAATTATTTGTATCTAGTCGCCCTCTTAAACTTGAAGGTGTCCTATGCATTTATGTTTTGCTCTCCATGAAGGACAAGCTGAAAACCATTTCTATGTTTTTCCATATGATTTGAACACACGTTTGACTTTCATTGTTTCATTATTCATGATCTTTTGTTTGTGTTTCTTTTCATGTTATAACATGGTTGCTAAGTTTCTATTGTCAAGATTACATCTTTCATGCCCATGTTTTAAGTTCTTTTGATCCCAGCTCACAAATGCTTACATATATGATCAAGATTGTGTAGGTGCATGTCACCTAAAAAATTATTCTTTTGTTATCACTTACCTACTCGAGGACGACCAGGAGTTAAGCTTGGGGATGCTTGATACGTCTCCAACGTATCTATAATTTTTGATGCTCCATGCTTGTTTTTACACCATTTGCCTACTGTTTTGTTACACTTCGTGGCACTTTTATGCATTTTCCGGAACTAACCTATTAACAAGTCTCTATAGTGCTAGTTCCCTATTTTCTGCTGTTTTTGTGTTTCAGAAGTGATACACAGGAAATATTCTCGGAATTGGACGAAACAAGTTCCTGAAGTCTTATTTTTCCCGGAAGCTTCCAGAGATCCGAATAGGCGAAGGAGAGGGGCCACAGGCCGCCCTCACACTAGGCTCGCGCGGCCTGCCCCTGGCCCGCGCCACCTAGGTGTGAGTGATACGTCTCCAACGTATCTATAATTTTTGATGCTCCATGCTTGTTTTTACACCATTTGCCTATTGTTTCGTTACACTTAGTGGCACTTTTATGCATTTTCTGGAACTAACCTATTAACGAGTTGCCACAGTGCCAGTTCCCTGTTTTCTGCTGTTTTTGTGTTTTAGAAGTGATACACAGGAAATATTCTCGGAATTGGACGAACCAAGTTCCTGAAGTCTTATTTTACCCGGAAGCTTCCAGAGATCCGAAGGAGAGTAGGAGGGGGGGCCACCAGGGCCCCACACGCAGGGGTGGCGTGGCCAGGCCCCTGGCCGCGCGGGCCCCGTGTGAGGGCGCCTGACTCCTCCTCTGACGACGCCCCTTCGCCTATAAAGACCCTCCGACGGAAAAAACCTAAGTACCCGATCAGATTTCCAGAACACATCGCGATCCGCCGCCACCGTTGACCCGAAGATCGGGAGGGTCCAGAAGCTCTCCCGGCACCCTGCCGGAGAGGGGAATCGCCACCAGAGGTCTTCTTCATCGCCATGCTTGCCTCCGGAGCGATGAGTGAGTAGTCTACCTTGGACTATGGGTCCATAGCAGTAGCTAGATGGTTGTCTTCTCCACCATGTGCTTCATGTTTAGATCTCATGAGCTGCCTTACATGATTGAGATCACCGTTATGTAATTCTACATGTTTGGTTTGTTGGGATCCAATGAATATTGGTGTTTATGATTAAGTTGCTGTACTGAATATTATCTTTTGTTATCTCTATGTTGTTTATGATCTTGCATGCTCTCTGTTGTTAATAGCTATCTTGGCCGAGTAGTTGCTAGTGACTCCAAGAGGGGGTATTTATGCTCGATAGTGGGTTCATGCCTCTATTTAATCTGGGGGAGTGACAGAAACCTCTAAGGTTGTAGATGTGCTGTTGCTACTAGGGAGAAAACAACATTCATATGCTCAAGGGCATATGCTTTGTTTACATTACACACTTTGCTTAATGCAATTATCCGTTGTTCGCAACTTAATACTTTTGGGGTGTTCGGATTGATATCCCTGGGAGTAGATTATTAGTCATAGATGCAGTTGGATGCCGGTCTATGTATTTTGTTGTAATGCCCAGAGTAAATCTCATAGTGATCTTCTTGACATATCACGTTATCTTTATTCTATCAATTGCCCAACTGTAATTTGTTTACCCAGCATGTGTTATTTTATCTATGGAGAGACACCACTAGTGAACTGTGGACCCCGGTCCTATTTCCATCATATTGCTATCACATGTTTACTTTACTCGCACTGTTTACTTTACTCGCGTATTATATTGTTTTCCACTCGATACGCTCATAACCTTTGTTTCAAGCAAACCGGTGAGATTGACAACCTCATCGCAAGTTGGGAACAAAGTACTTGGTTGTGTGTGTGCAGGTTCCGCATCACCTTCAGTCGTTTGTCTCTCCTCTCTTGATCGATAAACCTTAGTTTCTTAATTGAGGAAAAACTAGCTGCTATACTCATCATACCTTCCTCTTGGGGTTCCCAACGGGCTGGTTATCCACCACGCACAAGGACAGTCTGCTCCCACGTCAACTTGTTGGCAGCAGCAGTGAGGAGGCCTGGGGCCACTCCTGACGATGCCCCTTCGCCTATATAAAGCCTCAGGACGGAAAACCCTAAAGGAGTCGGCGAAATTTCTAGAACAGTTCCGCAGCGCCGCTGCCGTCGAAGCCAAATTTCGGGGGACAGAAGTCTCTGTTCCGGCACCCTACCAGGACGGGGAAGTGCCCCCGGAGCCATCTCCATCGGTCTCCATCGTCGTCTCCGCCGTCTCCATCGACCTCACCGCCATCTCCATCAACCTTGTTGTCTCCTATGATGAGGAGGGAGTAGTTCATCCCCGGGGCTGAGGGCTCTACCGGTAGCTATGTGGTTCACCTCTCTCCCATGATGTTATCTTTATGTGATCGTGAGCTTTGTATCTTGTTGAATTGATAGATGTTATTATTCAAATATTATGCTACTCCTATGCTTAATTATTATACACTCCGGAGATACCTCGTATCATGGTGTAAAGGTGACTAGTGTGTGCATCATGTGTATCTTTTTGGTTAATGTCTCTATGAATGTGGTGTTTGTTGGAACCATCTAGTGCGTTCACGGTGATAGTGTGGGACAATCTAGTTTGGGTATATACGGACTTTGAGGAGTGCTTCGTAGCCCTACGCATGATTATTGTATGTTTTCCATTGGAGAATTGTTTGAGTTGCATATTGATGATAGCATCTATTGGTTCAATTATGTTATATTTGTTGGGAGTGTGTCCACTAGTGAAAGTATGATCCCTAGGCCTTGTTTCCAAGCATTGCACACCGTTTACTTACTGTTTTGTTACTTGTTTGCTTGCAGCGATACTTATTCCATATCACATTTGCTACTTATAATCATCACTACCGCTTGTATTTCACTATCTCTTCGCCGAACTAGTGCACCTATACATCTGACAAGTGTATTGGGTGTGTTGGGGACACAAGAGACTTTCGGTATCATAATTGCAGGGTTGCTTGAGAGGGATAGCTTTGACCTCTTCCTCCCTGAGTTCGATAAACCTTGGGTGATCCACTTAAGGGAAACTTGCTGCTGTTCTACAAACCTCTGCACTTGGAGGCCCAACACTATCTACAAGAATAGACGCGTGCGTAGACATGAAGGCGCCCTATAAATTGTCCGGAGCTGTCGCGAAGCTAGCAAGCATCACCTTCTAGAGTATTGTCTTTTTCCTACTGGATTGATCACCTTGGTTTCATAACTGAGGGAAAACTTGCTGCTATATTCATCAAACCTTCTCTTGGGGTTTCGAACTGGCCGGTCATTTACTTCATCAACTACACGCCAACAAGTTTTCTGGCACCATCATCACCGCGCCATCAACAAGTTTTCTGGCGCCGTTGCCGGGGAAAAAAGAAGACTTCTGCAAGGAGAGTTTCGCACACGCATCCTTTACTTTGTTTTAGTTTTGCTTTTACTTTATTTTTGCTTGCATCATTTTATCAAAAATACAAAAAAAATAGTTCCTTTTATAGTTGTTATTTTTATTGGTCTGTTATTGTCTTGCTTTATCATGCTTTCTATCAATGGTTGGTTTCTTTGAAACTAAATCTTTTTGGCAAGGTGGGTTCACGGAAGAGCAGCAAAATTATTATGAGGAACACCGCTTGTCACAAAAAGGGAAACACTTATGGGAACAAATCAATAGATTGTATATCATTGCTAGAAACGTGTGCTCTACTTATAATGTTACTTATTGCTTTGATAGATCTTGTTGCTGTAGGAGGTATAAACACCTTCCTTTTCAATGTGAGTATAATGATGATGTTACCATATCTTCTTATATTAATGGAAATTATGACTTCTATGATGTGGAACAAATTGAAGAATTTATTGCTTGGAAGGGTGCATTCGAACTTGCTTATTTGCTTGAAAATACTGATGATGCACCATATAAATATGAGGTTTATGATATACTTACATTTTGCTTTGATAATTACAAGGAAGAAAATGGCTATATTCTTAAATATCTTAATAGATGCTCTCCAACGGAAGTGACTAATGCCTTGAAGGAGCCTATGGAAAAAGAAATGGATGAAACTGGAAGCTCATTGGATGAAAAAGAGGAGGAGAGTGATGATCAAGAGGAGGAAGAATGGAGTTACCCATGTCTACCTCCCAATAAGAGTAACTCTTTAACTAATACCTTATTTGATCGCCCTCCATGCTTAACAAAGGAGGGTGACTGTGATATTTATATTGTTGAGTTTGTTCATGATGCTACTGAAAATTATTATGAGAGAGGAAAATATGGTTGTTGGAATTCTCATGTTACTAAAACACCTCTCTTTATATTGAAAGTTCTGATGTTGCTCTTGTTTTATCTACCCATACTTGTAGCTATGCGCTTCTTTGATTTATTTTCTTACAAGATTCCTATGCATAGTAAGTGGGTTAGACTTAAATGTGTTTTATATTTGCTCCTTGATTCTCTTTTTGGCTTCCATTCATGTTTCTTATGTGAGCATCTTCGCACTTTCTGCGCCTAGCTCAAAGGCGTTAATGAAAAGCACTCTTGGGAGATAACCCAATGTTTTTACTTTCAGTACTTTTTTATTTGAGTCTTGGAAGTTATTACTACTGTAATAACCACTCCTTATCCTTTTTATTTCGTTTTTGTGCCAAGAGAAGCCTCTAATTTGAGTGAGGTAAGATTTGGGGATGTTGCTGTCCTGAAACAGTTTTTGGTGCTGCACCGTACAAATTCGTGAAAATTCTCAGTATATCTTTTGGACCTGCGATTTCTTGTGCATATGCCCCAGGTTATATCCAAACTTTCATTAGTTGAACACTTTTTGATTTGAGAATAAGAAAACCCTCTAAAAATTCGACCTTTGTCAGCTATTCTATTTTGACAGATTTCTGCCAATATTTGTGTTTGCCGCTCGATCGCTTTCTTTTTTAGTTCTTTTGATCACGGAACTTTTGGGGAGGTTGCTACAGTAGTATATTTTTTTATGTGGTGGTTTTGAGTTGAAACCTGAAGCAAAAAAGGGTTGATTCAATGTTATGCTTACACTAATGTTGCTAATAGAATTGTGTTTAGTTTTGTATGAAGGAAGTTTTCAAGTGTAGGGATTGGAGAATGGTGAGATGAGTTGAAGAATGGACAAAAGCTCAAGCTTGGGGATGCCCATGCACCCTAAGAAATATTCAAGAGGTACAAGTGTGAAAGCTTGGGGATGCCCCCGAGGCACCCCTTCTTCATCGGCAAAAATCAGGTCACCTTTCAACACACTATATTTTTATTGCTTCATGCATTATGCGTTTTTCTTGGAGCGTCAGTTGTTTTTAGTTTTCAGTTTTGTTTAGTTTTGTTTGCTGTAATAAATGGTTGGACCCCAACAAATTCCTTTTGGAGAAGTTGCCTTGCTTTTTATTTGCCAAGAACACTCCATTTTTCACTCTTATCGTTTCAACGAGTGTTCTCTTTTTCTAGAATTGCATTTAGCTTTTATGTTTTGCCTTGATTTTTGTTCAGGTCTTGTTATATTTTTGCATCAAGGTGTATTTTGACCTCTGGTCTATGTTTGTTTTCATCAAAAGAGTTGTTTATAAAAAGTTCGAATGGTGTTGGAAAAGAGAAAAAGCTTTATACAAAAAAGTGGTATAAGAAGGAGCTTGTGTAGACTGTGGCCTAGGCTTTTGCATGTCATGCTTGATGTCTTTTTGATAGTATGCTTAGTTGTTTTGCTGTAGCATGACTTGTCTCAAATGACTGAGATTGCTTAATGAGCCTTTGAAAAAATCATGCGTTGTTTTAATTATTTGGAAGCATTATTTTGGTTTTCTCCTTTGATGCTTTATTTGGGTTGACTTGGCGCATGCTCACACATGTTAGACTCATACAGAGTCACCATTGCATCTATGATCATTTAGTTCTTTACTTTTGATGCCATCTTATGCTTCTTTTAATATCGCTTTGTCGCTATGCATGATTATGGCCGTTATTGCTCTCTTAGTTGGTCGCTCCCATTCTTTTGCTACCCCTCATTTTGTACTGAGTATGAGCTCTACTCGTGCATCCAACTCCTAAAAACCAAGTTTGCCATTGTGTCCACTATAAATTCCTATGCATGGTATTTGTAAGCCATTCTAAGTAAATTTTTATGTGCTACCTTTCAAAACTTTCAACTACTTCTCGTTTTGTGCCACTGTTTTTAGCTCATGGGGACGTAGTGCTCGGAATTGCTATCTTCCATATTAAATTAAGTACCCCTCGACTAGGCAGCTTCATCTGCTCGTCATTAATTTTGCATGAGAGCTGGTCAGACCATTGCAATCTAATTCTAAAAAGAAAAAAAGGCACTCCTCTATGGTATGTGAATGTTGGTGGGCACCCGATGGAATCGGTTAGCCATGGTTTGAGAAAGGAAAAAAGGTGGGAAGGAGTGCCAAAGCTTTATAAAAGAGCACCAATGTGCCAATTTTTCAAAGAACTCGGAACCGCTTGATGTCTACGCACGCGTCTATTCTTGTAGACAGTGTTGGGCCTCCAAGTGCAGAGGTTTGTAGAGCAGCAGCAAGTTTCCCTTAAGTGGATCACCCAAGGTTTATCGAACTCAGGGAGGAAGAGGTCAACGCTATCCCTCTCAAACAACCCTGCAATTACGATACTGAAAGTCTCTTGTGTCCCCAACACACCCAATACACTTGTCAGATGTATAGGTGCACTAGTTCGGCGAAGAGATAGTGAAATACAAGCGGTAGTGATGATTATAAGTAGTAAATGTAATCTGAAATAAATATCGCTGCAAGCAAACATGTAACAAAACTAAAAGGAAACGGTGTGCAAAGCTTGGAAACAAGGCCTAGGGATCATACTTTCACTAGTGGACACGCTCCCAACAAATATAACATAATTGAACCAATAGATACTATCATCAATATGCAACTCAAAACAATTCTCGAATGGAAAACGAACACTAATCATGCGTAGGGCTACGAAGCACTCCTCAAAGTCTGTATATACCCAAACTAGATTGTCCCACACTATCACCATGAACGCACTAGATGGTTCCAACAAACACCAACAATTCATAGAGATATTAACCAAAAAGATACACATGATGCACACACTAGTCACCTTTACACCATGATACAAGGTATCTCCGTAGAGTATAATAATTAAGCATAGGAGTAGCATAATATCTGAATAATAATATCTACCAATTCAACTAGATACAAAGCTCACGATCACATAAAGATCACATCATGGGAGAGAGAGGTGAACCACATAGCTACCGGTAGAGCCCTCAGCCCCGGGGGAGAACTACTCCCTCCTCATCATAGGAGACAACAAGGTTGATGGAGATGGCGGTGAGGTCGATGGAGACCGCGGAGACGGCGATGGAGACCGATGGAGATGGCTCTGGGGGCACTTCCCCGTCCTGGCAGGGTGCCGGAACAGAGACTTCTGTCCCCCGAAATTTGGCTTTGACGGCGGCAGCGCTGCGGAACTGTTCTGGAAATTTCGCCGACTCCCCTAGGGTTTTCCGTCCAGAGGCTTTATATAGGCGAAGGGGCATTGTCAGGGGGCTGCCAGGGCATCCTCACACATAGGGGGCGCGACCAGGGGCTGGGCCATGCCCCCTCATTGTGAGGCTGGCCCCTGGCCCCCCTCCGGCTCTCTTTCGGTCCTCGTCCTTCGTCCGGGAAAAATAGGAGTTCTGGAAATTGTTTCATCCAATTCTGAGAATATTTCCTATGTAGCATTTCTGAAACACAAAAACAGCAGAAAATAGGGAACTGGCACTGTGGCATCTTGTCAATAGGTTAGTTCCAGAAATCGCATAAAAATGCCACGAAGTGTAACGAAACACAAGGCAAATGGTGTAAAAACAAGCATGGAGCATCAAAAATTATAGATACGTTTGAGACGTATTAGCATCCCCAAGCTTAACTCCTGCTCGTCCTCGAGTAGGTAAGTGATAACAAAATAATAATTTTTGAGGTGACATGCACCTACACAATCTTGATCCTCGATGTAAGCATTGAGTGCTGAGATCAAAGAACTTAAAACATGGGCATGAAAGACATAATCTTGATGATAAGAACTTAGCAACCATGTTATAACATGAAAAGGAACACAAACAAAAGATCACGAATAATGAAACAATGAAAGTCAAACGTGTGTTCAAATCATATGGAAAAACATACAAATGGTTTTCAGCTTGTCCCTCATGGAATAGCAAAACATAAATGCATAGGACACCTTCAAGTTTAAGAGGGTGACTAGATACAAGTAATTTAAGAACAAGTGAAACCATAGTCATGAATCAATCAATGATAAACTTTGGGACAATGCACATTATACTCAGAATGAGAACTATGCTCTCTTAGACGGTGCATAAAGATAGAAGGTGGTGACTCAACATAAAAGTAAAAGAAAGGCCCTTCGCAGAGGGAAGCAGTGATTAAACATGTGCTAGAGCTTTTCATTTGTAAAACAGAGAGATAAAAATTGGTTTTGAGAGGTGGTTGTCTTTGTGAACGACTGGCAATGGGGTTCTTACTATCTTCCATACAAAAATGAAGCAAGTTTTTGAGAGAGAGATTGGCACTTTTGTGCTCTTTTATAAAGCTTGGCACTCCTCCCCACCTTTTTTCCTTTCTCAAACCATGGCTAACCGATTCCATCGGGTGTCCACCAATATTCACATACCATGGAGGAGTGCCTTTTTTCTTTCTTTTTCTTTTCTTTTTGGAATAAGGCAATATGGAAGATAACAAATCCGACCACTACGTCCCCATGAGCTGAAAACAGTGTCACAAAATGAGAAGTATTTTTGAAGGTTTTTGAAAGGTAGCACATGAAAATTTACTTGGAATGGCTTGCAAATACCATGCATAGGAATTTATAGTGGACACAATGACAAACTTGGTTTCTACGATGTTGGATGCACGAGTAGAGCTCATACTCAGTACAAAATGAGGGCTAGCAAAAGACTAGGAGCGACCAACTAAGAGAGCAATAACGGCCATAATCATACAAAGCGACAAAGCAACATTAAAAGAAGCATAAGATGGCATCAAAAGTCAAAAACTAAATGATCATAGAGGCTATAGGCGACTTATTTTTGTAGTCAACATGGTGTAAGCATGCGCCCAGTCAACCCAAATAAAGCATCAAAGGAGAAAACCAAATTAATACTTCCAAATAATATAAACAACGCATGATTTTTTTCAAAGGCTCATTAAGCAATCTCGGTCATTTGAGACAAGTCATGCTACAGCAAAACCACTAAGCATACTATCAAAAATACATCAAGCATGACATGCAAAAGCCTAGGCTGCAGTCTACACAAGCTCCTTCTTGTACCACTTTTTTGCATAAAGCTTTTTCTCTTTTCCAACACCATTCAAACTTTTTATAAACACCTCTTTTGATGAAAACCAATAAAGACCAAAGGATCAAATACACCTTGATGCAAAGATAAAACAAGATCTGAACAAAAATCAAGGCGAAAAATGCAAGCTAAACGCAGCAGCAGAAAAAGAGAACACTCATTGAACGATAGGAGTGAAAACTAGAGTGTTCTTGGCAATTGAAAAGCGAGTTCATCTCCTCCAAAAGAAACATGATGTGATCTAACCATTTATTGCAGCAAACAAAACAAAAGAAAACTGAAAGCAAAAGTAAAGATGCTCCAAGAAAAATGCATAGTGCATGAAGCAATAAAAATATAGTGTGTTGAAAGGTGACCTGATTTTTGCCGATGAAGAAGGGAGTGCCTCGGGGGCATCCCCAAGCTTTGACGCTTGTACTTCTTGGGTATTTCTTGGGGTGGCATGGGCATCCCCAAGCTTGAGCTTTTGTCCATTCTTCATCTCATCTCATCATTCTCCAATCCCTACACTTGAAAACTTCCTTCATACAAAACTAAACATAATTCTATTAGCAACATTAGTGTAAGCATAGTAATGAATCAACCCTTTTTGCTTCAGGTTTCAACTCAAAACCACCACATATAAAGTATATACTACTGTAGCAACTTCCCCAAAAGTTCCGTGATCAAAAGAACTCAAAAAGAAAGCGATCGAGCGGCAAACACAAATATTGGCAGAAATCTGTCAAAACAGAACAGCTGACAAAGGTCAAATTTTTAGAGGGTTTTATGTTGCTCAAATCAAAAAGTGTTCAACTAATGAAAGTTTGGATATAACCTGGGGCATGCGCACAAGAAATCGCAGGTCCAAAAGATATACAGAGAATTTTCACGAATTTTTACGGTGCAGCATCGAAAACAGTTTCAGGACAGCAACATCCTCAAATCTTACCTCACTCAAATTAGAGGCTTCTCTTGGCACAACAACGAAATAAAAAGGATAAGGAGCGGTTATTACAGTAGTAATAACTTCCAAGACTCAAATAAAAGAAAAAGTACTGAAAATAAATAATGGGTTATCTCCCAAGCGTGCTTTTCTTTAACGCCTTTGAGCTAGGCGCAGTAATTTGCAAAGATGCTCATGTGGGCGCCATATAAGAGCTTGAGGCAAAGGCGCCATATAAGAACTTGAAGCAATAGAGAGCATCAAAAAGCATGTATAAAACACATTTAAATCTAAACCACTTCCTATGAAAAATAGTCTTGTAGAGAGACAAGTCATGAAAGCGCAAAGCAAAAAGCATAGGAAGGCAAAACAAGTACAACTTCAAGAATTGCAACATAAAGAGGGGAAACTCAATATTGTTGAGATCCATCAAACCATGTTTCCCTCTCTCATAATAACTTTCAGTAGCATCATGAATAGAACTAACAATATAACTATCACATAAAGCACCCCTATCATGTGCCACATGCATAAAAGGATTAATACTCCCCACATGAACAATCGTAGTAGGAGCAGATTCAATAGAATAATTATTCTCATCACCATAATCATCAAAAACAGGAGGCATATTGTAATCATAACTATTTTTCTCCTCAAAAGTAGGTGAACTGAAAACATTATACTCATCATCATAACCATCATAAACTAGAGGTTTAGTATCATCACAAGCTAGAGAACAACTATTTCGCAAAGCATATTCATCAAACATATCATCATAAGAAGGAACATGGATAGTACTAATGGTACAACAATTATTAACCTTAGAATTGGTACCAAAAAGATTTTCAATATCAAAAGTAGAGTGCTTTTCCCAATCATGATCACTAACATAGGTAACAGGCATGAGAACATCATCCCAATCAGAATTATCATAATCTATAGCAGGATCATAACGCTTAGGGGAAGATATCATGTCCTCTCGCCTTTTACTCCTCTTCTTCTTCATACTCTTCTTACTCTCTCCTTTAGGAGGAAGAGACTTGAAGGGTATCTTCTCCACATAATCTGGTTTGCTGACAGAAACAATAGAAGAAACTTTGGAGGATTCCCCCTCTCTATTAATAAGATAAAAACATCTATCAGTCCTGTCATAGCTTGGCAAAACATCAGGTTTTATAAGATTTTGTATGTAAGTATTTGCAAGGCAATCTTTAGCACAATAGAGACGACAACCACGAAGGGTGCTATTAATATCAACATCATTCATATATATCAAAGCAATCTTTCTAGATATCTCTTCACACGCCAAGAACAAAGTGAGCTCATCATGCTGCTTGAGAGTAATCTTGTCATCACAATACAAACTTAAGGTACTAGAAGAGTAACTATTAGGGCTTGAGCATTGGAAATTAAAATGACCTATGTCATCGCAATGTTTACAAAGAAAAGGATAAAGCTTACAAACCTTTTTACCGATCTCGCATATATCCTTGTACCACATTCGGGTTTCTTCATTTGCATGGTGGACACAATAATCTTCCTTGTTGTAACTTTGTTCACAAGGTCTATGTACTCCAAAAAAATTAACATGCTTATAAGAAATAGGACTTTCAGAGGTTCAAGCATGTTTATTGGAATCATCAACAACAATATCATTTTCTACACGAGCGTCCTTAAAAGGTTCATGATACACGTCCCCATTTCCTTTAGGAACATTCATATGGGAAGCAAAGGCTTTAAAGCAATCAACCATAATTTGAGGATCAAGACCATATTTAGCACTAAGCTCTTGAAAATTAGCAGTTTCAGCGAAAGACTTAATGCAATCAAACTCGTAATTCATACCTGATCCTTTACCTTTATCGCTATCCCAACCTTCAATATTGTTTTGAATTGTTTCAAGCAGATCCCACTTGGTGTCAACATCCTTGCTTGTGAAAGACCCATCAAAGCATGCATCTAGATAGTCCTTGTAATATCCTAAAAGCCTTGCATAAAAATTATTAATAACAATATTACAGGGAAGATCATGAATAGGACATTTGTGTATTAGTAACTTCAATCTTCCCCACGCTTGGGCAATGCTTTCTCCCTCATGCGGATGAAAATTATAAATGTAATTCCTATCTTTATAAACCTGACTAGAAGGATAGAATTTATAATAAAAGAGAGGTACAATTTCCTCCCAGTCAATAGATCGACCATCCTTCAGTGTTTTATACCATTCCTCAGCTCTGCCTTTCAGTGATAAAGAGAATAGCTTCTTCTTAACTTGGTTCATTGAAATACCTGCACACTGGAACAACTCACATAATTCATGTATAAAAAGCAAATGATCACCAGGATGGACAGTTCCATCTCCTAAATAGCAGTTATTCATAACACGTTCAACAATCTTCATAGGTATTTCAAAAGGATGAGGTGCACAAGCATCATTAGAAACATCACATACGGGAGATAAAATATCATCAGAGCAAACTTTCTCCACTAAAGCTGGGGAACTAAAAATATCATGCTTAACAAAACCAGCTTCCCCAAGCTTAGACTTTTCCATAGCATTAGCAATAACGGGATTCAAAGCATTCGTACTAATAACATTGCTATGCGAAATAAGCTCCAAAGGTTTTTCAATTTTCTCTTCAAATCTAAACTCAGAAAAAAGACTAAAGAACTCTTTATTTTCCATTAAGCCTAACTAGTGAAAATAAAAACAAGAAACAAAAAGATATAATTGCAGAATCTAAAGGAAATAACTTTGAGCACTCACAACAAGAGGATGCGAGTACCTTTTACCTTACCTCCCCGGCAACGGCGCCAGAAAAGAGCTTGATGTCTACGCACGCGTCTGTTCTTGTAGACAGTTTTGGGCCTCCAAGTGCAGAGGTTTGTAGAGCAGCAGCAAGTTTCCCTTAAGTGGATCACCCAAGGTTTATCGAACTCAGGGAGGAAGAGGTCAAAGCTATCCCTCTCAAACAACCCTGCAATTATGATACAGAAAGTCTCTTGTGTCGCCAACACACCCAATACACTTGTCAGATGTATAGGTGCACTAGTTCGGTGAAGAGATAGTGAAATACAAGCGGTAGTGATGATTATAAGTAGTAAATGTAATCTGAAATAAATATCGCTGCAAGCAAACATGTAACAAAACTGAAAGGAAACGGTGTGCAAAGCTTGGAAAGAAGGCCTAGGGATCATACTTTCACTAGTGGACACACTCCCAACAAATATAATATAATTGAACCAATAGATACTATCATCAATATGCAACTCAAAATAATTCTCCAATGGAAAACAAACACTAATCATGCGTAGGGCTACGAAGCACTCCTCAAAGTCTGTATGTACCCAAACTAGATTGTCCCACACAATCACCATGAACGCACTAGATGGTTCCAACAAACACCAACAATTCATAGAGACATTAACCAAAAAGATACACATGATGCACACACTAGTCACTTTACACCATGATACAAGGTATCTCTGGAGAGTATAATAATTAAGCATAGGAGTAGCATAATATCTGAATAATAACATCTACCAATTCAACTAGATACAAAGCTCACGATCACATAAAGATCACATCATGGGAGAGAGAGGTGAACCACATAGCTATCGGTAGAGCCCTCAGCCCCGGGGGAGAAATACTCCCTCCTCATCATAGGAGACAGCAAGGTTGATGGAGATGGCAGTGAGGTCGATGGAGACCGCGGAGACAGCGAAGGAGACCGATGGAGATGGCTCCGGGGGCACTTCCCCATCCCGGCAGGGTGCCAGAACAGAGACTTCTATCCCCCGAAATTTGGCTTCGATGGCGGCGGCGCTGCAGAACTGTTCTGGAAATTTTGCCGACTCCCCTAGGGTTTTCCGTCCAGAGGCTTTATATAGGCTAAGGAGCGTTGTCAGGGGGCTTGCAGGGCATCCTCACACATAGGGGGCGTGGCCAGGGGCTGGGCCGCGCCCCCTCATTGTGAGGCTGGCCCCTGGCCCCCCTCCGGCTCTCTTTCGGTCCTCGTCCTTCGTCCGGGAAAAATAGGAGTTCTGGAACTTGTTTCATCCAATTCCGAGAATATTTCCTGTGTAGCATTTCTGAAACACAAAAATAGCAGAAAATAGGGAACTGGCACTGTGGCATCTTGTCAATAGGTTAGTTCCGGAAATCGCATAAAAACGCGACGAAGTGTAACGAAACATAAGGCAAATGGTGTAAAAACAAGCATAGAGCATCAAAATTTATAGATATGTTTGAGACGTATCACCGCTCTCACTTGTTTATTATGGAAGATAGTAAGACCCCATTGCCATGTCAACGACTGGCAATGTTTTCTGTTGTTTTTACACCATGCTTAGTGTTTTGTTACACTTCGTGGCATTTTTATGCATTTTCTGGAACTAACCTATTAACGAGATGCCACAGTGCCAGTTCCCTGTTTTCTGTTGTTTTTGTGTTTCAGAAAAGTTACACAGGAAATATTCTCAGAATTGGATGAAACAAAAGCTGAACGTCCAGAAATTTACCGAAGCTTGCAGAGAACCGAAGAGGAGACAGAGAGGGGCCACAGGGCGCCCACACCACAGGGCAGCGCGGCCTGCCCCTGGCCCGCGCCCCCTGGTGGTGAGGCCACCCTGACCCACTTCTGGCGCTGCCCCTTCGCCTATAAAAACCCCTCGAACCTAAATACCTGATCACTTTTCCAGAATACATCGCGATCCGCCGCCGCGGTCGACCCGAGATCGGGAGGGTCCAGAAGCTCTTCCCGGCACCCTGCCGGAGAGGGGAATCGCCACCGGAGGTCTTCTTCATCGCCATGCTTGCCTCCGGTGCGATGAGTGAGTAGTCTACCATGGACTATGGGTCCATAGCAGTAGCTAGATGGTTGTCTTCACCACCATGTGCTTCATGTTTAGATCTTGTGAGCTGCCCTACATGATCGAGATCACCGTTATGTAATTCTACAAGTTGTGTTTGTTGGGATCCGATGAATATTGGTGTTATGATTGAGTTGATGTGCTGAATATTATCTTATGTTATCTCTATGTTGTTTATGATCTTGTATGCTCTCCATTGTTAGTAGCTATCTTGGCCAAGTAGTTGCTAGTGACTCCAAGAGGGGGTATTTATGCTCGATAGTGGTTCATGCCTCTATTTAATCTGGAAGAGTGACAAAAACCTCTAAGGTTGTAGATGCGCTATTGCCATTAGGGAGAAAACAACATTCATATGCTCAAGGGCATATGCTTTGTTTACATTACACACTTTGCTTAATGCAGTTATCTGTTGTTTGCAACTTAATACTTGTGGAGTTCTCGGATTGATTCGCCACAAGTGGATTATTAGTCATAGATGCAGTTGGATGACGGTCTATGTATCTTGTTGTAATGCCCAGAGTAAGTCTCATAGTGATCCTTGGTGCGTGACGGTGGTGATAGCTTTTCACCGTCCAGTTGGGAACCCCAAGAGGAAGGTATGATGAATATAGCAGCAAGGTTTTTCCCTCAGTTAAGAAACCAAGGTTTATCGTTCTGGAGAGGAAGGAGCCAATACGACTGAAGGTGATGCCCACTAGCTGCGTGATGCTCTAACAAGGGCGCCGTTAATGATAACTTGTTAGCGCGTCTTCAACTAGTAGCAACATGGAACCTGCACACAACACAACCAAATACTTTGCTCCCAACTTACGATGAGGATGTCAATCTCACCAGTTTGCTGTAAACAAAGGAATGAGCGTATCGAGTGGAAAATAGTAATAGTATGCGAGTAAAGTAAATAGTGCGAGTAAAGTAAACAGGTGATAGCAATATAATGGAAATAGGACTGGGGTCCACAGTTCACTAGCGGTGTCTCTCCATAAGATAAAATAATACATGTTGGGTAAACGATAGAATAAAGACAATGTGCATATGATGAGAGGATCACTATGAGATTTACTCTGGACATTACAACAAGATACATAGACCACCATCCAACTGCATCTATGAATAATAATCCACTTGTGGTGAATCAATCCGAGAACTCCCCAAGTATTAAGTTGTGAACAATAGATAATTGCATTAAGCAAAGTGTGTAATGTAAACAAAGCATATGCCCTCGAGCATATGAATGTTGTTTCCCCCTAGTAGCAACAACACATCTACAACCTTAGAGGTTTCTGTCACTCCTCCAGATTAAATAGAGGCATGAACCCACTATCGAGCATAAATACCCCCTCTTGGAGTCACTAGCAACTACTCGGCCAAGATAGCTACTAACAACGGAGAGCATGAAAGATCATAAACAACATAGAGATAACATAAGATAAATTTCAGTACATCAACTCAAGCATAACACCAATATTCATCGGATCCCAACAAACCAAACATGTAGAATTACATAACAGTGATCTCAATCATGTAGGGCAGCTCATGAGATCTAAACATGAAGCACATGGTGGAGAAGACAACCATCTAGCTACTGCTATGGACCCATAGTCTAAGGTAGACTACTCACTCATCGCTTCGGAGGCAAGCATGGCGATGAAGGAGACCTCCGGTGGTGATTCCCCTCTCCGGTACGGTGCCGGGAAGAGCTTCTGGACCCTCCCGATCTTCGGGTCAACGGCGGTGGCGGATCGCGATGTGTTCTGGAAAACTGATCGGGGTTTTAGGTTTTTCCCGTCGGAGGGGTCTTTATAGGCGAAGGGGCATCGTCAGAAGTGGACCGAGGAGGTCTCACACATAGGGGGCACGGCCTACCCCTGGGCCGTGCGGCCCTGGTGTGTGGGCACCTCGTGGCCCCACTCCGTCTCCTCTTCGGTTCTCTGGAAGCTTCGGTGAAATTCTGGGCGACTGGCTTTGGTTTCGTCCAATTCTGAGAATATTTCCTATGTAGCTTTTCTGAAACACAAAAATAGCAGAAAACAGGGAACTGGCACTGCGGCGACTTGTTAGTAGGTTAGTTCCAGAAAATGCATAAAAGTGCCACGAAGTCTAACGAAACACTAAGCAAATGGTGTAAAAACAAGCATGGAGCATCAAAAATTATGGATACGTTGGAGACGTATCAGCATCCCCAAGCTTAACTCATGCTCGTCCTCGAGTAGGTAAGTGATAACAAAAGAAATAATTTTTGAGGTGACATGCACCTACACAATTGATGACCCACAAGTATAGGGGATCGCAACAGTCTTCGAGGGAAGTATTACCCAAATTTATTGATTCGACACAAGGGGAGCCAAACAATATATGTACGCCTTAACAGATGAGTTGTCAATTCAGCTGCACCTGGAAATAGTCTTGCTCGCAATAGTTTATCAGTAGCAATAGTTTTATAGCGGTGACAGTAGAGAAACAGTAATAGCAGTAGTTAAATAGCAGCGGTAATAGTAACAGTAGTAAACAGTAGGAACAAATAATGTAGGCATAGGGATGGATCACGGGCGTTGCATGGATAAGATAATTCATGAAATCAATGAGACATGGGCATTGCAGATAAATAATGATAAAGCATCCTAGTACAAACAATCATAGGCATGTGTTCCGTATATAGTCGTACGTGCTTACAAGGAGAAACTTGCACGACATCTTTTGTCCTACCAGCCTGTTGCAGCAGGGCCTCAAGGGAAACTACTGGTAATTAAGGTACTCCTTTTAATAGAGTACCGGAGCAAAGCATTAGCACTCGGTGAACACATGTGATCCTCACATCATAGCCATCCCCTCCGGTTATCCCAATTTCTGTCACTTTGGGGCCTCGGGTTCCGGACAACAATATGTGTATACAACTTGTAGGTAAGACCATAAACAAAAAGTATCATCATAGAAATAATAACATGTTCAGATCTGAAATCATGACACTCGGGCCCAAAGTGACAAGCATTAAGCACAACAAGTTGCAACAATGTCATAGGCACTAAATAAAGATACTAGGCACTATGCCCTATCAATCTCATATCAAATTACATGAACAATCTCATCCAATCCCTACCATCCCCTCACCTACAGCGGGGGAATTACTCACACATGGATGGGGGAATCATGGATGGTCGATGGAGGAGCGTCGGTGATGATGGTTATGAAGATCTCCTCTGAATCCCCGTCCCGGCAGGGTGCCAGAACGGTGTTTCTGGTTCCGAATCGCGGTTTCTGATGGCGGCGGCGCAGCGGAAGTCTATCTGGGAAAAACGCCGTCTCCCTGATATTATGTCGTCAGGGGGTATATGTAGGCGAGAGGGGAGGCCGAGAGGGGTGCTGGGGCCCCCTCACACCAGGGTGGCGTGGCCAGGGCTAGGCCGCGCCACCTATGCGTGACAGCCCCTCGAGCCTCTTCTCCCTCCTGTCTTCTGGCTCCGTGGGTCTTCTGGTGAAATAGGATTTTTCATGATTTTTCCCGAATTTTTACTGAAAGTTGGATTTCTGCACAAAAACGAGACACCAGAGCAATTCTGCTGAAAACAACGTCAGTCTGTGTTAGTTGTATTCAAAACTCACAAATTAGAAGAGAAACAATAGCAAAAGTGTTCGGGAAAGTAGATACATTTTGGACGTATCAACTCCCCCCAAGCTTAGCTATTTGCTTGTCCTCAAGCAATTCAGTTAACAACTGAGAGCGATAAAAGAAACTTTCATGAACACATTTGCTCATATGATGTATATATACTAACTATGTGATCAAGTACTCAGGCAATTCATAATAAGAGATATGCAACTAATGTCACCTCATAGTCAAGCTAGCTATGAAAGAGTGCCAATGCACTAATAACAAGTAACATGTGCATGAGAAGCTACAAGATTGTAATATGCATAAATGATATGAAAGAGTAGTATCCAGCTTGCCTTTATTTGTAGAGCAAAACATAAATGCTGAGGCACCTCTGAAGTCCAAGGGAAGACTAGAAGTAGAAATATCAAAGATACAAGCATCAAAGTTATACCACAATTAATCGTGTTCTGGGACAAGCACATTACACTAAGAATAACAGCTATGCTCTCAAGAAGTGCTTAAAGTTAGAAAATGGTGACTCAACATAAAAGTAAACGAATGGCCCTTCGCAGAGGGAAGCAGGGATTTAACATGTGCTAGAGCTTTTCATTTGTAAAACAGAGATAAAAATTTCTTTTGAGAGGTGGTTGTTCTATGTCAACGACTAGCAATGGGGACTTACTATCTTCCATAATAAACAAGTGAGAGCGGTTCTGAGTTCTTTGAAATTTGGCACATTGGTGCTCTTTTATAAAGCTTTGGCACTCCTCCCCACCTTTTTCCTTTCTCAAACCATGGCTAACCGATTCCATCGGGTGCCCACCAACTTTCACATTCCTTTGGAGGAGTGCCTTTTTTTCTTTCTTTTAGAATTAAGATTATAATGGTCTGACCAGCTCCCTTGCAAAATTAATGACGAGCAGATGAAGCTGCCTAGTCGAGGGGTACTTAATTTAATATGGAAGATAGCAATTCCGACCACTACGTCCCCATGAGCTAAAAAACAGTGGCACAAAATGAGAAGTAGTTGAAGGTTTTGAAAGGTAGCACATGAAAAGTTACTTGGAATGGCTTACAAATACCATGCATAGGAATTTATTGTGGACTCTTTGGAAGACTTGGTTTTTGGTAATTGGATGCACGAGTAGAGCTCATACTCAGTACAAATGAAGGCTAGCAAAAGACTGGGAAGCGACAATCGAGAGAGCAATAACTGTCATAATCATGCTTGCGACAAAACAAAATTAATATAGGCATAAAAAGGATACAAGAACTCTGAGGCAATTTAGATCATCGAGGCTTAATTGACTTTTTGTTTAGTCATATGCATGCTTGAGCATGTGCCAAGTCGATTCAAATGAAGCTTTCAGAGGTGGATACCACAATATCATACCATATTCTGAATAAAACAAAGCATGCAAGCGTCTACATGACATGCTACAGGCTAATAGTAAATTGAAACTAATCATATGAAAGCAAGAACTACAAAGCATCCATTAGATGACATATACCCTACATGAACCGACTAAGCATGTCCACATAGATGAGTATATGTACAAAAATGAAAACAAATAGAGTTCATACCAGCCTCTTACCACATCTCGGATTGTCATATATCGTCATTATTGCTCTTCACTTGTGTGGCTTGAATAATATAAAGTGAATACCAAGCTCCAATGGAGTAATGGGGGACTGAACTCTGCAACAAACTTTACAAAACTGAAGAAGAGCAACAAATATTTTTGTGTTTTCGATTTTTTTGAAACAAAAGCAGAAGGAAATAGCAAACAAAGCAAAATATTTTTGGATTTTTCAAATAGCAAACCGAAAATAGCAAGAAAAGCAAACCAAAGGTAGAAAACTAAAGAACCAAATAGAGAGAAACAACGGAAATATTTTTGGTCTTTTTGTGTTTTGGAAAAGTGGAAACAAAAACGAGAACAATAAAGAAGGAGAAACATGGATATACAAAGATCCGACAAAATACGATATGTAGATGAGTGAATCGTCGGTGTACCTCCCCCCAAGCTTAGGCTTTTGGCCTAAGTGGAGATCAATTTCGACTTTGATAGCTGCCCCAGGCTGGTGGATCATCATAGGTGTAATCGTACCCGGGCTCTCGTGAAGATGAAGCTGATGGCGCATAATCATAATAAGGTTGCTCATATGGGAAGTTCGTAATGTTGGAGGGCTGCCCCGACTCTTCGGCGCCCTCCTCATCGTGTACAGGCGGCGGGTGCTCCTCCACGTACGCATCAAGCTCATCTTCCGTAAGCGACCATCCATTCCTGCGATCAAGGTTAAACAAAAGAGGTGCAGGCAAATGGACTGATCGATCAGTCTTCACTACCCTCCAGGTAGTCTTCTTGAAAAAGGTTAGCTTAAATGTTAAATTAATCAAACTAGCAGGAGGAGAAATAAACTTATGTTGAATCATAGAATCAAGACCAAGTTTCTCCTCGGGGAACTGCAGATCTCAAAAATGAGGCACAACGCCATGCAAAGCTAACAGGCGTGAAGCTATAAGTCCTCCACAGATTCCCCCCTTCTCACGATTAATATCAAGACGAAAAGCTATTAAGGCACCCAAATGGTAAGTCCTATCACGCCTCAAAGCAGCAGCAATAAAAGCTAGATCATGGAGAGACAATTTACTTGCAGATTTTCTAGCAAGAACACATTTGGTAATAAAGAAGGCAAAATATCGAATAGATGGGAAATGAATATTTCGAGTTTTACCACCCTCTCCTGTAAAGCTTCTTCCTTGACAAATCTCTTCGTATAGTTCCAACAATGGCCTAGGCTGACCTCTTATCTTCTCGAGCGATCCCCACTGTGGTACTCTAATAGCTGTACAGAAAACATCAAGAGGCAAGTCCACAGATTTATTATAGATTTTGTAATGAACCATGGGGTTAGAAGTGGACCAACTAAATCTAAAATCCTGCACCACAGACATTGTTAGTTTAACATATTGGGGAGGTTCACCCTCAACAAAATATTCTAATCCTGCATTAGAAAGTAAAGTTTGAAAATCCTGCAGAATTCCAGCAGCACTCATGAATGCTGAGCATGGATAGTGTGAGGGGAAAACCTCCTCTTCACGGTGAACTTTCATAACATCATGCACTTCTAGTTCACGTTGAGAGAGTTGATATGCATTCTCCTCCATTTCTGAAATTTTTGACAAACCTCATAAAAAGTGATTTTACGACAAGCAAGTGTAGGAAACTACTATAGTGGATTACTAGAGAGCTAACATGCATCAAAATAGCAATTCTAAGCAATCGAACAAACATGCATACTCATTTATACTGTCACCTGCAATGCTAAAATACTCAAGAAATACTCTACCAAAAGAAATTCTACTTGGACAAGTGGAGGAGTCACATACCGGAGAGCAAATGATCCAAATTTCAGCAGAAATGCTGGGCTGAACAAGGAGATCGAAAAATCGAGGTGAAGAACAGCAAGAACTCGGGCTTGAGCAAATGGGGCGGTGTTTTTCGGGAGAGAGAAAGAGCAGGGGAAGAAGAGATGAGTGAGGGGCCAGGTGGGGCCCTCTCACACCTGGGTGGCGCGGCCAGGGCTGGGCCGCGCCACCTGTGTGTGAGGTGGCGTGGCTGCCCCACCTGGTGCCTCCCAGGTGTCTCTCTGCCCCATTTTTGGCATAAAAATTTATAAAGAATTTTCTGGAATTTTTCGAGAAACTTTATTTTTGAGGATTTTTCAGAAATTGGCATATCGATAAAACTCAGAAAAACTTAAGACGAAAAGATTTCAAGCAAATCAAAACTAAACATGAGCAGCTCTGAGATACTCTTAATCATACAACTAAACTGAAGGAATAACATTTTGATGAAAGTAAATACAAGTAAGGTGGAGTAGATGCGGTGAAAATGAAGTTTCATTCATATAAAATCACTTTGTTAACAAGGTTGATCAAGTCTTGTTACCAAACTAACTTTATATGAGGCAAAACTTTGCACTTCACTTAATGCTTATGTTACCTCAACTTTGATAGGTATAGTCCCAATCATAACAATTTGATATTCTTCCTTGGGCTTTCGCTCTGAACAAATAATTTGACCAACTTTGATGGTCTCAACACGCTTGATTGAACTTAGAGCATTCTTCCTATCAATCTTCTTGGGAAAATAAACTGTATACTCTTTGTCATTAACATTAAAAGTGACTTTTCCTTGATTGCAATTAATAACAGCACCTGCAGTGTTTAGAAAAGGTCTCCCAAGAATAATAGACATATTATCATCTTCACGCATTTCCAACACAACAAAATCAGTTAATATTAAACAACTATTAGCAACTTGAACGGGAACATTTTCACATATACCAATAGGAATAGTAGTAGACTTATCAGCCATCTGCAAAGATATATCGGTTGATACCAATTTTTCTAGATCAAGTCTCTTATAAAGAGAAAAAGGCATGACACTAACTCCAGCTCCCAAATCACATAAAGCAGTTCTAACATAGTTATTTTTAATGGAGCAAGGAATAGTAGGTATACCTGGATCTCCAAGCTTCTCTGGAACTTTACCATCAAAAGAATAATTAGCAAGTAGAGTGGAAATTTCCTCACTAGGAATTTTCCTTTTGTTAGTGACAATATCTTTCATATATTTTGCATAAGGAGGCATTCTAATAGCATCAGTCAAAGGAATTTGCAAAACTAAAGGTCTCATCCATTCACAAAACCTGTTGTAGTGTTCTTCTTCCTTGGACTTGTGTTTCTTACTAGGAAAAGGCATTGGCTTCTGTACCCAAGGTTCTCTCTCTTTACCATGCTTGTTGGCAATGAAGTCTTCTTTAGTGTACTTTGCATTCTTGTCAATCTTCTCTGGTTCTTCTTCAACTTCTTCTTTATCTTCTTCTTTATCGGAAGCATCTCCTGGTTCAGTTTCAGCATCAGAAATAGAAACACTGTTAGGATCTTTACCTGCATCAGAGGATTCTGCAGTTGTTTTATGCTTCTTCTTCTTCTTCTTGGAAGGAATATCATCACTTGCAGTTCGTTGAGAATCTTGCTCGACCCTCTTAGGATGTCCTTCAGGATATAATGGGTCTTGAGTAGCAGCACCACTTCTTGTGCGTATTTCACATGCTTGCTTCTCTCTTGCAGCATTAACTAGCAAGTCTTTTTGCACCTTGGTAAGCTGATCAATTTGTGTTTGAACCATTTGAAAATGTTTAGCAAGTATCTTTACATCATTCGTGGTTCTTTCCACAATATCCTGCAACTTGTTAATAGCTCTAGAATTTTCCATCAAATGATTATGCACCATTCTATTAAAATTTTCTTGCTTAACAATAAAATTATCAAATTCATCTAAGCATTGATCAGGAGGTTTAGTATAAGGAATATCTCTTTCATCAAAGCGTTGGAGAGAGTGTACCTCAATGGTAGATGAGTGAGGGATTGGCTTACATAATTCTTCTATAGGAGGTAAATTCTTCACATCTTCGGCCTTAATACCTTTCTCCTTAAGAGATTTCTTAGCTTCCTTCATAACTTCATCATTTAATTCAATCATCCCTCTCTTCTTCGGCGTAGGCTCTGTAGATGGCGCAGGAGTTGGTGCTGGTGTTGGCTCAACTAAAGTCCAATCCTCATGATTTCGGCTTATTTTAGCCATTAATTCTTCAGCATCAGCCGGAGTTCTTTCCCTGAAAACACAACCAGCACAACTATCCAAATATGACTTAGATTCATCCGTTAGTCCATTATAAAATATGTCAAGGAGTTCATTTTTAGGCAATGGTTCTTTAGGCAAAGCTCTAATTAAAGAACAAAACCTTGTCCAAGATTCAGGCAATATCTCTCCTTTTCCCTGTTCAAAATCAAAGATTTTCTGCACAGCAGCATGTTGAGCACTAGCAGGAAAATATTTCTGAAAGAAAGCATTAACCAAAGCAATAGGACTAGTAAGAGATCCAGGAGACAAGCTATTAAACCAAGTTTTAGCTACATCTTTCAACGAGAAAGGAAAAATCTTAGCAACAAAGTAAGTGCGGAGCTTAATATCATCAGAAAACAAATTACTCAAAGTAGAAAGCTCATTCATGTGCTCCATAGCACTCTCATCTTTAGTACCACAAAAAGGAGTTTTCTCAACAATAGATATGTAAGATAAATCCAAAGAGAAATCATAATCCTTGTCTCTAATATTTATGGGAGAAGCAGCAAACTTAGGATCAGGAGACAAATTATATCTAACAGAACGTCTTGCAAGAAGTTCTTTAACATTACCAGCATTACGAGCAGCACGTGCTTCAGCAATAAAATCATCATTAAGCTCAATATAAGCATCATCATCATAATCATCACTAGAACATTCCCTAGACTCAGGTGAACTAACAGGTGTAACAGTGGTGTTTCCCAACTTAGCTCTAGCAATAGTAGCATCTAAAAAGGAACCTAGTGAACCACTCTCATCAAGCACAGTAGAAGCATCATCTAAATTATCAGTGGCATTTTCAATCTCAGCAGAAGTAGTAGCAGTAGCGTGTGGGTGTGGTGGTGTAAGCAACTTACTCATAATAGATGGTGAATCAAGAGCAACAGAGGTGTTGAGAGTCGTACCTCTTCTTGTGGTGGATGACAATATAGGAACTTTTCCATCACGAGGTTTACCCATGATGAAAGGATTGCAGCGAACAATATGAATACCAAGTGAACTTACAAATAAAGCTATGCTCCCCGGCAACGGCGCCAGAAAATAGTCTTGATGACCCACAAGTATAGGGGATCGCAACAGTCTTCGAGGGAAGTATTACCCAAATTCATTGATTCGACACAAGGGGAGCCAAAGAATATATGTAAGCCTTAACAGATGAGTTGTCAATTCAGCTGCACCTGGAAACAGTCTTGCTCGCAATAGTTTATCAGTAGCAACAGTTTTATAGCGGTGACAGTAGAGAAACAGTAACAGCAGTAGTAAAATAGCAACGGTAATAGTAACAGTAGTAAACAGTAGGAACAAATACTGTAGGCATAGGGATGGATCACGGGCGTTGCATGGATAAGATAATTCATGAAATCAATGAGACATGGGCATTGCAGATAAATAATGATAAAGCATCCTAGTACAAACAATCATAGGCATGTGTTCCGTATATAGTCGTACATGCTCACAAGGAGAAACTTGCACGACATCTTTTGTCCTACCAGCCTGTTGCAGCAGGGCCTCAAGGGAAACTACTGGTAATTAAGGTACTCCTTCTAATAGAGTACCGGAGCAAAGCATTAGCACTCGGTGAACACATGTGATCCTCACATCATAGCCATCCCCTCCGGTTATCCCAATTTCTGTCACTTTGGGGCCTCGGGTTCCGGACAACAATATGTGTATACAACTTGTAGGTAAGACCATAAACAAAAAGTATCATCATAGAAATAATAACATGTTCAGATCTGAAATCATGGCACTCGGGCCCAAAGTGACAAGCATTAAGCACAACAAGTTGCAACAATGTCATAGGCACTAAATAAAGATACTAGGCACTATGCCCTATCAATCTCATATCAAATTACATGAACAATCTCATCCAATCCCTACCATCCCCTCACCTACAGCGGGGGAATTACTCACACATGGATGGGGGAATCATGGATGGTCGATGGAGGAGCGTCGGTGATGATGGTGATGAAGATCTCCTCCGAATCCCCGTCCCGGCAGGGTGCCAGAAACAGAGTTTCTGGTTCCGAATCGCGGTTTCTGATGGCGGCGGCGCAGCGGAAGTCTATCTGGGAAAAACGTCGTCTCCCTGATATTATGTCGTCAGGGGGTATATGTAGGTGAGAGGGGAGGCCGAGAGGGGTGCTGGGGCCCCCTCACGCCAGGGTGGCGCGGCCAGGGCTGGGCCGCGCCACCTATGCGTGACAGCCCCTCGAGCCTCTTCTCCCTCCTGTCTTCTGGCTCCGTGGGTCTTCTGGTGAAATAGGATTTTTCATGATTTTTCCCGAATTTTTACTGAAAGTTGGATTTCTGCACAAAAACGAGACACCAGAGCAATTCTGCTGAAAACAGCGTCAGTCCGTGTTAGTTGTATTCAAAACTCACAAATTAGAGGAGAAACAATAGCAAAAGTGTTTGGGAAAGTAGATACGTTTTGGACGTATCAACAATCTTGATCATGTATGTAAGCGTTGTGCACTGGGATCAAAAGAACTTAAAACATGGGCATGAAAGATATAATCTTGATAGAAGAAACTTAGCAACCATGTTATAACATGAAAATGAACACAAACAAACGATCATGAAAATGAAACAATGAAAGTCAAACGTGTGTTCAAATCATAAGGAAAAACATACAAATGGTTTTCAGCTTGTCCTTCATGGAGAGCAAAACATAAATGCATAAGACACCTTCAAGTTTAAGAGGGCGACTAGATACGAATAATTTGAGAACAAGTGAAACCAACAATATGAATCAATCAATGAAAACTTTGGGACAATGCACATTATACTAAGAATGACAACTATGCTCTCTTAATGGTGCATAAAGATAGAAGGTGGTGACTCAACATAAAAGTAAAAGAAAGGCCCTTCGCGGAGGGAAGCAGTGATTAAACATGTGCTAGAGCTTTTCATTTGTAAAATAGAGAGATAAAACTTGAGATTTGAGAGGTGGTTGCTTTTGTCAATGACTAGCAATGGGCTATCTTCCATACAAAAATAAAGCAAGTTTTTGAGAGAGAGATTGGTACTTTTTGTGCTCTTTTTTTTATAAAACTTGGCACTCCTCCCCGCCCTTTTTCCTGTCTCAAACCATGGCTAACCGATTCCATCGGGTGCCCACCAACATTCACATACCATGGAGGATTGCCTTTTTTCTTTTTTTCTTTTTGGAATAAACAATATGGAAGATAGCAAATCCGACCACTACGTCCCCATGAGCTAAAAACAGTGTCACAAAACGAGAAGTATTTTGAAGGTTTTGAAAGGTAGCACATGAAAATTTACTTTGGAATGGCTTACAAATACCATGCATGGGAATTTATAGTGGACATAATGGCAAACTTGGTTTTTAGGAGTTGGATGCACGAGTAGAGCTCATACTCAGTACAAGGCGAGGGCTAGCAAAAGACTGGGAGCGACCAACTAAGAGAGCAATAACGGCCATAATCATGCAAAGCGATAAAGCGATATTAAAAGAAGCATAAGATGGCATCAAATGTCAAAAACTAAATGATCATAAAGGCTATTGGTGACTTTGTAAGAGTCTAACATGTGTGAGCATGCGCCAAGTCAACCCAAATAAAGCATCAAGGAGAAAACCAAAATAATGCTTCCAAACGATAAAAACAACGCATGATTTTTTTCAAAGGCTCATTAAGCAATCTCAGTGATTTGAGACAAGTCATGCTACAGCAAAACCACTAAGCATACTATCAAAAATACATCAAGCATGACATGCAAAAGCCTAGGCTGCAGTCTACACAAGCTCCTTCTTGTACCACTTTTTTGCATAAAGCTTTTTTCTCTTTTCCAACACCATTCAAACTTTTTATAAACACCTCTTTTGATGAAAACCAATAAAGATCAGAGGCAAAAATACACCTTGATGAAGAGATATAACAAGATCTGAACGCAAATCAAGGCGAAAACGAAAACTAAACACAGTTCTAGAAAAGAAGAACACTCGTTGAAACGATAAGAATGAAAAACGGAGTGTTCTTGGCAAATGAAAAGCAAGGCAACTTCTCCAAAAGAAATTTGTTGGGGTTCAACCATTTATTGCAGCAAACTAAACTAAACTAAACTAAACTAAACTAAAAACTAAAAACAACTAACGCTCCAAGAAAAACGCATAATGCATGAAGCAATAAAAATATAGTGTTTTGAAAGGTGACCTGATTTTTGCCGATGAAGAAGGGGTGCCTCGGGGGCATCCCCAAGCTTTGACACTTGTACTTCTTGGATATTTCTTGGGGTGATGCATGGGCATCCCCAAGATTGATCTTTTGTCCATTCTTCAACTCATCTCATCACTCTCCGATCCCTACACTTGAAAACTTCCTTCATACAAAACTAAACACAAATCTATTAGCAACATTAGTGTAAGCATAACATCGAATCAACCTCTTTTTGCTTCAGGTTTCAACCTAAAACCACCACATATAAAGCATATACTACTGTATCAACTTCCCCAAAAGTTCTGTGATCAAAAGAACTCAAAAAGAAAGCAATAAAGCGGCAAACACAAATATTGGCAGAAATCTGTCAAAACAGAACAGCTGATAAAGGTCGAATTTTTGAGGGTTTTTTTGTTGCTCAAATCAAAAAGTGTTAAACTAATGGAAGTTTGGATATAACCTGGGGAATATTCACAAGAAATTGCAGGTCCAAAATATATACAGAGAATTTTCACGAATTTTTACGGTGCAGCACCAAAAACTGTTTCAGGACAGCAACATCCCCAAATCTTACCACGCTCAAATTAGAGGCTTCTCTTGGCACAAAAACGAAATAAAAAGGATAAGGAGAGGTCATTACAATAGTAATAACTTCCAAGACTCAAATAAAAGAAAAAGAACTGAATATAAAAACATTGGGTTATCTCCCAAGAGTGCTTTTCTTTAACGCCTTTGAGCTAGGCGCAGAAAATTGCGAATCAAGTATTTTCAGAAGATGCATTAAGATCCATTGTAGGAACAAAGAAATGAATTCTGTCCAAATGAGGTTTTGAGTACCCCTTGTAGTCATGCCTTGGTACACTATTTTCATCAAAAAGATTTTCAGGACAAATCCAACTAAAATTATTTTCCAAGGCATCATGAATTCCTACAAGTTTACAAGGTATTGGCATTCTAGAATCTTTATTGGGTGTACCAACAACTTCAACAGGCATGCCAAGCTTATTAAATTTCTTAAAAACTTTCCTAGCCTCAATGGCAACATCTCTAAATTCTATGCGCAAAGTTTCCAAGATGAAAGCTTTCTTTCCAGGATCTTCAATTTCATGAAGCTTAAGGAACATGTATTGCATAAAAGGATTAAGGCTAGCAAACCTAGCTTCTAACATGTGAACTAAATAAGCAGAAGCAACTTCATAACTAGGGGCAAGCTCAATCAAAGACTTTTCCTCAACTTCTTTATGCATACTAATATGATTAAAGAACTCCTCAATGTTATCTTTCCCAATAATCGAACCACTTCCTACTGAGAGGTCCTCCAGAACGTACTTAGGGAACAACATAATGACTAAAGTAAAGAAATAACAACTACCAAGGATTCTAATTTTTTTGGGTTTTTGATAAAACGATGCAAGTAAAATAAATAAAGTAAAGCAAAACAATAAACAAAGTAAAGGATGTGCGTGTGAAAAACTCTCCTCGCAGAAGTCTTCTTCTTCTTCTTCCCCGGCAACGGCGCCAGAAAAAGTCCTTGGTGCGTGACGGCGGTGATAGCTTTTCACCGTCCAGTTGGGAACCCCAAGAGGAAGGTATGATGAATATAGCAACAAGGTTTTTCCCTCAGTTAAGAAACCAACACTAGTAGGAAAACCCTTATAGGTGGGATGCAATTCTGTGGCGCACTAGCCAGCAGTGCGCCACCGAAAATAATTCTGTGGCGCACCAGGCAGGGTGCGCCACAAAAATACAACATTTCTGTGGCGCACCAAAAGACCATGCGCCACAGAATTTTGGTGGGGCCCACTCCCTGCCAGCCCCAATCATTGGTTCCACTAATTCTGTGGCGCATCATGTCTGGTGCGCCACAGAATTAGTGTAATTCTGTGGCGCATCTAGTCTGGTGCGCCACAGAATTAGTGGAATAGGCGAGTTCCGCTCGATGAGTTCCGCTCGAATTAGTAGATACAAGAAAGACGCGAAGGAGGACATGATTCGGAACAATAGGCGCCAGATAAGATGTCCGTGTCGATCATGCAAACTCGATCGCTGGATCAACCCTGATTCCGGACAACTGGATGACTCCGATATTTCCTGGGTGCCGTCCGCAGGATACGCGCTTGCATGTAACGCTTGATTGTCTGCAGATGAAGACGCAGAACAAATGGACCGATTCCAGCTTCAGCAAGAACATGAAATTCTGGCACGATCGTCTCCCAGAGGGGAACACATTGCCAAGTAGTATCGAGGAGGCCAAGAAAGTTGTGTGCCCTCTTGACCTACCTTCCCGTTGCGATCCGAGGGATAATGGACGAGCACGTCCGTGATACGCTGTTTGGCCTTTGCAACTTCTTTGACGTTATCACCAGGAAGTCGATCGGCGTGAGGCAGCTCAAGATGCTACAGGATGAGATCGTGGTGATACTATGTGAGCTCGAGATTTACTTCCCGCCCGCATTCTGTGATATATGCGTCCATCTCCTTCTCCATGTCGTTGATGACATCAGGCAGCTCGGCCCGACGTTCCTCCACATCATGATGCCTTTCGAAAGGCAGAACTGTGTCATGAAAGGATACGTTCGCAACAGGGCCCGTCCAGATGCAAGCATGGCCAAGGGGTTCCTAGTGCATCTCCTTCTGCCAGAATTATCTAAGCACCGAGGACGACCAGGAAGCTTCCGGGTAAAATATAAGCAGTAGCCGTGCTTAACAGGCCCGCAGTGCTTTCGGGCCATCGGGCTGCCCTGGAACAGTAGCCGTGCCGGGCTTTTTTATATTTTCCATCCCATGGGCCGGCCGCGCACTGCTTCTTCTCTCTCTGTTCCCCTCGGTGATTCCAATTTGACGCCTTTTGCGTCGGTTACGAGCCGACGCGTACCCCTCTAATCGCTACTTTCGAAGCGGGCCAGCCCAGTAGCATTCAGCGCCTTACTTTTTTCAAGCCCCAACAACTGAGCAGCTACATGGGCCGGCCCACCAAGGATTCGCCTTAGGCCTTGTTTGGCGGCCGTGTTTTAATTGGGTTTGACATGGGTTAGCTACATGGGCCGGCCCACCAAGGATTCCCCAGTTTTTCTGGTTTGTGAGTTCTGGTTTTTCTGTGCGGTTTTCACGGTTTTTCAGTTTCTGTCTGCTAGAAGCGGTTTATTTTGAACTTTTTTGAACGTAAAATTGTTCATATTTTACATTTGTTCATATTTGAATTTTTTCAAATTTGAAAATTGTTTAGATCTGAAATTTGTTCAAATTCTCTTTTTTGTTCAAATTTTAAATTTGTTTATTTTTCAAACTTGTTTAAATTCGAAATTTTGTTCATATTCCATAATTGTTCAAATTTGAAATTTGTTCATATTCTAAATTTAAATTTGTTCAGAAATCGTATTTTGTTTAAATTTGAAATTGTTCAAATTTCAAACAGGTAAACAGGAAAAGAAACAAAAAAGAGAAAAACTGGGGAAGCACCGCTTAGGCCTTGTTTGGTTACGGGCTTTCCCGGGGGGTTCCCCTCCGTTTTCCAGGCCAAATAAATCCCGGGTCAAACTGGCCCGGAAAAGCCCGTTTGGATATCTGTGTGCTAGGGTTTCCGCATCCGTTCCGCAGCCGTCCCCGGGAGCGCGTTCCACCACTCGAGAGGTACGGTGGGGAACGAGATCCACGTCTCGGTCTCGATAGGAGGCGGCGCTCGCGATCTCCGGCGACCGGAGGAGCTCGGACCGGATCGAGTCCTCCTCTTCGCGTCCCCTCTCTCCCCTCTCCTGTCGGGCATCCTCCTCCTCCCGGCCATAGAGAGACGAGGCAACAACCCGGAAGTCCTCGTCGTCATCTTCCTCGGAGGTGTCCGCCTCGAAGCTCTTCCTGTGACCAAGGTAATTCTCTCCTACTCTGGATCCCATCCTACTGCGTGTTGCTTTCTTCCATTCCTAATGATTTGCGGTCAAAGCTTTTGTGAAACGAGAGATTTACAGATTCCTTTGCTTGAAATTTCCTAATGAAGCAACTTATGCCATGAGGGGATCGCTGTAATGTTGATTCTATTTCTGCAAATGATGACTGCTAGGAGCATTAGTTTTAATAAGAACAAATATTGGAACAGATTTTCCTATAGATTAATGTGTCATCTGTTCTTGGGTGCGCTACCATGCATTGGATTCAGCTTTCAGATCTGTGCTTTTACCAGCTTTTGATCGCATGTTTGTTCTTGTGTCAAGTATATATGCAACTTGCGAAAGTGTAAGCATCCATCAACTAGATTTGTAGCGTGTGTTCTTATCAGTTTTAGATCTAGGACATGGTAGCTAGAAGCACATCAGCTAGTTCTAGCAGTAGTTGGTCCTGAAAGGCTGCAACTGTAGTTGGAGCGGCGGCGCCTCTTGGCGCTGCTCGCGGAGGACTCCGGTCGCCTCCACAAGATTGTGGAGGATGACTTCCTCCCCGTCCCCGCCCCCGCCCCCGCCGCCGCACGAGATGCTCGATCGGGCCTAGCGGCGACGAGGAAGCGCGTGAGGGCCAACGACGACGAGGCGGGACCCTCTAGGCGCTAGAACTTTTTTTCGTATTATGAACTGCTTATATATGATCATATGAACTGCTATGTTTTATTCTAGGCTTATGAATCCTTGCCATAGTATTTGTGATCATGCAAGCATGCTTTTGAACTTTGTCATTCCTTTCGTTGCATAACATATATACTCCATTCTAGGCTTATATATGATCGATCGTCATCCATGCTATGTTTTATTCTAGGCTTATGAATCCTTGCCATAGTATTTGTGATCATGCAAGCATGCTTTTGAACTTTGTCATTCCTTTCGTTGCATAACATATATACTCCATTCTAGGCTTATATATGATCGATCGTCATCCATGCTATGTTTTATTCTAGGCTTATGAATCCTTGCCATAGTATTTGTGATCATGCAAGCATGTTTTTGAACTTTGTCATTCCTTTCGTTGCATATATAACATATATACTCCATTCTAGGCTTATATATGATCGATCGTCATCCATGCTATGTTTTATTCTAGGCTTATGAATCCTTGCCATAGTATTTGTGATCATATGCAAACATGTTTTTTAACTTTATCATTCCTTTCGTTGCATAACATATATACTTTATGTCTATACAGAGATGTCTTGTGGTACGTGGTGTACAGTGGTCGGGTTCTAGGAGTCTACGAGGAGTGGGAGGACTGCCAGGCACAGGTGACCAACTTCAGCGGCAACTGCTACAAAGGGTACAAGACAAGAGAGCTCGCGGTCTCCAAGTGAGGAGACACGTGTGGAAGAAGAATCGGATGAAGTTCTTGATCATGGTCTCGATCTTGCTCATCGTCATCGCCGGTGTGATCTATTCGAACTTTTTTTTCGATGTTGGACTTGCTTATATATGATCGATCGTCATCCATGCTATGTTTTATTCTAGGCTTATGAATCCTTGCCATTGTATTTGTGATCATGCAAGCATGTTTTTGCACTTTGTCATTCCTTTCGTTGCATAACATATATACTACATGTCTATAGAGCTACAGGTAGAGCTACAGGTAGAGCTACCTTTCTCTACATGTCTATAGAGAAAGGTGTTGTTATATGCCTTGTGTCCATAGAGATGACGTGGTACGTCGTGTTCGAGGGGCGGGTTCCAGGAGTCTATGAGGAGTGGACGGACTGCAAGGAACAGGTGCACAAGTTCCAGCGGCAACTGCTACAAAGGCTACCCGACTCAACAAGAGGCGGTTGCCAAGTGGACGAAGCACCAGTCGAGCAAGAGCAAGATGAAGACCTTCATTGTGCTCTCGCTCTTGCTCACCATCGTCGGAGCGGTACTCTATTTCATCCTAGTGTAGGCGGCGGCCAGTGTCACTTCATTTGTATCTTGAGATGATGCACTTAATTTGCATGGATTATGAGTTGTATGGAGATCTATATATGTATGATGAGTTGTATATGCATGGAGCTATATGAAATCTGTTAATATTCTATATGAAATGAGTTTTATATGGAGATATATAATTGTGCTATATGAAATCTGTTGATATATCTGTATACTGCTATATTATATCTGTTAATACCTGTATATATACACCAGACAGAATAAGTTCTGTATAAAACCTGTACTATTTCTGTGGCGCACTAAAATGCAATTCTGTGGTGCACCTAATTCTGTGGCGCACTAAACCATAATGCGCCACATAATTTCTTAATTCTGTGGCGCATTAGGGCTTGGTGCGCCACAGAATTCCTTATTTCTATGGCGCATGTGCTGGTGCGCCACAGAATGCTTATTTTTGTGGCGAAGATCCTGTGGAGCACCACCCATGCGCCACAGAATGCATATATAGGTGCGCCACACAAGAGGTTTTCCCTACTAGTGCAAGGTTTATCGTTCTGGAGAGGAAGGAGCCAATACGACTGAAGGTGATGCCCACTAGCTGCGTGATGCTCTAACAAGGGCGCCGTTAACGATAACTTGTTAGCGTGTCTTCAACCAGTAGCAACGTGGAACCTGCACACAACGCAACCAAATACTTTGCTTCCAACTTACGATGAGGTTGTCAATCTCACCGGTTTGCTGTAAACAAAGGAATGAGCGTATCGAGTGGAAAATAGTAATAGTATGCGAGTAAAGTAAATAGTGCGAGTAAAGTAAATAGGTGATATGAATATAATAGAAATAGGACCGGGGTCCACAGTTCACTAGCGGTGTCTCTCCATAAGATAAAATAATACATGCTGGGTAAACAAATTACAGTTGGGCAATTGATAGAATAAAGACAACGTGCATATGATGAGAGGATCACTATGAGATTTACTCTGGGCATTACAACAAGATACATAGACCGCCATCCAACTGCATCTATGACTAATAATCCACTTGTGGCAAATCAATCCGAGAACTCCCCAAGTATTAAGTTGTGAATAATAGATAATTGCATTAAGCAAAGTGTGTAATGTAAACAAAGCATATGCCCTCGAGCATATGAATGTTGTTTTCCCCCTAGTAGCAATAGCACATCTACAACCTTAGAGGTTTCTGTCACTGACATGGATATGCCCTTCGGGTACCCACGGATTAGTATACCGGGTCCGGCCCATTATGGAAGTGGATAAGCACAAGGACTCGAAGATGACTTGGAGACGAAGAAGGAAGGCTCTAATCTGTATTCGACTAGGACTCTTGTAAAACCTTAGCCCGGTTGCATATATAAAGCCAGGCAAGGGCGCCCTAGAGAACACAATATCTTACAGACAATAGATTTTAGACTAGACAATAGAATAGATACACAAATCCGCCTACGGCGGCTCCCTGTAAACACAACTGTGATCATATACTAGATTGCTAGTAGGATGTAGCGATCCTCCACCGCGGGGACGTGAACCTGGGTACATCGTGTGCCAATCTCGATCCCAGAATCTCTAGTCGTTGCTCTTCCCCCGATCCTAAGTACTTCATCTAGGACATTTGTCGAGTTAACCCCTCGTTAGTCACTTCTCCAGATTAAATAGAGGCATGAACCCACTATCGAGCATAAATACCCCCTCTTGGAGTCACTAGCAACTACTCGGCCAAGATAGCTACTAACAACGGAGAGCATGCAAGATCATAAACAACATAAAGATAACATAAGATAAATTTCAGTACATCAACTCAAGCATAACACCAATATTCATCGGATCCCAACAAACCAAACATGTAGAATTACATAACGGTGATCTCAATCATGTAGGGCAGCTCATGAGATCTAAACATGAAGCACATGGTGGAGAAGACAACCATCTAGCTACTGCTATAGACCCATAGTCCAAGGTAGACTACTCACTCATCGCTCCGGAGGCAAGCATGGCGATGAAGAAGACCTCCGGTGGCGATTCCCCTCTCCGGCAGGGTGCCGGGAAGAGCTTCTAGACCCTCCCGATCTTCGGGTCGACGGCGGCGGCGGATCGCGATGTGTTCTGGAAAACTGATCGGGGCTTTAGGTTTTTCCCGTCGGGGGGTCTTTATAGGCGAAGGGGCATCGTCAGAAGTGGACCGAGGAGGTCTCACACATAGGGGGCGCGGCCTACCCCTGGGCCGTGCCGCCCTGGTGTGTGGGCACCTCGTGGCCCCACTCCGTCTCCTCTTCAGTTCTCTGGAAGCTTCGGTGAAATTCTGGGCGACTGGCTTTGGTTTCGTCCAATTCCGAGAATATTTCCTGTGTAGCTTTTCTGAAACACAAAAACAGCAGAAAACAGGGGACTAGCACTGTGGCGACTTGTTAGTAGGTTAGTTCCGGAAAATGCATAAAAGTGCCACGAACTGTAACGAAACACTAAGCAAATGGTGTAAAAACAAGCATGGAGCATCAAAAATTATGGATACGTTGGAGACGTATCAATCCTCTCAACATGCACATTGTCTTTATTCTATCAATTGCCCAACTGTAATTTGTTTACCCAGCATGTGTTATTTTATCTTATGGAGAGACACCACTAGTGAACTGTGGACCCCGGTCCTATTTCCTTTACATTGCTATCACCTATTTACTTTACTCGCACTGTTTACTTTACTTGCAAATTACTATTGCTTTCCACTCGATACGCTCATACCCTTTGTTTCAAGCAAACCAGTGAGATTGACAACCTCATCGTAAGTTGGGAACAAAGTATTTGGTTGTGTTGTATGCAGGTTCCGCATTGCAGCTGGCAAAGCAAAGCACTGGACGAGGCACCCAATAAATTGTCCGGAGCTGTCGCGAAGCTAGCAAGCATCACCTTCTAGAGTATTGTCTTTTTCCTACTGGATTGATAACCTTGGTTTCATAACTGAGGGAAAACTTGCTGCTATATTCATCAAACCTTCTCTTGGGGTTTCCAACTGGCCGGTCATTTACTTCATCAACTACACGCCAACAAGTTTTCTGGCACCATCATCACCGCGCCATCAGTCCTTCACTATAGCCACAGGAAACTTAATAGTAATTTGCTCATCAAGTTCTACAGCTTTCTTAGTACTTTTATTAAGCACACTTACCAAAGTAGAATGCTCCTTTACCTTAGCAGGGAAAGGCGTCTTCTCGAAATAAGGTTCAGGCAAAATTCTATCAACAGTACAAACTTCAGTAGCTGTAGCAGAAATATGACTAACAGAATCTTTATAAGGCGCATGATACTTGTTCCAGTCTTTCTTTGGAACATCAAGATAAGAGGCAAAGGCCTTAAAACAGTTAGCAAGTATCTGAGAATCAAGACCATAAACAGTGCTAGCATTATGAAAGTCATCAGTTCCCATAAAAGCTTTAATGCATTCATAATCATAATTTATACCTGACCTCCTACCTTTGTCGTTCTCCCATCCTTCAGCATTTTCTTGAATACGGTCAAGAAGATCCCATTTAGCTTCTCCTTTCATATGAGTAAATGATCCAAAACAGGAAGCATCCAAATAATCCTTGTCATGAAGAGCAAGCCTCACATAAAAGTTATCAATAACAATATTACTGGGGAGCTCATGAATGGGACATTTGAGCATTAGTAACTTCAATCTCTCCCACGCTTGGGAAATACTCTCTCCATCATGAGGCCAACAGTTATATATTCGATTACGATCTTTATGAATTTCACTTGGAGGATAAAATTTGGAATAAAAGAGAGGTACAATTTCCTCCCAAGCAATAGATGAACCATCTTTAAGCAGCCGATACCACTCCTCAGCTCTACCTTTCAGTGATAAAGAGAATAGCTTCCTATTAACTTCGCTCGATGAAATACCTGCACACTATAACAACTCGCATAATTCATGTATAAAGAGTAAATGATCACCCGGATGGACGGTTCCATCTCCTGAATAGCAGTTATTCATAACACGTTCAACAATTTTCATAGGTATTTTAAAAGGATCTAATTGAGCAGGTGGTGGTTGTGGTTCATCCACATCCGCAGCAGTAGTAGTAGTAGTGTTCCCAAATAGGAACCCAAATGGAGAACTCTCCATAAAAAAATAAAAAAAATAAAAGATAGAAATAAAAACAATACTCGCAACGACGGTTACCTTTACCAATTCTACTCTTCAATAGCGCTTCGCACCCCGGCAACGGCGCCAGAAAATAGTCTTGATGACCCACAAGTATAGGGGGTGTATCTTAGTACTTTCGATAAATAAGAGTGTCGAACCCAACGAGGAGCAGAAGGTATTGACAAGTGGTTTTGATCAAGGATTCACTGTAAAATACTAGCAAACATGTTTTCAGGGGTATTTAGTAATGCAAATAAATAAAATGCAAGTAAATAAAAGACAGTAATAATAATTGCTGCGAGTGGCCCAATCCTTTCTAGAGCAAAGGACAAGCCGGTTGTGTAACTTATGATGACCAAACGTTCTCGAGGACACACGGGAGTTTCTGTCAAGTGCTTTCGCTTCATACCGCTAAATAATCTTTATTAGTTTGATAAGTGTTATGGGGGTGAACCTGTGCTAGCGCACTAACCTTACTAGGATAAATACACACTTGTGATTATACCCCTTGCAAGCATCCGAAACTACAAGAAAGTAATTAAGATAAATCTAACCACAGCCTTAAACTCTAAGATCCTACGCTCCCTGGTGCAATGGTTTCCCAACGGAGGTTTAGGTTTCTGTCACTCCAGCAACCCCACAATTGGTAGCCAAATACACAATGCATCTCACTAGGCCCATAAATGGTGAAGTATCATGTAGTCGACGTTCATATGACACCACTAGTGAAATAGCACCACAATAAATAAATATCAAACCATTAAATATTACTCAACATAATTCCACTACTAACAACTTGACTTCTCCCATGTCCTCAAGAACTAAACGAACTAGTCACAAGACATCATATGGATCATGATCAGAGGTGAAATAATGGTAAATAACAATATAAACATAAACCTTAATTCAATGGTTCCACTCAATAGCATCAACCACAAGAGTAATCAACACCGGAAAAGTTTCCCCTAAGAATTTGACAAGATTCAACTCAAGATGTTACAACAGGATGGCGTGGTGATGGTGGAGATGAAGGTGCTGGTGATGAGGATGATGGTGATGATGATCCCGATGAAGTCCGGTGCGATGATGATGACGATGGCGACAATCTCCCCTCTCCGGGAAGGAATTTCCCCGATAGATTTCTGCCTGCCGGAGAGCTTTTCTCTCTCTGGTGTTTTCTGCCCCGCAGAGGCGGCGGTGTCTATCCCTAAGCCCCCCTGACTTAGGTTTTCGGGGACGATAAAATACGCGAAGGGGCGATGGCAGAAGTGGGCCAGGGCGGCCATATAATAGGCCGGCGCAGCTAGTTGTGGGCCCACGCCCCCTATGTGTGTGCCTGCCCTGTGGCTCCTCTCGCCTCCTCCTTCTGGGTTCTTCAGTCTTCTGGCAAAATATAATTTTTTGGTATTTTTCTGGAATTTCCTGATCTTCCGAAACATGGTGTCTTGACGGTCCTTTTTCCAGCAGAATCCTGACTCCGGCAGCAAATCCTCCAATGATCATCAAACATGTAAAAATAGAGGAAACAACATAAATATCATCTCTAAATGTGAAATATATCAATGAATAACAGTAAATTATGATATAAAATAGTGATGCAAAATGGACGTATCAATGCATTTTACATGCATCAGTCCCCAACATGTTCGCCGTCTCCACTAGCGACGCCACCTGCACCCTATTCGACGAAATTCCCCGCGACGACGAGGTGTTCGGCGAAATGCCCGGCGCCCACCTAATGTTCACAAATGAGGAGGGCACGACGTACATGTTTGACTTGATCACCGACGGCTTCCTCGACGTGGGATTTTAGGATGCTCAAGCCGAGGGCGATGAGATTGAGGAAATAATTGAGGTGGTTGACGCTGACACCGACAAGACCCTCGGCAAGAGGAAGCCGTGGGTGGGCACGACCGGCACCCATCATTCCAAGTGGAAATCTTTGGAAGATGAGTGTCTCATTGAGTCGTGGAAAGCGGTGTCTTGATCCTATCACCGGCGCCAACTAAACTCTTGGCAAGTACTATGCAAGAATTCTGGATGAATTCAACGAGCGCCGCCACATTGGTGGTGACGATACAAATGAACCGCAATGAAGGCGCCATCTCTCATAGGTGGAGTGTGATCAAGACCATATGCAACAAGTTTCATGGCAATCTTGAGACCGTGCGCAATAGGAACCAAAGTGGGAAGAGCGCAATGGATCTAGTAAGTTCTTTGCACAATAAACTTTATCTATTGTGTTCATAGATGTGTGTTATGTTTGTAGTTCATTGATGTGTGCTATGCTTGTAGTTTATTTCATGTTTGCTTTGCTTGATGCTTGTAGTTGCTTGATGCTCTCAAATTGTACAAAGCGGAGAGCGAGGGCAAATAATTCAACATGATGCATTGTTTTCAAAAACTTCAAGGTTGCAATAAATGGGATCGAGTTAGACGCACACTCAATGAAGGCAAGACCGGTGAAGAGGGCCAATTCCGGCGGCGCGTTCCGCCGGGGGACGCCCTACCGGGACCAAGAAGGCCAAGACGGAGAGGAATGTCGGCTCATCCGGCGGCGTCTTTGAGGTTGGCATCGGCTTGTTTGTGGATTCCATGAACGCCAACTCCAAAGAGCTCTATGATAGGTCCGATGCAAGGTGGAAGGAGATCAAAGAAACTCAAAAGGAGAAGTTGGCGCTGGAGAGGGAGAGGGTCCAAGCCGCCAAGATTTAGCATGTAGTCTATTGAATCTCGTACAATTCATGTCAAATTATGCATTTTTATATGTGTTAAACTTTTTTTAGGGATGGCGTTTTGGGACCGCCGGTGTGGGAGCCCGGCCCCAACATTTTGGGAGGGCCCGTCGCCCCCAAAACAGCCCCATCCGGCGCCGTGCCGACCACTATTTATTTTGGGGGCCGATGGAGACGTAGCCTTGGCATTGCGGCTCAAATTAAAATTATGGGAGAACCTTCGTTGGTATTTACAGGTTTATAGTTCGGTTCTATTCGGCTGCCTTTTAAAAAATACATGATTATGTCATGGAAAAAGAAAGAGTTTGAAGACCTTGAAGATTTAGTTATTTTTTTAGACTTTATTTTGTAATTGCTAGGGACAGCTTATGTATCTCTACCATGTACTATTTACTCTTATAAATATATATGGTATTGATTGTAAAAAAAAATGCTTTGGAATGCAGATCGGACGGCTGATAGAACAGCCATCAAGTGAGACCCAATGGCTACGATTTCGTCGGATCGCAAATTCGTTCCGGGATCCAGCCCATTACCATTTCGTGGAGCTGCTTGCGAGCCCAACCCTAACCCGCGCCGGGCGCTAAACCCATCTCCACCACCACCATGCGAGGCCTCGCCGCCGCCGCCGCCCGGCGGCACGCCAACCTCCCCTCCTACGCCGCCGCCTTCTCATCCTTCTCCGGCATCGGTGGCAGTGGCGCTGGACGCGGGCGGGGGCGCGGCCTACCCCCATCCGCCACCGCGCCGCCGCGCTCTCCCGGGCGGCCCATTCCCGACGACGACAATGGCCCGGATCTCTTCTCCGTAGCGTCTTCCGCTGGCCGTGGCCGCGGCAGTGGGGAGCCCGCGATCCCGCCCTCCCCCACCATCCCGCCCTTCTCGTCCTTCTCCGGCGCTGGCCGCGGCCGTGGATCGCCTCTGCCGCCGCCGCCGCCGCCGCCCGCCGAAGATGCCCCAACGCAGCCACCCTCCACCAAGCTCTCCGACTCCGTCCACCGCCCCTCCGATCCGGAGCCGCCAACCACCGTCGCCTCCTCCTCCGCCTCCGAGCCGCCGCGTTCGGTCCCTACCTCGGGCGCCGGCCGCGGCGTGCCGCGCGCGCAGCAGCCACTGTCCAAAGCCCCCGAGGAGAACCGCTTCGTTCGACGCCGCGAGGCGAAGCAACCGCCCACCCCTTCCGCGCCAAGCGGGCAGCCGAAGCTGGCCCCGCAGGACGCCGTGAAGCGCGCTCTGGAGCTCCTTGGCCGGGGCGGCGACGGCGGCGGCGGTGGGCGCGGCAGAGGGGGCCGCGGCGGCCGCGGGCGTGGGCGTGATGGTGGCCGCCGGCCTGCTGCGGAGGAGGAGCAGGACTCGCTCTTCTTTGGGGACAACGCCGATGGCGAGAGGCTCGAGAGTCGGCTTGGTGCCGATAAGATGAAGATTTGGGACGCCGCGTTCGACGAGGCGGCGGAGGAGGCGCTGCCGGACCCGGTGGAGGATGTATATTGGGATGCTGTTCACACCAATAACATGGTGCGTGCTGCACTGCATCGGAATTATCAGATCTGGGTGTGCTTGTTCGGTTCCTGATGGATTTTTGTTTCTGAGGTGTTTGTGTGTGCAGATTGAGTTTGAGCCAGAGTACCATGTGAACTTTGGTAATCCTGATATTGAGGAGAAGCCGCCCATGTCATTGGAGGAGGTGCTGCAGAAAGTGAAGCCATTTGTAGTTGCCTACGAAGGCATCCAGGACCAGGAAGAATGGGAGGTGAATCTTATAATTGTCCCTATGAGATTTATGATTTGCCAACTAAATGTTTGTGCAAGTAGATAGTTCTGTTTTTTCTGATATACGTGTATTACTGCTTCGACTTACCACATGCGTTAAAATGTGCCAGAGTGAGTCTGCGTGGCTCAGATCTTATTACCTTGTTTTGCTGTTATAGCTTGCATTATCATATCTTTAGTTGGATGATATTAGGATATGATTGATAGCATGCTATAGGTTGACAAATGAATTGATGGGCCAGCAACATAGATCAACAGTAAAATAGTACTATAACTTAGTTTGCAATTGTATACCCTTGTGCTATGTTTGTAGTGGAATATGCACTAATTTTGTCCAGTAGTATACATATAAAACTATCTTGACTGTTGTCGAAATGATATTAGTAGAGTTGCTGCTAAATCTCAGATCTACTTTGATTACATTCTAGTGTTATAAGCTTATATGCATATTTTTATAAATGGTCTGGAGGCAGTAATATTTAACTCTGTGAGCCATTAGTGTTGTCGAGTAGTTGTTTGTCAAATTTCTTGTTCTGAGCTGACTGATGAGGTTCAACTGCTAAACTATTAGATGAGTTTCTTCCAAAATAAAGTCTGTGTTCCCTAGACATTCGATTTAGTTTGTAGATTATCTTAAAGGAAAGACACAAATGTCTTGATAATTCATCATTTGTAGGGTAAGATGGTTATAGTTTCCAGACACTGACCTTATAAGTAAGCATCTCCGGTTCTCCAACCCAGTTTTCAGTGTACCCCAAATGTCAGATTGCATGTATATTAGTATATATGAGCAGTTCACAGTTTTGTACTTGCATTTACTTCGTTGCTATGTGTTCTTTTGGGGTATCTTCAACTGACTTGGTATAATCTACTGTATCGTTCTTAGGAAGCCGTGAAAGATGTCATGGAAAGGGCACCCCATATGAAAGAGCTTGTAGACATGTACAGTGGGCCTGATGTTGTATCTGCTAAACAGCAAGAAGAGGAGCTGCAAAGGGTTGCCAGCACTCTTCCAGAGAGCATACCCAACTCAGTAAAGCGGTTTACTGATAAAACTTTACTCTCTCTTAAGGTTTGCCTTCTTAAATTCTTATTACAACTGATAATCTAGATAGTATTTGTCGGTCAATTCTGAATAGCAATTAGAGTAATTGAGCTTCTAGTTGTCACGGATGCAATGCGATTACTGTCTAACTTGACGTGTTCTGACATAACCATTAAGAGTTAGCTTGTTTCCAGAGCTGCCTTCTCTTTGCATATTAAACATGATGTTTACTATGGCCGTGATCGTATTTTTCTCCTGATTTCATGTTCAAGTCTCATCTATACTCTGGTTTTGCTACGCTCTGGTCGTATGGGTGTCCAGATAGATACATTTGATAATTGCTTACCCTTATTTCTCGAAGATATAAAATGGCTGATACCATCGATCTCAAAACTTGCTAAGCGCATATGCTTAAACTTAGCTTCTTGTAAACACCTGACAGTAAGCACAGATATTAAAATATTTGCAGCTAACATCATAAACTCAAAATATGCAATGCCATTTGTCTCCACTTTCTTTTTAAAAATGATGGTCGTTTGCAATTTACAGCTTAGTGTGCTGTTCTAGATAGTACCTTAAAAATGATAACTTTATGTGTTAATAGTTGATATATTTCTGTACTCGTACTTTTTGTTTTCTTGGACAAAATTTGCTTCCTACTTGCTAACTTAGCTACAATTCTGCTTTGCTTTCTTGTATTTTGCAGAATAATCCTGGCTGGGGCTTTGACAAGAAATGTCAATTCATGGACAAGTTTGTTCGTGAAGTTTCAGAACAATACAAGTAAAAGTCTTCTGAATACACTGTTGTAAGATCTCATTTTGCCCCAAAGAAGATTAGCAGATTTTTCCTCTTTTTGAGAGAAGGCTTGATGTTATCTTCAATTCATGCAATATGTTTCCCTTCTATTGGGGTGGTAGTTAGACAAATAAAATCACTGAAAAACATTGATATTTCTGTTGGGAAATTTTCCTCTTGTCGTCCTTTTTATTCTAGAAGGGTCATCGCCATTTTTGTATGACAAATGAAACCCCCTTACCTCCTTAAGGCGCTAATCAAATTATGAATGCTTGAATTGATCATGAGGTGAAATGGTATTCTATGCAAAGGAATGAGCTCCCAGCAGGGAGTTCTCTTCTCAGGCTACACAGGTCAGCTGCCCTTAAGTATAGGACCACGAGAATCACATCATGGGCATGTTGATCAACCTTAAGAAACGTAGAACCTGGTCATGCTCCAACGTCTAAGGAATGTATTGTGCGCGTGCCCACTCAGGCATCTATTAGTGAATTTGGGTTACTAGTAAGAACACTATTGCCTCGTGCCTACTAGAAAACTAGTAAGTTCTCGGCTCTCTGTTTTTATCATGATTCCAGACTGAAGCATCTACAGTCGTATCAAAACATATCATAGTAAAGCACCTGGTGTATTTGCGAAAGTGTCGAAGCAAACAAACGTCAAATGACAAAAACACTAGTCCTGGTATTGATTTGTACATCACAGTATATTTTTTCTTAGACGTTTTTGATCCACCAGGGGAGCAGAAATGCCTACCTAGCTAATCATCTACAGCTCACCCCTGTAGGTTTTTGTACAAACCATCATTTCCTTTTCTATACAAAAGGGAAGTAAAAAGATGATGAAAAAGCACGGCGAAATATCTGCCGAATATGGCTGAAACCAAGGTGTAACTCTGCATTCTTCCCTTTCCCAAGTCCATCTCCATCTACTGCCTGTTCATAATAAGATGCAAAAGTCAGGACGTTTTTCATGGAGTAAAATACATGAGACATCATGGAACTTGTCTATAGAGTTCACTTTCATCACTGTATTTTGGAAATGTAAATTTACGGTCATTGAAGACGAGTCACCATCGCACATACGGTCACTGCGGACGTTGCACCTACGGATTGGGTGGCGTGGCATACATTTGATCGTCCACCTCACCTCTAAGGTATTACTGCCAAATAATAAAAGCCAAAGGACTAATTTGTATATTGATAAAGAGATAAGATCTCAATCAGCCACGCCGGCGCATCCTCCGGTCGGGCTTTTAGAATTTTTGACATATGAGACCACCTGCGCCACTGAAATGCTAGAAAAGACCCCCTCCCAAAATTTTTGTCAAAAAGGACCGGCTGTGGGTGGCGGCACCCCCGCGGCGACACGTGCCCCTGCCGCCATTGGCATCGCCGGCACGTCGCCTGCCGCCGTTGGCATCGCCGGCATGTGGGCTGGCGTGGAGGCGGCGGGCCACGCAGGCAGCATGCCGCCACCCCCACTGGCGGCAGGTGGCAGGGCAGGGCCATGCCGCCACCCCCACTGGCGGCAGGTGGCAGGGCAGGGGCCATGGTGGCGGCAGGTGGCAGGGCAGGGGCATGCCGCCACCCCCACTGGCGGCAGGTGGCAGGGCAGCGACGTGCCGGCGATGCCAATGGCGGCAGGGGCACGTGTCGCCTGCCGCGGGGGTGCCGCCACCCACAGCCGGTCCTTTTTGACAAAAAATTTCGGAGGGGGTCTTTTTTAGCATTTCAGTGGCGCAGGTGGTCTCATATGTCAAAAATTCTCGGGCTCGCTCCTTGTGCTCCACCACGGCAAGCGCGAGGTGCACGACGTGTCCCCGGCGGCTTTCGCTGCTGGTCACGAGGATGCAGCGACCTCCGCCGCCGCCGCCGCCACCGCCTACCGGCCAGAGCTCAACCTCACCTCCACGATTTCTTGGTCGCTCACATCCCCGCACCGCCGCCGCGCAGCTGCTACGTGCCCGGCCGGCCGGCGCAGCGTGGCAGGCCCACGCTCGCACATGGGGACGCCGCGAAGACATCGCGCTGCGTCGGGGGGATGGGGGTGGGGGGGGGGGGGGTCGTACTCGCCGTACGGTGCCACAGGCACAACCGCACGGGTGCTCCAGTGCCGCCCACGCGCGCGCTCGACCCTGCCGTCCGTCGGCACGGACCAGCGCCTCCGGGTTCCCTTTCTTCAAGAGGTCGTCGTTGCATGGGGACTGTAGCTTGTCGTCTATGGAAGAGAGGTGCCGTGCCGGCGGCAGTGGACTGCTGGACGCTGCTGTATCGGGGACGGGGTGCTTTTTTGCAAAAAAAAAGTAAATGCTCTTTTGCCAAATAGAGTTTTGACTGGTCAAAATTCTGCCATGTCATCAAATACGTACAGTTACCGTAGCTAGTGACCGTATATGAGCCCCGAAAGCATCTTTCATGACCGTAAATTGACGTTTTCAGAATAAAGTGATGAAAGTGAACTCTATAGACAAGTTTGATGACGTCCCCTGTATTTTACTCTTTTTCATGGGGCTAGCGTGCAAATTCGAAGCTTAAAATAACCTAGGGGCATTCCTGCAGTTGGAATGTTGCACAGGTAGCTGTATAGTTATTAGACCTGGCAAGTGGCTGAGTGATTTACCTTTTAGGCTTCTGAAGCATGTTGCCGGAGGGGCTGGTGCTCGTTGTTCTGGCTGTCGAGCGGCATGTACTGGGACATGATGGCCATGATCTCCGAGTCCATGTACGACTGCGGTAGGAAATACAGCAAACAGTTCTTATCATGTATCTGCAGTGTATGTAGAACTGTTTGGTAGACAGGACAATGCATACATACCCTGAGCCTGTACTTGTAGAAGACGTAGCCCGCGACCCCTAGGCCGGCGGCGCAGGACACAACCAGGATGCCGAGGAGCCAGCCAAACCTCGACATGCTGCTAGCTGCATCCGTTGACAGAGACGAGGCAATGAGCATTGTTTCACAATTCCATCTTGGTCACATATAGGATTCAGAGGGCTAGAAACGTTGGAGTACTTACCGATGCAGACGTCCTCCCCTCGTATGTAGATCTGGTTGCCTTTGCTGCAGCCGCACTCGTAGCTGCCCCAGGTGTTCTTGCAGCGGCAGTCGGAGCAGGTGCACGCCAGCTTCTCCCTGCACTCGTCCAGATCTGGAGCAGCACCACAAGAACTCGTTATCAGCAACTCAGCTCTGTTACTCTCTCGATCATCTCTTGCACAATCGGTTTGATAAAGAAAACAGTGGAGATCTCACCTTCGCATGTGTGGCCGTCGCCTTGGAACCCCGACGGGCACCGGCACCCGGTCAGCGCGTTGTCCTGATACAGTTCATGGGTAAGCGCTCAGCAGAGAGAGATCATGGATGGACGATGATGGCTGTGTCGAATGAAGCTCTGAGAGAGAAAGGAGAGAAGTGGTATACCGAGCAGGCGGAGAAGGTGCGCCCCCCTCTGGTTTCCGACCAGCACCCGCCATGGTTCAGCGCGCACCTGCCCGGCCCGACAGCTGAAGCAACAACAGAAATGGACAAGCATGAGCACACCGCCACCAGTATTTCCCTGTGTCGCCATGGAATGGCATGGAAAGTGTACCTTTGCAGTGGGTGTACCCGTCGCCCTCGTACTGGACGCCGTTCACCACGGGGCACTCGCACACCCTGCCCCTGTATGTGTCCTGCGCGCATCATCGAGTCAAGAAGGAACAACTGAAGATCAGATCACGCATTATATTGCTGCAGAGTGGATGATGCCAGGTCTTCTTCTTACCCTGCAGGCGGTCACGTTGGTCGCGTTGTCTCGCCAGCACCCACCATTCCGGTGCAGACACTCGTTCGTCTCGATATCTGGAGTGATGCATCACAGGCAGAAAATAACAGTTCGTCAGAGGTTCAGAAAACAATCGCCGTCTCGCCGTCTTAACAGAGTTTCTTCCTACCATCGCTCAAACAGACGTGAGGTTCGGTCCCCTCCTTGAACCCGGCGCACACCGCCTTCAGCACCGCCGTCCTCTCAAGCTTCCCTTCAAGCACACAACATTCCAGTCGACCATGTCAACAAAGATGCAGCTAATTTCAAATCAAATCTTTCGCATCGAAGCTAGCTCAACCGTCCATTGTTGCTGAAAGAAAGAGACGCCGCAACAACAGGAACAAGGACCAATACCTCTGTACTGAACGTCGTTGATGACCAGGGTGGGCAGGATGGTCACATCTCCTCGCGATCCACGGCCAATCTGAAAACAAACATAGCTTGAACGACGGAAAGAATAGTCATGTTCCGGCGATGGAGATTCTTGCGACGGAATCGAACCTGGTCCTCCTGCTCCTTGGACAGGACGGCGTTCTCGGCGTCGGCCTCGGGGTCACCCATGCACTCCAGCACCTTGTCCAGCGGCAGCCCCAGCGAGGTGACCACGTCCTCGGCGCACGTCTTGCTGTACTTCTTCTCCTTCATGGAGCACCGGAGCTTGTAGTCCATGGCGTAGTCCCACCACGCCCACGGCCGGCCGGTGTCGTTGGCCACCCGGTGCACGCACAGCTGCCGCAGGTTCTCCACCACCACGTCCTTCCCCTCGTACCCGGCCCCGAAGTCCTGCTCCGGGTCCGGCGCGCAGTACCTGCCGTGGTTGATGCACTGCGACTGGCACTGCCGCGTCAGTTTGAACGCCTCCGGGCAGTACCAGGTGATGTAGTGCGGGGTGAAGCGGGCGTAGCCGCCGCGCTCCAGGATCTGGGCGTGGCCACGGAAGCTCTTGACGAAGGCCGCCTGCTCGTCGCACCGGGGGCCGCACTCGTCGTTGCTGTTGGTCCACAGCTCGTACTCGACGCGCTCGTCGGGGTGCGGCATAGACTCACGCCAGTCCAGCTTCACCACCACCTCGCCCTCGGCGTCGGCCTTCTCCGCCATCCTCTTCAGGGACTCACCGAAGGCGCGGTTCACCAGCGCCGACGGGATGTTGATCTTGTCGATGTACTCCGTGTCCGGCGACGCCTCGGGGGTGTCCATCGTCAGCAGCTGCTCGTCGATGCTGTCCGCGATCAGCACCGCCGCCGCGCCCGCCTGCTGCGCGTTCCACGACTTGAGCGCGAAGTAGCATTCTGAACCAAATGTCACATTGTCAATTATTCTTGTCTTTTTACAATCAAAGTGTTACCGATGTGAAGTAAGAAAATCTGAATGCTAGGGGTATACAAGTTGATTTGGCAAGGTCCAGTTCTTGAAGAAGGTGGCAAGTGGGGAAGGGATTGCTTGGGAACTAACTAAACTAAGGAAGGATGGCACAGATTGTTAATCTGATGCTGCCTTTGGCTTGAAGGGATTGCGACACCTACTGAACGGTAGTGCAAGTGTTGTGATCAAGTGCGTTGCGATGGCTGGATCAGAGATGAAATGAGCACCAACAAATATAATGGTTGGATATACTACGTGTATGTCCGAACCTGCTATTTTTGCTTTCAGTGTTCACTGTCAGTTATCTGAAAATCACGGCAGAAAGAAAAAAAAAAAAGCAAACTTGAATTTGCTACGGTTCTGTAAATTTCGTTGGAAGTCAGTGTGTTCATGTACTAATATCGTTTAAATTCAACATTTTGGCCAGTTACATGGCATGTAACCAATAAAAATGAGAACCTAGTTTTATCTATTACTGCAAAATAACCGAGTCAATGAATATGTTCAAACTCATCTCCACGCAGTCTGAGAAATACAAAATCCCTTCCCCCTATGCAAGCAAAAAGAATTTGATGGCAGTTTTCGTAATATCTAAGTTGGAGACCAATCTCCATCAACATGTTAAAATACTACTAGTAGCATTAAAGTAATTAGCATGTGTACCAAGTACTAAACTATCTAGCCATTAGTAGCTTCCTTTCCTAGTAAAAAATTAACACATTGACTTGGCCCATCAATAGCACAGCTCTGACATGAACCAAGGTATCACCATAGTCCATAAGTCGTCGGCAAGACATAGCAATTCAAACTCTTCCTCGTGAGAATTAGTAAAACCGCCAAGGCAAACCGAGAATCAAATCAATACGGTAAACAATGGAAACTAACTGAGCCTGTGCGTGTAGGTTTAGGAGGTGTACCTCCGCGGTCGAGCAGGAGGATGACGGGGCGTCCGGACTTGGACTTGAACTTTCTGGGGAACTCGGCGCACCCGGTGGCCTTGGCGTCCGGGTAGAGCACGACGCCGGTGAGCGTGCCGCCGTAGTCGGGCACGCCGAAGTTGCCGATGGCGGCGTCGTGGTGGCCCCGGATGTGCTCCGGCGCCAGCACCCTCACGCTGCTCTTCTCCACCACGAACCGTCCCCGCACCGGCATGGCCACCATCGCCGCCGCAAGGACGGCGACGGCCAAGAACGGGCACACGCGCCTAGCCATCGCCGCCCGACCGATCAATTCGATTACCTCGCCTCAGCGTCTACCTCCTCGCTATGAGTAGGGAGTGCAAGAGGGAAGAATCCAAGGAGGCTAACGACGAGCTGAGCTGCGTTTGGTGGCGAGCGAGGTTAGGTGAGGTGGCTCTCCCTGGCACGACCTTGCCGGGTTCTTACTCGACTCCTCGTAGCCGAGATATGGACGGACGAGGGAGATGGAGTCTGAGAGTGGAGAGACAGGGGGATGTTTGTTGCTTGGATTGTACTGCTGGAGAACCTGAACGGAATGCGTTTGGTCCGATGGGGATTCGGTGTGTGTGTCAGCAGCTTCTGTGACGTGCAAGGGAAGAGAAGCTGGAAGGCGACGGGCGGCGAGAGGAGGAGGAGGAGGAGGATCATGTGTCAGTCAGTGTGTGTGCGCGAGGGAGCTGCCAACTGCTAGTAGGAGCGCGAAAGGAGAGGCGCACCTTTTTCTGTATTGGAAAAACCTGAATTTTAAGATAGAGATGTGGTGAAGGAGGATAATCAAGTGAGGTCAGGAAAACGGAGGGGAAATTAAGCCGTGAGAATCGGTCGGTCGTCGGGCGAGTCTTTGTTTTGGATGGACGGGTGGGTGCACACCGCAGAGTACGTCTGCTGCTGAGTCGTCGTGACCGACCGTGTGCTCGAGTCTCTTCTCGACCTTGCACGAAGAGTTGACGGTAGTAGGACGTGTCTCTTGGGTCGTGGAATTGGTATACCTTTGAGCAAATAATACTATTCCTTCTGTTATTGGATGACACAAAGTAATAAGCATTCGTTTATCTCTAGTTTATCTCTAGCGATGATGTAATCAAGAGAAGGTAAAAATTATAACAACACACTTGTCACTTTCTTATGCATACCGTCAGATAACTCTCCCTAATGCACACCATATACACTTAGCATACTAGTTTAATCAAAACGAAACATATATAAACAGAATAACATATACATATATAAACAAATTAAGGACAACTAGCAATCTGCATCTTATAAATCTTTACTATTGGTTTGCAGTTGGTGAAGCCACTTTGCCTCTACATCATTTGATTTTTAATTTTACCCCTGCAAAACCAAATATACTACATACTTTACCACCGCACCTAACAAAAAAATCCTACTCGTGTATTTGGACCGGCCCAAAAAAATCTATTGCCATCCCTCTCCTCGCTCTCACTCCCGTATCCTCCAAGGCGACGCCGGCGGCCGGCGGCCGGCCACACGTGGGAGGGCTCCAAGCCGCCGCAACAACCATGGTTCATGGATCGCTTGGGAAGTTGGCGTCCCATGCCCCCTCCGTTGGCGACAAATGGCACCACCAGCAGCTCCGCTGCCTCGACATCCACAAGTACCATGTGCCTGCGTATAGATCCCACGTTCCTCCCCTCCATTTTGCTCGATTCCTATCCGTGTAGAATTGTTTGATTTCAATTTGGAGGCCGGTCTGACACGAGCTAGGTTTTTGGGTGGCATGGCTTCTGTGGGTGTTGCAGGGCGCCGATTTGATGGATCCTACAGCTGACGTGCACATCTGTGCCGGATCTGTGGGAGCGTAGGAATCGATCCACTCCGTGGAGCTTCGGCAGCCACCCTCCACCGTTGCACGCACCATTCAGGAGGCCCGGGAGTTGGGGAAGTGGAGGAGGGGCGAGGATGGTGAGGAGTCGCTGGAGGGTGCCTCCCATGGCTACTCGCTCGATCCTCCCACGAGGTCCTCCTGGGCAGCAAGAAAATGGGGTACAGGTTATATTTCTGGTCACTAATCATTCAATTTTGGTACTTCTGCTATTCAATACTCCAGCTGTGTCATCCACCTGCTGGGTGTTATGACTTATGCGTGTAAGGATTCAGCTATCTCCTTTGATGTTTCTCTGTGTTTTTTAAATCTTAGAGAGGTAGATTTGGACAACTCCGTTAATGCAAAACACTGATCTTTTGATACTCCCTCCGTACCGGATTATAGGGCAATTGCGTACTTTGAGATAAACTTTGACCTTTAATTTTAATCAAAAATATATATAATATATTATATAAAAGTTATACCATTGGATTCAAATTCAAAAGAACTTTTCAATGGTATAATTTTTATGTCAAATATCTCATATTTTATTGACTAAAATTAATGGTTAAAGTATGTTTTAAAATACATATTTGCCTAATAATTCGGTATGGAGGTAGTAGATACTATTTTTATCGAAACCTCTGTCAGAAAATATACTATCAGATTCATTTATTTTAGACCCCTAATCAACTCAGTGATGTAAGTGTGCCAACCTTTGCAATTTTAAAACCTTGTTTGTAAGTGTGCTTGGAGGATATGAAAAAAATTCTTTTCTATAATAAGTTGTTGTGTGAACCACTTGCTCTGTTGTATTCTATGATTTCCGCCTAAATAGAAATATTCTGCTAAGATATTGGAAAATCAACAGACTGTCATTTGTATATTCGTCAAGGAGTGGAAAAATGAACCTATGTGTCTTTTTGCTCGGAATGGCTAATTGTTTACTCCAAGTTACTTGGTACCAGTAAAGGATAATACCTTTATTTATGGTGGGTTGTCTATAAAAAATATGCATGATAATATGTATTCTGTTGCGGGTTAAAATCTCACGTGTTAAGGCCCTCGTGTGTCAGCTGCATTATGATTAGGATGATAATGTATAGTTGTGCTCAGGTTGTGCTTTGATCTCTTTACTCTTGCTTATGATCCGTTGTATTCTATACCCTCATGAACGACCACCACGACGTGCCTCCAAGGATCTTTGCCTCATGACTATTGATGATTTGGTTATTTTCGTGGTTGGCATCACTGCCCAGGTGACGAGCAGCACCTCGTGATACAAAATCTTGCTTCTACAAGACCGGTGAAGATGATGTTTCTATCCTGACCTTAATAGGTTGTGAGGATACTATTGCACTTTTGTAGCGCATTAAAGTAGATGATCTCCTGAATGTAACCAGATGTGCGAGTTAGCTGGATATGTTGTTTTTCACTGTAGTAAGTTTTATGTGCCAGATAGCATTTACTTTCTTTCTTTGATTGCACAAAATAGGTTTTCTACTATTGATAAAAGGATGGGTTAATTGGAGTCAGTTAATTAAGTTCTTCCCCCAAAATCTGCACAATTTGGATGTTTGTGGCATCCATACAAATATATTCAATTTATTTTAGACCGGTTGCAACGCACGGGCAGTTTTGCTAGGTTTTTCCCCAGTGAGCATATTTTATTATTTTCCATGTCCTTGCTACGTTTCACTTGTGCAAATGCGAGGTTGTGCTGTGGTACTTTTGTCATGTTACTAAAATGTGTTAGCGACCTGCGAATTCCTGCTAAATCCGGGTTGGGTTGGTAGAATAACATGTTTCAATTTTTTTAATGTGGGATGTAATTTCAAAGGAGGTTATTAGTTGCTATAGTATCTAGAAATTCTGATTGCTTAATTCGGACAATTCATACAACTGATTTTTATTGTAATATATGTGCTAAAATAACATAGTTATTGGGGTAAATCACTTCACGTTTGTGTAGAGAGTCATGAGTCATGTCATGGGCTCACATCTATAGCTGCTTTTGTAATTATAATGATGTTTGGGCATCGAAAAATTTGCCAACTCTATGACTACCAAGAATAGTCTCTTTTTTCAACTGTTTTACTAACTGAGACAAGGGCACACTTTCTTCTAATTTATTCATATTGTTGTGCAGCGGTGTTTCATATCGTTCCAGAAGATGGTTTTTTTTTTCGCGCAGTGCTCTTTGAATATTAAATATAGCAGATTCTCATCCCCAATATATTTTGTGTAGCAGATTCTCATCCCAAATATATATTTTCGTGTTCCATGCATTACATGCTATTTGGTAAATGTTCCTTGAGCTTACTTATCACCTTATGATTAATGCATCTTTATATACTTTCCACGGCATCGGCCTTCTCCTCCCGTGGGACAAGCGCCGGTGAATTGTAGCTTGCTTTACTGTACTTGGCAATTACTTTTTTCACTTATTATTCATACAATTTATTCTATATGGTGTGATTATGCTCAAAACAAGACTTGTGGTGTTGTTGGAGTAGGCTGACTACATATTAAAGTGCGAAAATTGAAATGGATAATGACGACATAATGGTGAAAATGATCGGATGTTAAGGAAGAAGAGGGTGACAAATACATTATTGTCATGCCTGGTTATCTTTTTTTGCATGTGTGTATATAAGTGAGAGCAGGAGAGAAAAAAGATGACATACCGTAGCAACGCACGGGCATTCAACTAGTCATCTTAATAACAAAGAGAGTGGATTTGCTACCCTGGTGTGTAGCTACGCACATTTGCATTTTTAACCATTTTCACACTGTATAAACTTATTTCAACTATTTTTCTAGTAGATCGCATAATTTTGGTGTGCAAAAGTGCTTTCAAATTCTTGATTTGAGCATTTTTTTTGTGAAAGTCAACTCACAAGACCATTTTCGTTGACTTCTTGTGTTTTGAGTTGGCTTTGACCAAAAAAAGTTCAAACTAAAAATCTAAAACCACTTTTACATACCGAAATTCCGTGTTCTATTGGGAAAACAAGTTGAATCATGATTATACCGCTTGAATCAAAAGTTAAGAGGGGGTGCATATCTACCTAGGTGGGTAGCCAGTATTAGGCTAATAACAAAAGATCTACCATAGAGGTAATATAAAAATGGTCACAGTTATGATAAGCAGCTCTTGTGTGACTCTAATTAGTGAAGCATAATAAAGATATTTATAAAAGTTACTTTCACAATTCTGTAGTCCAGGGATAAACTACTCCCTCTTCATCATGGTGACGAAGGAGATGATGTCGATGAAGGTGAAGTGGCAACCGGAGACGGCTCTGGCAACATCTCCCCACCTATCACTAGAACAAAAGTGCCAATCTACCACAACTGGCTCCGGCGACCGTTCATGAAGACTCCTCTTCTACCACGATTTTGGTCGGTTGTGTGGTAGATGGAAAAATATTTTTTCTCATTTTGGTGGCCCTCTACTGCCACGGATTTGGGAAAATCACGGTACATGGTCGACCGGTGCGTGGTAGATGTCGTTTTTCGATTTCGGGTCTGATTTTCGACTCTGATCAAGCTTTTTAGGCTATGGGGCTGTGATGCCAGTGAATCAAGCAGACTTATTTTTTCCCTCCCGTGACCTAGCTCATGTTGCTCGATGTAGCCGTATATGGACTTGACTATGTGTCCCCGATGTCAGCCTCTCTATTCGATTATCTGTTCCACATGATTGTTGGATGCTTGGATTTTTTCCGAAACCGCTCACCTTGGTAACGTTCAAAGACGATGCTATTGGGTGGGTCCTTGATGTGGTGCAGGAACCGGTGACAGTGTCGGTGCAAGAGCTACTGCATGGAGCTAAAAGGAGCCGAGGATGGTGCATGAGCCGGTGATGGTGCACGACCTGGTGCAAGAGAGCAGAAGCGGTGCAAAGGCTGCTGCAAAAACCGGTGATGGTGTCGATGCAGGAGGTGATGCAAGGAGCTGAAGACAAGGTGTACACCAGTTTTTGGTAGTGGGGGCACCATTCTTTTAACTCCGTGAGGACCTCTCTAAGGTAATACACGGGTCGCTGGATGGGGTACTCTCTGCCTTCTCTGGTCGTTTGACGACCATGACTGTGTTGACGACGCAATTAGTCACAGCGATGTACATGAGCATGGGCTCCTTGGCTTCAGGAGCGGCGAGTAGAGTAGGCCCGGCGATCACTTTCTTGAGCGCCTCAAGTGCTGTGTCCGCTTCTTATGTCCATTCGAACATAGAAGTGTTGCGGAGGAGCTTGTAAAGAGGCATTGCCTTCTCCCTGAGTCTTGAGATGAAGCGACTGAGAGCTACAACACGTCCTGCGAGCTTTTGCACGTCAAGAAGGCACTCCGCCTTGCGAAGTCGCCTGCTGGAATCCATATTTTCAGTGTTAGCTTTGATACCTCCCTCCGAGACAACCTAGCCGAGCAGCTGCCCTGACGGGACGCCAAACGTGCACTTCTGCGGGTTAAGCTTATTGTTGTACTTCTGCAGGTTGGTGAAAGTTTCAGCAAGGTCGGCGAGAAGATCTCCTTGTCTGTTTGACTTGACGACCACATCATCGATGTAGACGTGGATGTTGTGGCCAACTTGGCTCGCGAGGCACTCTTTCATGCATTGCTCGTAAGTGGCTCCGACATTCCGGAGGCCGAAGGTCATGATGGTGTAGCAGAAGCATCCAAATGGCGTGATGAAAGCCATTTTTTTCTTCGTCCTCTTCTGCCATCTTGATCTGGTTATAGCCGTTGTATGCGTCCAGGAAGCATAGGGACTCAAAACCTGTCGTTGAGTCAACCATGGCTGAACAAAATTTTCCTTTGGGCAGGCAGAATTGAGGTTGGTGTAGTCGATGCACATCTTCCAGGTCCTGTTCTTCTTCTGGACTAGGACTGGATTTTCTAACCACCTCGGGTGCTTGATCACACGAATAAAACCGGTAGCGAGTAGCCGATTGACCTCTTACCTAATCGCGCGGCGTCGCTACGCGTTGAAGGGGCGAAGCGATTGCTTCACAGGTTGAGCCTTTGGGTCGATGCATAATTTGTGCTCGGCAAGTTCCCTCGGGATGCCTGGCATGTCGGATGGTTTCCATGCGAAGATGTCACGATTCTCACAGAGGAACTCGATGAGCGCGCTTTCCTATGCGCTATTTAAATGCGCGCCCATGGTGACTTGCTGGCTGGAGTTGCTGGGGACGAGGTCGACCTGGCGAGTGAGCACGGCTGACACAAAGGATGTCTTAGGAGTTTCCTCGAGCTGAGGATTCTTCAGGAGGGATGGGTCATCGAGGTTAACCGAGTCGGAGTACTTGGCGAGCTCGCCAATATATATTGTTTGTTTCCTCCGCGATGACGGCATTGGCAAGCTTGGCGTCGTTGTCCTCGCATTCCTGAGCCAGGTCGAAGTCGCCATGAACGGTGATGACGCCGTTTGGCCCAGGTATCTTGAGTAGGTTTTATGCATAGTAGGAGACCGCCATGAATTTGGCAAATGCCTGCCTCCCCAGGACGCAGTGGTAGGGACTGCGGAAGTTGACCAGCTCGAAGATTATCCGCTCGGTGCGGTAGTTTTGAGGGGTACCGAATGTGACCGGCAATGTGACCTTGCATATTGGAAAGGCCTTGCGACCAGGCATGATTTCGTTGAACGTGCATCTGGTGGGCTCGATCATCGATTCTGAGAGTTGCAGTCACCGGAAGGTGTCGAGGTAGAGGATGTTGATGGAGCTTCCGCCATCCATTAGTGTCGTTGGGAGCCAGTACTCAGCCACTTTAGGTCTGCCGATCAGGGCACAGCGCCCTGGGTACTCGATTGGAGTAGCTTGGTCGACACGGCTCCACCCGATGGGTTGTTCGAACTAGTCGAGGAAGCGCATGATGTCGACGCGGGTCACGGCATGCACTGCTACACCGCAGTTGAGTTGCTTCTTGTCGTGCCATCCTAGTGAAGGTATGGAGTGAGCCGACGTCGCGACCGAATTTGTTGCCGTGGTTCTTGTCCTTGGGCTAGTCGCCGGCGTAGAGAGTCTTCTCACGCGCTCGCTCCACCTCCTTGAGCGTGTGACAGTACTTGGTGGAGTGATTTGCCAGGTGGGCTGGGATACTGTGCATGATGCAAGGTTTGTTCTGCATAGCTTAAGGATCGAATTTCGGCTTGTTCAGGCTCTTGCCCTTGTAGTTGTTGTTGCCACCGCGGTAGCCACCTCTGTCGCGGCGGAATGCTCTGGGGTCGCGTGGGCCAGACTGACCGGTGTTGGCGACGAGGTCGGAAGGATCGGAGCGCATTCCAGTATTGCGAGTGTTGCAGTAGCACAGATCTTGGCTGTGGTGGTCCTATCGTGGGCCCCCCCACTCGGCACATTGCTCTTCATGGTCGACTCATCTTCCGAATTGAGCATGGGGTCCTCCTCTGCATATCGCCAGGCGATCTCGATGATCTCCGGCAGAGATAGGTCGGTGGTGGACTTGGCGAGGACGCGCTTGATTTTGGCCACCAGAGGCTCACAGCGGCAGCAACCATTGAACATGTTGACGGCGAGGGTGGGGTGAACTTCGGCGGAGCGCACCCATATGTCCTGCCAGCGGCGGAGCCACTTGCGAGTGGACTCCTTGCTTCGCTGGATGCACTTCTCAAGGTCGCCGATGGAGGTAGTGCGGGAGTAGTTGTCCTGGAAGTGCTTGACGAACTCCGATCGCATCTCGTCCCAAGAGTCGATGATGTTCTTGGGGAGGTTGTTGAGCCACTGCCTGGTGTTGCCGTCCACCAACAACGGCAGGTAGTGGGTGGCTAGCAACTCGGTGTGGCCAGCGATTCCCATTGACATGAAGTATGTGTCGATCCACATAGCAGGATCTTGCTTGGGGTCGTACTTCTCGATCTCCCTTGGAGCTTTGAAGTTTGGCTGGTACTCCTCGCCCTGGACCATTGGTCCAAAGCATGCAGGCCCGACTCGCGTGAGCGAACTAGATTGCTCGGTGTGATTGTTGACGGTGTACCGCAAATCATACGGCTGCTGCGCGCGCCACACTTGCTTGTTGATGATGTGGGTGCATGCGTCAACATGCCGGCCGTCGTTGGTGTACCGCTGATGATGCGGCGGCTCGTTGGAGGAGTATGTGGGATGATCGTTCCGTGGTTGGTTTTGTTGCTGCACCTGCCCCGGAGGAGGGCAGTTTTGGAGATTGACAGCCGGCGCGGCAACGGCGATGACTATGGCTTGATTTCCGGTGGAAGCCGCCCTGCTCCCAAACGAGCGGGAGTACACCCTCCCATGCGAGTCGAAGCCATCTTGCTGCTGCTGGATGCACTTGTTGATGAGGTTATTAGCGTAGGTGATCTCCAGGGTGTTGTCAGCCGCTGGGTCGACATTGGCGAGGGCCACCGCGCTGGCGATGATGTTGTCCATCAGCGTGGTGTAGAGCGGGAGGTTATTTTTGTTGACCTCCCTTGTGGCCAAGAATATTCTTGGTTGGCCTTGAGGAGGGTTGACATTGGCGGCGGTTGGGGAGCTCCGGTGACGGCTGCCCCAACAGATGGGTGAGTGGAAGTGTCGGCAGCCGCAACAGGGCGATTGGATCCAGGTGCCAAGGGATCGACGACCTGGACCTTGCATGGGGTATCTGTAATATCCCAGTATTTAGGATCAAACGAAGGGTAGAATTAGGACCTTTTGTGCATTCATGCATCTAAAAATCGGAGTAAATTTTTCGCAAATTCAAAAACCTGAGAGAGCAAAGCTCCTATCTAATCACATTTAGAGTTAGAGGTTATTAGAATGTTATGGGTTTTGTTATGATCTCTTGATGTTGATGTTTAAGTGATTTTGGAATTTCATTTTGATTGTTGAATATTCCCAAATTTGAATTAATAATCATTAATAAAGGAATAACCCAATTATTAATTGAGTTGGATAATAGAATTGGAATAAGTAAATAAAGTAAGTTGAAATATCAATTTATTAATATTAAAACACATTTACAATGTCTTTACATATTGGTAAAGTAAAAAGAAAATTACAAAAGAGAAAAATTAAAGAAGACTAATCCTAAACTAGCTTTTGCATCTTCAAGATCCTCATGATGGTTTTGAATCATCAACCTTCAAATAAACAGCAAATAAAAGAATACAAGGTTAGGGTTAGTATAATATTTCTCTCAGACTTTGGCAATTACATTGCCATTTGCATCATTGAGTATTTGGACCAAGTGTAGAATCTGTTCTATTATTTACTGGGGTGCAAAACAGAGTGGTGCAAAGCAGTTTCACAGCACGGCCAACAGTGGATGAGATCGAACTGAGCGAGGAAACAGGCACACAACACACAAGCAGCTCAGTCACAGGACCGGGAAGCTGGAGCTAGCAGCACCACAGCTGCCTGCAAACCAAGCAGCCGGCTAGATGAGCATCACCAGGAGAAGCAGCTCCCATTCGACTAGCAGGGAAACATCACCAAGAACATCACAAGTTCTTGCACAGCACCACTTAAACACTAGAAATCATCCAGCAAAACCATGAGGATGTACTGAAGCTCAAGATCAAGCCCAGGAGGAGAAGGACAAGTAATCAGCAGCAAGTCCAGGAGGAGAAGGACAAGCCCAGGAGCTGAACCAGGAGGAGAAGGCAAGCAAGGAGCAAGCCATCACCACCAGCAAGCAGCAGCAGCAGATAACAACATCTTTGCTGCAAAACTTCAGGCATCAAGTAGAATATATCACCTCACAGCACCACACTGCTAGAGCATGGTTCAAGCATGTGTAGTACATAGGAAAAGCCCTCAGTTTGGCGAAGAGATGCTTTGCCAAGCTCATCATAGGGAATTAAGAATTAAAAGCCAAATATACATAAACCAGGGTAAAAGCCTCAGTATAAACTTCACTGGCAGGTTCAGTTTAGCAACAAGGCAGCAAGCTATTGACCATGTTGTGCTGGGCACATAACCAACAGGTTATACACCTCAAGCACACAATAGGAATAGGTTGAGCATCACATCTTAAAACCCTGGAGTTGTTTTCAAGCAAATCACTTCACTTAGTTAAAAGGGCCTCAGACCAGCATCATAGGCCTGATATTTAGGTAAGTTTCACCACCCTATAAAGCATTCCAACATTGGTTGCTGGGCACAAGACCAACAGGTCATGCACCTCAATACAACCAACAGATCAATCGATAACTAGGGCAATAGATATCACCACAAATCATTTTCCTGGCTAAAACCTCTAGGAATCATATTTTGCTTAAGCAAATTCACCACTGAATCTCTGCACCATTGCAAGATTCATCATCACATTGTTGTCATGGATAAACTAGTGGCAGAAGCAATAACAGCAGCATATCCATCACATGACCAGGCATAGAAGCTAACTGAATCTAGAAATTCAGTTATACACCAGCACCACTTTGATATCATGAATCACAGGAGTGGAAACCTATCAAACCAAGTTACTGATGCTAACTGAAACTTGCAACAGGGCAAGCTTCAGAACAGCATTTCTGTCAGAGAAATGCACTGACAGAGTATTGGACACAGCAAGATCAACACTGATCAAGCATAATACCACTTAACTGAAACAACAAAATTAAGCTAGCATCAGCTAACTGCTGCACAAAATCAATCTATGAGCTTGGCTCACTGACCTTGGCCAGATGGCTAGAGACCATGGCCGAAGAAGAAGGAGAAGGGTAGAGAGGAGGAAGAGGCACTCACCATTGCCCAGGTGCTCATCTGGACGGCATGGCAGGGCAGTGCCTGCGCGGCCGGCCAGAGGCTGCCCAAGGTAGACTTCACCGAGCACACCAGGAGCACCACACCTCGGCGCTTCCACCGGCGTCCACTCACACATCACAAGCACCAGTGGTCGCACAACAAGCACCAGGAGAGGGCTCAGCGAGGCATCGAGCCGTAGGCGACCGAAGATGGCAGAACCGAGGGGGCAAACCAGCCACAGATCACCTCGGAGAGGAAGCGACTGTGGAATCCAACTGGAGGAGGAGGTAGAGGGCGTTGAGGCGACCGTTTTGCCCCAAGCGTCGGCGGCAGAGGCCACCGGAGCTGGCCGGAATGGTCGGGTGACGGCGGCGGCGATTAGGGTTCGCCAGAGCATCACGAGGAAGAGAGGGGGAGAGAGAGGGGGCTGGGCTGGGTCGGTTTGACTGACCCAGACCCGAGCCGGTTTGGTTCAACCAAGCCAGGTGGGCTGGTTTGGGCCTAATGGGCCAAAGCCCATTTTCAAATCTAATACAAATTTCAAATTTTAAAGTTCTGTTTTCTTTAGAATTAATTCAAATCCAAAACTAAAATAACACTTTGTGATTTAACTCTATAAAATAATTTTCTTTTCTTTAATTAATTGAATATTTGATTAAAATCATATTTCTTATTACTTCTTAATTCAAACTTTGAAATCTTTTAATTTCCATTTTTCAAAAATCCTAATTTTTATTAATAAAAATAAAAATTAAGTCTTTTCTTTATTAAACTAATCCTTTTCTTTTCAAATAACTCCAACAAAAGATTTATACTTTCAAAATTGATTTCAAACCTTAATTAATTGTTTTAATTCATATTTAGGGTAAAACACACCAATAGTACTTTGTGTTGTGTTAAAACACTTTAACCATACCAAGTCTTGGGTAAAACACACAAATAAGAAAACAAAGACAAAGAATCACCATGCATTGCATATCATTGCACATAGCATCCATTTGCTTCTTAAACATTGTCCTTACCGGACAATGATTGGATTTTTGTAGAACAAGGAGATCAGGAGTATCGCCAAGTATCCGACTCCATTACCTTTCAGTCACAAGGCAAGTTTATCTTGCTCATATCTCTTGGTTGCACTGGTTTTGAAACTACTTGCAAAGTGTTGACTTCAAACTCTAACATTTCAAAAAGGATGGAAAACCTATTTTCATAAGTAATATGACTAGTGGTTATCGACCAGTGGTGATAACCTAGGATGGCTGGCAGGTGGAACCACAGTAAGATTGTTGTGGTGGAGGTTCCACTTGCACGGGAAAGTAAACCTAGGACTAACTACCAATGCCACAGTTATTCTTGTGCCGTAAAACTGTGTCGTCCAAGAGACTTGGAATAGGACGGGAAAGTCATCTGTATCTTCTCTCGTTCGCATGTCAACGGGCAGCCAGTTGTCGGTCACGGTAGGTCTTGCGAGACTACTTGCACATGGGTGGGACCCCTTAGTTCCCACGGCACTGGTGTCTATGATGGTCCACAAGGGACGCCTAGGTACTTCATCATTGGGGGTGAATATCAGGGGCACAACCTGCTTGCGTGAATTGGGTGGGCATGCGTTGTGCGGAGAAGGCAGTGAATGGCTTGGATCAATGACTGGGCCCCACACCATGGAAGTGTGGACGAGAATGTACGCCCGGTTGTGCAGCAAGGCTTTGATCTCTTTTGGAAGGACACACCTCTTCAGAGTGTAAAAAGATGTGACATGTTACCCCTTGTTCCGGGAAGGAGCTGCGAACGCGGCAGGAAAGGTGCTCTCAAGGCACTAATACCCTGTGTTGGCTGTTGGGCATAGTTTTCTAAAGTAAAAGCAATCTTTGAAGAAACCTTTGATAAAACCTTGCATTGGCCTATGACTCTTTTGGGTCCATGGCTGTAGATAGTGCATATCACACAACTTCTTTCTAAAGAAACTTGCTGGGTAACGCTCGTTACTCACCCCAATCTCTTAAACCCTTGCTAGACTGTGAAGAGCTTGATGAAGCAACTCTGAACGCCATCGGAGGCCAGCAGGACATCTTCTACGAGGAGCCAGATCTTTCTCGCGGAGTCGAAGGCGTGGATTACTTCATACGCTACGGAGCGTCTTCTGACGAGGACTCAGAGTGAAGAAAGACTAACTAGTAGAATAGTTTCGCAGTCGAGGAACCGAGCAACTGTAGAGTAGGAATAAGTTGTTGAGTTCTTCACTTGTTTAATTATTTGAAGCTTTCCTGTTGTTGTAAACACTAAGCACTTGAGGTGTTCTCTTATGGGGAGCATTTCGTTATCATCACACTTTGTTTTGTAATAATATGAAGTTCAATTTGTATTTGGGCCCGCAATGTTTCTGCTGTACCATTCTGAGGGATGTAATATTTATGGAGGTTTGTTCCGCAAGTGTTATATCAACGACTTGCATACTACAACATGCAGTGGTATGCTGGGTCACCGCAGCTGGTATCAGAGCAATTGCTTTGACCTTAGGTTGGAAACCTAGTAAAGGGATAGAACCTGTAGGAGTCTAGTAGCAACGGTAAAGAGTTCTCTAAATCTATGATGGTTATTCACTTGGGAATAACATAGTCATATTTTTAGTGTTACAATTCTTTATTATGATGCATCATACTAATTCTATATCCTATTCTTGTAACAGCTATTATGGCATCGAGAATTCCAGCACGCACTGTTTGGTCACAGAGGAAGACTCTGGAAGACTATGAGGGAACCTTGACTGAGCAGTTAGGATCACTACTACGGGCTTTTGGACTCAGCACCGACATCCCTGTTAAGACCTATACTTACAAGGATGACGGGACTGCGGTCAAGTACCGTGTCATGATCATGCTACCAGATGGATTAGCACCTAGTCCAGTTCAGCCTTCCGGAGAAGGAAGAGGGGAGACTGCAGCTTATCACGAGGTGGTAGTTCGAGCTATTGCGACTATCAGGGAGTACAGAGCGGTGGAGTTAGCAGGTACCACTTTTACCACTATTCCTCATGACTCACTGATGGATGAGCCGGGAATGGATCACGATGTTCTGGTGAAGAAGAAGCCAAAGTTGGCAGCCAGACTTCTTGATAGGTATAGGAAGATGGTGGGATCACTGTATAACACCCACCAGGTCATTGTTGAGGATAAGGCGGAGATGCTTGATGACCTCACAGACACTACTAGGAGGCAGGAGCGAGCACAGATGACTAGGCAGGAGTCGGAGGGATCACACTTCTCACTGGTTGTGGGAACTCATAGTTACCCGACATAGCCTGGACCTTCCAGGTATTCACCCACTCTAGAGCCTATACATTACCCAGTTATCACTTCTAGTATGGAGGCGCAGCAGGGTCTCAAGGGGGTCTCGGAGTCCAAGCTTCCCATTGAGAACTCTGATGGGTGGAGGTTTGACTGGCTGGGAGACGGTCAGCAGTACACTAGCTCGTATGGAGGGACAGCTCAGACGGCGGGAGGAGGTGATGCTGTAGTCACTCCTATTGTATCTGTTGAGGAGGAGGATCCTATGGAGGTTCAGTTTGAGAGTCAGGAGCCGGTTGAGACACCTATGGAGCAGGATACACCGTTTGACCACACCTACTGCACTGAGAGTGTGTGTTATGGAGAGGCGGAGCCTTTCCCGACTATGACTGCTCACGAGACCAGGGTGTACTTTGAGAGTTACCTCGGACTGAATGGACTCATGTTGAGTGATACCTCTATGATGGATACGTCTGACTCGGACTATGTTCTGGGCGGTAGGCCATTCGTTCCAGAGACAGTGCGCCAGACTACACGCCAGCACGGGTGGACTCTGGGCATGTACTATGAGCCGTGAGACCAGGACAGGATGTCAAGACCAAGTCAGAAGCTCAGTTGTATCTGTGAATGCAGCTAATGCTAGTAGTATGTTGTAATAATAAGAGAGACGGTAGAACTTTCTAGTCTCGATCTATGAGTGTACTCCACCTGTGAGAGTACGTGTTGTAATAATGACTATGTATCGGTTTGTATGTGTTGTATAATATGTACCTTGTATTTGGTTTTCTTGCGATCTTCCATTTGGAGTTGGATTTCTGTTTTCTATTGTGTGACTAGTTTTGGGCATGAAGTGAAGCTCAGAAAGCATGGGCATGGTGTAATTATGAGATCTTCGCTTGATGTTACAAGACTAGAGGGGCTATGGATACGGGTGTAGCTACCGAAGCCGAAGATCAACGCTTGGCACAAGAAGCTCAAATGAAGGCAATGAATGATCAACAGGCAGAAAGGGAAGCCAAAGCTAAGGCTGATCAAGAAGCTCAAGATCATTTACCACCACCACCATTCAGGCCTTTGGTGGAGCAAAGCTTTATGCAGTATATGCAGTTCATGCAAGAAACACAGAACAAGTTTATGCAAGAGCTTATGGGGCATGTTGGAGCCGGAAGGGTTCAGGAAGCAAGAGGGGTAAGTCTTTCTAACTTCCTCAATACAAAACCACTTCCCTTTGCTTCCGCGGTGGAACCTATGGATGCGGAAGACTGGCTTATGGACACGGAGAGAAAGTTAAAGGCTGTTGGAGCCAATGACGAGGAGAAGGTTCGTTATGCTGTACATCTTCTATCTGGACCAGCCGCAGCATGGTGGGATAATGAAGTGACACTTCAACATCCGGAGAAGGTATTCTCTTGGGAAGAGTTTAAGGAAAAATTCCGTACCTTCCATCTGCCAGAAAGTGTGGTAGAGCTCAAGAGGCGGGAATTTGAAGACCTCAAGCAGGGGAGTGCAACAATGATGGCTTATATCAAGGAGTTCACTAGACTCTCTCGTTACGCAAGTGATGAGGTGAGTACGGATAGTAAGAGGATGAAAAGGTTCCTCAGGGGACTGGATCCCTACGCAGCAATGCAGATGAAGTTGACTAAGCCGCGTAACTTCCAAGACCTGATGGATACAGCCATCACGTGGGAGAATGATTACAAGTTGGTTCAGATGAGCCAAATGAAGAGGGCCAAGACTGAGGCCAAGAGAGTTCAACCAACTCGAAGTACTCCAAATCTGAGTTTCAAACCCAGGGTCAGGACAGGAGGAGTTCCACCCAATCGGAAGGTGTTCACACCAAAAGATCAGATCATCTATCACAAATGCGGACTTCCTGGTCATATGAAGAATGAGTGCATGAAGCCAAGAATTATCTGCTATGCTTGTGGAAAGGAGGGGCATATTCATCCAGATTGTCCAAATAAACCAGCTGGTGGTTGGCCAGCTAATAGTGGAGGCAAGACAGGAGGAGGTGGACGACCTGCATCTCGAGGTGGCAGTAGCAGCAAGAATGGGAACGGGAAAAGAGGCCGGACTTTTGGGAAGCTGAATTGCACATCTCTGGAGGAAGCTAACAACTTTGAAACGGCGGTCATAGGTACGCTCAGCATCCTTACTCATCCCGACAAAGTTCTTTTTGATACCGGTGCCACTACATCATTCATTTCCAAAGATTTTGTCGAAAAATATGGGTTAAGGTGTCAGGCGATAGCTCATCCTATGACTGTGGTGACGGCTGGGGGTAAACTTTTAGTATCCCAATTCAAACCAGACCAGGTCATTACGATCTGTGACTATCCTTATTTTGCCGATCTCTATGTTCTTCCACTTAAAAACATTGAAGTTGTTCTGGGTATGGATTGGATGTCCGATCATGGAGCACACATTGATTGTGAAGAGAAGACTGTGTCAATCCGGAAGCCTGGAGGTGGAAGGATCACTTATTAAGCAGATAAGCACACCCATGTAGAGATTGGAATTCAACTTAATTCTCTGAAGGAGGCCAAGTTAGAGGATATTCCAGTGGTTAACGAGTTCATGGATGTATTTCCTCAAGAATTACCGGGAATGCCACCAGATCGGGAGATAGAATTCATCATTGATCTAAAGCCAGGCACAGCACCAATCTCTCAGGCACCCTATAAAATGGGTCCTAAGGAGTTGAAAGAACTGAAGGAGCAGCTAGATGAGCTAGAGAGTAAGGGATTTATCCAAGAAAGTATATCACCTTGGGGTTCACCAGTTATATTTGTTGATAAAAGAGATGGAGGCAGAAGAATGTGTGGGGATTTCAGGAATCTGAACAATGTCACCATCAAGAACAAGTTTCCTTTACCAAGGATTCAAGATTTGTTTGATCAAGTTCATGGAGCTAGGGTTTTCTCCAAGATTGACCTGAGATCTGGATATCATCAAATAAAAATCAAGCCAGAAGATGTACCAAAGACTGCATTTGTCTCAAGGTATGGGCATCATGAATACTTGTTCCTTTTGGTTTGACCAATACTCCAGCAATTTTCATGAATTTGATGAACAAGATTTTCATGCCATACCTGGACAAGTTTGTGATAGTGTTTATTGATGATATTCTGATATACTCTAAGAATAAAGAGGATCATGCTAAACATCTTAGAATAGCATTGCAAGTGTTAAGGGAACATCAGCTGTATGCTAAATTCAGCAAGTGTAAATTCTGGTTGGATCAAGTGGAATTTCTTGGTCATGTCATTAGCAAGGAGGGGATTGCCATGAATCCAAGCAAAGTTCTGTCAGTTTTGGATTGGCAAGCACCAACCAATGTGAAGGAAAATAGAGGTTTTCTGGGAATGGCCGGATACTATCGGAGATTCATTGAAGGATTTTCGAAGATAGCAGGGCCGATGACAAAATTGTTAAGGAAAAACACTCCATTTGAGTGGTCTGAAAAGTGTGAAGAGAGCTTTCAAGAGCTAAAAAGGAGACTCACAACAGCACCTATCTTAGCAGTACCAGAAACTGGAAAGGATTACACAGTTTACTGTGATGCATCCAAGAATGGATTGGGTTGTGTTTTGATGCAAGACCGAAAGGTAATTGCTTATGGTTCAAGACAACTCAAGCCACACGAAGTCAATTATCCAACACATGACCTTGAATTGGCAGCAGTTGTGTTTGCTCTCAAGCAATGGAGGCAATTTCTCTATGGAGCTAAATGTGAGCTATACACCGATCACAAGAAGGAGTTGAATATGAGGCAGAAAATATGGCTAGAGTTGATCAAGGATTATGATCTTACCATCAACTATACTCCTGGAAAGGCTAATGTGGTAGCCGATGCATTAAGTCGGAAGAGTACAGAAACCCAGCTAATGGATAAAGAACTTCCAGAGGAATTGCTCAAGGATCTTGAAAGACTGGAAATACAATGTCTAGAAGTCAAATCTTTGGGAAGTATATTCACTATAAGGGTGATGGAGGAAAGACAAAGCGACTTGATGTATACTATATACAGAAGACAAGATGAAGATCCTTTCATCGCTAAAGAAATCCGTAGGATTGAAGAGGGTAGACCATCTGAATTCCGTCTAGGTGATTTCAATTCACTTTGGTTCCAAAACAGAATTTGTGTGCTAGATATACCCGAGATCAAAGGACTGATACTCAAGGAGGCTCAGGAGACACCATACTCCATTCATCCGGGAAGTACGAAGATGTACGTGGATCTCAAGGAGTTGTTCTGGTGGAATAACATGAAGCGGGATATAGCCAAGTATGTAGCATAATGCCACACTTGTCAGAGAGTCAAGGCAGAACATCAAAGTCCAGCAGGGTTACTACAACCTTTGGATATTCCGGAGTGGAAATGGGAGGAAATCAGAATGGATTTTATTACCGGTTTACCTTTAACCAAGAGACACAAGGATATGATATGGGTGATAGTTGATCGACTCACCAAAAGTGCACATTTCCTGGCAGTGAACCAGAAGGATAGTGCAGAAAAGTTGGTAGAAATCTATGTAAGAGAAATCGTCAGCAAGCATGGAGTACCCAAGAAGATCGTATCAGATAGAGGGTCTGTTTTCACATCAACATTTTGGGGAAATCTTCATGCAGCACTGGGATCACAGTTGGATTTCAGTACTGCTTATCATCCTCAAACTGGAGGGCAAACGGAAAGAACTAATCAAATCCTGGAGGATATGCTACGTGCACGTGCTCTAGATTTTAGAGGTTCATGGGATGAACACTTACCGTTAGCAAAGTTTTCTTACAACAACAGCTATCAAAGCAGCTTGAAAGCAGCACCATTTGAAGTACTCTACGGACGCAAGTGCAGATCTCCAATATGTTGGTTTGAGCCAGGAGGCAACCAAGAATTTGAAACTGATTTCATCAAAGAGAAGCAAGGTATCATTGATATCATCCGTGACCGTTTGAAGATAGCTCAGAGTAGACAAAAGAGTTATGCAGATCAAAAGAGGCGGACATGGGAGCCCAAAGTAGGGGATATGGTCTATTTGAAGGTTAGTCCTATGAAAGGAATCAAGAGGTTCAGTATTAAAGGGAAGTTAAGCCCGAGATATATTGGACCATTCAAGATTTTGAGTCAGAATCGGAGTGTTGCTTTTGAATTGGAGCTTCCAGAAAAATTGAAGCAAGTTCACAATGTTTTCCATGTTTCTCAACTTCGGAAGTGTCTGAAAGCACCTAAAGACTCTATTACTCATGATGACCTAGATCTTCAAGCAGACTTGACTTATGAGGAGAAGCCAATAAAGATCTTAGAGGAGAATTGGAAGAGGCTTCGGAATCGTGCAATAAAGTTCTGCAAAGTGCAATGGAAACATCATTCTGAATGTGAAGCAACTTGGGAAAAAGAAGAAGATTTGAGACAAGCATATCCAGAACTGTTCAGGTACACAAAGTTTTAACTTCGGGACGAAGTTCTGATAAGGGGGGAAGACTGTAATATCCCAGTATTTAGGATCAAACGAAGGGTAGAATTAGGACCTTTTGTGATTCTTGCATCTAAAAATCTGAGTAAATTTTTCACAAATTCAAAAACCTGAGAGAGCAAAGCTCCTATCTAATCACCTTTAGAGTTAGAGGTTATTAGAATGTTATGGGTTTTGTTATGATCTCTTGACGTTGATGTTTAAGTGATTTTGGAATTTCATTTTGGTTGTTGAATATTCCCAAATTTGAATTAATAATCATTAATAAAGGAATAACCCAATTATTAATTGAGTTGGATAATAGAATTGGAATAAGTAAATAAAGTAAGTTGAAATATCAATTTATTAATATTAAAACACATTTACAATGTCTTTACATATTGGTAAAGTAAAAAGAAAATTACAAAAGAGAAAAATAAAATAAGACTAATCCTAAACTAGCTTTTGCATCTTCAAGATCCTCATGATGGTCTTGAATCATCAACCTGCAAAATAAACAGCAAATAAAAGAAAATAGGGTTAGGGTTAGTATAATATTTCTCTCAGACTTTGGCAATTACATTGCCATTTGCATCATTGAGTATTTGGACCAAGTGTAGAATCTGTTCTGTTATTTACTGGGGTGCAAAACAGAGTGGTGCAAAGCAGTTTCACAGCACGGCCAACAGTGGATGAGATCGAACTAAGTGAGGAAACAGGCACACAACACACAAGCAGCTCAGTCACAGGACTGGGAAGCTGGAGCTGGCAGCACCACAGCTGCCTGCAAACCAAGCAGCCGGCTAGATGAGCATCACCAGGAGAAGCAGCTCCCATTCGACCAGCAGGGAAACATCACCAAGAACATCACAAGTTCTTGCACAGCACCACTTAAACACTAGAAATCATCCAGCAAAACCATGAGGATGTACTGAAGCTCAAGATCAAGCCCAGGAGGAGAAGGACAAGTAATCAGCAGCAAGTCCAGGAGGAGAAGGACAAGCCCAGGAGCTGAACTAGGAGGAGAAGGCAAGCAAGGAGCAAGGTATCACCACCAGCAAGCAGCAGCAGCAGATAACAACATCTTTGCTGCAAAACTTCAGGCATCAGGTAGAATATATCACCTCACAGCACCACACTGCTAGAGCATGGTTCAAGCATGTGTAGTACATAGGAAAAGCCCTCAGTTTGGCAAAGAGATGCTTTGCCAAGATCATCATAGGGAATCAATAATTAAAAGCCAAATATACATAAACCAGGGTAAAAGCCTCAGTATAAACTTCACTGGCAGGTTCAGTTTAGCAACAAGGCAGCAAGCTATTGACCATGTTGTGCTGGGCACATAACCAACAGGTTATGCACCTCAAGCACACAACAAGAATAGGTTGAGCATCACATCTTAAAACCCTGGAGTTGTTTTCAAGCAAATCACTTCACTTAGTTAAAAGGGCCTCAGACCAGCATCATAGGCCTGATATTTAGGTAAGTTTCACCACTCTATATAGCATTCCAACATTGGTTGCTGGGGACAAGACCAACAGGTCATGCACCTCAATACAACCAGTAGATCAATTGATAACTAGGGCAATAGACATCACCACAAATCATTTTCCTAGCTAAAACCTCTAGGAATCATATTTTGCTTAAGCAAATTCACCACTGAATCTCTGCAACATTGCAAGATTCATCATCACATTGTTGTCATGGATAAACCAGTGGCAGAAGCAATAACAGTAGCATATCCATCACATGACCAGGCATAGAAACTAACTGAATCTAGAAATTCAGTTATACACCAGCACCACTTTGATATCATGAATCACAGGAGTGGAAACCTATCAAACCAAGTTACTGATGCTAACTGAAACTTGCAACAGGGCAAGCTTCAGAACAACATTTTTGTCAGAGAAATGCACTGATAGAGTATTGGACACAACAAGATCAACACTGATCAAGCATAATACCACTTAACTGAAACCATAAAATTAAGCTAGCATCAGCTAACTGCTGCACAGAATCAATCTGTGAGCTTGGCTCACTGACCTTGGCCAGATGGCCAGAGACCATGGCCGGAGAAGAAGGAGAAGGGTAGAGAGGAGGAAGAGGCACTCACCATCGCCCAGGTGCTTGTCTGGACGGCATGGCAGGGCAGTGCCTGCGCGGCCGGCCAGAGGCTGCCCAAGGTATACTTCACCGAGCACACCGGGAGCACCACACCTTGGCGCTTCCACCGTCGTGCACTCACACATCACAAGCACCAGTGGTCGCACTGCAAGCACCAAGAGAGGGCTCGGTGAGGCATCAAGCCGGAGGCGACCGAAGATGGCAGAACCGAGGGGGGAAACCAGCCACAGATCTCCTCGGAGAGGAAGCGACTGCGGAATCCAACTGGAGGAGGAGGTAGAGGGCATTGAGGCGACCGTTTCGCCCCAAGCGTCGGCGGCGGAGGCCACCGGAGCTGGCCAGAATGGTCTGGCGATGGCGGCGGCGATTAGGGTTCGCCAGAGCATCGTGAGGAAGAGAGGGGGAGAGAGAGGGGGCTGGGCTGGGTCGGTTTGACCGACCCAGACCCGAGCCGGTTTGGTTCAACCAAGCCAGGCGGGCTGGTTTGGGCCTAATGGGCCAAAGCCCATTTTCAAATCTAATACAAATTTCAAATTTTAAATTCTGTTTTCTTTAGAATTAATTCAAATCCAAAACTAAAATAATACTGTTTGATTTAACTCTATAAAATAATTTTCTTTTCTTTAATTAATTGAATATTTGATTAAAATCATATTTCTTATTACTTCTCAATTCAAACTTTGAAATCTTTTAATTTCCATTTTTCAAAAATCCTAATTTTTATTAATAAAAATAAAAATTAAGTCTTTTCTTTATTAAACTAATCCTTTTCTTTTCAAATAACTCCAACAAAAGATTTATACTTTCAAAATTGATTTCAAACCTTAATTAATTGTTTTAATTCATATTTAGGGTAAAACACACCAATAGTACTTTGTGTTGTGTTAAAACACTTTAACCATACCAAGTCTTGGGTAAAACACAAAAATAAGAAAACAAAGACAAAGAATCACCATGCATTGCATATCATTGCACATAGCATCCATTTGCTTCTTTAAACATTGTCCTTACCGGACAATGATTGGATTTTTGTAGAACAAGGAGATCAGGAGTATCGCCAAGTATCCGACTCCATTACCTTTCCGTCACAAGGCAAGTTTATCTTGCTCATATCTCTTGGTTGCACTGGTTTTGAAACTACTTGCAAAGTGTTGACTTCAAACTCTAACATTTCAAAAAGGATGGAAAACCTATTTTCATAAGTAATATGACTAGTGGTTATCGACCAGTGGTGATAACCTAGGATGGCTGGCAGGTGGAACCACGGTAAGATTGTTGTGGTGGAGGTTCCACTTGCACGGGAAAGTAAACCTAGGACTAACTACCAATGCCACAGTTATTCTTGTGCCGTAAAAACCATGTCGTCCAAGAGACTTAGAATGGGACGGGAAAGTCATCTGTATCTTCTCTCGTTCGCATGTCAACGGGCAGCCAGTTGTCGATCGCGGTAGGTCTTGCAAGACTACTTGCACATGGGTGAGACCCCTTAGTTCCCACGGCACTGGTGTCTATGATGGTCCGCAAGGGACGCCTAGGTACTTCATCGTTGGGGGTGAATATCAGGGGCACAACCTGCTTGCGTGAATTGGGTGGGCATGCGTTGTGCGGAGAAGGCAGTGAATGGCTTGGATCAATGACTGGGCCCCACACCATGGAAGTGTGGACGGGAATGTACGCCCGGTTGTGCAGGAAGGCTTTGATCTCTTTTGGAAGGACACACCTCTGCAGAGTGTAAAAAGATGTGACATGTTACCCCTTGTTCCGGGAAGGAGCTGCGAACGCGGCAGGAAAGGTGCTCTCAAGGCACTAATACCCTGTGTTGGTTATTGGGCATAGTTTTCTAAAGTAAAAGCAATCTTTCAAGAAACCTTTGATAAAACCTTGCATTGGCCTATGACTCTTTTGGGTCCATGGTTGTAGATAGTGCATATCACACAACTTCTTTCTAAAGAAACTTGCTGGGTAACGCTCGTTACTCACCCCAATCTCTTAAACCCTTGCTAGACTGTGAAGAGCTTGATGAAGCAACTCTGAACGCCATCGAAGGCCAGCAGGAAATCTTCTACGAGGAGCCAGATCTTTCTCGCGGAGTCGAAGGCGTGGATTACTTCATACACTACGGAGCATCTTCCGACGAGGACTCAGAGTGAAGAAAGACTAACTAGTAGAATAGTTTCGTAGTCGAGGAACCGAGCAACTGTAGAGTAGGAATAAGTTGTTGAGTTCTTCACTTGTTTAATTATTTGAAGCTTTCCAGTTGTTGTAAACACTAAGCACTTGAGGTGTTCTCTTATGGGGAGCATTTGGTTATCATCATGCTTTGGTTTGTAATAATATGAAGTTCAGTTTGTATTTGGCCCCGCAATGTTTCTGCTGTACCATTCTGAGGGATGTAATATTTGTGGATGTTTGTTCCGCAAGTGTTATATCAACGACTTTCATACTACAACATGCAGTGGTATTCTGGGTCACCACAGTATCGAAGTTGAGGGTGCGTATGGGCACCTCGGTCACCAGCTTCCTTTGCCACTTCTGCTGGTGGTGCTCGGAGATCTTCGTGGCGACCTTCTTTTCGAGGCAAATTTTTTTGCGCTCTCGCTACTCTCTGACCCTATCCTCCTCCAGGGCCTTGTGAGCAGATTCGACCTCCGTTACCGGTGCATCTGCATGGATGGGAGTGCAAAACGGATCTAGCGGTGGTGGGTCACTGCTGGCCATAAGGACGGCGTGTGGTACCTCCCAGATCCTGCCCTTAGACTCGGATTCCCAGTAGGGCAGTGCATCCAAGTGGTCCTCTCGGCACCAGTCGGAGGTGGCACGGGTGATGGAGCCATCGAAGGACGCGTCGATGATAGATCCATTGCTTGGCGGGGGGTTGGAGGAGTCCGCGTCATCGGCGAGTGCGTTGGACTCGGCGGCGTTGTTGATGGAGCCGTCAACCAATCCCCCTCCAGAGAGTGCGAGGATGGTAGATCAGGCCTGCTCATACTGTGCCTGAGTGAGGAGCAGAGTCGTGCGCATGGCGCGATGTGCAAAATCATTGAAGTTGTCAATAGCGTCGGTGTCGGGGATATAACCCCGGGTATACCAAAGTACCCCTATTTATAAATTTATATATGTTGTATAGCTATATTATATATGCAGGATATTGAAAAGTAAGCAAGCAGCAGCCTGGGCCGGATTAACCAAGCCCAGGCCGGATTACAACTCCCCTGGGCCAGAATATTAAGGCCTGGCCGGAATACCTCTAGGTTGGGCCGAGATAGAGCAGCCCAGGCCGGCACAGCTGCAGATCCCGGCTGGGCCGGGACTTCCCTGCCCCGGCTGGGCCTTCTCTGCCCAGCTCAGCTCCCCGGGTGGGCCGACCTCTCCAGCGCCCGGCTGGGCCGCCGGCTGGCTTGCCCCGGCTGGGCCGCCGGCTGGCTTGCCCCGGCTGGGCCGGCATCCTCCGCCCCCGGCTGGGCCTTCGAGCAGCCAGCCCGGGCCGCCACTTCCTCCAGGCCGTCGCGCCCCTCTTCGGGCCGGTGCCAGCGTCACCCGGCTGGGCCGGGATTCAGCCCCCCGGCTGGGCCGGGATTCCGCCTCCCCGGCTGGGCCGCCTGCCCGTCCTGGAGTAGGCCGCCATCTCCCCTGCGCCCCGGCTGGGGCGGATTAGGAGAATCCGGCCTGGCCGGGATTTCCCCTCCAGGCCTCCTTTGTCAGGCCGGCTGGGCCGGGTTATAGTGTTCCGGCTGGGCCAGGATGGTGCTCCTCTGGCCCAGGCCGGATTATCTTCATAATAGGCCGGGATTTACTCCCTCCGGGACATATTCCTCGTCCAGCATCGCCTCCAGCGCATCGTGCCAGTCCTAGGACGCCTCCAGGCTCGGACTGGCATATCCTTTACCATCGTATGCTGGTCTTGGGACGCCCCTTGGCTCAGACCAGCATATCCCTCTTCTCCTAGTCAGTCTTATCCTCAGGAGGAGGATAAGACTGATGACATGGTGATCCCGAAGACAGCAACTAGAAGACGAAGACCAAGGACTCCAAGTACAGACATCGATGGGACTAGCCCATGACCGTGACGCAGCGCACAGTACCGAGGACGGTACTGTGCTGATGCAGGCTATAGTGTGACAAGACCCCAGTAGTCATCTCAGCTATAGTGTGTGCATAGTGTATTGTGGGGCATCCCTTGTCCCTTGGGCTCCCTATATAAGGGGCACCAGGGGGAACGATCACCCCAGCCTCCGGAGGAGGCTCATTCTCTCTCGCTCCATGGGAGCTCTCTAGCACTAGCTCTCCAGCTCCTGCCCAGTGCAGCCTTAGATAGGCAGATGAACAGCTCAAGGAGCACCATTGTAGCTCTCATGTGAAGCTCATATAGATCAGACATGCAGGAGTAGGGGTGTTACCTCCTCACGAGGGCCCCGAACCTGGGTAGCTCGATGTGTTAGCAGTGCCCTCTGTGCTCGGTCTCTACCGAGTCTTCCCTCTCCCGGATCCGCCAGTGTACAGTCGGCCCCCATTTAAGCCATCCCATGGCATATGTTGTTTCACCACGACGACATTTGGCGCCCACCGTGGGGCTGATCAAGGCGCTGGTAGGAGTACATCCGGACGGGATCTTCTTCATCTGCTCGGGGGCTCGAGCATCAGCAACGCCTTCGAGCACAGCAGGCTTTCTTCAACTCCCGGGCTGACCTCAACTCGCCCGGGCCAGCATACGGCTGTCCCGGATCTACATCGGCATCTCCGGGCCGGCACTCGGCTTCTCCTGGCCGGCATATTTTATATCCTGGCCAGCATATTCTGTGTCCTGGCCGGTATATCCTGTGTCCCGGCCAGCATATTCTGTGTCCTGGCCGGTATATCCTGTGTCCCGGCCAGCATATCCTGCGTCCCGACCAGCATATCCTGTATCCTGGCCAGCATATCCCGTGTCCCGGCCAGCATATCCTGTGTCCCGGCCAGCATATCCTGTGTCCCGGCCAGCATATCCTGTGTCCCGGCCAGCATATCCCGTGTCCCGGCCAGCATATCCTGTGTCCCGGCCAGCATATCCTGTGTCCCGGCCAGCATATCCTGTGTCCCGGCCAGCATATCCCGTGTCCCGGCCAGCATATCCCGTGTCCCGGCCAGCATATCCTGTGTCCCGGCCAGCATATCCCGTGTCCTGGCCAGCATATCCTGTGTCCCGGCCAGCATATCCTCTGTCCCGGCCAGCATATCCTGTGTCCTGGCCAGCATATTCTGTGTCCTGGCAAGCATATCCTGCGTCCTGGCCAGCATATCCTGCGTTCTGGCCAGCATATCCTGTGTCCCGGCCAGCATATCCCGTGTCCCGGCCAGCATATCCGGCGTTCTGGCCAGCATATCCTGTGGTCTGGCCAGCATATCTTATGTCCCGGCCGGCATATTTTATGGTCATCGTGCCAAGGATCGTTCTGCCTCGAGCATCTGCAGGTACTTCAAACTTCCTCAATGGTGCATACAAGTAAGTATTTATGCTGGTTTACTCCATATCCTGGTTAGCTTATCTGAAAATCAGTGTCTCCTTGATAGAAAAGATAGCTCGGGGGCTAGGCTAAAGCCTAGCAAATTGCCTCTTGAGTAGTGTTTCAGTATATATTAGTTCGCATGCTAGCATATCAACTTCTCAGTTTCCTTCTGTATGTCTGTCTATATGCCAAATCACTACATATGCCTGCTACAGATAGTATCCTTAGTATCAGTTTATATGTCTGCAGTCTTATGCAAAGTTTTATCTGGGCATGTTATATGCTGGTTTTATATGCCAACAACAAGATGTTATGTCAAGTTATATGTCTTTGTATGTGCCAATCTTTATATCTGCTACAGTGCTAGGTTCAGTATGCCAGTTAACATATCAAGTTCAGTATCTGCTTATATGCCAAATGCTTTATCCCATATGCTATGTGTTATATGTCGGCTGTCGTATGCCAAGGCTCGTATGCCGGTTTATATATGTTGAATGCCATGTGCTAGCTGTTGCAAGTTTACAGTCAGATCAGTTATATGCCTATCTCAGTACCAGTTTCTGCATAAGTCAGGTCTCGCATGACAGTTACGGTATACTTGCATCTATATGCCGGTACATGAGTGCCAAATATCTGTTGTGAGATGCCAAGTTTGCTTATATGCCAGTTGCAGTATGTCTACATTTATATGCCGGCACATGAGTGCCTAGTCTTTTCTATGAGTTGTCAAGTTAGCATATATGTCAAACTACTATATCTCAGTCTATATGCCAAATGCTTTATGTCATATACTATGTACCGAGTGCAATGGGCTATATGCCAAACTCCATATGCTAGATTGCTATATGCCAAATACTATGACCATCGCCATGTCTTTTAGTATGACTACAGAACAGGTTGGATATCTCATTATATATGTCTATTACCCGGCTATGACTCTCCATATTGCCGTTACAGAGAAGAAATTACTATTATACCACAGTGCTTCAGTTTATATCTCAGGTCTCAGGTATTTTAGTTTGTTAGTACATCAGGCTATTAAGTGATATCTTGAGTCACATGTATTTCAGTATGCCAGCATATCATGGCATGAGAAGAGATTTCAGTATGCCGGCATATCATAGCAAGAGTAAGATTTCGGTATGCTGGCATATCATGGCAGAGTAAGATTTCGGTATGCCAGCATATCATGGCAAAGAGCAAGATTTCGGTATGCCAGCATATCATGGCATGAGCAAAGTTTCAGTATGCCAGCATATCATGGCATGAGCAAAGATTCAGTATGCCGGTATATCATGGCAAAAGTAAGATTTCGGTATGCCGTCATATCATAGCAAGAGTAAGATTTCAGTATGCCGGCATATCACGACAAAGAGCAAAATTTCAGTATGCCGGCATATCATGGCAAGAGTAAAGTTTCAGTATGCCGGCATATCATGGCATGAGCAAAGTTTCAATATGCCAACATATCATGGCATGAGAAGAGTTTTAGTATGCCGGCATATCGTGGCAAGAGCAAAGTTTTAGTATGCCGGCATATCATGGCAAAGAGCAAAATGTCAGTATGCCAGCATATCATGGCAAAATGTCAGTATGCCATCATATCATGGCAAAATGTCAGTATGCCAGCATATCATGGCAAAGAGCATATCATGGCAAAGAGCAAAATGTCAGTATGCCAACATATCATGGCAAGAGCAAAATCTCAGTATGTCGACATATCATGGCATCGACCAAAATCCCCAATCACCGTTTATTTCGGTTTGCCAGCATATCAAGGCATCTATCAATAACTCATATCGCCGTTTATTTCGGCATGCCAGCATATCACGGCATTCTGTAATCCTTTCAGTTATCGCCAATTCTGGCACAGTAATATATCGAGACATCGATCTCAAAGCTAACAAGCATCATATCTCTTATCATGTCCGGTTTCACAGAGTATCCCGGTTTAGCATATTAACATGTCTTATCATTTTTGCATACTAACAAGTGCCCAGCGATGGCACAGCCCAAGAGGCATATCAGTATACCGGCATTGTCAAAGCAGACAATGTCGATGAGACATAGCTTGAGAGGCTAAGTGTCGATATAAAGCCCAAGAGGCAAAGTAGCCCAAGAGGCATATCAGTATACCGGCATTGTCAAAGCAGACAATGTCGATGAGACATAGCCTGAGAGGCAAAGTGTCGATATAAAGCCCGAGAGGCAAAAGTGGCCCAAGAGGCAAAGTAGCCCGAGAGGCAAAAGTAGCCCAAGAGGCAGAGTAGCCCAAGAGGCAAATAACTCAAGAGGTAAAGTATCGATATGGCCAAAGAAGGTAAAGCAGTATTCCGGCATTGTCGAAGCAGACGATGTCGATGAGACACAGCCCAAGAGGCAAAATGTGGATATAGCCAAAGAAGGCACAATAGTATTTTGAGATAGCTCGCAAAGGCTAGCATATCACGTATATGTGTATATGTCAAACAGGACATTGCCTGTGATGGCATGAGATAGAATTGGCCTGTGCAGACCAGCATATTATTTTTATCTGTATGTGAGTTTTTGGGACTTTGGTATATTTATTGTTTAAGTCTGTGCACGACTCTGCGAGTCCTCCACAGCCTCGGGGGCTAATGTCGGGGATATAACCCCGGGTATACCAAAGTACCCCTATTTATAAATTTATATATGTTGTATAGCTATATTATATATGCAGGATATTGAAAAGTAAGCAAGCAGCAGCCTGGGCCGGATTAACCAAGCCCAGGCCGGATTACAACTCCCCTGGGCCGGAATATTAAGGCCTGGCCGGAATACCTCTAGGTTGGGCCGAGATAGAGCAGCCCAGGCCGGCACAGCTGCAGATCCCGGCTGGGCCGGGACTTCCCTGCCCCGGCTGGGCCTTCTCTGCCCAGCTCAGCTCCCCGGGTGGGCCGACCTCTCCAGCGCCCGGCTGGGCCGCCGGCTGGCTTGCCCCGGCTGGGCCGGCATCCTCCGCCCCCGGCTGGGCCTTCGAGCAGCCAGCCCGGGCCGCCACTTCCTCCAGGCTGGCGCGCCCCTCTTCGGGCCGGTGCCAGCGTCACCCGGCTGGGCCGGGATTCAGCCCCCCGGCTGGGCCGGGATTCCGCCTCCCCGGCTGGGCCGCCTGCCCGTCCTGGAGTAGGCCGCCATCTCCCCTGCGCCCTGGCTAGGCCGGATTAGGAGAATCCGGCCTGGCCGGGATTTCCCCTCCAGGCCTCCTTTGTCAGGCCGGCTGGGCCGGGTTATAGTGTTCCGGCTGGGCCAGGATGGTGCTCCTCTGGCCCAGGCCGGATTATCTTCATAATAGGCCGGGATTTACTCCCTCCGGGACATATTCCTCGTCCAGCATCGCCTCCAGCGCATCGTGCCAGTCCTGGGACGCCTCCAGGCTCGGACTGGCATATCCTTTACCATCGTATGCTGGTCTTGGGACGCCCCTTGGCTCAGACCAGCATATCCCTCTTCTCCTAGTCAGTCTTATCCTCAGGAGGAGGATAAGACTGATGACATGGTGATCCCGAAGACAGCAACTAGAAGACGAAGACCAAGGACTCCAAGTACAGACATCGATGGGACTAGCCCATGACCGTGACGCAGCGCACAGTACCGAGGACGGTACTGTGCTGATGCAGGCTATAGTGTGACAAGATCCCAGTAGTCATCTCAGCTATAGTGTGTGCATAGTGTATTGTGGGGCATCCCTTGTCCCTTGGGCTCCCTATATAAGGGGCACCAGGGGGAACGATCACCCCAGCCTCCGGAGGAGGCTCATTCTCTCTCGCTCCATGGGAGCTCTCTAGCACTAGCTCTCCAGCTCCTGCCCAGTGCAGCCTTAGATAGGCAGATGAACAGCTCAAGGAGCACCATTGTAGCTCTCATGTGAAGCTCATATAGATCAGACATGCAGGAGTAGGGGTGTTACCTCCTCACGAGGGCCCCGAACCTGGGTAGCTCGATGTGTTAGCAGTGCCCTCTGTGCTCGGTCTCTACCGAGTCTTCCCTCTCCCGGATCCGCCAGTGTACAGTCGGCCCCCATTTAAGCCATCCCATGGCATATGTTGTTTCACCACGATGACAGTCGGTGAGGATGACAAATATATTGATGCTGCCCACAGGCAACATGAGGGCGCGCGTGACCGGCACGGCGACTGGCCGGTAGCTGCCCGGCTTGATGTACAGGTAGGAGCCACTGCTATGGGCAAGTAGCGTGCCGGTGGCGAACTGCTGGCCAGTTGACGTGATGAGTCCCGCCGCAGATCTATGGCCAGACAATCCATGCCCCACAGTGGGCGCCACCATCGTGGGAATGGCCACGACAGGTTCTACTGGGGGTAGCGAATGGGAAGGATTGAGAAAGAAAGTTGCAGGCATCCGCGGATCGGGATTGCAAGATACGAAGGTTTTACCCAGGTTCAGCCCCCGTAGGGTAAAGACCTACGCCCTGCTTTGTCTAGATTGATTATGATGGTGTAACAATGGTAGCGAGTCCAAGCGCTGGGCGTAAGAGTGCTTCTACGGGGGTATATGATGGAGCGGATCCCCTCTAAGTCCATCTAGCCTGGCTTATATAGTAGTCGACAGGCTAGGGTTTACAGAGAATAAGGCCGAGTCTAACTATGCTTCTAGGCTTCGTGTTCCACTCGCCAGGCCTCATGTTGTGGGCCATCCAGTCGTCGTGCCTCCCAAGTCAGTCTCCATGTACGATGTATCCTCTTCATGCGACATCCTCGGGTGACATATCCCCGACATATGCGGTGACAAGGGTGTAGATAATAGAGCCCGTCAGTTAAAGTACCCCTGAGGCCCGTTAAGCTAGGCCCAATTGTAATACTAGTCGATATACGAATTCATGTCGTATGTCGATACTGTAATCTGTATCGGACCCCTCCCGATCCTTGAGACCTGGCGACCTATATATATAGGAGCCAGGAGAGGACGGTAAGGGACAGATTGAGAGCAAGCCAAGTCTATTCTTACGTTTATTTTCAACACACACCTTGTTTGACTGAGTTTACCTTCGAGTTCATTCGACGCCCTACTCCCCCGATCCTAAGTCCTTCATCTAGGACATTTGTCGAGTTAACCCTCATCAATTGGCGCCGACTGTGGGGACACTGGGCGTTGGAATCATGAATTCGACGGCTTTTTCACTTTTAGCCAACAGCAGTCCAGAAGTCGACGAAATCCAGATACCCTTCGGAACCATCGATTTTCAACCTCACGAGTCAAGTTTCACGCAAGTATTCGAGAGCATGGATCAAGATATGGATTTGACGATCGGAAGTCTAAACTTTCGCGTCGGATCATTGGGTTTGATTCGCCTTTCAGATCCGGCAAAACCGGGTCCGTCGGCAAGCAAGTGGAAGACAGAAACAACGTCAGAATTGTCAGAGGGCTCTTCTAGCGAAGTAAATTCACCGGTCAGCTTCGCAGAAATAGAAACAGAAGAGAGAAAATTCGCAGAAGGCGATGAAACCATGGAAAACTTTGACTTAGAAGTACAACTCGAAGACCTGATGATCTGCCATGACGATACTTCAGATAAATCAACAGACACCTGGAAGACAGGGTTAGAGCTTCATGAGGATGACAGTTCAATCTTCTCAAGCTTCGATAGTAAGTTCGACAATCGGTACCAAGTACTCGCTATTACAGAGGATAACTCAGAAGAGCTCGACGAAAACAACAATCCAGTGCTCAACCCAACAAACATAAATAGGGGAGCAAACCACCTGGCAGAAGGAGAAACTGCAGACTCCCTGGCAAACCGAGAAAAAGTTCGACTATCAGCCGATGAGTGGAGGACAATCAAAACAGCCGTGGAGCACTGCACGCCAATACCAAATAACGCTAGCAAAAATATGCTTTTGGGGTACCAGTACGCCCTAAGACAGCAGTCAAAGCAACTAGCGAAAGAAAGAATTGAGATACAAAAAAGAAGAGACTCAGCCATTGCAGCAAGCGATGCTTATCATAGAGCACGTAGCGCCGCATCGTACACGAACAACAAAAGGCATCGTCGACTTGGATCAAGGTACGAGAACCTCGAATACTCAGATAGGCAAAGTCTCTCAAAAAACCTCGACTCATCTTTCTTATCAGTCGATGAGCAAGGGAACATTATACCAAAGACACCCGAAGCAGCTCTGGTGGCAGCTCAAGCATACCTGCACACAACGCGACCAAATCCAGGAGATCCAAGGGAACATATGCACTGGGCAGCACTGCAGGGATTAAAGATGGTAGGCAACAAGCTATCAGCAAAAGAGGAGGAGGCATACCGCAACAAAGGAATTCACAAACCAAGGTCACCACGCCATCACAACAGTCCTCGGCACAGAAGCGGAAGCGACGATCTAGAATGCCATCACCAGGGCGACACAATAGTCCAAAGCATAAAGGAACCCGAAGATCCAGAAGTCCCAACAAAGCATATGACTACGAAGACGACGAAAAGGAGATGGGGGCGTCATGCTTTACCCATAGGGTTCGCATCACACCAGTACCCAAAGGTTTCAAATTACCCCATGGTCAGCAAAAAATTGATGGATCTCAGGAGCCACAGTCATGGCTTTTAGATTATCTACAAGCAGTAAAATTACTGGGAGGAACCAGGGAAACAGCAATGCAAAGTTTGCAATTACACCTCACCGGCGCAGCAAGGTCATGGTTGAGCAAATTAGGAAAAGAAACAATTGGAAGCTAGGAGGAGCTCACAAAGCAATTTACGAGCAACTTCAAGTCGACATACAAGCGGCCAGCATCCATAGAAGAAGTCAAAGCCTACGTGCAGCAACACAATGAGACATTAAGAGCGTATATCCAAAGATGGAGCATTATCAAAAATTCAGCAGTCAAAGTTTCAGATGAAAGAGCAATAGATGCATTCACACTCGGGTTGCAGCGAGGAGACCTAGTCGAAGAGATGGGTAGGCTTAAGCCAAAAATAGTATCAGACTTAATGGATATAGCAAATAGGTTCGCAGATGGAGAAGATGCGTGCAATAACAAATGGACACGATCACGAGAAGATGATAGAGGGAACAGATATGGAGGCCAAAGGAGGAGATCTTGCAATTATGATAACTACGGCTCCCACAGCCAAGTAGCTGCAGGGTACAAAGACAACAACTACCAAGGGAACGACCGTAGAAGCTCAGGGTACCGTAGTTACAGAAAAGAAGACTACGGAAGCAATAGGAAATTTTAGACAAGAGAACCCAGAGAATACAACTCATCCCCAGAAGATATGCTAAACGGACCATGTCACATACACTCCGCGTTTGTTGATGGGAAACGAGTATCTAGACACGCAATGAAAGATTGCACGACGTTCTTGAAACTCTAGGAAGCAGCACTAAACAAGCAAGCCGAAGCAAAACAGAAAGGATACGAAACACAAACAGCGCGCCTGCAAGTCAAAAAACAATGGAGTCCTGCAAGGTCAAGACCAGCCGAACCAGGGACGCGACGACGATGAAGGATATGTTCCATCTAAAGGGCATATCACAGCAATGATACAACCAGTGCCCAAGTCGAACAAAGAAGAGAAAAGCATAACTCACCAAGTTAACCTCGCAGTAACTTCGCCTCCAGCAACAATGGAGTATCTGCACTGGTCAGAGCAACCCATAGAATTCAGTAGGGATGATCACCCTATAACAGTACCTCGGCCAGGAAACGCGCCTCTGGTACTCAAAGCCCAAATTGGAACATACGACATCAACAGAGTATTTATGGATGCAGGAAGTGGAATAAATGTGATCTACGCGAAGACTCTACGAGCAATGCACATTTCATTAGAGTTCCTGAAGCCAACTGACTGTCCCTTCCACGGAATAATCCCAGGGAGTGCAAACTATCCACTAGGTCGAATAGCACTCAACGTTTGTTTCGGGAATCGACAAAACTACAGAAGAGAGAAGCTCGACTTCGAAGTCATGGACTGGCCATCACAATGTCATGTGATCCTCGGGCGACCCGCGTTTTCGTGATTCATGGCAGTACCTCACTACGCATACCTGGTATTAAAAATGCCAGGACCCAATGGAATTATCACAGTAAAAGAAGCTTTGAGCTATCAGATCTATGTGACAAGGAATTTCACAAGATGGCCCAAAACTTTGGCATGATGGCAAGCTACGGAGAACCCAACTACAAAGCAAAAAAGCGCGACTACAGGAGTCACACAACAACTCGAAGGACACCCAGCAGAGCCAAAAGTGAAGAAACCGCGGGTACAGCCGTCAGACCAAGAGAAACCTACAAGAGAAGAAGAGAAGACCCAGGCGACATAGGCGACAAGAACAACAAAAGAGTAGAGTAGAAAAATAAGCTGTAAAAGCCACGAGCTATTCCAGGGCAATGCCCTCTAGATCCAGAACACAGGTCATAGGCCAGATCTCTTGGGACACCCCATGTATCTTATAAGTAAAAATAAAGAAAAAGTTCCTCCTGTTTGAGTTTACACGTCTTTAAACAAAATTGCGGTAAATGCACTAAAAACAGAAAAGTAAAACGCCTTGAGAACAACATGAAGCTTCTGATAAAAGGATTCAGAAACAAAAACTCTCGCGTTCTACACACAAAAATATACAAGCGTCACAGCATTGGCTGATCAGAATCATCTACTCCCAAAGGATTCAAGTAATGATGCTCGCGGAAAAACGCGGCATCCTCTCGAAGCAACCTAGCTATGAGCCTCCTTGCTGGTTGAAGGGTAGCATCCATGTGAACTCGCAACCTAGCTCCCCCTAGAGGCATACTTAGTGACATAGAACTATAATTGAGCCTTGGATGCCACTTACATGTCCACCCAAGAGAAAAATTGACACCAGCCACCAAATTAAGCTCTATCAGCCGATGAATTCGCTGACTAGACCTAAAAGCATCGAGTAGCTGTGGAAAGCTTCGGCAAAGGATTGCGAGGAAGCATGACAGAATACATGGTCGTCAAAGATCTTCGACAACCATCAATTGCTTCCCCAATATGCTGAGCACGATCCTGCAGAAGCACAATGGCACGACAGCACCGGGGATTAGACCACAAACTGTTGACTCCCTCTCATGATTTCTCGAGAGCCGCGTTTCATTCAGAAACCCGACGCGTCTCACCTACAAAGTCCAAGCAAGTACCTGAGATAATGAAAAGGTATTAGCCAACAATAATGGAGTAAAAAGGACAAGAGGAAGGCTGCAAGGAACCTTACATCGCAACATCTCACAGATAGATTCGACAATACCAATAAGAAAGGAGTCGCATTCTTCAAAATGCAAGATTTTGGCCGTAAGACCCGACACCTTATCCTCGAGTGTGGATATCTGTGCCATAAAGCCGCAAGATTTGTTGGCCTTGTCCATAGCAATCTGTGCCTGGCGCTTTATCAAGGATAAAGGCCTTCAAGGTCCAAAATTCTCAACGAATATTCAGAACATCGACAAGAAGGATGAGGAGGCAAAGAAGCTCCAGAGTCAAACATATTGGCGGGAGATGAAGCCCAATCGCGACCCGGTGACCCACCAGCATGCACAGGCTGGAATCCAAAAGAAAGAAAAAGACAGCATCTCAGAAACTAAATCAAGCACAACATTTCATAAGGGAAGAATATTTACAAAGAGCACAAGTCCTCTGACTAGTTCTCAGGCAAAATAAGAACAAAGTTCACTACATCAAAAGAAACGAAGACTACAAAGGAAGACTAAGTCTACGCCACCTCAGCCTCAGGGTCCGTGGCAGAAGTAGGCGCGGAAGAGGTAGCACCAGTGTTGGGAGGAGGCATTGGCCCACTTGTCGCCGGAGTCGAAGAAACTGGTGTAGCAGAGGTCAATGAAGCCGCTGAAAGAGAAATAATAGACACGATGCCTGGCGTGTACTTCTTCGCCTTCTCAAAGAAACCCCGCAGCTCCGAAAGAGGTCGACCGTGGGAAGAGCTCACCTTCTCCTAGTTAACCTCCTTGCCATGCACATAGGTAAGTGCAATGGCCCCCTCCGCGTCTCGCTTCACGAAGCGGCTCTTCATCAGCAGGATAGGATCTTCGGGGGTGTCAAAAGCCGTGGCAAGCTTCTTCAGATCAGCAGCTGGCACGTCCGCTTTCTTCTTAGGCCACAACCCAACGAAAATCCGCGTTAGCACGTGGTTAGCCAGCTCGAAGATCTCTTGGATAGATATCCAATTCGACTCCAGCAAGTTCACTGCGGCCATCAGAGGATCATCGTCCGGCTGCAAAGATGCTGAAGACACCCCAGTATATTCTAAACAACCAAGGAGACAAAGACAGGGAACAAGCACACATCAGCAAGTATAAGAATTTTGCAACTCAACAAGTAAGGGCAAAGCATGGTATTTACCTCTAGCAAGAGCCGACATTTTATTAAGGCATTCAGTTACGGCCTGCTCCCGCTGGATACGCTCCTTATTAGCGTCAGCAAGGGTCTTCTCCGCTTTCTTTGCCCTAGCCAATGCTGACTTAGTGGACTTCTCAGCAGTGGCGGCATCCCAAGCTTTTCTGGAAGCTTTGAGTTTAGCTTGCAGAGACGAAATGCGAGCATTAGCTGCCGCCAAATCATCTGCAGTGTAAGAAGAGGAAAGAAAACTCGATAAAAGAGTCACAAAAGCGCAATGATAGGCAAATAAAAGACGCAGGATGGCAAAAAGCTTACCATGAGAAGACCTCGCCGCTTTCAAAAACTCGACACATTCATTACCCAAGGAGACGAACTTTTTCATCAAAGTTCGTCCAAGGCAGGGCATGAGAAGAGTAGTTCAAAGATAGTAAACAACAAAAATATATAGTACTTACATCATCAGTGGGGATAACTGGCCGAGGAGCGTCGAGAGAAGTACTCGCAGCTGACGCTTTCTTCAAGCGTTTGGAAGCACGAAAACCAGCCTTCTCGGCAGAAGCTTCTGGTGATTTAGGCACCACAGCTGCCTCTTGCGAAGGTGGTTCATCGATAACAGGAGCATCAGTAATAGGAGCAGTGGCAGCAAATTTCTTCGGGTCCTTGTTATCACTAAAAAAGAAGCAAAAAAGTAAAGCATTCTGTCCAAGTCGACAGAAAGAAGAGTATATGAAAAGTCAGCAAAGAACTCATGAGTCCAGGGCGTCGAAAAGCTCTTCTTCATCCTCTAAAGCAGAGGCCACATTCTTGTGAGCGGAGGTACTCGAAGAAAGGAGCTCCTGCATGCGTTTCCTCTTCTTATCGAGACCAAGGTCTTCAGAAAGTGCAGGAGGAGGTGACGTAGTCGAACTGGTCCCTTTCAATGAATTTTCGACTTCATCTCCATCTTGGCCGTCCTCAGCCTTGGGGGCTTTGGAGGCAGCAGAAATAGGCACATCCTGAATGGCTCGTTCCTCTGGAAGAGGAGGGCGAGAAACAAGGGATTGGTGATCCTGAAAGGAAAATAAGCCGAAAGTTATAAGAAAAATAGTGATAAGATAGTAGAAGGCGACTAAATGAAGATAGTGCATGTACCGCAGGCAAGGGATGCTCGGAGTCGAAGTAACTGATACGTCTCAAACGTATCTATAATTTTTGATGCTCCATGCTTATTTTTACACCATTTCCTTAGTGTTTCGTTACACTTCATGGCATTTTTATGCATTTTCCGGAACTAACCTATTAACGAGATGCCACAGTGCCAGTTCCCTGTTTTCTGATGTTTTTGTGTTTCAAAAAAGTTACACAGGAAATATTCTCGGAATTGGATGAAACAAAAGCCAAACATCCAGAAATTTACCGAAGCTTCCAGAGAACCAGAGAGGAGACAGAGAAGGGCCACAGGGCGGCCACACCACTAGGGGGTGCGGCCAGCCCCTAGCCTGTGCCGCCTTGTGGTGAGGCCACCCAGGCCCACCTCTGGCGCCGCCCCTTCACCTATAAAGACCCCCCAATGGGAAAAACCTAAAGCCCCGATCACTTTTCCAGAACACATCGTGATCCGCCACCGTTATCGACCCGATATCGTGAGGGTCCAGAAGCTCTTCCCGGCACCCTGCCAGAGAGGGGAATTGCCACCGGAGGTCTTCTTCATCGCCATGCTTGCCTCCGGCACGATGAGTGAGTAGTCTACCTTGGACTATGGGTCCATAGCAGTAGCTAGATGGTTGTCTTCTCCACCATGTGCTTCATGTTTAGATCTCGTGAGCTGCCTTACATGATCGAGATCACCGTTATGTAATTATACATGTTGTGTTTGTTGGGATCCGATGAATATTGGTGTTATGATTGAGTTGATGTGCTGAATATTATCTTATATTATCTCTATGTTGTTTATGATCTTGCATGCTCTCTGTTGTTAGTAGCTATCTTGGCCGAGTAGTTGCTAGTGACTCCAAGACGGGGTATTTATGCTTGATAGTTGGGTTCATGCCTCTATTTAATCTGGGGGAGTGACAGAAACCACTAAGGTTGTAGATGTGCTATTGCCACTAGGGAGAAAACAACATTCATATGCTCAAGGGCATATGCTTTGTTTACATTGCACACTTTGCTTAATACAGTTATCTGTTGTTCGCAACTTAATACTTGTGGAGTTCTCGGATTGTTCGCCACAAGTGGATTATTAGTCATAGATGCAGTTGGACGGCGGTCTATTTATTTTGTTGTAATGCCCAGAGTAAATCTCATAGTGATCCTCTTGACATATGCATGTTATCTTTATTCTATCAATTTCCCAACTGTAATTTGTTTACCCAACATGTGTTATTTTATCTTATGGAGAGACACCACTAGTGAACTGTGGACCCTGGTCCTATTTCCATTATATTGCTATCACCTGTTTACTTTACTCGCACTGTTTACTTTACTCGCATACTACTATCACTTTCCACTCGATACGCTCATACCCTTTGTTTCAAGCAAACGGGTGAGATTGATAACCTCATCGTAAGTTGGGAATAAAGTATTTGGTTGTGTTGTGTGCAGGTTCCACATTGCTACTGGTTGAAGACGCGCTAACAAGACATCGTTAATGTCGCCCTTGTTGGAGTGTCACGCAGCTAGTGGGCATCACCTTCTGGAGTATTGTCTTTTTCCTACTGGATTGATAACCTTGGTTTCATAACTGAGGGAAAACTTGCTGCTATATTCATCAAACCTTCTCTTGGGGTTTCCAACTGGCCGGTCATTTTACTTCATCAACAAACGCAATCAAGTTTCCTAGCATCATCATCACCGCGCCATCAACAAGTTTTCTGGTGCCGTTGCCGGGGAAAAAGAAGACTTCTGCAAAGGGAGTTTCACACGCACATCCTTTACTTTGTTTTAAGTTTTACTTTTACTTTATTTTTACTTGCATCATTTTATCAAAAAACACAAAAAAATTAGTATCCTTTATAGTTGTTATTTCTTTACTTTTAGTTCATTATGTTGTTCCCTAAGTACGTTTTGGAGGACCTCTCAGTAGGTAGTGGTTCAATTATTGGAAAAAGTAACATCAAGGAGTTCTTTAATCATATTAGTATGCATAAAGATGTTGAGAAAAAGTCTTTGGCTGAGCTTGCTCCTAGTTATGAAGTTGCTTCTGCTTATTTAGTTCACATGTTAGAAGCTAGGTTTGCGCCTTAATCCTTTTATGCAACACATGTTTCTTAAGCTTCATGATATTGAGGACCCCGAAAAGAAAGCTTTTATCTTGGAAACTTTGCGCATAGAATTTAGAGATGTGGCCATTGAAGCTAGGAAAGTTTTTAAGAAATTTAATAAGATTGGCTCGCCTGTAGAGGTTGTTGGTACACTCAATGAAGATTTTAGAGTACCAATACCTTGTAAACTTGTAGGAATTCATGATGCTCTGGAAAAGAATTTTAGTTGGATTTTTCCTGAAAATCTTTTTGATGAAAGCAGTGTACCAAAGCATGATCACAAAGGATCCTCAAAAACTCATTTGGACACAATTCAATTCATTGTTGAAAAGACTCCTACGATTGATCTTAATGCCTCTTTCGATATTACTTGATTCGCACTTTCTGCGCCTAGCTCAAAGGCGTTAAAGAAAAGCACTCTTGGGAGATAACCCAATATTTTCACTTTCAGTACTTTTTCTTTTATTTGAGTCTTGGAAGTTATTACTACTGTAATAACTGCTCCTTATCCTTTTTATTTCGTTTTTGTGCCAAGAGAAGCCTCTAATTTGAGTGAGGTAAGAATTGGGGATGTTGCTGTCCTGAAACAGTTTTCGGTGCTGCACCGTAAAAATTCGTGAAAATTCTCAGAATATCTTTTGGACCTGCGATTTCTTGTGCATACGCCCGAGGTTATATACAAACTTTCATTAGTTATACACATTTTGATTTAAGCAACAGAAAACCCTCTAAAAATTCAACCTTTGTCAGCTGTTCTGTTTTGACAGATTTCTGCCAATATTTGTGTTTGCCACTTTATCGCTTTCTTTTTGAGTTCTTTTGATCACGGAACTTTTGGGGAAGTTGATACAGTAGTATATGCTTTATATGTGGTGGTTTTGAGTTGAAATCTGAAGCAAAAAGGGTTGATTCATTGTTATGCTTACACTAATGTTGCTAATAGAATTGTGCTTAGTTTTGTATGAAGGAAGTTTTCAAGTGTAGGGATTGGAGAATGATGAGATGAGTTGAAGAACGGAGAAAAGCTCAAACTTGGGGATGCCCATATCACCCCAAGAAATATCCAAGAAGTACAAGCGTCAAAGCTTGGGGATGCCCCCGAGGCACCCCTCTTCATCGGCAAAAATCAGGTCACCTTTCAATACACTATATTTTTATTGCTTTATGCATTATGCGTTTTTCTTGGAGCGTCAGTTGTTTTTAGTTTTCAGTTTAGTTTAGTTTTGTTTGCTGCAATAAATGGTTGGACCCCAACAAATTCCTTTCGGAGAAGATGCCTTGCTTTTCATTTGCCAAGAACACTCCGTTTTTCACTCTTATCGTTTCAACGAGTGTTTCTCTTTTTCTAGAACTACGTTTAGTTTTTTATTTTTGCCTTGATATGTGTTCAGATCTTGTTATATCTTTGCATCAAGGTGTATTTTGACCTCTGGTCCGTGTTGGTTTTCATCAAAAGAGTTATTTCCAAAAAAAAAGTTCAAATGGTGTTGGAAAAGAGAAAAAACTTTATGCAAAAAATTGGTACAAAAAGGAGCTTATGTAGACTGCGGCCTAGGCTTTTGCATGTCGTGCTTGATGTCTTTTTGATAGTATGCTTAGTGGTTTTGCTGTAGCATGACTAGTCTCAAATGACTGAGATTGCTTAATGAGCCTTTGAAAAAATCATGCGTTGTTTTAATTATTTGGAAGCATTATTTTGGTTTTCTCCTTTGATGCTTTATTTGAGTTGACTTGGCGCATGCTCACACATGTTAGGCTCATACAAAGTCAGCATAAGCCTCTATAATCATTTGGTTTTTGACTTTTGATGCCATCTTATGCTTCTTTTAATGTTACTTTGTCGCTTTGCATGATTATGGCCGTTATTGCTCTCTTAGTTGGTCGCTCTCAGTCTTTTGCTAGCCCTCATTTTGTACTGAGTATGAGCTCTACTCGTGCATCCAACTCCTAAAAACCAAGTTTACCAATGTGTCCACCATACATACCTATTAGCAATTTGCTATTCCAAAGTACATTTGACTTGCTTTTATCTATCCTTCAAATTAAACTCTTTTTGGTGTTATGCGAAAATTGGTCAGTAAAGCTCTCACGAACCTGATGGCACACTTTACTTTTCTCGTTTTAAAATTTTGACATTATGGCTCTCTTATGTTGAGTTGTTATGCTTGCAAGTTGTAAGTTGGAAATTAACCCAGCCATGCCGTCATGGGGCAAGCTTTCAACATTGCACTATCTTTCATTTGAGATGATATCGTGATCTTTTGTTTATGGATACTCGCGATGTGAAATTAATTGGGAATCTTGCGGGATCATGGAGTTTGTATATATGTTAGAGAAACGCCTGGGCCGCTAATCTAAGCCATGCATAATTCATGGTGGAAATTTACAGCATGTCCATATTGAACATTCGACGACGCATCTCATAATAAAAAGCTATACCAATGGTAAATAAAAGAGATGTCGAGGTGTTCATTGTCTGTTTGTCCGGTCATTTTGATGTGGGCTTGTTCCATGTCATCGGGCACGGAGGTACCCTGTTGGCGGTTCTCGATCATACGTGTATACTTACAATGACAAGAGCTTTCTTGGGACTCTAAGTAAAGTAGCATGAGGTTTGGGTATTCGTACTTCACGGGACACGAGGTTTTCAACTTATGATTTGTCAAGCATATGCAGCATAATTGTATTCGCATTAACTTTAACCATTCAAGATGCCTATGATGGGGGCAATGAGAGCTCAAAGCTAGTAAGTACCATAATTTTTGAAGGTTTATAAAACTTGCAATCACTGCTTCCCTCCGCGAAGGGCCTTTCTTTTACTTTTATGTTGAGTCACCACCTTCTATCTTTATGCACCGTCTAAGAGAGCATAGTTGTCATTCTGAGTATAATGTGCATTGTCCCAAAGTTTTCATTGATTGATTCATGATGTTGGTTTCACTTGTTCTTAAATTATTTGTATCTAGTCGCCCTCTTAAAGTTGAAGGTGTCCTATGCATTTATGTTTTGTTCTCTCATGAAGGACAAGCTGAAAACCATTTGTATGTTTTTCCATATGATTTGAACACACATTTGACTTTCATTGTTTCATTTTCATGATCTTTCATTTGTATTCTTTTTCATGTTATAACATGGTTGCTAAGTTTCTTCTATCAAGATTATATCTTTCATGCCCATGATTTAAGTTCTTTTGATCCCAGCGCACAACGCTTACATAGATGATCAAGATTGTGTAGGTGCATGTCACCTCAAAAATTATTTCTTTTGTTATCACTTACCTACTCGAGGACGAGCAGGAGTTAAGCTTGGGGATGTTGATACGTCTCAAACATATCTATAAATTTTGATGCTCCATGCTTATTTTTACACCATTTGCTTAGTGTTTCGTTACACTTCATGGCATTTTTATGCATTTTTCGGAACTAACCTATTAACGAGATGCCACAGTGCTAGTTCCCTGTTTTCTACTATTTTTGTGTTTCAGAATAGTTACACAGGAAATATTCTCGGAATTGGACGAAACAAAAGCCGAACATCCAGAAATTTACCGAAGCTTTCAGAGAACCAAAGAGGAGACGAAGAAGGGCCACAGGGCGGCCACACCACTAGGCGGCGCGGCCAGCCCCTAGCTCGCGCCGCCCTGTGGTGAGGCCACCCAGGCCCACCTCTGGCGCCGCCCCTTCTCCTATAAAGACCCCCCGACGGGAAAAACCTAAAGCCCCGATCACTTTTCCAGAACACATCGCGATCCACCGCCGTCGTCGACCCGATATCGGGAGGGTCCAGAAGCTCTTCCCGGCACCCTGCCGGAGAGGGGAATCGCCACCGGAGGTCTTCTTCATCGCCATGCTTGCCTCCGGCGCGATGAGTGAGTAGTCTACCTTGGACTATGGGTCCATAGTAGTAGCTAGATGGTTGTCTTCTCCACCATGTGCTTCATGTTTAGATCTCATGAGCTGCCTTACATGATCGAGATCACCGTTATGTAATTCTACATGTTGTGTTTGTTGGGATCCGATGAATATTGGTGTTATGATTGAGTTTATGTGCTGAATATTATCTTATGTTATCTCTATGTTGTTTATGATCTTGCATGCTCTCCGTTGTTAGTAGCTATCTTGGCCGAGTAGTTGTTAGTGACTTGATACGTCTCAAACGTATCTATAATTTTTGATGCTCCATGCTTGTTTTTACACCATTTGCCTATTGTTTCGTTACACTTAGTGGCACTTTTATGCATTTTCCGGAACTAACCTATTAACAAGTGCCACAGTGCCAGTTCCCTGTTTTCTGCTGTTTTTGTGTTTCAGAAGTGATACACAGGAAATATTCTCGGAATTGGACGAAACCAAAGCCAGAAGTCTTATTTTACCCGGAAGCTTCCAGAGATCCGAAGAGGAGTAGGAGGTGGGCCACAGGGGCCCCACACACACAGGTGGCGCGGCCAGGCCCCTGGCCGCGCCAGCCATGTGTGAGGAGGCCCTGGCCCTCCTCTGACATCGCCCCTTCGCCTATAAGAAGCCTCGGGACGGAAAACCCTAAGGGATTCGGCAATTTTCCAGAAAGAGTTCCGTAGCTCCGCCGCCGCCGCCGACGAATTTCGGGGGATAGAAGTCTCTGTTCCGGCTCCCTGCCGGGACGGGGAAGTGCCCCCGGAGCCATCTCCATCGGTCTTCATCGCCGTCTCCGCCGTCTCCATCGACCTCACCGCCATCTCCATCAACCTTGCTATCTCCTATGATGAGGAGGGAGTAGTTCATCCCCGGGGCTAAGGGCTCTACCGGTAGCTATGTGGTTCACCTCTCTCTCCCATGATGTGATCTTTATGTGATCGTGAGCTTTGTATCATGTTGAACAAGTACATGTTATTATTCAGATATTTTGTGTACTCTAGCAATGTTATTAAAGTAATCTATTCCTCCTGCTATGGTGTAATGGTGACAGTGCGTGCATCATGGTGGTACTTGGTTTAGGCTATGATTGTGATCTCTTGTGGATTATGAGAATAATTATTGCTATGATAGTTTGAGTGATCTATTCCTCCTTTCATGGTGTAATGTTGACAGTGTGTGCACCGTGTTAGTACTTGGTTTAAGTTGCAATGATTTCTATCTTGAATTGTGATTTGATTTGGATATCTCTATGAGTGGTGTTTGTCAAGTACTTGATGAACTTTAAGGGGTGCTTCTGTAGCCACTACACAATGATTAGTGTTATTCAATAGGAGAGTAATTCAGAGTGCCTTAGCAAAGAGAAGTTATTTGTTCAGTCATGTTATATTGTTGGGAGTGTGTCCACTAGTGAAAGTATGATCCCTAGGCCTTGTTTCCAAGCTTTGCATACCGTTTACTTGCTGTTTTGTTACTTGTTTGCTTGCAGCGATATTTATTTCACACCACGTTTGCTACTTATAATCATCTATACCACTTGTATTTCACTATCTCTTCGCCGAACTAGTGCACCTATACATCTGACAAGTGTATTGGGTGTGTTGGGGACACAAGAGACTTTCTGTATCGTAATTACAGGGTTGCTTGAGAGGGATAGCTTTGACCTCTAACCTCCCTGAGTTCGATAAACCTTGGGTGATCCACTTAAGGGAAACTTGCTGCTGTTCTACAAACCTCTGCACTTGGAGGCCCAACAAGTGTCTACAAGAATAGAAGTGCGTAGATATCAAGCTCTTTTCTGGCGCCGTTGCCGGGGAGGTAAGGTAAAAGGTACTCGCATCCTCCTGTGTGAGTGCTCGGAGTTATTTCCTTTAGATTCTGCAATTACATCTTTTTGTTTCTTGTTTTTATTTTCACTAGTTAGGCTTAATGGAAAACAAAGAGTTCGCTAGTCTTTTTCCTGAGTTTAGATATGAAGTGTTTGAAGAGAAAATTGAAAAACCTTTGGAGCTTAATTTGCATGCTAATAGTGTTGTTAGTATGAATGCTTTGAACACCATTGTTGATAATGCTATAGAAAAGTCTAAGCTTGGGGAAGCTGGTTTTGTTAAGCATGATATTTTTAGTTCCCCAGCTTTAGTGGAGAAAGTTTGCTCTTGTGATATTTTATCTCCCATATGTGATGTTCCTTCTTATGATGATATGTTTGAAGAATATGCTTTGCGAAATAGCTGTTCTTTAGCTTGTGATGATACTAAACCTCTAGTTTATGATGGCTATGATGATGAGTATAATATTTTCAGTTCACCTACTTTTGAGGATAAAATTAGTTATGATTACAATATGCCTCCTATTTATGATGATTATGGTGATGAGAATAATTATTCTGTTGAATCTGCTCCTATTACTATTGTTCCTGTGGTGAGTATTAATTCTTTTATGCATGTGGCTCATGATAGGGATGTTTTATGTGATAGTTATATTGTTAGTTCTATTCATGATGCTACTGAAAGTTATTATGAGAGAGGGAAACATGGTTTGATGGATCTCAACAATATTAAGTTCCCCCTCTTTATGTTGCAAATCTTGAAGTGGCACTTGTTTTATCTATCCATGCTTGCTACTATGTGCCTCGTTGATTTATTTTCTTACAAGCTTCCTATGCATAGGAAGTGGTTCAGATATAAATGTCTTTCACATTTGCTTTTTGATGCTCTCTATTGCTTTAAGTTCTTATATGGCGCCTTTGCCTCAAGCTCTTACATGGCGCCCACATGAGCATCTTTGCAAATTACTGCGCCTAGCTCAAAGGCGTTAAAGAAAAGCACTCTTGGGAGATAACCCATTGTTTTATTTTCAGTACTTTTTCTCTTATTTGAGTCTTGGAAGTCATTACTACTGTAATGACCTCTCCTTATCCTTTTTATTTCGTTGTTGTGCCAAGAGAAGCCTCTAATTTGAGTGAGGTAAGATTTGGGGATGTAGCTGTCCTGAAACTGTTTTCGGTGCTGCACCATAAAAATTCGTATAAATTCTCTGTTTATCTTTTGGACCTGCGATTTCTTGTGCATATGCCCCAGGTTATATCCAAACTTTTGTTAGTTGAACACTTTTTGATTTGAGCAACAGAAAGTCCTTCAAAAATTCGACCTTTGTCAGCTGTTCAGTTTTGACAGATTTCTGCCAATATTTGTGTTTGCCACTTTATCGCTTTCTTTTGAGTTCTTTTGATCATGGAACTTTTGGGGAAGTTGCTACAGTAGTATTTGCTATATATGTGGTGGTTTTGAGTTGAAACCTGAAGCAAAAAGAGGTTGAATATATGTTATGCTTACACTAATGTTGCTAATAGATTTGTGTTCAGTTTTGTATGAAGGAAGTTTTCAAGTGTAGGGATCGGAGAGTGATGAGATGAGTTGAAGAATGGAAAAAAGCTCAAGCTTGGGGATGCCCATGTATCACCCCAAGAAATATCCAAGAAGTACAAGCGTCAAAGCTTGGGGATGCCCCCGAGGCACCCCTTCTTCATCGGCAAAAATCAGGTCACCTTTCAAGACACTATATTTTTATTGCTTCATGCACTATGTGTTTTTCTTGGAGCGTCAGTTGTTTTAGTTTTCAGTATTAGTTTAGTTTAGTTTGCTGCAATAAATGGTTAGATCACATCATGTTTCTTTTGGAGGAGATGAACTCGTTTTCATTTGCCAAGAACACTCCGTTTTCACTCTTATCATTTCAACGAGTGTTCTCTTTTTCTGCTACTGCTTTTGGTTTTCGTTTTCGCCTTCATATGCGTTCAGACCTTGTTATATATTTTCATCAAGGTGTATTTTTTGCCTCTGATCTTTATTGGTTTTCATCAAAAGAGGTGTTTATAAAAAGTTTGAATGGTGTTGGAAAAGAGAAAAAGCTTTATGCAAAAAAGTGGTACAAGAAGGAGCTTGTGTAGACTGCGGCTTAGGCTTTTGCATGTCATGCTTGATGTCTTTTTGATAGTATGCTTAGTGGTTTTGCTGTAGCATGACTTGTCTCAAATAACTGAGATTGCTTAATGAGCCTTTGAAAAAAATCATGCGTTGTTTTAATTATTTGGAAGCATTATTTTGGTTTTCTCCTTTGATGCTTTATTTGGGTTGACTTGGCACATGCTTACACCATGTTGACTACAAAATAAGTCGCCTATAGCCTCTATGATCATTTAGTTTTTGACTTTTGATGCCATCTTATGCTTCTTTTAATGTCGCTTTGTCGCTTTGCATGATTATGGCCATTATTGCTCTCTTAGTTGGTCGCTCCCAGTCTTTTGCTAGCCCTCGCCTTGTACTGAGTATGAGCTCTACTCGTGCATCCAACTCCTAAAAACCAAGTTTGCCATTGTGTCCACTAAAAATTCCTATGCATGGTATTTGTAAGCCATTCCAAGTAAATTTTCATGTGCTACCTTTCAAAAAACCTTCAAAATACTTCTCGTTTTGTGACACTGTTTTCAGCTCATGGGGACGTAGTGGTCGGATTTGCTATCTTCCATATTGCTTATTCCAAAAAAAAGAGAAAAAAAGAAAGAAAAAAGGCACTCCTCCAAGGAATGTGAATATTGGTGGGCACCCGATGGAATCGGTTAGCCATGGTTTGAGAAAGGAAAAAAGGTGGGGAGGAGTGCCAAGTTTTATAAAAAGAGCACAAAAGTGCCAATCTCTCTCTCAAAAACTTGCTTCATTTTTGTATGGAAGATAGTAAGAACCCCATTACCAGTCGTTGACAAAGACAACCACCTCTCAAAATCAAGTTTTATCTCTCTGTTTTACAAATGAAAAGCTCTAGCACATGTTTAATCACTGCTTCCCTCTGCGAAGGGCCTTTCTTTTACTTTTATGTTGAGTCTCCACCTTCTATCTTTATGCACCATTAAGAGAGCATAGTTGTCATTCTTAGTGTAATATGCATTGTCCCAAAGTTCATTGATTGATTCATATTGTTGGTTTCACTTGTTCTTAAATTATTTGTATCTAGTCGCCCTCTTAAACTTGAAGGTGTCCTATGCATTTATGTTTTGCTCTCTTTGAAGGACAAGCTGAAAACCTTTTGTATGTTTTTCCTTATGATTTGAACACACGTTTGACTTTCATTGTTTCATTTTCATGATCTTTTGTTTGTGTTCAATTGCATTTTTACAACATGGTTGCTAAGTTCTTATTGTCATGATTATATCTTCATGCCCATGTTTTAAGTTCTAATGATCCCAGCTCACAAATGCTTACATAGATGATCAAGATTGTGTAGGTGCATGTCACCTCAAAAATTATTTCTTTTGTTATCACTTACCTACTCGAGGACGAGCAGGAGTTAAGCTTGGGGATGCTTGATACGTCTCAAACGTATCTATAATTTTTGATGCTCCATGCTTGTTTTTACACCATTTGCCTATTGTTTCGTTACACTTAGTGGCACTTTTATGCATTTTCCGGAACTAACCTATTAACAAGTGCCACAGTGCCAGTTCCCTGTTTTCTGCTGTTTTTGTGTTTCAGAAGTGATACACAGGAAATATTCTCGGAATTGGACGAAACCAAAGCCAGAAGTCTTATTTTACCCGGAAGCTTCCAGAGATCTGAAGAGGAGTAGGAGGTGGGCCACAGGGGCCCCACACACACAGGTGGCGCGGCCAGGCCCCTGGCCGCGCCAGCCATGTGTGAGGAGGCCCTGGCCCTCCTCTGACATCGCCCCTTCGCCTATAAGAAGCCTCGGGACGGAAAACCCTAAGGGATTCGGCAATTTTCCAGAAAGAGTTCCGTAGCTCTGATGTCTACGCACTTCTATTCTTGTAGACACTTGTTGGGCCTCCAAGTGCAGAGGTTTGTAGAACAGCAGCAAGTTTCCCTTAAGTGGATCACCCAAGGTTTATCGAACTCAGGGAGGTTAGAGGTCAAAGCTATCCCTCTCAAGCAACCCTGCAATTACGATACAAAAAGTCTCTTGTGTCCCCAACACACCCAATACACTTGTCAGATGTATAGGTGCACTAGTTCGGCGAAGAGATAGTGAAATACAAGTGGTATAGATGATTATAAGTAGCAAACGTGATGTGAAATAAATATCGCTGCGAGCAAACAAGTAACAAAATAGCAAGTAAACGGTATGCAAAGCTTGGAAACAAGGCCTAGGGATCATACTTTCACTAGTGGACACACTCCCAACAATATAACATGACTGAACAAGTAACTTCTCTTGCTAAGGTACTCTGAATTACTCTCCTATTGAATAACACTAATCATTGCGTAGTGGCTACAGAAGCACCCCTTAAAGTTCATCAAGTACTTGACAAACACCACTCATAGCGATACCCAAATCAGATCACAACTCAAGATAGAAATCATTGCAACTTAAACCAAGTACTAACACGGTGCACACACTCTCACCTTTACACCATGAAAGGAGGAATAAATCACTCAAACTATCATAGCAATAATTATTCTCATAATCCATAAGAGATCACAATCATAGCCTAAACCAAGTACCACCATGATGCACGCACTGTCACCGTTACACCATAGCAGGAGGAATAGATTACTTTAATAACATTGCTAGAGTACACAAAATATCTGAATAATAACATGTACTTGTTCAACATGATACAAAGCTCACGATCACATAAAGATCACATCATGGGAGAGAGAGGTGAACCACATAGCTACCGGTAGAGCCCTTAGCCCCGGGGATGAACTACTCCCTCCTCATCATAGGAGACAGCAAGGTTGATGGAGATGGCGGTGAGGTCGATGGAGACGGCGGAGACGGCGATGGAGACCGATGGAGATGGCTCCGGGGGCACTTCCCCGTCCCGGCAGGGTGCCGGAACAGAGACTTCTGTCCCCCGAAATTCGTCGGTGGCGGCGGCGGAGCTACGGAACTCTTTCTGGAAATCTGATCGGGGGCTTAGGTTTTTCCATCCCGAGGCTTCTTATAGGCGAAGGGGCGATGTTAGGGGGTGGACCAGGCGCCCACACACGGGCCCCGCGCGGCCAAGGGGCTGGCCGCGCCAGGCATGTGTCTGGGGCCCTGGTGGCCCCCCTCTGACACCTCTTCGGATGTCTGGAAGCTTCCCCTTGATTTAAGACTTCAGGAACTTGTTTCGTCCAATTCCGAGAATATTTCCTGTGTATCACTTCTGAAACACAAAAACAGCAGAAAACAGGAAACTGGCACTGTGGCACTTTGTTAATAGGTTAGTTCCGGAAAATGCATAAAAGTGCCACTAAGTGTAACGAAACAATAGGCAAATGGTGTAAAAACAAGCATGGAGCATCAAAAATTATAGATACGTTTGAGACGTATCAAGCATCCCCAAGCTTAACTCCTGCTCGTCCTCGAGTAGGTAAGTGATAACAAAGAATAATTTTTGAGGTGACATGCACCTACACAATCTTGATCATATATGCAAGCATTGGTGAGCTGGGATCAATAGAACTTAAAACATGGGCATGAAAGATATAATCATGACAATAAGAACTTAGCAACCATGTTGTAAACATGCAAATGAACACAAACAAAAGATCATGATAATGAAACAATGAAAGTCAAACGTGTGTTCAAATCATAAGGAAAAACATACAAAAGGTTTTCAGCTTGTCCTTCAAAGAGAGCAAAACATAAATGCATAGGACACCTCAAAGTTTAAGAGGGCGACTAGATACAAATAATTTAAGAACAAGTGAAACCAACAATATGAGTCAATCAATGAACCTTGGGACAATGCATATCACACTAAGAATGACAACTATGCTCTCTTAATGGTGCATAAAGAAAGAAGGTGGTGACTCAACATAAAAGTAAAAGAAAGGCCCTTCGCAGAGGGAAGCAGTGATTGCAAGTTTTATAACCTTCAAAAATTATGGTACTTACCGGCTTTGAGCTCTCATTGCCCCCATCATAAGCATCTTGAATGGTTAAAGTTAATGCGAGAACAATTATGATGCATATGCTTAACAAATCATAAGTTGAAAACCTCGTGTCCCGTGAATACAAGTACCCAAACCATGCTAGTTTACTTAGAGTCCCAAGCAAGGCTCTTGTCATTGTAAGTATATGCATATCATTGAGAACCGCCAATGGGGTACCTCCGTGCCCGATGACATGGAACAAGCCCACACCAAAATGACAGGACAAGCAGACAACGAACACCTCGACATCTCTTTTATTTGCTATATTGTTTAGCTTTTTATTGTGAGATGCGTCGTCGAATGTTCACCATGGGTATGCTGCAAATTTCCACCATGAATTATGCATGGCTTAGATTGGCGGCCCGGCGTTTCCCTAACACATATAAAAACTCCATGATCCCTACAAGATTCCCAATTCATTTCACACAGCGGGCATCCATAAACAAAAGATCACGATATCAACTCAAAAAGAAGTGCAATGTTGAAAGCTCGCCCCATGACAGCATGGCTGGGCTAGAATCCAACTTACAACTTGCAAGCATAACAACTCAACATAAAAGACCACAATGTCAAAATTTTAAGAACAGGAAAAAGTAAAGTGTGCCTTCCGGTTCGTGAGAGCTTTACTGACCGAATTTTGCATAACACTGGTAAGAGTTTAATTTGAAGAGAAAATAAAAGCAAGTCAAATTTACTTGGAATAGCAAATTGCTAGTAGGTATGTATGGTGGACACTTTGGAAAACTTTGGCTTTTAGGAGTTGGATGCACGAGTAGAGCTCATACTCAGTACAAGGCGAGGGCTAGCAAAAGACTGGGAGCGACCAACTAAGAGAGCAATAATGGCCATAATCATGCAAAGCGACAAAGCGACATTAAAAGAAGCATACGATGGCATCAAAAGTCAAAAACTAAATGATCATGAAGGATAATGGCGACTTTGGAAGAGTCTAACATGTGTGAGCATGCGCCAAGTCAACCCAAATAAAGCATCAAGGAGAAAACCAAAATAATGCTTCCATACAATAAAAACAACGCATGATTTTTTCAAAGGCTCATTAAGCAATCTCAGTTATTTGAGACAAGTCATGCTACAGCAAAACCACTAAGCATACTATCAAAAAGACATCAAGCATGACATGAAAAAGCCTAAGCCGCAGTCTACACAAGCTCCTTCTTGTACCACTATTTTGCACAAAGCTTTTTCTCTTTTCCAACACCATTTGAAATTTTTAAAGACACCTCTTTTGATGAAAACCAATAAAGATCAGAGGCAAAAATACACCTTGATGAAAAGATATGACAAGATCTGAACGCAAATCAAGGCGAAAACGAAAAGCAAAAGCAGTAGCAGAAAAAGAAGAACACTCGATAAACGATAAGAGTGAAAAACTGAGTGTTCTTGGCAAATGAAAAACGGGTTCATCTCCCTCCAAAACAACATGATGTGATCAAACCATTTATTACAGCAAACAAAACTAAACTAACTAAGAAAACTAAAACAACTGACGCTCCAAGAAAAACACATAGTGCATGAAGCAATAAAAATATAGTGTTTTGAAAGGTGACCTGATTTTTGCCGATGAAGAAGGGGTGCCTCGGGGGCATCCCCAAGCTTTGATGCTTGTACTTCTTGGATATTTCTTGGGATGATGCATGGGCATCCCCAAGCTTGAGATTTTCCATTCTTCAACTCATCTCATCATTCTCCAATCCCTACACTTGAAAACTTCCTTCATACAAAACTAAACACAATTCTATTAGCAACATTAGTGTAAGCATAAAATATATTCAACCCTTTTTGCTTCAGGTTTCAACACAAAACCACCACATATAAAGTATAAACTACAGTAGCAACTTCCCCAAAAGTTCTGTGATCAAAAGAACTCAAAAAGAAAGGGATAAAGCGGCAAACACAAATATTGGCAGAAATCTGTCAAAACAGAACAGCTGATAAAAGTCGAATTTTTGAGGGGTTTTCTGTTGCTCAAATCAAAAAGTGTTCAACTAATGAAAGTTTGGATATAACCTGGGCCATATGCACAAGAAATCGCAGGTCCAAAAGATATACAGAGAATTTATACGAATTTTTACGGTGCAGCACTGAAAACTGTTTCAGGACAGCAACATCCCCAAATCTTACCTCACTCAAATTAGAGGCTTCCCTTGGCACAACAACGAAATAAAAAGGATAAGGAGCGGTTATTACAGTAGTAATAACTTCCAAGACTCAAATAAAAGAAAAGGTACTGAAAATAAACAATGGGTTATCTCCCAAGAGTGCTTTTCTTTAACGCCTTTGAGCTAGGCGCAGTAATTTGCAAAGATGCTCATGTGGGCGCCATATAAGAGCTTGAGGCAAAGGCGCCATATAGGAATTTAAAGCAATAGAGAGCATCAAAAAGCAAGTATGGAACACATTTAAACCTAAACCACTTCCTATGAAAAATAGTCTTGTAAAGAGACAAATCATGAAAGCGCAAAGCAAAAAGCATAGGAAGGCAAAACAAGTACAACTTCAAGAATTGCAACATAAAGAGGGGAAACTCAATATTGTTGAGATCCATCAAACCATGTTTCCCTCTCTCATAATAACTTTCAGTAGCATCATGAATAGAATTAACAATATAACTATCACATAAAGCATCCCTATCATGAGCCACATGCATAAAAGGATTAATACTCCCCACATGAACAATAGTAGTAGGAGCAGATTCAACAGAATAATTATTCTCATCACCATAATCATCAAAAATAGGAGGCATATTGTAATCATAACTAATTTTCTCCTCAAAAGTAGGTGAACTGAAAATATTATACCCATCATCACAAGCTAGAGAACTACTATGTCGCAAAGCATACTCGTCAAACATATCATCATAAGAAGGAACATGGATAGCACTGATGGTACAACAATTATTAACCTTAGAATTGGTACCAAAAAGATTTTCAATATCAAAAGTAGAGTGCTTTTCCCAATCATGATCACTAACATAGGTAATAGGCATAGGAACATCATCCCAATCAGAATTATCATAATCTATAGCAGGATCATAAAGCTTAAGGGAAGATACCGTGTCCTCTCGCCTTTTACTCCTCTTCTTCTTATTCTTCTTCTTCTTCTTCTTACTCTTCTTACTCTCTCCTTTAGGAGGAAGAGACTTGAAGGACATCTTCTCCACATATTCTTTAGGAGGGAAAGGCATCTTCTCTACATAATCTGGCTTGCTGACAGAAACAACAGAAGAAACTTTGGAGGATTCCTCCTCTCTATTAATAATATCGAAACATCTATTAGTCCTATCATAGCTTGGCAAAACATCATGTTTAATAAGATCTTGTAAGTAAGTATTTGCGAGGCAATCTTTAGCACAATAGAGATGACAACCAACAAGGGTGCTATTAATATCAACATCATTCATGTCTATCAAAGCAAGCTTTCTAGATATCTCTTCACAATTCAAAAACAAAGTAAGCTCATCATGCTGATTGAGAGTAATCTTATCATCACAATACAAATCTGCGGTACTCGTTCGATTAATTGGACATTGAAAATTAAAGTGACCTTTTTCACCGCAATATTCACAAAGAAAAGGATAAAGCTCACAAACCCATTCGCCAAGCACATCTAGATCCTTGAGCCACATGCTGGTTTCTTCATTTGCGTGGGTGATGCAATAATCTTCCTTGTTGTAACTCTGTTCACAAGGTCTATGTACTCCACAAAAATTAACATGCTTATAAGAAATAGTACTTTTAGAAATTTGAGCATGTTTATTGCAATCATCAATAACAATATCACTTTCTATGCAAGTATCCTTAAAAGGTTCATGATACACGTCCCCATTTCTTTTAGGAACATTCATATGGGAAGCAAAGGCTTTAAAGCAATCAACCATAATTTGAGGATCAAGACCATATTTAGCACTAAGCTCTTGAAAAGTAGCAGTTTCAGCGAAAGACTTAATGCAATCAAACTCATAATTCATACCTGATCCTTTACCTTTGTCGTTTTCCCATCCTTCAGCATTCTCTTGTATACGGTCAAGAAGTTTCCACTTAGCATCTTCCTTCATATGAGTGAATGATCCAAAGCAAGAAGCATCCAAATAATCCTTATCAGGAAGAGTAAGCCGTGCATAAAAATTATCAATAACAATATTACGGGGAAGATCATGAATAGGACATTTATGCATTAGTAACTTCAATCTTCCCCAAGCTTGGGCAATGCTTTCTCCCTCATGCGGATGAAAATTATAAATGTAATTTCTATCTTTATAAACCTGACTAGAAGGATAGAATTTAGAATAAAAGAGATGCACAATTTCCTCCCAGTCAATAGATGGACCATCTTCAAGCAGGCGATACCACTCCTCAGCTCTGCCTTTCAATGAAAAAGAGAATAGCTTCTTCTTAACTTCGTTCATTGAAATACCTGCACACTGGAACAACTCGCATAATTCATGTATAAAAAGCAAATGATCACCAGGATGGACAGTTCCATCTCCTAAATAGCAGTTATTCCTAACACGTTCAACAATCTTCATAGGTATTTCAAAAGGATGAGGAGCACAAGCATCATTAGAAACATCACATATGGGAGATAAAATATCATCAGAGCAAACTTTCTCCACTAAAGCTGGGGGACTAAAAATATCATACTCAACAAAACCAGCTTCCCCAAGCTTAGACTTTTCTATAGCATTAGCATTAATAGTATTCAAAGCATTCGTGCTAATAACATTGCTATGCGAAATAAGCTCCAAAGGATTTTCAATTTTCTCTTCAAATCTAAAATCAGGAAAAAGACTAAAGAACTCTGTGTTTTCCATTAAGCCTAACTAGTGAAAATAAAAACAAGAAACAAAAAGATATAATTGCAGAATCTAAAGGAAATAACTCCGAGCACTCACACAGGAGGATGCGAGTACCTTTTACCTTACCTCCCCGGCAACGGCGCCAGAAAATAGCTTGATGTCTACGCACTTCTATTCTTGTAGACACTTGTTGGGCCTCCAAGTGCAGAGGTTTGTAGAACAGCAGCAAGTTTCCCTTAAGTGGATCACCCAAGGTTTATCGAACTCAGGGAGGTTAGAGGTCAAAGCTATCCCTCTCAAGCAACCCTGCAATTACGATACAGAAAGTCTCTTGTGTCCCCAACACACCCAATACACTTGTCAGATGTATAGGTGCACTAGTTCGGCGAAGAGATAGTGAAATACAAGTGGTATAGATGATTATAAGTAGAAAACGTGATGTGAAATAAATATCGCTGCGAGCAAACAAGTAACAAAATAGCAAGTAAACGGTATGCAAAGCTTGGAAACAAGGCCTAGGGATCATACTTTCACTAGTGGACACACTCCCAACAATATAACATGACTGAACAAGTAACTTCTCTTGCTAAGGTACTCTGAATTACTCTCCTATTGAATAACACTAATCATTGCGTAGTGGCTACGGAAGCACCCCTTAAAGTTCATCAAGTACTTGACAAACACCACTCATAGCGATACCCAAATCAGATCACAACTCAAGATAGAAATCATTGCAACTTAAACCAAGTACTAACACGGTGCACACACTCTCACCTTTACACCATGAAAGGAGGAATAAATCACTCAAACTATCATAGCAATAATTATTCTCATAATCCACAAGAGATCACAATCATAGCCTAAACCAAGTACCACCATGATGCACACACTGTCACCGTTACACCATAGCAGGAGGAATAGACTACTTTAATAACATTGCTAGAGTACACAAAATATCTGAATAATAACATGTACTTGTTCAACATGATACAAAGCTCACGATCACATAAAGATCACATCATGGGAGAGAGAGGTGAACCACATAGCTACCGGTAGAGCCCTTAGCCCCGGGGATGAACTACTCCCTCCTCATCATAGGAGACAGCAAGGTTGATGGAGATGGCGGTGAGGTCGATGGAGACGGCGGAGACGGCGATGGAGACCGATGGAGATGGCTCCGGGGGCACTTCCCCGTCCCAGCAGGGTGCCGGAATAGAGACTTCTGTCCCCCGAAATTCGTCGGTGGCGGCGGCGGAGCTACGGAACTCTTTCTGGAAATCTGATCGGGGGCTTAGGTTTTTCCTTCCCGAGGATTCTTATAGGCGAAGGGGCGATGTCAGGGGGTGGACCAGGCGCCCACACACGGGCCCCGCGCGGCCAAGGGGCTGGCCGCGCCAGGCATGTGTCTGGGGCCCTGGTGGCCCCCCTCTGACACCTCTTCGGATGTCTGGAAGCTTCCCCTTGATTTAAGACTTTAGGAACTTGTTTCGTCCAATTCCGAGAATATTTCCTGTGTATCACTTCTGAAACACAAAAACAGCAGAAAACAGGAAACTGGCACTGTGGCACTTTGTTAATAGGTTAGTTCCGGAAAATGCATAAAAGTGCCACTAAGTGTAACGAAACAATAGGCAAATGGTGTAAAAACAAGCATGGAGCATCAAAAATTATAGATACGTTTGAGACGTATCAAGCTCCGCCGCCGCCGCCGACGAATTTTGGGGGACAGAAGTCTCTGTTCCGGCACCCTGCCGGGACGGGGAAGTGCCCCCGGAGCCATCTCCATCGGTCTCCATCGCCGTCTCCGCCGTCTCCATCGACCTCACCGCCATCTCCATCAACCTTGCTGTCTCCTATGATGAGGAGGGAGTAGTTCATCCCCGGGGCTAAGGGCTCTACCGGTAGCTATGTGGTTCACCTCTCTCTCCCATGATGTGATCTTTATGTGATCGTGAGCTTTGTATCATGTTGAACAAGTACATGTTATTATTCAGATATTTTGTGTACTCTAGCAATGTTATTAAAGTAATCTATTCCTCCTGCTATGGTGTAACGGTGACAGTGCGTGCATCATGGTGGTACTTGGTTTAGGCTATGATTGTGATCTCTTGTGGATTATGAGAATAATTATTGCTATGATAGTTTGAGTGATCTATTCCTCCTTTCATGGTGTAATGTTGACAGTGTGTGCACCGTGTTAGTACTTGGTTTAAGTTGCAATAATTTCTATCTTGAATTGTGATTTGATTTGGATATCTCTATGAGTGGTGTTTGTCAAGTACTTGATGAACTTTAAGGGGTGCTTCTGTAGCCACTACACAATGATTAGTGTTATTCAATAGGAGAGTAATTCAGAGTGCCTTAGCAAAGAGAAGTTATTTGTTCATTCATGTTATATTGTTGGGAGTGTGTCCACTAGTGAAAGTATGATCCCTAGGCCTTGTTTCCAAGCTTTGCATACCGTTTACTTGCTGTTTTGTTACTTGTTTGCTCGCAGCGATATTTATTTCACACCACGTTTGCTACTTATAATCATCTATACCACTTGTATTTCACTATCTCTTCGCCGAACTAGTGCACCTATACATCTGACAAGTGTATTGGGTGTGTTGGGGACACAAGAGACTTTCTGTATCGTAATTGCAGGGTTGCTTGAGAGGGATAGCTTTGACCTCTAACCTCCCTAAGTTTGATAAACCTTGGGTGATCCACTTAAGGGAAACTTGCTGCTGTTCTACAAACCTCTGCACTTGGAGGCCCAACAAGTGTCTACAAGAATAGAAATGCGTAGACATCATGACTCCAAGAGGGGGTATTTATGCTCGATAGTTGGGTTCATGCCTCTATTTAATCTGGGGGAGTGATAGAAACCTCTAAGGTTGTAGATGTGTTGTTGCCACTAGGGAAAAACAACATTCATATGCTCAAGGGCATATGCTTTGTTTACATTACACACGTTGCTTAATGCAGTTATCTGTTGTTTGCAACTTAATACTTGTGGAGTTCTCGGATTGATTCGCCACAAGTGGATTATTAGTCATAGATGCAGTTGGATGGTGGTCTATGTATTTTGTTGTAATGCCCAGAGTAAATCTCATAGTGATCCTCTCGACATATGCACGTTATCTTTATTCTATCAATTGCCCAACTGTAATTTGTTTACCCAGCATGTGTTATTTTATCTAATGGAGAGACACCACTAGTGAACTGTGGACCCCGGTCCTATTTCCATTATATTGCTATCACCTGTTTACTTTACTCGCACTGTTTACTTTACTCGCATACTACTATCACTTTCCACTCGATACGCTCATACCCTTTGTTTCAAGCAAACCAGTGAGATTGACAACCTCATCGTAAGTTGGGAACAAAGTATTTGGCTGTGTTGTGTGCAGGTTCCACGTTGCTACTGGTTGAAGACGCGCTAACAAGATATCGTTAACGATGCCCTTGTTGGAGTGTCACGCAGCTAGTGGGCATCACCTTCTGGAGTGTTGTCTTTTTCCTACTGGATTGATAACCTTGGTTTCATAACTGAGGGAAAACTTGCTGCTATATTCATCAAACCTTCTCTTGGGGATTCCAACTGGCCGGTCATTTTACTTCATCAACAAATGCAATCAAGTTTCCTAGCATCATCATCACCGCGCCATCAGTAACAAGCGGCCAAATCCACAATTTCATGATCTTTCGTGAGAGTAGTAAGAGCTCTCACTCGCTTGTCGAGATCCTTCTTCTCCATAAGATCGTCAGATACTCGAGAAGAATCTCCCAAGCCAGAAAATGACCAAAGTTTGGAAAAACGATGCTGAAGAGGTTGAACTTGCCGTTGCAGGAAAAACGCCATAAGTTGAGTACCCAAAAGCGCACCTCCTCTACCACTCTTCAGAACTTGGATGCGGGCTAGCAGTGGTTTAATTTCCTCCATCTCAGCTTCCGTGGGAGGCGAATCCCACGAGGCCAATTTCTTCACTTCTTTGGAGGCATCAAAAGGGGCAATGCCGTACTGGTCAGAGGAAGAGACTTTCCGGTCTTTGATATAAAACCACTTCTTCCTCCAACCTTGTACTGAGGCAGCCATGGAAAACTCCAGGTACTGAGATTCAGCACAGATAGAAACAACAGCCCCGCCCAGCTCAGGCTTTCTTGATAAAGCGACACTGGGGCGGATCCGAAAGAGAAATTTCCAGAGAAGGAAATGGGGTTCGATCCCCAGGAAGGACTCGCAAAGGGTAATGAAACAAGCAATGTGAAGAATTGAGTTTGGCGTGAGCTGGTGAAGCTGCACACCATACACGAAGAGAAGCCCACGAAGGAATTCGTGGGCAGGGAAAGAGAGACCGCATAAGAGAAAGGCAAGAAACATCACCCGGAAGCCGCTTGGGGGCTTGGGGATGCGCTCGGTGCTAGGAAAGATGACCTGATCATCGTCGGAGATGAGACCATCCGCCTGGGCCTTGGTGAGATCCTTCTGCATGAAATCAAAAGGCACCCAGTTGGTCGCGGAATTGGCAGTGTTGCTTTTCCCCATCTTGTTCTTCTGCGCAAGGGTCTTGACGCACATCTACGAGTTGCGCATGGGGGCTGTGCAGGAGCTCAAAGGCGCACAAGGTTTGCAACAATGGTGGCAGCGGCAGAAGCGAGGAACTGGTAAACAGTAAAATCCCCACTCTCCCCCTTATATAGCTTCCTGATGAAGAAACGTGGGCTGAGACATGGCACAAGGAGCGAAAATGGCAACCCACTAACAGGCAGGAAAATGGTGAAATTACTGCGCTGCCCAGTCAAATTACATATAGAGAAATTATATTGATGACGTCACGAGATTTCGAGTAACGGGAGATAAGAATATGACAATGGTGGACATTAATAGGAAAACATTCAGCAAAAGTCTGGTGTAACATTTTCCGTATTGCTGATGACCAAGGAAGTCGACGAAAAATTGTTATGAAAGACATAGAGGAATCAAGGAAGAAAAACTCATTTTTTGAGCCTATACCCGAAAAGATTCGACTATAGCCTCGGGGGCTACTACCATCGGGAGCGCTGGCCGTGCACCCGACGATATTATCAAATAAAGCTATTACCTGATGAGAAGAAATGATTTATTTGAGCCTATACTCGAAACATGTTTTCGAATATAGCCTCGGGGGCTACTCCCATCGGGAGCGCTGGCCGCGCACCCGACGAAACTTTCACAAGCATAAAGAGAGTCAAGAAGAAGAAAGAAGACTTGGATAGCATCATTACTCCCATCGAGAGGGAGTTTATGTTAATCAAGGTTGAATAACCCGAGTATTTTTAGATCCGAAACAGTCAAACAAGGCTGCGACGTATGATTCTCGAGTTGCGTCATCGTGACAAAATTCGAATGCCATGATTGAAATATATTGTGAAGGTAAGACCCCAGGATCCGTCCTGTGTGGCCTGGTATACGCACATGGATGCGCTCTGCTAGAAATTATCCGTGTCAACGACGCGAGAAAATCCTGGTGGACGCATTGGGTACCCTGAGAACCACTGGGATTCGTTCTTTGTAAGTCCTAAATGCGGCAAAAGAATGGGTTTGACCGGTTTCCCAAATTCAAGTCCAAGGGGATTGAATTTGAAGTAGGTGACAAGTATCTGTTCTAGAAGTTAACTGACCTCTTGATCCGTCAGAGTTGTCAGGCTTGCTCATCAAAACCCCTTGCGAGACAATATAACGAAAGATATTCGAAGTCGAAGATTTGATGATATGAAGAAGTCAAAGATTAATCAAGTCGAAGAAATAAAGATTTGAGATTCAACCCGAATCTGCAATTTTGGTAGAATCTCGGGAGCTACTGACAAGGGTGTAGATAATAGAGCCCGTCAGTTAAAGTACCCCTGAGGCCCGTTAAGCTAGACCCAATTGTAATACTAGTCGATATACGAGTTCATGTCGTATGTCGATACTGTAATCTATATCGGACCCCTCCCGATCCTTGAGACCTGGCCACCTATATATATAGGGGCCAGGAGAGGACGGTAAGGGACAGATTGAGAGCAAGCCAAGTCTATTCTTACGTTTATTTTCAACACACACCTTGTTTGACTGAGTTTACCTTCGAGTTCATCTGATGCCCTACTCCCCCGATCATAAGTCCTTCATCTACGACATTTGTCGAGTTAACCCTCGTCATGCGGCGTGGTCGATTTTATAGGCATCGAGGTCGGCGACATGGATCTTGACGCGGCCGAGCACCTGGAGGTCGCCACCGAGCTGCTTCCCGGTCGAAGGTTGAAGATGACGTCTTCCCTCTGTGGGTCCCACCTGTCGGCTGCAAACCGATTTGTTATGCCGGGCTAGACTCCTAGTGGGCCGGTGTGGTGGGCTATGGCAGCTGGGTTGCGGCCATGTACTCCTTCTCTCTCTTTTTTCTTGTTTTTCTTTTCAATTTTCCACCTTGTGTTTTTGAGATATCTAATAGAATTTGAATCTATTTCTGCAAGGTCTTAAACTTGGATTTCTCCTAAGTTGTATTTAGGTGTTCAGTAACATCATAAGTTGTTAAGATAAGTTTTATATGTATTAGCACCTAAATCACTTTAGGTATCACTGGGGTTTGAGTAGGAATTTAGATAGAGAGGATTTTTAATATCTTCATTGTAGGGTTGCAATTACTTTCCTAGGTATTGTATAATTCCCAATGGAATTTTAGTAACATTATTAAGACTTTGGATTACCTAATGATATCCCATGTCTCTCACAAGGAAGATCTATTTGAGATAAAGATTTGATTCCATATTGATAAGTTGATCACTAATGTGATAAGTGGAATTTGGACATTGAAGCATTACACCATCCTTGGATTTGGATATGGTGATATAAAGATAAGTATTACTTATGATCACTAAGTGATGCATAAGTTGGATTTGGAATTGGTAGAATAGGTTTCAATGGATGAATGAAAAGAATAGGATTTATTGAATGATATTACTCTCACCAAGAAAATAGAATTTAACCCGAGAATGTGATCAATGTGATATAAGCTCTAGCCTAAAAAAGATTCTAGGTTAAGGCTTAGGATCTGATTAACCTATATCCAGTTGATTTAACTTGATGGAAGCTTGTACATAGATCAAGGTCTCCATTATGGCTTCCATAGGAATGTACATTTGCTAGTTGAGATATGCTTCAATCGATTTCCTATTCCAGTCTTGATTTTAGGATGACATTTGCTTATCACATTAGGGTTCATAGATAACCTAACTACCTTCATCAACAAGTATAATCATATACTTGACATGTTCATCTTATTTCCTTCACCAACTCCCATAATGGACCTATTTTATCTCCTTCATCAACTCGTTCTATCTATGGATTAACTCTAGGTTGCACCTACCTTCTAAGATTAAGGATATAATCTCTCCTTTGTGATATTCACATAGAATCCACTACCACTTCTTACTCCATATGTCTAGGTATTAGGTTAACCTTTCCTACTTCTGACTTTCTAAATTATATCCTATGGTTCTATTCCTTCAGATGAAAAAAACACTAATTGGATATGGTTTCTCTCTTCTTATTCAGAAGAAGAATAGATTTGGATGTTTGAGAATAAAAGCTAGATACGGATTGAAAGATAAGTCTTGTGTTAAATTACTTTATGGTATATGGTTCATTGATTTAAGTTTAATGAATACCATGATGATCATGGTAGTAATAGGTATTGGTTCATATTATGATGTGGTAATATTATTGTTGTACCTCACTTTACTCTCTTTTAGCAATTGTTATACCTCTACCCAAAACAAGGGTTTAACAAAGGTCATGTTAAAGTTTATCGCACTCAAGTTGATGAGCTATTTCAATTCCATCAACTCAAGTGAAACTCCAATCACTTTGATATATTTTATTTAAAAGCGCAAAATTCCTCGGATTTTCTTATGCATGAATGCAATGCACATATCTCTTGCCTCTATTTTATGACCTCAATCCTAGGATATTACAACTATATATGTCGTTATCCTCTCTGTCTCTCCACCTCCCCTGGCTCTCCCGCCAACTTCAAACCGCCGCCACCACCACCCGCCGCCGTCGGCAGTCTCCCACCTCCCGACGCTCACACGCCACCACAACATCCTCCTCGCAGGGCCACCACGCGTGGGCGCCGCGGACATGGCCGCCCCTGTAGCGGCCTTGCAATCGCCCCCGACGCTACTCGAGCACATGGGCCGGGCTGGCACGCCCGCCGACCTTGTTGTTCTCATCGCCCACATCTAGGGACGTGCCGCTTTGTCAGAGTGTAATGTGAGAGAGGGAGAGAGAGAGAGAGTGGACGGTGACTGGAGTGGAGACCAGCGCACATGAGTAACTGAGGCATCTCCCGTGCTTCTCCAAGCATGCTACCGTTGCATCCACGTATGCAGATTTGCACAAAAATGGGCCAAGCTCCATGGAAATGGCAGATTCGGCCGTTCCTCCAGGGCCTGGCCCGGGGTGCTTTAAGAATCGTGCAGTGCATCAATGCGGGGGAGCTCAGGAAACCAAACGGGCCATTTTCACCTCTAGCGATGCGGGCCAAATGGCGCCCAGGCTACCAAATGCGCCCCTAATTAACACCTAGCTTGCCCCATCATCTACCCAAGAACTGTAAAACTAGGCAGCAACAAGGAAAAAAGTCTATTGTAGTCAGGAAGCCCATCCTCTTCAAAGGGACTCAAATGGGTCTCTATCGGTATCACGGCGGATTGGCGGCGGCATCGCCATCCTCCTGGAGGTGGTCATGGACGTGTTGGCCGTGATGGATGTCCTCGTTGCTGATCGATCCAATTGAGTCAACTCTAAGACTAGAAATATGTATCATGACAAAAAAATGTTAAGATAATCGGGACTGTATTATTTCCACCAACCAAAGAATAGAAGGATTAAATGGCTCTGTGTTTTTATTGCAAAATTGTAGGCCAACGTGGCAGCTGACATGTCCAAATCGTACTAATATGACTTTTTCACATAATAATGCAATTTTAAGGGCCACCTCACCCCATTTTACATGTTTAGAGGGGAGGGGTGGATATTTGCACATGGAAGATAAGCTTGTGGGTGTCCCATGTATTTAACTCTATTAAATATCTTCAGTGCAGATGATGTGTCAGAAATATTGATATTATGCTCAAACATCAGCAAAATCAACTTTCCATAATTTACCACGTAAACATTAGTGCATGTGATCTTGGGAAAAATATATCAACCAAGAATATTTTTAAATCTAACAGAAAATAATGTACGAGAATATGGAAATTTCATATTGTAAAAACTCAGTACACGAGAGATTTCGGTGTAGTTAGGAGTCTTCGGCCTTTATGGAAAACTTGTATAACTCACATAATTAAAAATATCACTATGGTGGTATTGAAGGCTATAAATGAGAGAATTATCCCACTGGGTTGGAACAAAACAGTGGTGGTTTTCATCTCGAAAGTGGATGACCCGGAGGAGGTATCACAATTTCGGCCCATCTCTCTTTGGAATATTGTTTATAAAATTATATCTAAAATGCTTGCAGCAAGACTGAAACTAATTCTGCCTGAGATTATTTCTCCAACACAAAGTGTTTTTGTTCCTGGAAGGCCAATCACAGATAATATCTTAGTTGCTTATGAGTGTGTTCATAAAATCAAAAACAAGAGAGAGGCCAAGAGTGGGCTCTGTGCGGTTAAGCTAGACATGCATAAGGCCTATGATAGAGTGGAGTGGGATTTCCTACGGAAGATGATGATCAAGCTCGGTTTTTATATTCAGTGGCACTAGTGGAGAATGTGCCTTTGGCATCGGTTGAGAGGGGCCTTTAGTCCCGGTTTATGGCCAACCAGAACTAAGAGGGGACCTTTAGTCTCGATTCCATAGTCCTGGCACGAGACTAAAGGTCCCCTCTTAGTTCCGGTTGGCCACAAACCGGGAATAAAGATCCTCCACGTGGCTCGGGTCATCTGCTGGGGCTGGGGGACCCTTTAGTCCCGGTTGGTAACACCAACCGGGACTATAGGTCCGGTAGAATTACTGGTAGAATTTATTTTTTGGACTTTTTTGAATTTCCCTATTTTCAGATATTTTAATTGTTTGATAGTTTCCACTTAGTCTCTAATCACCCATATTTTCATGTCAAAGTACATACACATGGTCAAACTTCCCGATCTGTCACCCATCCTCACACTGCTCCACCCTCAGCATGCTTAACTTCTTCGTTCCTTCCCTACTACTCTCTCCGTTTCAAAATATAAGATGTTTTAGCCCATCATTGCCACACATGTATCTAGATGTTTTTTAGTATATAGGTTCATTCCTTTTGCTTCTAACCTACACACTAAAAGATGTCTACATACATGCATGGCAATGATAGACTAAAATATCTTATATTTTGGAACAGAGGAGTAGCTTCCAAGACCGTACTCGTGACTTCTTGATTATAGTATGCCATAAATTCTAACAACCCTTAGACTTTGATAACACATGATTTTGTTTTTTGAATTCCAAATAATTTTAAAAATAACACCAATGAGTAATAATAAGCAACAATGAATTTCAAATAATCTTTATACATAATTCAATTATTAATTGAAAACTCGTAATTTTAAAAAAATAAAAAACTCTCACAAAATAAAAAAAAATCAAAATTCCAAAATAATATAAAACATTCAGAATAATTAAAAACTGAAATAAACAACAAAAGAAATTGAAAAGTTTCAAAAATATCAAATTTTCTTATTTTTCTGGCAAAACCTAAAATCTTTCTGCTTTCATATTTCCCTTTTGAATTTTGAGAAGCAAGAATTTGTGCAAACGACCTATGGCAGGTGAAATCGCATGTAACTTTTTTGCATAGATAGTTTTTCATACATTACACATTTTTTTCAAGTCCATACGCAAAAGTTATTGCCATTTTAATTCAGAACAACCTTTTTTGGCAAAAAATATGAAAATTCAAATTTTCCCTAAAAGTTGGTTGCGTGAGGTACATGCATGTCAAAAGATTTTGAAATTTGGAGTTTTTATCATTTTTTTTATGTTTTTAGACATTTTTTCTGCGCGCGAGAGGTGGGGGTAGGAAAAAATGGGCGTCTACCCTTTAGTCCGGGTTGGTATCACCAACCGGGACTAAAGGGGGCGGGGCTTTAGTCCCAGGTGGAGCCACCAACCGAGACTAAAGGTCAGTACCCTTTAATCCCGGTTGTTATCTCCAACCAGGACTAAAGGTACCGTTTGAAGTGGGACTAAAGCTGGCTGGCCCACATAGCCTTTTGAACCGAGACTAATAGTCCCGATTCAATATACAACCGGTGCTAGAGGTCTCACTATTAGAACCTTTTTCCACTAGTGTGGGTTGATCTTATCATGGCCTGTGTTACATTGGTCTCTTATTCTGTCAGGTACAATTCTCAAATGACAAAGGGGTTCATTCCAACCAAAGGTATTAGACATGGGGATCTGCTACCCCCATATTTGTTCATTCTATGTGCAAAAGGGTTGCACGCTGAGGAGATTGGTGGCACTGAAGGGATCAAAGTGTGCATGAATGCACCATCAGTTTCACACCTCTTATTTGCTAATGATTCTTTGATTCTCTTGAAGGCGGATTTGAATAATGCAAATTCGTTGTAGCAAGCTCTCGATACCTATTGTGCAAATTCAGAGAAATGCTTATTGTGGAAAAGTCAAGTGTCTTTTTTCAGTCCGAACGCTCATATGGATGTAAAAGTACAAATCTGCAATATTCTTAATATCAACACTGAAGCCCTCTCTGATAAATACTTGGATCTCCCAACAATTATTGGAGCGGATAGAAGTGACTATTTTTTTGCATTTTGTGGAGAGGGTGTTTCAAAGAATCAAAGGGTGGAAGGATCAGATTCTATCTATTGGTGGTACAGAGATTTTTATTAAAGCAGTAATTCAAGCCAGTCCGATTTATGCGATGTCGATTTTCCTTCTACCAAAGAATATTGGACGGGACTACCTGGCGGCGCCGCACCAGATAGCCCCCCGTGCGGCGGTTGATAGGAGCGGGCCTCACGCGTGGCTTTTGTATAGGATCTGGGACCATGGGATCACCCCTGCTAACCTGCACACTAGTTTTAAATAATCCTTGAGGTGCATGTGACTCGCACAACCTTAGCCACATGAAAATCTGCCGGCAGGTAGCAATCAGGAGAATCATTGCTTGCAATAAATTGACTCGTCACCCCTTGTACACCACTCAATACTCTTCCGACTACTAGCAATCAGGAGTATCTTGGCAGCCATTAACCACTAGCTATATTAATTAGTCATAATTCACCACCAATTATCTTGGCAGCAGTTAGCCCCTCTAGCTAGATTAATTAGTCATGATCACCACACTACTATAAATTATGATATTACATACACTCACAAGTTATTATTCCAAAAAGCAGTTACCGGATTAATTATTCACAATAATCAGGATAATCTACATAAAAATATTACAATAATCAGGATTATCCGAGTAGGAGTTACAAGATGAATTAGTCACCATCAGTTATGTACGTAAATTTACCACTTCATTATCTTTGTACTAGTTGGTTAGCAGATTAAGTAATCATAATTACAAGATTAACTATGTACAATGGTAATTAACATGTTTGTCAAGCAATTACCAGATTGATTAGCCACAACTATCAGATTAATTATGCATAATTATCTGATTAATCACGCACATTTTGCCAGATTGTCTATATAGCAATTGAAATGTTTGTCAAGCAATTACCAGATTGATCATTCACAGCTACCAGATTAATTATGCACAATTATTAAATTAATCAGGCACAAAATTGTCCTGATTATTGATGTAGAAATTAACACTTTTACAAGATAATTATCAGATGGATCAGTCACCATTGCCAGATTAAATCAGGCACATTTGGCAGATTATCTATTATCTATGTAGCAATTAAAAATGTTTTTAAGGCAATTACCAGATTGATTAGTCACAGTTAATAGCTTAATCAATTACCAGATTCATCAACATCATACTTGAATTTGCACCCACGCGAGCATTGCCCTCGCTCGATGGTGGCGAAGACGGCCTGGAGCATGGCCTCCTGGAGCCACGCGCCGAACCGCCCGCCTCCAGATCTCTTAGTTGTGTGCTCCCATGGGCGTCGTCCCCTTTCCAGTGGAGGTGGCCTTCAGCGTGGCTAGCTGCCTCAGCCAGGCGCCGGCGCTGCCCGCGAAGACAGCCATGGCGTGCCCGGGTCCGCCAGCTCCTCACCTGCGTTAAGGAGCGTGACGGTGAAGGGACTCGCGCGCGTCCACTAGTCCAGCTGCACGACGGTGGCGATTGGGGACTCCGCTTCGCTGCTTGCCCTGGTCGTGGCCGAGGCCTGGTAGCAGCGTCGCCTATGTGGCTCCTCAGAGGTGGGTCTGCGAGCTCGCGCTGGCCATGCCCTCCTGTCGGACCTGACCGCCGCTGTCGCTCTCCTCTGCCACAACTCCCGTGCACCCCAATGGTCTCCGCCGCCTACACCTAGCCTCCTCCTCCGGCCACCACCTGCTCGTCCGAACACAGCTCCTAGAGTAGAGCGCTCTGCTCCGTCCTCCATGCGTGTGAATCGAGGGATCCGAACCTTGGAGGAAGGAGGAGAGAGACCCATGGAAATGAGAATGTGTGGCTGGTGCGGACGAGGCAGGTGATGAGAGGATAAGGACATGGTCACATGGAGATTAACGCCCGCGCTGCGCGGTGCTCCTTTTTCCTTAGATGGAGGGACGCGAATCTCCAACAAGCGCCGCACGCGGATGTTTCCGTGCGGCGCGGTAGTGTATCTTTTCTCAAGAATATTTGCAAGAATATTACAGACATCATATCGAAGTTTTGGTGGGGAGATGATGACCAAGGGAAAAAGATGCACTGGTATGCATGGTGGAAGTTGTGCATTCTGAAACAGGAGGGTGGAATGGGCTTTCATGACCTGCATTCTTTTAATCTTACTATGCTAGCTAAGCAGGTTTGGAGATTGATGATGAACTTAATTCATTATGTGCACAAGTCCTCCAAGCGAAATATTACCCTGAGGGATATTAAAGGCGGGACCTAAGGCGGGCTCATCTTTTACTTGGCAAAGCATTGTGGCGGGTATCCAAACTTCCAGGAGAGGGTGTATTTGCCGTGTTGGTGATTGCATGTCTATTGAGATCTCGAAAGATCCATGGATCCCAACAAGCCCAGACTGAAAGATTATTACACCAAGAGGTGATTGTGTGCTCACCAAATTTTGTGAGTTAATTGATCCCACCTCAGGAGCATGGGATGAAGCATTAGTGCCAGATATTTTTCACACAATTGATGCTACAAGGATCTTACAAATTCCTCTAAGCTTTAATGGATTCAGTGACTTCTTAGCTTGGAATGGAACCAGAACAGGTCTCTTTTCAGTATGAACGGCTTACCATGTGGAGTGGAAGCATCAATTCAATGGACTCCCTTGTAGAGCTTTGATTACTGGTACCTCTTTAAACAATCCGACTTGGAAGATTTTATGTAAATTAAAACTGCCCGCGAAAGTAAAGATCTTTTGTTGGAGAATGTTGCATGGTATTTTACCCCTAAAAGATATTCTGGTGAAAAGACACATTGATATTGATGCACTTTGCCCTTTATGTACTTCAGTTCGTGAAGTTATATTACACAAATGCCAAGGGGCGGTGAATATTTGGCGTGCACTTGGAATGGGGAATACCATAGAAGATGCTAGCAGTGGATCTTCATTGGGGACAGAGGTTTTGCAATCTCTCTTCCAAGCGCCAATATCAAATTTCCGGGATATACTTCTATCCAATCCAATAACCTGATTGTGGTGGCGGCATGATACATCTGGTGGCTTCGCCGGTGACAAACTCATGGTGAGAACTGTGTTATATCCATTTGGTAATAACTGCTAATGTTGCTAGATCAAATACTGTTGTGTCGGTACCACCAAAACAAGTATATGGAGCAAGCCTAGAGGAAATCACCTCAAACTTAATGTTGATGTGGCGTTTGCCACCGAGGAACAAGCGGGTGCCTCTGGGGCAATCATCACCAAAATCAAGGGTGCTTTTGTTGGTACTTCGTCTTTGTTTATATCACATGTAGCCTCTCCGGCTATGGCCAAAGCACTAGCTATGCTTCATGGTCTGTTATTTGCTTACTCTTTAGGTTACACCGAGATTGAGGTTGCATCAGACTCTTCGGAAGCGTCAATATATGATCAGGACAAGAACATATGTGGAATGATGCTACCGCAGTTTACGCAGAAATTGTGACGTGCGCTGGGGCTACCGGGAAAGTTGAATTCAACCATTGTGAGAGGGACCTCAATATGGTTGCTCATAGTCTAGCTAGAGAGTGCTTTATTTCTAAAGTTTCTTGTAATTGAGTCAATGAATCCCCTAGCTTTATTCTTGATAGGCTCGTAAACGATATAACTACACTGTGATTTAGAGCAGCAAGTTTCACACGCACTCTTTTTCTTACCGGGATACCTAAGGGACTGTAAGATTTTTAATGAGGCGGCTTGCTAGCTTAAATATACTGTCGTTTACCTAAAAAAATCATTACAAATCATTTATTGCCATATTCTCCAGTAATACCACTATCTTCAATTAAAATGTCTAGCTCCATTTATTATATGATATGATTTTCCATGATTTATGAGGAAAATAATTAATGTGTGTTATCTTGGAAGAAAATACAAGAATACAATAAATTTATTGCCAAGATCTACCAATAAATGAACAACATTTATCATGATAGTACTAGAAAAGGTTGGAAGAAATAGTTTGTTAACTTATTTATTGGCAGTCTATATAAACAGAAGAAAAGCTTCGCTAGTAGCATAGAAGGATTTTACCCAAAGTGAACTTTAGAACATAAGGAATCTAGATTTTCTCCATGGCGTCTTTCAGAAAAACCAAATGGGTACTATTCACAGCGGCTCTGTTGGTCATCTTAGCCGTTACCCAAACATGTGATGCCGGTAAACACATGCATCTGTACCTTTTTTTAGCACATAAAGTTTCATCTTTTTTGGGTACTATACCTTAATGCTATTTGTGGTGTTCTGATTTTGTTGAGATATTGCATTTTTGTTCTTCACAGAAACTATAAAGATTTGCTTTGGGATGCCAAACTGCTCACTTAGTGAATGCACGAAGACATGTGCAAGCCAACCAGGTTATAAAGTAGAAAAAAGCACATGCGAAGGATATAATGCGAAGGCAAGCTGTTGCTGCCGAGCGGACATTCCAGACTAATGTTCATGTAAGCCCGTGCAAGCAATGGCAAATAACTACATGTATCTTCTCCTGATACGATAATAAATTCAATAGACTTGCAATATTTGTGAGTATAAAATGAATACACATTGGGCATGCTAGAGATATTCAATGATCCTTGATCTGTTGATCAAATAGAAACTCACAAAAACCTTTGGATGTGAATAGAGTACAACTACACTATGTTGTATCGTTGACCACATGAAGGCCTTTGCTTTGGGATCTTTTTTGCGAGGCTAGTTGTTTTAGCTGAAAGGATCCCATGATCGAAATAATATGATCAAAATCCCAGGCATACCACAAATCTGACAACCTTTTTTCTCCGAATTTCATGAAATATGCGATTCATTTTGGGTACTACACATGAAAGGCTGAAGGCATTGGTCATCTAGCGCCACCAGGGCACCGGTGGCCAAACTATGCCGTTATCCTCTCTGTCGCTCTGCCATCCCCAGGCCCTCCCGCCAACTTCAAACCGCCGCCACCACCACCCGCCGCCGCCACCCGTCTCCCACCTCCCGCCGCTCGCACGCCGCCAAAGCGCGCTCCTCGCAGGGCCACCGCGCGCGGGCGCCGCGGACATGGCGGCCTCGCAATCGGCCCCGACGCTGCTCGAGCACATGGGCCGGGCCGGCACGCCCGCCGACCTCGCCGTTCTCATCGCCCACATCCAGGGCGCCTGCAAGAGCATCGCTGCGCTCGCTGCGTCCCCCGGGAACGCGGACCTGTCGCGGGCGAAGCCGGCGGGCATCGGGTCGGATGCGGTGGCCGCCGGGCGGGACGTGCCGAAGCCGCTCGACGAATTGTCGGTGCGTGCCAGGCTTGCCGGTTCTTTTAGTTGCTGTTTTGGCTTTCTACATCCCCATTATCGGTTAGTTATAGGTCTGGAAAACAACAGGTTTGGAGGCCTGAAGCATTGTTATGTCGAGTTTCGATTGGGGATTGTGGAGAGAATTTCATATGAACTGTTAACTGCTTTACCTACTAGATTTCTTACTTCAAAAATTTCTACTACTAGATTGGTTAGCTGAATTCAGAAAGAGATTGCACCTCATGCCTCAACAAGGACCGCCAGCTTCCACTGTATGTCTTGCACTTGTAGCGGAGTTTACTGCAAAAGAGTATCTTTTTTTTTTTGCTCTTACTGTGTCTCTTGTGGAAATTATATGCATCTCGACACGAAATTAGTTTCATGTAACCTGGATTCTAACTTTACTCTAATCCAGAACGAGATCATATTGTCATCGCTCCAAACTTCTGGAAAAGTTGCAGTGGTGGCGTCTGAAGAAAACGATCTCCCTGTTTGGATGTGCGATGATGGTCCTTACGTTGTTGTTACTGACCCGCTTGATGGTTCTCGCAACATTGAGGTCTCCATCCCCACCGGGACAATATTTGGGATATACAATAGGCTGGTGGAACTTGACAATCTTCCTGTGGAGGAAAGAGCTCAGCTAAATTCGCTGCAAAGTGGAACTCGGATGGTCGCAGCTGGTTACGTCCTGTATTCATCTGCCACCATCTTCTGTATCAGCTTCGGTGCAGGAACCCATGGCTTCACGTTGGATCGGTCGACGGGAGAATTTATTCTTACACATCCTTCCATCCAAATACCCCCTAGAGGTAACTAAAATGTATGTATGTAGTTCTTACAATAGAAAAAAGAGATGAATAACAGATCTTACTGATGTTCTGACTGCCTCATTGTTTATCAAATCTTTATTGGTTTTTACCTACCTAGCAGAACAAGCTATCTTAAACTGAAATATGAACAAGCTATCTGAAATCTGTGTTTTCAATTGACAAACAATGTGATTTACAGAAGATACTATAGAACGACTTCCTTATCCTAAAACTGAAATATGAACACCATAATTTGCTATACTGTTGCTGTGCTTCATTCTTTGTAGCTGCCTTCAGGTACGCAGTATCCATGTAAGTTAAGAATGCATGCTTTAACAGTTGCTTTTATCTTCTTCTCAAACTCTGTAATTGCATACTTTGTCAGGACAGATATATTCAGTGAATGACGCACGATATTTTGACTGGCCTGAGGGCCTAAGGAAGTACATTGATACAGTCAGACAGGGCAAGGGGCAGCATCCGAAGAAGTACTCAGCTAGGTACGTGTGCTCACTGGTCGCTGATTTTCATCGAACGCTCATATATGGTGGAGTGGCAATGAACCCAAGGGATCACCTCCGGCTGGTTTATGAGGCAAATCCTCTCAGTTTCCTTGCCGAGCAGGCAGGGGGTCGAGGCTCAGATGGCAAGGACAGAATCCTCTCTATTCAGCCTGTGAAGTTGCACCAGAGGTTGCCATTGTTCCTGGGGAGCATGGAGGACATGCTTGAGTTAGAAAGCTATGGAGATGTCCAGCAGAAGGTCAATCCTGGATACGAGGTTTAATGTTAAGCAGAAGTTAAAATCTTCAGGCATTGTACCATACTGTACAATGAGGTAATTAATGTATGTATGTCAAGTCTGAATTTTCAAGAACAATGTTGTCTTGTGTCTTGTTTTCTTTGCTTTCATCCTATGCGGTTGTAGACAGTACTGCATAGCAGAAGGCAGATTTTTTTCTATAGTTCAATGTTTAAATGAAAGATGCAATATGATTTTTCTTGCAGCTTTCTTGCTGTTTTGGTTAAAGAATATATAGCTCCCAGATTTGGGCAGAGATGTAGGCGTGTGCTCTAGGATTTCACTAACATCGTGCTCCGCAAATGATTAAAGAAAGGGCTGCAGACAGAAGACAACAAAATGGACAAGTGGCGCGGACGACAAATGTTGAACATTCATGGCAAAAGGTAAGGCTTAAAACTTAGCAGATCTATGTAAGCTGGAATCGTAACCAATGTTTATGCAGTGACTGAGCCATTTCATCAAAGACAATTGCTGGAAGCCTAAATTGCCAAAAGAAAAGCTCACAACAAGGACACTAGAATTAACCCTGCACAGGATGAAAATACATCCATTCTTCTATATCTGAACATGTTCCCATCTGAAGAATAGTGATACGGTGTCACTGGGGCAGCTTCACTTGACAATAAAGGCCCTGGTCATACAGATCATAGCATCACAGGCTACAGTAAAGATTGGAAGCCAAAATGACACCTTAGATCATCAACCTGGAAGTATCGATCCCTCACATCTATCCATACAATCTTTAAGCTTCTCCGGAAAGCGGGAGGATCACAATGTAGACAGTGACAATGTACAAAAAAGATGACAAAATCTGTCCAAAGCCAACTAAATTTACTGCTCCAAGGCAAGCTGCTTGTGCTTGTCTAGATCATTGAGGTAACTTGTCCGAGTGTAATCTTCTGAATCACAGGAGTCAAACATGGGTGGCTTTGTGGGTTTAGGCTTTCCCATCAGTTCAAGTGACACCCTGTCTCCCTTCAAGAATTGGACTACCTGCAACCAACGCATCAGTTCATCAATTTGAAGTGTCATTTTGCACTTGAAGCTACGGAGAAGTGCAAGCCACTCACCGATCTCATACTAGGTCGCAAGCTTGAGCTGTGGTGAATGCACATGGATGCCACCGCTAGGGTGAGTGCCATCTCTTCTGGCTCATATCCAACATCAAGAGAAGGATCCACTAGCCCCTTCATGTTGTTCGACTCAAGCAGCGGTTTTGCCTTTTAAGATGAGCAAGAACAATTAATAAATCGAAAGGTTTCCAGAAGTATGCAACTATCCGGCTTTATATTTTCCATGCACATTCTTAACTTAAAATTGATTTGTCAATTTGCTATATTTTGTATGATCAAACAATAATATTGAATGAGCTGATTGGAATCTACTTGTCGTAAACTATATCACTGCTATACTCACCCATATCACTAGGCTTTGTCTGGAAGAGTCCACCGCTTTCCGCCCTGTCACTAGTTCAAGAAGCAATACTCCATATGCAAACACGTCGGTCTTCTCATTTATGATCCCATGCATGAAGTACTCTGGAGCCATATACCTGTTGTAAAATAAAAGTTGAAATAACAATGGAACATTGTTTTGGTACTGGGAAGTATGAAATCATCATGAACATGAAGCAGTAGCCAGGAACATATCAAACTAACCCAAATGTGCCTTCAATGGGGAACACAACCTGATGGGTGCATTTGTCAGGAAGCCATTTTGCAAGGCCAAAATCTGAGATCTGTGCAACGAGGGAGCAGAAAATCCATCAGTCATCATCAGGAATGGTAGATGTGGTGGGGCTAGTGTAACAAACCAACAGTAGAATACATACCTGAGGTTGATAATCTTCAGTTAAAAGAATATTTGAAGCCTTAATGTCTCTGTGAATTATATGCCGATGGCAACCTTCATGTAGATAAAATAGCCCTTCAGCGATTCCAAGTGCAATATTGAACCGAGCCTTCCACCTAAGAGCTCCCTTTGCACCTGGCCAGGCAAGCTACATTTGTCACTAGATTGATGGCACCTTAAGTACACTCTTATTTACACTGTCCTCATCATTAGAAAACAGTAATTCTTCTGGCATGCATATGTTTTAGACTATAGTATATGTGATTCTGAAGCAACTGAAAAAACCACTACATGATTTTTTTTTTCGATAAGGGGAACAGGCCCAGCCTCTGCACAATTGATGCATACGACTTTTTATTAAAACATTATTATAGTAGCGGTATCAAACCACTACATGAATTGATGTTGCAATATTTATAATTAGTATCCAGAATGCAAATTAACCTTACATTATCTTAATATGCACTCAATGGACAGCAGCATTTAACATACTTGTAAAATGTTTAGGTTGTATTGGCATGCATGTCAAGAGATTTGCTCGATCCCTCTTTTTGGAAATATGATGTGCTACGTCACCACGACACCTCAACTGTATCATTCATTTCGTAACAAATTGTTAGACAGGACCGTACCATGGAGAACAGAAGCCAAGCTTCCATGTGGTGAGAATTGAAGAACCAAGTGCAGGCCACCTTCCACACTGAACCCCAAGAGCTGTGCCGCATTTGGGTGGTTAACATGTGCTATAATTCCAAGCTCAGAGAGGAAGTCGCTAATCCTGTCCTCTTTGTTACCACCTTTTGTTAATCTCTTTACTGCCACAAACTGTCCATCAGCAAGCTTTCCTCTGTACACCTCAGCATGCCCTCCCTTCCCGATCAAATTATCTAGTAATATCAGGTGTCAAGAAGAAAATGTTTAGAGATAATGCAGATACAGAGAAGTAATTCTGGCCAAGAATAGTCAAAGCTTTATGACACTACAGTCTAGAAATAGTAATGTATTGGAGGTCCCACAATCAAAAAAATCGGACACGTAAAGAGACTAGCATAGAGTATTAACAATACTGTATTCCAGTAGTTGAATTTTCCAACAGGCGACCAGTAACAACCATCATTAACCTAATGTACAGTTCATGATTAAGACCTCAAGCCCTCTTTCCTGGTGAAATCACAGCATTCCAATTATACACCCATAGCTTTATGTCAAAGCTACGTCCCACAAGTTTTGCAATGATAGTGACAGAGTCTAATTATTAAGTCACTGAATTGCATCAGCATAGAAATTAGTGTGCATATTACCTGAACTAAATCTGTCAGTTGCAACACAGAGCTCATCATAGTCAAAGCTTCTCCATGATGGCCTCCACTTCTCGATCTCAGGAAAGATCTCTGGGGCAATGGCGCTGCAGTCTATCTGGTTCCTACCGCTCCGGATCCTCCCCAGGTACCTTTTAAGCCCTGAGCTCTTGGATCTCTGAGGGAATGTCACTGCTCTAGCCATCAACTTCTTCCTACTGAGTATTAGCCCGCCGACCAGATTCCTCCAGTGCAAACCACGGCTGGACTCTGCTGTCTGCTCAACAGAGGAGCTGTCGTCAGAGTCGACGCTACCAGATACCGATATGTCTAGTACGGCACGCGGAGAGCTCTGATCACTGTTGTCGTAGCTGCTGCCCTTGGAATCCATTTCAGGCACCACTTTGTTACCTCCATCAGAACCAGCACATTGGCTGCTGCTGTCACTGCTGTGCCCCTCAGTAGGATCTTCACTTGGCGCAGCGGCATCGGTTACTGACCCACTTTTACTGCAATCCTCAACGGCCGGTTTGCTGGAGCTTCTCTTGTCCTCCTTTTGGTTCACTCCTTGCACTAAGAACACAAAAACCATGATTTACACAATTAGGCAACAAAACTGTAGTCTTATTCATGGACAAACCAACTACCTACTGTCAAGAAGGATACAAAGCGCAATGCCGCACATCACAAGGAACACATCGTTATCACATATAGGCTCTATTCTATTCGATCATGATTCATGATAGGAGAAGGTTTGTGCTTGTCCGGTTTGCCATGAAAACCACATGCTGCCTGCTGAGAGCTATTCTCATGCAGAGAGATGCATGCCCCCAACAAATTGACATCTGCACCACCCCTGCATCCTTCCAAAACTGATGCTCTCCTTCTGCCTACCACGTCCAAAGGCTTAAATTAGCCCATGCAGACATCTTGGATGGCATATTTGAAACAGGTGAGGTGGGCGCAGATAAACAAATATAAATGTCCACTTCAGAGATTTTGGTAGGGGATTGAAAAAATTGGAGGAATTTGACAACCTATCTGTCTTTTATATGGGGAGATACAGAAGACAGCCCAACCTAAACTATTAAACGGTTACAAACATGGCCAGGATCCCAAAACTGACATCAATAATCTCTCTTCAAAAAGACTATAAACTCTTGGTCAGTCCTTGGAAGCTGGAACACGTGTGGCAACACGAACTAAACTCCAGGATTTCGAAATGGGAATCTTCACTTTTACTGCTAAAATTTGATTTACTAAAAAAAGAGGCCTAATGGAGCAGCAAAACGAAGCAAATGAGGAAAGAAACGATGAACTAGGATTCTTATTGCTCACACAGCTAGTAGACATGAGGGAAGGAATCGGTAACCAGGGCTCACCTTCCTCGTCAGAAGCAGGACGCCGAAAATCCTCTGCTTTCTCTCCTCCACCCGCCTCTGCAGATTCAAGCAGGAAATACTCCTTCAGTTTCGTCATCGCCAACAATTTCTTCCTACTCTCCTCCTCCGCATCCCCAAATTGATGCAGGAAAGGAGAAGGGAAAGAGGGAAAGCAAGTATTTTTACCAGAACCTGGTACCTGGTAGAGAGAGGAGGAAGAAGAATACCTTCCTTGGAGGCCATTATATCCTGTTCCCCTCCTTGCAAGGACTTTTCTTTCGCAAGACAGCGACGAGCTTGACGAAGCTCACCGAGTACACCTTCCGCCGATACTTTCTTGCATTGAAGAGACTAACAACAACACTGTTGCCGGAGAATCACCAGAGAGGAAGGGGGGAAGACGGACGCAAACACAACTATCAGCAGGTTAGGCAAGCAGGGGCAGTACTTCTTTCCAGGAACTCTGTCTCTGCACGGCGACCAAGAAAATGGAGGATGGGGCAACCAGTAGTAAATAAGAGAGAGGATTGAAGGTATAGGCCGGTGTAGAGGGGTGGCGGTTCTTTTGAAACTTGGCAGTGTTTCCCTCTCCGCTGCAGATATTCCTCCCTTCTCTCAAAAGAAGAGAACAATGTGGAGAGAGGTCTAGAGAGTGAGGGGGGAGGGGACAGAGAGGCGATGAGCAATGAGTCTGTGCTGCAACTTTATGTAATGACCTCCTTGGACCTGTAGGGGACCTACACATCACAGGCCAAGCCAAGGCTAGAGAATAAAGCAGAATATATTATTGCCACAAAGAAAAAACTTTGTAGTAATGGAATGGTTCTCATGGTGTCATGGAGTGATGCAGGAGGCTGAGAGTGAGGGAGATAGTCAGATTGCAGAGTTGATGGTGGAAAGAATAATGGATTTTCGATGTGTTTGTCTTACCCATTCCAGTAAATCCGGGTGCATGGATTAGATGTTGCTGTTAGTGGTACGGGCAGGGTTGCAATTAAGCTGATGGTGCGGTTGCCTCTGCACAATTAGGGATAAACAACAATGGTTACTTTTGTCCATATATTGGATCAAGTAGAGTTTGGCAGTTGGAGGGTGATGTCTTGCCTGTGGTCATATGGAGTGTGGAGTCCTTCCTACCAAATCCATTTTCTTGTTCTATTCTGCTACTAGTATTTTTAAATTGAGTTCCCGGAGATCCGGTGGTGTCACTGAGCTAGCGATACACTCCACTCTGCATGTATTATAGCATTGGGGGCACATGTGTTGAGATGAACAATGTGAAAATGCATGCCCTGATTTGGTGTAAAAGCGGCAGTGGCCGGTTGGCAAGATTTATGGATCATGCTTGGTTCCATGTCGTGGTGGCAATAAAGGTTCAGCTCAAAAGGTCGCTTAAAAAGGGCCCCTTTGCCCATGGGATCATTGCAACGCCGCCTGTGTTTAAGAACTCAGGACCATTATCTTCGTTTTGAAGTTTACTAGTACAAAAGACTATACAAGAATGGTCTCTTTAATTCAAAGGATTTTGAAAGTAATTAACTTGCACTACATTTGATTTGAAATTTAACATCCACTCAAACTCTTTGGTAAGCATTTTTGCTTTTTCTATGATGGAATCAAACAAACTTAACTATATATGAAATCATGCATTATTTGGACTGGCCTGAAATTGCAACCATGCGTTCTTTTCTATATTTATGCTATTTTTTTACAAGGAGCATATATTACTATAAAAAAGATATCAATTACACCTATCCTCTGCAACAACGCAACACGGTACCATTTTGACAATATTTACAGTGGCGGACCTAAAAACTTCAGGAAGCCTAGGCAAACGAGGATAAGCTGCCAAATTAGATAAAATTGCTATATAAAATTATAAATCATAAGCTTTGTGGCGTTTGCCAAGCCTGGGCGGCCGTCCGGGGTTAGGGATGGATAGGTTCGCCCATGAATACGGATGCACACAACCAAAAGAAAAAAAATACAAAATGGAAAAGTCCTGCTATAGTGGTCAATTCCTTATAGCAGCAGCGCTAACACCAGCAGGATAGCACCAGAAGACGCCTTCAAGAAGGAAACAGAGCACAAATGCTATCGTCGTTCGATTATAGAACTTAGGTTTTTCACCCTAGAGAAAGTCTTCGCTCATAAAATAATATCTTTAACAAGGTCATTGTCAGACACAACCAACTAAAGTCAGACCTTGGTTTTTCACCCTACAAGGTAAAAACTTTGAACTTCTCATGTGTTGTCTTCCCACTTGCCAATGCCGCAGCTACGAGTCACGAATAACCAAGCAAGTTCTTCGTCGCCACAAACACTCGAACCTCTGACGATAGTCCTCAGAAACTCGGCTTCTCTGTCATACCTAGCTTGTTTCCGTTTGGTCCATGCGTACCGGTGGTTAAGCCTAGCTAATCTTTGGGAAGTACAGTACTCTTTGGGAAGTTCAAATTCCAGACACCGAAGCTGGTGTGCAAATCGGAGCATTCATTGGTTGACAGACACGCAAGACACAACATTAACTACATCCTAGCCTCGTGTGCAGCCCAAGTGCAAAACAGTGCTGAGCAGGTAGCACGAGTAAATCCGTAGTATCCACCTTGGACACGGGAAGATTGCCTTGTCCTTGTACCACAGCACTACAGCAGTCTGTAGAAAGCGTCGTGGCAACGTTCGCATCCGAAATCTGAATTGGACCATTCAATCCCGATCTTCTCATCGACGGGCTACCGAGTACTTGAATCCCGATCTCGATCGATTTTCAAATCCTGCCATCAATGCTTTGTCCAGGTGCCACTCGCTGATTTTACTTACTACCAGCGGGAGCCGTGGCGAAATCATCAGGTGGGGCTGGGATCATGTGCTGAAAGGAGTGTTGTTGAATGAAATTGGTTAGAGCAAGTACAATAAGGTACAGTCAGCAGGCTATAAGGATTTAAATACTATATTTATACTGAGTTGGATGAGAGAGAAGAGGAGAGAGAAGAGATGCTGGCTGTAGGATAAGAGCCAGCTGCAACACGTGCTCCTAGGCACTTTGTGAGTGTGTCAAGTGGGCCATATATTCAAAAAGTAGTACTCTTCTATAGCTAACTATTGTACATATTGGCTATAAGCTAGCTATAGATGATATGGCAAAAGCTTATAGCCAACAACTGACTCTACTATTATCCTTGCTCTTAGCAGAACCGGGAGTGGTTGAGGACAAGCAATCATTCTTTCTCCTCTCTCGTTCCTTTCCCCCAGCTACAGTAAACCGAGCTCCTCCTGAGTGAGCCGGCCAGATCCCGAGCCCCTCCGGCGGCGATGCCGTCCGGAGGTGGCGGAGGTGAGGTCCGGCGTAGGCTTCTTTAGGGTAGTGTAGGTTTTCGGCCCTCTGCCGTTTGTTTTTGGAGTAGGCCTCTGGACTTTCGGCCGTTCCAGAGCATGCCGAGGTCTGGGGATGTCGCTCTCTGCTCCGGTGGTAGGAGCGCCCGGCGGCCGCCTCTGCCTCGACGATCTCCGCAATAAGGCATGCACCCCTCCCTTCCTGCTCGCGATGGCGCCTCTCTCCACTCATGGCCGACCTCGGTGGCGCGGGGGGGGAGGGGGGATCGGTTAGGCTCGCCGTCGCGGCCTTGGTCCGGTGGTGGCTGGGGCTGAGCGCCTCCCTGGTGCTCCGGCGCAACACCAAGAGGTCCGTCGCTGGCGGCCCACCTCCTAGATCCGTGGTGGATTTGGTCCGGTGGACAACGGCGGCAAGGCCTTCGATAAGCGCCTAGGAGCCGCCGGCTATCGTCGATGATTTGCATCCCCTTCGCCCCCCTTGGCCGGCCGTGGTGGAGGGGAGGTCGGGTGAGGGTGGGCTGCTAGGGTTTCCTCCTACCTGGCCGGTCGTGGTGGCGGGGGGGGGGTGGTACCTAGCATGCAGTCCCTTTTCTTCTTCTTTAGTATCGGCGATGTTCTCGTCGCGGCTGGTCACCTCTCCCGTCTTCAAGCATCCAAGGTGGTTGCTGGGAGCGCGAGTTTTCGGTCTCCAGCAACGGCGGTCTCGATGAAGGAGCTTCTCTCCGATGATTAATGGCGGCTTCTCCCCGTCATGGCGTCGGACCCAACGGTAGTAGGACTGCCGCTCTGCCGCTGCTCTACTTCGGCCGTTGGTCTCTCCTGTGCTACGCCTCCAAGTGGCAAGTTCCTCGGAGGCGCTGCCGCAGTCCGGCGTCGGAGTATCTCTTGCTGGAGGAGAAGGAGGACGGAGGGCTTGATTGCTTTTTCAAGTTTATGGACCCCTATGTAATTCCTGTACCCCTTTGGGTCTGATTGTACTCCAGCCTTTTATCAGCAGCAATATATCGGGTGATCCACCCGTTGACCCTTCAAAAAAATGAGTGGTTGAGGCTGCTGCTCCTGCGTAGACAGATTGCCACGCGTGCAAATGACAGTCAGACAAGTAAGATTGCGTATGCAGTGTGTCCCTACATGTATTTTACCCCAACCTGAACACTTACTACTTTATTATCTTGTCCATAACATGAGCAGGAGAAGTGCAAATAGTAGAGTTGGTGAACCGAATCCCCGTCGCCCGTTAATTCAGTTTTGTAGACTCACTCGTCACCCGGACTGAATAACTATCTCTTCCACTACGAGCAGAGAAGGGGCTGACCAGGCGATGGATGTCCACTCCACCAATCGCCGTATTTTTTTTTCGCGCTGGGAATCCGTCAGCTACGCACGCACGCAGCACGTACGTTTCGTAATAAGCTTCTTCTCTAGCAAGAGACCAAGAGTGGGTAGGACTGGAGCTGCTTGCCCATCGTAAGCACAGCATGTTTTCTATATTCAGTAAGTAGAATTAATAAAACAATACAATACTCTCTGCAATCACTATTACTTGTCTCTAGCACATGAGCGGACCGAGGTAGAGCCGAGTGGGGGTCTAGACCCCCAATCAAAATTTTGAATTCCCTTAGTATTTGTATATATATTGAAGAAATTTATTTAAATTTTACAAATTCATATAAGATGTGCCCCCACTCAAATGATATGTCCCCGGTCATAATTTTCTCTCAATCCGCTCCTACTCTGCGATTTTTTTTTATATTGCACTTTTTTAAAGCTTTTTCAAATGTAGCATTAATTTGTAGGTAATTACAAAACTAGGACACCGTTTTATCCGGCGGATGCGACAAGGCGGAATTTTATCCGGCGGACGCGACAAGCCGGAATCGTATCCGGCGGATACGAGTAGGTGGGGGGCCCGCATGCTGGCAGGTGTGGGCAGGCCTGGCCGCATGCAGTCGCATCCGCCGGATGCAAATAGGTTTGCGTGTGTTTTAGAATTTTTGACAAAATGGACCACTTGCTCGAGTGAAATGCCAAAAAAGACACCACATGCCGCAGGCGGCACCTCGGCAGGAAGTGCACAGTGTTTCTAATTTGCAGGCTAGGCATAGACAGGATAGGCTACTGTGGCCGGACAGGTAGAGGAAGAAGAGATTCTTTATTCCCACGGTTTGCAAGCAATGAAAAGCCAGCTACATTAGACAACGATGCGCATTGGAAATGAGTTTTAAATGGCAATGATCATTTATGTTGCTGTATGAGGAGCACAAGCGCCATGCAACCTGCCGCCTCTAAGAGTGGCGGCATGGCCCACATACCGGCGGCGGCAGGTCCCTGCCGCCTGAAGCAGTGGCGGCATGTGGTCTTTTTGGCAAAAAAAGTGCACTATCCTATTTGCATCCGGCGGATGCGACTGCATGCCGCCCACACCTGCCAGCATGCGGGCCCCCACCTACTCGTATCCGCCGGATACAATTCTGGCTTGTCGTATCCGCCGGATAAAACGGTGTCCTAGTTTTGTAATTACCTACAAATTAATGCTACATTTAAAAAAGCTTAAAAAAAGTGCAATATAAAAAAAAATCGCCCTACTCTAGCATAGATGTATCTAGATATTAAAATATGTCCAGGTACATCTATATTAACGATAGTTAATAGTTGTCAGAGGAAGTATATATATTTTTTCTTTTTGCCACACTTCGGAACCCAGCTGATTCGTTCGAAATCGTCCGAAAATTCATATGAAATTCATGCTTCCAAGACATGATCTAACATATTCTACCTATTATTTCGGCGATCAACGTACGTACCGCACGCACATTTGTTCAAAACCAAACCGGAATGTTTCCCCAGCGCTGTACGCGTCGACAGTAGCATTTGTGTATCGGTCGTACCACTGTCGAGTGTCGACTGGTGACGACTGTCAGTTGGCAACCGCAAGCTGGTCTCCCTTCAATTTTTTGAATCCAACACGCCAAGATCCAGACAAAACTTCAAATAATTGCCCGTATAGCCGTATTTTGCTCGCCAACGAATTGGGTCAAGCGACATGAAGACCCATCCCCACAAACCCCACTCCGAAACGTAAAGCAACGGACGGTTGGTTCTCTACACTAGATCATCTTTTGAAGTGGTTGTTAGCGTCGCACGGCCGGCCGGCTGTGCCCTGTGGTCAAACGCTAACAAAGTTCGGGGCATCGGATAAGGCAGGGACTACTCCCCCACTACTATAAAACCATGATTTTGACTTGACATGCGTGGCAAAGCTCACTTGGATCGTGTTTGCGGTTGTGGATATTGCTGTCGTGGAGTTGGAGTAGGACGCAGCAACAGTGGGTCGTACTACTAGAAGTGGCTATGCGACTGTGAGCGTGCAGTGCAACAAGCAGCATGGCACCAGAGAGTTTGTGATAGAGCAGGTGAGCGACTCCTCGGTCCATGCATGTTCACATGCTGCCAAAAAGGTGCCTCTGACGGCGTCACTGCACACTGGTTCCTCTTCCTACGAAAGGCGAACAGTGGTGCGCTAGTGTAGTCTTCCTCTCCACCATTTTTTTTTTGAGGGGCTCTCCACAATTTTCAAAAGTTAAAGGGAAGAAATATGGCCTGGAAACAGGTTTTCTTCTCGTTTTGTAAATGAAGCAACAAGGCTGAATAGATGCAAAAGTGAAGAGAGAATCCTCTTAAAAAGAAGATCAAAGAAATAAAAAAGTACAGGAGTAGCCACAGCATGAGGTAGCACTGATACTACTAACTAGAGGTGCCACCACGTCTTGTTGTGAAACAACTATACACCGTGGCACCCTATCCACCAAGTTGTCACCCAAGAGGCGACAGGGCTCTACCTGCCCTCTCACTCCGGGCCATGAGGAGTTCGGAGAGAGAGGTGATAACAAAGTCTTGAATAAAAGATAGGAATCCGCCGAGAACACCACACTCTAGTGCCAACAATGCCTCCAAACTGGATTCAAACTTGACGGGGTGGAAATAAAACTCGAAACTCATGAGCTTAATGAGTACTCAAAAACTCGGCTCGAACTCCGACACTAACGTGTCGCATTTTTAGCTTATTAAAAAAAATGAATTTAATGAGTCGAGTTACGAGTACTCATTTAGCTCGTAATATGTTTACTGGTAGTACTCAGGAACTATGTGATGTCATTTTTATCATAAATTATTCATGGTGTTAGTTTTAGTGTGAGGGATGGTGGTCTTCTAAACAACTTTTGAATGTTTAAGTCTATGTTATAGTGTGGACTACTGCCGAGTATGGATATTCATGCTATGGTGCTAAAGGTGTTCACGTTTCTTACCTAGTTTAATGAGACAACTCGAGTTTTAAGTGAGTCGAGCCAAGTTGGGGTCTGAAGCTCGTTTAGTTAATGATTTGAGTCGAGCTAGCTCGTTAATTAACGAGTTGAGTTGAGTTAAGTCGAGCTGGCTCGATATCCACCCCTGTATCGATGAAGAACGGAACACAAGAGAGTTACCGGAGCTCCATGACAACACCCCCAAAAGGGTAGCGATGCAACACTACGCTATCGTCAAGACCAAAATGATCAAGGGTTTTTACCCAGAGCCCAGACGCAAGGAAGGTAACCACAACGACACACCAAGATGGTAACGATACCCGCAAGCATCACCGTCGCTGGTGTCAAAGCGCCAAGCTTTCACCCCAAAAAACCTTCGCACCACAACTCTATACCTCACATGGCTCCTATATATCACCAAGTCAGACCAGGATCCTTGCCAGTCCATTCCTCGCCATCCAGAGAAGAAATATGGTCAGTGCTTTCCAATTTTTTTCATTAGTTCCCTTTCTTCCCGCAAACATTATACTCCGCACTAATCAGTTTTTATTTTATTACTCCCTCCGAACACTATTATTTATTCTAATATGGATGTATCTAGACACTAATATATGTACAACACACCCGTATTAGAACAAGTAATAGTGATGATATATAGGATTGTGTTTTACTGACATAGCGACCACGTGTGTGAGATCACTGATCACCACCGCATCCGACGGGTATTGAGACCTCAAAAGTACATGCATATGGCGTTCAATCGGACGAGAACCAAAATATACAGAAAACTCTGGAAGAAAATTTGCTGGGACCGGGCCGCACGCCCTCCATCCTGAGGCCCCTCCTGAGATGTTGACATCTCAGCTTACCGCATCAATCTTAAAGCAACTCAGAATCCCCCAAGTATCAGGTATCTGTAGTCGCTCAGGTTCTGTATCGCTCATGTACGTATCCGTAAACAAGTACGTACTGGAAAACAAAGCAGTACCACACCAGTCAAACGAACGAAATAGATCAGCCGCACCGAACTGCTCCAACTACATCTCCCGACCGCGCTGGCGCCGGCGACTGTCCGACTCTGTGTCGCTGCTTTGGGCTCTTGATCCGCCGCGCGCAGCTCTGCTGCAACTCACCGAAGCGACGGTGCCCGGAAATCCCCGATTCATTACTGCCGCTTTCTGGTCGTGAGCCGCCCCCACGCGGATTCGGTTCTTCTTGTGGAAGCGATGGCGCCGGCGAGCACCCATTTCCTTTGTCGGCGGAAAGAAAGCCGAAACACATCTAATTAACATCAAGATTTGACAATGCGACAGTACAGGTGTTTGATACTTCTGCTTGGGATGTTATAGTATCTAAAGCAGAGACAGCCACTGTCGATGGATGCTTCATTGTTGTAGTTGTCGAAGCAGAGACGACCATGTCAGCACCGGCGAAGATAGGCACTGCTGCTGAGGCGCCGTCCAAGGTGGTCACTGCTGGTGCGGCACCGTCAGTGTACTGGATGACAGAGGTCGCTGCCGTCTCCATGATCATGGGGTTTCCTGGAGTCTCTAGGTTTCCTCCTCCCCGACGGCAAGCTTGCGGCGGAGACGACATGGAGCTCGCGAAACTGATCACAAGTCGTTCCCTGATTTGGCGTTGGTTGTTATTATACCAAATCTTTTAATTGATCTCGGGACTATGGATGTACCTAGTATATATATATATATACCTTATAAATGCATAAGGGGATACATAGCCGCTTCAAGATTGATGCGTGGAGCTGAGTTGTCACAATCTCAGGAGGGGCCTCAGGATGGAGGACGTGCGGCCCAGCCCCAGCAAATTTTCTTCCGAAAACTCTTCACATAATTTTTCAAGAGAAAAGCTCCCCAAAAAAGGCTACTCCTACCGTACTGGTCCACCGTGTGCAAATTTCCGCCGTGATCACCGGAATGAGTGACCAATGGGTTCTCCTCCTCCCGAGATCCTGTTTTCCAGGTCAAATAACATGCTCTGCCGGTGCCTGCCGTAGTTTTCCGTCGTCGTCGACTTTGGTGCACAAGCTCACGGGCAAAACAGCACGCGGGCGCATGTGGCGGCTGGGCGCGAGGCCGGCGGCGGCGACGGCGACACTACATGACGCGAAACCGACCGGAACCTGCCCAACTTTTACTCCCGCCACGTGAAGCCGCCGTCGGCCGTGGGTGGCGCCGAGACATGCGTCGCGATAGTGCCCTGCTTCGTGCGCGCGCACCGCCCCGCCGCCTACGGCCGAACCCGGCCGGCGATCACTTGGCTACACGATTCTCGGGACAGCGACGGCACGAAACGGTAGTTCCGGTATCTTTCTCCCTTCGTGGACTTTACCTTGTGTTGTGCTGGTGGGCCGAATACGAGGCCCAACTGGGAACAAATCCCAGCCGAGCGGTCGGGAACAACTGGTTTAGTACCACACGACCTGGCTAGGACAATATTCACCAGCTTAAATAGCCGGGCGACGATTAGCCTCTCGCCGAGGAAGCAGAGCTGCTGTGTTAGCTTTCCCCAGGTAAAGAGCAGTCACTACATACTTCTGGCTGGGCTCGACCGGTCGGTCTGTAAACCTACGTCATCCCTAGCGGAGTGCGGTGTGATATAGATCAGTCTCTTTTTCTCTCTCACTCCGTGATTTGTCTTTTTAATATGGTTTGGAAAAAAACATATAGCAGCACATCTTGCGAAATGGTTTTTTTCCGATTATTTAAATTTGAAGTCCAGAATTTCTCCAACTACCAATCAGTTACCGGAATTACAAAATTTCTGAAAAATTAAATTCATAATTTGGTTTTTTATTTTTTTTGTAGCCACTCAATTGGCAACAACTGCTATACACGAGAATGTTCTGTTCACGTCGTCTGCACAAGGATTCTGATGGGAAGATCACAACTGCTCTTTCGTCACAAAAAAGCAAGTACACCATGTGAGTCCTATGAATTGATGTCATACAAAATATGTGTATAGGGTTCGCAAGGCATTGACCTTCTTTATTCGAAAAAAAAAAGCACACGGCAAGACAAGATATACTAAGACAATATTGAAGTTTTAAACAGTTGGTGATGACAAGTAGGGTGGACACCCTGCATAAAACTGCGCGCATATGAACGGGGTTTCACTTCCACAGAACCTCTCAATGCGAAGCGTCCGGAGATCCAGCGAGAAGCAGGTCGTGTCCGGCTGTGTGCTTTTCCTGTCTTCCGGCGTCGTCGTTCCCTGCAGCAGTAGGTACCCGCCAGCCACGTCCATGATGCAGTAGTCAAGGTAACGCAAGGGCAGACCAATGCTAGCCTCGGTCTCCCATCGCCATTGATCCTCATTATTGTTCCGTCGTTGTACGCTATACTCGAGATAGTAGACGTCTGAAGAGTCATCCTTGTTTTTGCAGACAACAGTGACCATAGCGAGCCTCTCCTGTTCATGGCCGGCTGCCTCGACGAAGGTGGAAGACGGACGGACGTGGGGTGGGAAGGCCATCATGGAGAACCCCGGCATGCTCCCACGGGCATCTAGTACGAGCACCTTCTTCCTCTCGGGGTAGATCGGCCAGTAGAAGCGCCCGTGCACGTAGCTCCGCCGTGACCGCGAGATGTACGGGGATCTCGTGGCATCGCTCTTGCTCAAAGCACCCCACTGCTCAAAAGTAGTCGCACGCCATTGCTGCCCTCTTACACCGCGGGAGGAGAAGATAAAGAGGACCATCTTGGTAGCGCACTGTGCCAGGCACATCACTCTGTATGACGGCGAGGTCGAGCTATCCCCTTCGCCCTCGCTGTGAGGATGTGCAAGGACGGACCTGTCCGGCTCATCCTCGGCAGGGGGAGCGAGGAAAGCCGTGAAGTCATGTAGGTACTTCCGATGGTCGACTAATGCGGCTAGGTCCTGTGGGATGGCAGGAAGCACGAGGTATCGCCGGTGCAATGGATCACAGACGGCGAGGGGCTTGCCCAAGGCGCGGTGGCTTCCGCAGCAGTTTTCCTCTGGCCCGGGATTACCCCAGCGGAGGACACGGCCGTCGCGGGAGTCGCAAAAATACCATGGACCTGCGGCTGCGGGAGAGAGAAACGATCTACACGAGAAGTCAATGCCGCCGTTTTTAACGAGCTCACGGGCCGCAGCGGCAGAGGGGTGCGGCAGCTCGGCTGGGAGGAAGTAGTCGGCGCCGCAGACCATGCCATTGATGCCAAGGAGGGGTGGCGGGTGGAGGGCGTGGAATCGACGGAGGAAGCACGGGTCTGTGATGATGCGGCGGAAGGTGGGGCTGGCCGCGCAGGCCCGTGCGAGGTCGGCCGGGGAGTCGAGGAGGAGGAAGATCTGCCTGAGGACGTCATCGGACGCCGCCGCGGGGGAGCACGGGCTGATCTGACCGGGCGCTCTGCTGGCTGCGGCGGCGAAAGCCATCGTTGATCGATAGATCGCGCGCGCGGTGCGTACAACTCGGTAGGTCACGATCCATCAAGATTCTGCATGCGTACAGAAGATATACGCGGATACGCCGAGATCAGTTTGCAGGTAGAGATATGCGTACAAGAGATCAAACGTACTTGACCGGGAATTGTATCCGAACTCAACACGTACGTATCTGGATGTGACCTTCCAAACATTGCCGAAATCGTATGCAAAAGAGAGAGTTGTATATATGCGCTTGAAACTTGGAAGACGGACGGACGTGGGGTGGGAAGGCCATCATGCAGGAGTTTTTACGGTTGATTTTTTGCCATTATTATATTTCCCTAAAAATGAAAGAGTTCTCAATTACATATGCACCATTACACATGCATATGCAATTGCACATTAAACATGTATTGGTTTCCAATTACAGACACATGAAATTGCGGGATATATACAATTGCATACAAAAAATTATAACAGACAACAATTATAAGGGAGTGAAGAAAATAGGATGTTAGTAAAAAACACAAAAAAAAAACTTAGCTCAGATAGGGCACAACCAAAACGCCAAAAAAAGAAAAGGCAAATAGTTAGACCACAAAAAAGCCCATGAAAGACCCAAAAAAAAACAAATGAAGCCTAATAGCCAAAACACAAATGTCAGCTTCTATGTCAGCTTTGACGAGGTAAAGAGCTGTCACTACGTATTTTTGGCTGGGCTCGACCTGTAAGTCTATAACCCTAGGTCATCTCTAGCGGAGTGCGGTGTGATGTAAGTCTCTTTTTTTTCCTTACTTCACGATGCTATTAATTTAGAAGATTTGTCTTTTAATATGGTTTGGAAAAAACGCATAGAAGCACATATTTCTGCTCCGTAACCCTTTAAGGTTTCTTTACAAATGATATTAAAATTACCATGGTAGAGGAAAATAGCAGAACGTCCTTCTGTGAGGTTTTATTCTGCTGATATAAATTTGTGAAGATATTATATCCCCTCTCCTAAGTCATCACCTTGAGAGTGACCTCTCCTTCACCGGATTCCCCCTCCCCCTTGATGACCCACAAGTATAGGGGATCGCAACAGTCTTCGAGGGAAGTATTACCCAAATTTATTGATTCGACACAAGGGGAGCCAAAGAATATATGTAAGCCTTAACAGATGAGTTGTCAATTCAGCTGCACCTGGAAACAGTCTCGCTCGCAGTGGTTTATCAGTAGCAACAGTTTTATAGTGGTGACAGTGGTAAAGCAGTAACAGCAGTAGTAAAATAGCAGCGGTAATAGTAACAGTTGTAAACAGTAGGAACAAATACTGTAGACATAGGGATGGATTACGGGCATTGCATGGATAAGATAATTTATGAAATCAATGAGATATGAGCATTGCAGATAAATAATGATAAAGCATCCTAGTACAAACAATCATAGGCATGTGTTCCGTATATAGTCGTACGTGCTCACAAGGAGAAACTTGCACGACATCTTTTGTCCTACCAGCCTGTTGCAGCAGGGCCTCAAGGGAAACTACTGGTAATTAAGGTACTCCTTTTAATAGAGTACCGGATGATACGTCTCAAACGTATCTATAATTTTTGATGATCCATGCTAGTTTTTACACCATTTGCCTTGTGTTTCGTTACACTTCGTGGCGTTTTTATGCGATTTCCGGAACTAACCTATTGACAAGATGCCACAGTGCCAGTTCCCTGTTTTCTGCTGTTTTTGTGTTTCAGAAGTGATACACAGGAAATATTCTCGGAATTGGACGAAACCAAAGCCAGAAGTCTTATTTTTCCCGGGAGCATCCAGACATCCGAAGAGAGGAAGGAGAGGGGCCACAGGCCACCCTCACACAGGGCTGGCGCGGCCCAGGCCCTGGCCGCGCCACCCTAGTGTGAGGAGGCCTGGGGCCGCTTCTGACATCGCCCCTTCGCCTATAAGAAGCCTCGGGACGAAAAACCCTAAAGGATTTGACAATTTTCCAGAAAGAGTTCCGCAGCTCCGCCGCCATCGCCGACGAATTTCGGGGGACAGAAGTCTCTGTTCCGGCACCCTGCCGGGATAGGGAAGTGCCCCCAGAGCCATCTCCATCGGTCTCCATCGCCGTCTCCGCCGTCTCCATCGACCTCACCGCCATCTCCATCAACCTTGCTGTCTCCTATGATGAGGAGGGAGTAGTTCATCCCCGGGGCTGAGGGCTCTACCGGTAGCTATGTGGTTCACCTCTCTCTCCCATGATGTGATCTTTATGTGATCGTGAGCTTTATATCATGTTGAACAAGTAGATGTTATTATTCAGATATTATGTGTACTCTAGTGGTGATTGTTAAAGTAATCTATTCCTCCTGCCTTGGTGTAACGGTGACAGTGCGTGCATCATGGTGGTACTTGGTTTAGGCTATGATTGTGATCTCTTGTGGATTATGAGAATAATTATTGCTATGATAGTTTGAGTGATCTATTCCTCCTTTCATGGTGTAATGGTGACAGTGTGTGCACCGTGTTAGTACTTGGTCTAAGTTGCAATGATATCTATTTTGAGTTGTGCTTTGATTTGGGTATCTCTATGAGTGGTGTTTGTCAAGTACTTGATGAACTTTAAGGGGTGCTTCTGTAGCCACTACACAATGATTAGTGTTATTCAATAGGAGAGTAATTCAGAGTACCATAGTAAAGAGAAGTTGTTTATTTGTTCAATCATGTTATATTGTTGGGAGTGTGTCCACTAGTGAAAGTATGATCCCTAGGCCTTGTTTCCAAGCTTTGCACACCGTTTACTTGCTATTTTGTTACTTGTTTGCTCGCAGCGATATTTATTTCACATCACGTTTGCTACTTATAATCATCTATACCACTTGTATTTCACTATCTCTTCGCCGAACTAGTGCACCTATACATCTGACAAGTGTATTGGGTGTGTTGGGGACACAAGAGACTTTCTGTATCGTAATTGCAGGGTTGCTTGAGAGGGATAGCTTTGACCTCTTCCTCCCTGAGTTTGATAAACCTTGGGTGATCCACTTAAGGGAAACTTGCTGCTGCTCTACAAACCTCTGCACTTGGAGGCCCAACAAGTGTCTACAAGAATAGAAGTGCGTAGACATCACCGGAGCAAAGCATTAGCACTCGGTGAACACATGTGATCCTCACATCAAAGCCATCCCCTCCGGTTATCCCAATTTCTGTCACTTTGGGGCCTCGGGTTCCGGACAACAATATGTGTATACAACTTGTAGGTAAGAGCATAAACAACAAGTATCATCATAGAAATAATAACATGTTCAGATCTGAAATCATGGCACTCGGGCCCAAAGTGACAAGCATTAAGCACAACAAGTTGCAACAATGTCATAGGCACTAAATAAAGATACTAGGCACTATGCCCTATCAATCTCATATCAAATTACATGAACAATCTCATCCAATCCCTACCATCCCCTCACCTATAGCGGGGGAATTACTCACACATGGATGGGGGAATCATGGATGGTTGATGGAGGAGCATCGGTGATGATGGTGATGAAGATCTCCTCCGAATCCCCGTCCCGGCAGGGTGCCAGAATGGAGTTTCTGGTTCCGAATCGCGGTTTCTGATGGCGGCGGCGCAGCGGAAGTCTATCTGGGAAAAACGTCGTCTCCCCGATATTATGTCGTCAGAGGGTATATGTAGGCGAGAGGGGAGGCCGAGAGGGGTGCTGGGGCCTCCTCACGCCAGGGTGGCGCGGCCAGGGCTGGGCCGCGCCACCAGCGTGTGAGGAGCCCTCAGGCCTCCTCTCCGTCCTGTCTTCTGGCTCCATGGGTCTTCTGGTGAAATAGGATTTTTCATGATTTTTCCCGAATTTTTACTGGAAGTTGGATTTCTGCACAAAAACGAGACACCAGAGCAATTCTGCTGAAAACAGCGTCAGTCTGTGTTAGTTGTATTCAAAACACACAAATTAGAGGAGAAACAATAGCAAAAGTGTTCGGGAAAGTAGATACGTTTTGGACGTATCAACTCCCCCCAAGCTTAGCTATTGGCTTGTCCTCAAGCAATTCAGTTAACAACTGAGAGCGATAAAAGAAACTTTCACGAACACATTTGCTCATATGATGTATATATACTAACTATGTGATCAAGTACTCAGGCAATTCATAATAAGAAATATGCAACTAATGTCACCTCATAGTCAAGCAAGCTATGAAAGAGTGTCAATGCACTAATAACAAATAACAAGTACATAAGAAGCTAACAAGATTGCAATATGCATAAATGATATGAAAGAGTGGTATTCCGCTTGCCTTTATTTGTGGAGCAAAACATAAATGCTGAGGCACCTCTGAAGTCCAAGGGAAGACTAGAAGTAGAAATATCAAAGATACAAGCATCAAAGTTATACCACAATTAACCGTGTTCTGGGACAAGCACATTACACTAAGAATAACAGCTATGCTCTCAAGAAGTGCTTTAAAGTTAGAAGATGATGACTCAACATAAAAGTAAACGAATGGCCCTTCGCAGAGGGAAGCAGTGATTTAACATGTGCTAGAGCTTTTTATTTGTAAAACAGAGATAAAAATTTATTTTGAGAGGTGGTTGTTCTATGTCAACGACTAGCAATGGGGACTTGCTATCTTCCATAATAAACAAGTGAGAGCGGTTCCGAGTTCTTTGAAATTTTGGCACATTAGTGCTCTTTTATAAAGCTTTGGCACTCCTCCCCACCTTTTTCCTTTCTCAAACCATGGTTAACCGATTCCATCGGGTGCCCACCAACTTTCACATTCCATTGGAGGAGTGCCTTTTTTCTTTCTTTTCAGAATTAGATTATAATGGTCTGACCAGCTCCCTTGCAAAATTAATGACGAGCAGATGAAGCTGCCTAGTCGAGGGGTACTCAATTTAATATGGAAGATAGCAATTCCGACCACTACGTCCCCATGAGCTAAAAACAGTGGCACAAAATGAGAAGTAGTTGAAAGTTTTGAAAGGTAGCACATGAAAATTTACTTGGAATGGCTTACAAATACCATGCATAGGAATTTGTAGTGGACTCTTTGGAAGACTTGGTTTTTGGTAATTCGATGCACGAGTAGAGCTCATACTCAGTACAAGTGAAGGCTAGCAAAAGACTGGGAAGCGACAATCGAGAGAGCAATAACTGTCATAATCATGCTTGCGACAAAACAAAATTAATATAGGCATAAAAATGATACAAGAACTCTGAGGCAATTTAGATCATTGAGGCTTAATTGACTTTTTGTTTAGTCATGTGCATGCTTGAGCATGTGCCAAGTCGATTCAAATGAAGCTTTCAGAGGAGGATACCACCATAACATACCATATTATGAATAAAACAAAGCATGCAAGCGTTTAATGACATGCTACAAGCTAATAGTAAATTGAAACTAATCATATGAAAGCAAGAACTACAAAGCATCCATTAGATAAGATATACCTTACATGAACCGACTAAGCACGTCCACATAAATGAGTATATGTACAAAAATGAAAACAAATAGAGTTCATACCAGCCTCTTACCACATCTCGGATTGTCATATGTCATCATTATTGCTCTTCACTTGTGCGGCTTGAATAATATAAAGTGAATACCAAGCTCCAATGGAGTAACGGAAGACTGAACTCTGCAACAAACTTTACAAAACCGAAGAAGAACAACAAATATTTTTGGGGTTTTCGATTTTTGAAACAAGAACGAAAGGAAATAGCAAACAAAGCAAAATATTTTTGGATTTTTCAAGTGGCAAACCGAAAATAGCAAGTAAAGCAAACCAAAGGTAGCAAACTAAAAAGACAAACAAAGAGAAACAACGGAAATATTTTTGGTCTTTTTGTGTTTTGGAAAAGTGGAAATAAGAACGAGAACAGTAGGGAAAGCGAAACATGGATATATAAAGGACCGACAAAATATGATATGTAGATGAGTGAATCGTCGGCGTACCTCCCCCCAAGCTTAGGCTTTTGGCCTAAGTGGAGATCAATTCCGACTCTGGTAGCTGCCCCAGGCTGGTGGGTCATCATAGGTGTAATCGTACCCTGGCTCCCGTGAAGATGAAGTTGATGGCGCATAATCATAATAAGGCTGCTCATATGGGAAGTTCACAATGTCGGAGGGCTGACCCGACTCCTCAGCGCCCTCCTCATCGTGCACAGGCGGCGGGTGCTCCTCCACGTACGCATCAAGCTCATCTTCCGTAAGCGACCATCCATTCCTGCGATCAAGGTTAAACAAAAGAGGTGCAGGCAAACGGACTGATCGATCAGTCTTTACTACCCTCCAGGTAGTCTTCTTGAAAAAGGTTAGCTCAAATGTTAAATTAATCAAACTAGCAGGAGGAGAAATAAACTTATGATGAATCATAGAATCAAGACCAAGTTTCTCCTCGGGGAACTGCAGATCTCGAAAATGAGGCACAACACCATGCAAAGCTAACATGCGTGAAGCTATAAGTCCTCCACAGATTCCCCCTTTCTCACGATTAATATCAAGACGAAAAGCTATTAAGACACCCAAATGGTAAGTCCTATCACGCCTCAAAGTAGTGATGTCTACGCACACGTCTGTTCTTATAGACAGTGTTGGGCCTCCAAGTGCAGAGGTTTGTAGAACAGCAGCAAGTTTCCCTTAAGTGGATCACCCAAGGTTTATCAAACTCAGGGAGGAAGAGGTCAAAGCTATCCCTCTCAAACAACCCTGCAATTACGATACAGAAAGTCTCTTGTGTCCCCAACACACCCAATACACTTGTCAGATGTATAGGTGCACTAGTTCGGCGAAGAGATAGTGAAATACAAGTGGTATAGATGATTATAAGTAGCAAACGTGATGTGAAACAAATATCGCTGCGAGCAAACATGTAACAAAACAGCAAGTAAACGGTGTGCAATGCTTGGAAACAAGGCCTAGGGATCATACTTTCACTAGTGGACACACTCCCAACAATATAACATGATTGAACAAATAAACAACTTCTCTCCACTATGGTACTCTGAATTACTCTCCTATTGAATAACACTAATCATTGTGTAGTGGCTACAGAAGCACCCCTTAAAGTTCATCAAGTACTTGACAAACACCACTCATAGAGATATCCAAATCAAAGCACAACTCAAGATAAATATTATTGCAACATAAACCAAGTACTAACACGGTGCACACACTGTCAACATTACACCATGAAAGGAGGAATAGATCACTTCAATACTATCATAGCAATAATTATTCTCGTAATCCACAAGAGATCACAATCATAGCCTAAACCAAGTACCACCATGATGCACGCACTGTCACCGTTACACCATGGCAGGAGGAATAGATTACTTTAATAACACCACTAGAGTACACATAATATCTGAATAATAACATCTACTTGTTCAACATGATACAAAGCTCACGATCACATAAAGATCACATCATGGGAGAGAGAGGTGAACCACATAGCTACCGGTAGAGCCCTCAGCCCCGGGGATGAACTACTCCCTCCTCATCATAGGAGACAGCAAGGTTTATGGAGATGGCGGTGAGGTCGATGGAGACGGTGGAGACGGGGATGGAGACCGATAAAGATGGCTCCGGGGGCACTTCCCCATCCCGGCAGGGTGCCGGAACAGAGACTTCTGTCCCCCGAAATTCGTCGGCGACGGCGGCGGAGCTGCGGAACTGTTTCTGGAAAATTGCCGAATCCCCTAGGGTTTTTCGTCCCAAGGCTTTATATAGGCGAAGGGGCGTCGTCAGAGGTGGCCCCAGGCCTCCTCACACTAGGGTGGCGCGGCCAGGGCCTGGGCCGCGCCAACCCTATGTGAGGGTGGCCTGTGGCCCCTCTCCTTCCTCTCTTCGGATGTCTGGATGCTCCCGGGAAAAATAAGACTTCTGTCTTTGGTTTCGTCCAATTCCGAGAATATTTCCTGTGTATCACTTCTGAAACACAAAAACAGCAGAAAACAGGGAACTGGCACTGTGGCATCTTGTCAATAGGTTAGTTCCGGAAATCGCATAAAAACGCCATGAAGTGTAACGAAACACAAGGCAAATTGTGTAAAAACAAGCATGGAGCATCAAAAATTATGGATACGTCGGAGACATATCAGCATCCCCAAGCTTAACTCCTGCTCGTCCTCGAGTAGGTAAGTGATAACAAAAGAAATAATATTTGAGGTGACATGCACCTACACAATCTTGATCATATATGTAAGCATTGTGAGCTGGGATCATAAGAACTTAAAACATGGGCATGAAAGATATAATCTTTGACAATAAAAAACTTAGCAACCATGTTGTAAACATGTAAATGAACACAAACAAAAGATCATGAAAATGAAACAATGAAAGTCAAACGTGTGTTCAAATCATAAGGAAAAACATACAAATGGTTTTCAGCTTGTCCTTCAAAGAGAGCAAAACATAAATGCATAGGACACCTTCAAGTTTAAGAGGGCGACTAGATACAAATAATTTAAGAACAACTGAAACCAACAATATGAATCAATCAATGAACTTTGGGACAATGCATATCACACTAAGAATGACAACTATGCTCTCTTAATGGTGCATAAAGAAAGAAAGTGGTGACTCAACATAAAAGTAGAAGAAAGGCCCTTCGCAGAGGGAAGCAGTGATTGCAAGTTTTATAACCTTCAAAAATTATGGTACTTACCGGCTTTGAGCTCTCATTGCCCCCATCATAAGCATATTGAATGGTTAAAGTTAATGCGAGAACAATTATGATGCATATGCTTGACAAATCATAAGTTGAAAACCTCGTGTCCCGTGAATACGAGTACCCAAACCTCATGCTACTTTACTTAGAGTCCCAAGCAAGGCTCTTGTCATTGTAAGTATATGCATATCATTGAGAACCGTCAATGGGGTGCCTCCGTGCCCGATGACATGGAACAAGCCCACACCAAAATGACAGGACAAGCAGATAATGAACACCTCGACATCTCTTTTATTTGCCTTTTGTTTAGCTTTTTATTGTGAGATGCGTCGTCGAATGTTCACCATGGGTATGCTGCAAATTTCCACCATGAATTATGCATGGCTTAGATTGGCGGCCCGGCGTTTCCCTAACACATATACAAACTCCATGATCCCCACAAGATTCCCAATTCATTTCACACCGCGGGCATCCATAAACAACAGATCATGATATCAACTCAAATAAGAAGTGCAATGTTGAAAGCTTGCCCCATGACAACAAGGATGGGCTAGAATCCAACTTACAACTTGCAAGCATAACAACTCAACATAAGAGACCACAATGTCAAATTTTTAAGAACAGGAAAAAGTAAAGTGTGCCTTCCGGTTCGTGAGAGCTTTACTGACCGAATTTCGCATAACACTGGTAAGAGTTTAATTTGAAGAGAAAATAAAAGCAAGTCAAATTTACTTGGAATAGCAAATTGCTAGTAGGTATGTATGGTGGACACTTTGGAAAACTTTGGCTTTTAGGAGTTGGATGCACGAGTAGAGCTCATACTCAGTACAAGGCGAGGGCTAGCAAAAGACTGTGAGCGACCAACTAAGAGAGCAATAACGGCCATAATCATGCAAAGCGACAAAGCGACATTAAAAGAAGCATAAGATGGCATCAAAAGTCAAAAACTAAATGACCATAGAGGCTATTGGCGACTTTGTAAGAGTCTAACATGGTGTAAGCATGCGCCAAGTCAACCCAAATAAAGCATCAAAGGAGAAAACCAAATAAATGCTTCCATATAATAAAAACAACGCATGATTTTGTTCAAAGGCTCATTAAGCAATCTCAGTTATTTGAGACAAGTCATGCTACAGCAAAACCACTAAGCATACTATCAAAAAGACATCAAGCATGACATGCAAAAGCCTAAGCCACAGTATACACAAGCTCCTTCTTGTACCACTTTTTTGCATAAAGCTTTTTCTCTTTCCCAACACCATTGAAACCTTTTTGAGGAAACTCTTTTGAGGAAAACCAACATGGACCAGAGGCAAAAATACACCTTGATGAAAAGATATAACAGGATCTGAATGGAAATCAAGGCGAAAATCGAAAGCTAAACGTAGTAGCAGAAAAAAGAAGAACACTCGTTGAACGATAAGAGTGAAAACTAGAGTGTTCTTGGCAAATGAAAAGCGAGTTCATCTCCTCCAAAAGAAACATGATGTGATCTAACCATTTATTGCAGCAAAGAAAACTAAACTAACTAAGAAAACTAAAACAACTGACGCTCCAAGAAAAACACATAGTGCATGAAGCAATAAAAATATAGTGTCTTGAAAGGTGACCTGATTTTTGCCGATGAAGAAGGGGGTGTCTCGGGGGCATCCCCAAGCTTTGACGCTTGTACTTCTTGGATATTTCTTGGAGTGATGCATGGGAATCCCCAAGCTTGAGCTTTTGTCCATTCTTCAACTCATCTCATCATTCTCCAATCCCTACACTTGAAAACTTCCTTCATACAAAACTAAACACAATTCTATTAGCAACATTAGTGTAAGCATAACATATAATCAATCCTCTTTTTGCTTCAGGTTTCAACTCAAAACCACCACATATATAGCAAATACTACTGTAGCAACCTCCCAAAAAGTTCCGTGATCAAAAGAACTCAAAAGAAAGCGATAAAGTGGCAAACACAAATATTGGCAGAAATCTGTCAAAACTGAACAGCTGACAAAGGTCGAATTTTTGAGGGGTTTTCTGTTGCTCAAATCAAAAAGTGTTCAACTAACAAAAGTTTGGATATAACCTGGGGCATATGCACAAGAAATCGCAGGTCCAAAAGATATACAGATAATTTATACGAATTTTTACGGTGCAGCACCAGAAACAGTTTCAGGACAGCAACATCCCCAAATCTTACCTCACTCAAATTAGAGGCTTCTCTTGGCACAACAACGAAATAAAAAGGATAAGGAGAGGTTATTACAGTAGTAATAACTTCCAAGACTCAAATAAAATAAAAAGTACTAAAAATAAACAATGGGTTATCTCCCAAGAGTGCTTTTCTTTAACGCCTTTGAGCTAGGCGCAGTAATTTGCAAAGATGCTCATGTGGGCGCCATATGAGAGCTTGAGGCAAAGGCGCCATATAGAAACTTAAAGCAATAGAGAGCATCAAAAAGAAAGTATGGAACACATTTAAATCTAAACCACTTCCTATAAAAAATAGTCTTGTAAAGAGACAAGTCATGAAAGCGCAAAGCAAAAAAACATAGGAAGGCAAAACAAGTACAACTTCAAGAATTGCAACATAAAGAGGGGAAACTCAATATTATTAAGATCCTTAAAAACATATTTCCCTCTCTCATAATAACTTTCAGTAGCATCATGAATAGAATTAACAACATAACCATCACATAAAGCATCCCTATCATGAGCCACATGCATAAAAGAAGTAATACTCCCCACATGAACAATCGTAGTAGGAGCAGATTCAACAGAATAATTATTCTCATCACCATAATCATCAAAAACAGGAGGCATATTGTAATCATAACTATTTTTCTCCTCAAAAGTAGGTGAACTGAAAGTATTATACTCATCATCATAACCATCATAAACTAGAGGTTTAGAATCATCACAAGCTAGAGAACAACTATTTCGCAAAGCATACTCATCAAACATATCATCATAAGAAGGAACATGGATAGCACTAATGGTACAACAATTATTAACCTTAGAATTGGTACCAAAAAGATTTTCAATATCAAAAGTAGAATGATTTTCCCAATCATGATCACTAACATAGGTAATAGGCATAGGAACATCATCCCAATCAGAATTATCATAATCTATAGCAGGATCATAAAGCTTAAGGGAAGATACCATGTCCTCTCGCCTCTTACTCCTCTTCTTCTTCTTCTTCTTCTTCTTCTTACTCTTCTTACTCTCTCCTTTAGGAGGGAGAGACTTGAAGGGCATCTTCTCCACATATTCTTTAGGAGGGAAAGGCATCTTCTCCACATAATCTGGTTTGCTGACATAAACAACAGAAGAAACTTTGGAGGATTCCTCCTCTCTATTAATAAGATAAAGACATCTATCAGTCCTGTCATAGCTTGGCAAAATATCAAGTTTTATAAGATTTTGTAAGTAAGTATTTGTGAAGCAATCTTTAGCGCAATAGAGACGACAACCACGAAGGGTGCTATTAATATCAACATCATTCATATTTATCAAAGCAATCTTTCTAGATATCTCGTCACACACCAAGAACAAAGTGAGCTCATCATGCTGATTGGGAGTAATCTTATCATCACAATACAAACTTAGGGTACTAGAAGAGTAACTATTAGGGCTTGAGCATTGGAAATTAAAATGACCTATGTCATCGCAATGTTTACAAAGAAAAGGATAAAGCTCACAAACCTTTTTACCGATCTCACCTATATCCTTGTACCACATTCGGGTTTGTTCATTTGCATGGTGGACACAATAATCTTCCTTGTTGTAACCCTGTTCACAAGGTCTATGTACTCCACAAAAATTAACATGCTTATAAGAAATAGGACTTTTAGAAGTTTGACCATGTTTATGGCAATCATCAATAACAATATCACTTTCTATGCAAGTGTCCTTAAAAGGTTTATGATACACGTCCCCATTTCCTTTAGGAACATTCATATGGGAAGCAAAGGCTTTAAAGCAATCAACCATAATTTGAGGATCAAGACCATACTTAGCACTAAGATCTTGAAAATCAGCAGTTTCAGCGAAAGACTTAATGCAATCAAACTCGTAATTCATACCTGATCCTTTACCTTTGTCGCTATCCCAACCTTCAATATTGTTTTGAATTGTTTCAAGCAGATCCCACTTGGTGTCAACATCCTTGCTTGTGAAAGACCCATCAAAGCATGCATCTAGATAGTCCTTGTAATATCCTGAAAGCCTTGCATAGAAATTATTAATAACAATATTACGGGGAAGATCATGAATAGGACATTTATGCATTAGTAACTTCAATCTTCCCCACGCTTGGGCAATGCTTTCTCCCTCATGCGGCCAAAAGTTATATATCCGATTATGGTCTTTATGAATTTCACTTGGAGGATAAAACTTGGAATAAAAGAGATGCACAATTTCCTCCCATGCAATAGATGGACCATCTTTAAGCAGCCGGTACCACTCCTCAGCTCTGCCTTTCAGTGATAAAGAAAATAGCTTCTTCTTAACTTGGTTCATCGAAATACCTGCACACTGGAACAACTCGCATAATTCATGTATAAAGAGCAGATGATCACCAGGATGGACAGTTCCATCTCCTAAATAGCAGTTATCCCTAATACGTTCAACAATCTTCGTAGGTATTTTAAAAGGATGGGGAGCACAAGCATCATTAGAAACATCACATATGGGAGATAAAATATCATCAGAGCAACCTTTCTCCACTAAAGCTGGGGGACTAAAAATACCATACTCAACAAAACCAGCTTCCCCAAGCTTAGACTTTTCTATAGCATTAGCATTAACGGTATTCAAAGCGTTCGTACTAATAACATTGCTATGCGAAATAAGCTAAAAGGATTTTCAATTTTCTCTTCAAACACTTCATATCTAAACTCAGGAAAAAGACTACAGAACTCTTTGTTTTCCATTAAGCCTAACTAGTGAAAATAAAAACAAGAAACAAAAAGATGTAATTGCAGAATCTAAAGGAAATAACTCCAAGCACTCACACAGGAGGATGCGAGTACCTTTTACCTTACCTCTCCGGCAACGGCGCCAGAAAAGAGCTTGATGTCTACGCACGCGTCTGTTCTTGTAGACAGTGTTGGGCCTCCAAGTGCAGAGGTTTGTAGAACAGCAGCAAGTTTCCCTTAAGTGGATCACCCAAGGTTTATCGAACTCAGGGAGGAAGAGGTCAAAGCTATCCCTCTCAAACAACCCTGCAATTACGATACAGAAAGTCTCTTGTGTCCCCAACACACCCAATACACTTGTCAGATGTATATGTGCACTAGTTCGGCGAAGAGATAGTGAAATACAAGTGGTATAAATGATTATAAGTAGCAAACGTGATGTGAAACAAATATCGCTGCGAGCAAACATGTAACAAAACAGCAAGTAAACGGTGTGCAATGCTTGGAAACAAGGCCTAGGGATCATACTTTCACTAGTGGACACACTCCCAACAATATAACATGATTGAACAAATAAACAACTTCTCTCCACTATGGTACTCTGAATTACTCTCCTATTGAATAACACTAATCATTGTGTAGTGGCTACAGAAGCACCCCTTAAAGTTCATCAAGTACTTGACAAACACCACTCATAGAGATATCCAAATCAAAGCACAACTCAAGATAAATATTATTGCAACATAAACCAAGTACTAACACGGTGCACACACTGTCAACATTACACCATGAAAGGAGGAATAGATCACTTCAATACTATCATAGCAATAATTATTCTCGTAATCCACAAGAGATCACAATCATAGCCTAAACCAAGTACCACCATGATGCACGCAATGTCACCGTTACACCATGGCAGGAGGAATAGATTACTTTAATAACACCACTAGAGTACACATAATATCTGAATAATAACATCTACTTGTTCAACATGATACAAAGCTCACAATCACATAAAGATCACATCATGGGAGAGAGAGGTGAACCACATAGCTACCGGTAGAGCCCTCAGCCCCGGGGATGAACTACTCCCTCCTCATCATAGGAGACAGCAAGGTTGATGGAGATGGCGGTGAGGTCGATGGAGATGGCGGAGACGGCGATGGAGACCGATGGAGATGGCTCCGGGGGCACTTCCCCATCCCGGCAGGGTGCCGGAACAGAGACTTCTGTCCCCCGAAATTCGTCGGCGATGGCGGCGGAGCTGCGGAACTGTTTCTGGAAAATTGCCGAATCCCCTAGGGTTTTCTGTCCCGAGGCTTTATATAGGCGAAGGGGCGTCGTCAGAGGTGGCCCCAGGCCTCCTCACAATAGGGTGGCGTGGCCAGGGCCTGGGCCGTGCCAGCCCTATGTGAGGGTGGCCTGTGGCCCCTCTCCTTCCCCTCTTCGGATGTCTGGATGCTCCCGGGGAAAATAAGACTTCTGGCTTTGGTTTCGTCCAATTCCGAGAATATTTCCTGTGTATCACTTCTGAAACACAAAAACAGCAGAAAACAGGGAACTGACACTGTGGCATCTTGTCAATAGGTTAGTTCCGGAAATCGCATAAAAACGCCACGAAGTGTAACGAAACACAAGGCAAATGGTGTAAAAACAAGCATGGAGCATCAAAAATTATGGATACGTCGGAGACGTATCAAGCAGCAGCAATAAAAGCTAGATCATGGAGAGACAATTTACTTGCATATTTCCTAGCAAGAACACATTTGGTAATAAAGAAGGCAAAATATCGAATGGATGGGAAATGAATATTTCGAGTTTTACCACCCTCTCCTGTGAAGCTTCTTCCTTGACAAATCTCCTCGTGTAGTTCTAACAATTGCCTAGGTTGTCCCCTTATCTTCTTGAGCGATCCCCACTGTGGTACTCTAATAGCTGTACAGAAAACATCAAGAGGCAAGTCCACATATTTGTTATAAATTTTATAATGAACCATGGGGTTAGAAGTGGACCAAATAAATCTGAAATCCTGCACCACAGACATTGTTAGTTTAACATATTAGGGAGGTTCACCCTCAACAAAATGTTCTAATCTTGCATTAGAGAGTAAGGTTTGAAAATCCTGCAGAATTCCAGCAGCACTCATGAATGCTGAGCATGGATAGTGTGAGGGGAAAACCTTCTCTTCACGGTGAACTTTCATAACATCATGCACTTCCAGTTCATGTTGAGAGAGTTGATATGCATTCTCCTCCATTTCTGAAATTTTTGACAAACCTCATAAAAAGTGATTTAAAGACAAGCAAGTGTAGGAAACTACTATAGTGGGTTACTAAAGAGCTATCATGCATCAAAATATCAATTCTAAGTAATAGAACAAGCATGCATACTCATTTATACTGTCACCTACAATGCTAAAATACTCAAGAAATACTTTACCAAAAGAAATTCTACTTGGATAAGTGGAGGAGTTACATACCGGAGAACAAATGCTCCAAATTTCAGCAGAAATGTTGGGCTGAGCAAGGAGATCGAAAAATCGAGGTGAAGAACAGCAAGAACTCGAGTTTGAGCTGAGTGTGTCGTTGTTTTCGAGAGAGAGAAAGAGCTGGGGAAGAAGAGATGAGTGAGGGGGCAGGTGGGGCCCTCTCACACCTGGGTGGCGCGGCCAGGGCTGGGCCGCGCCACCTACGTGTGAGGTGGCGTGGCAGCCCCACCTGGTGCCTCCCAGGTGTCTCTCTGCCCCATTTTTGACATAAAAATTTATAAAGAATTTTCTGGAATTTTTCGAGAAACTTTATTTTCAAGGATTTTTCAGAAATTTGCGTATCGATAAAAATTCAGAAAAACGAAGATGAAAAGATTTCAAGCAAATCAAAACTAAGCATGCAGCAGCTCTGAGATACTCTTAATCATGCAACTAAACTGAAGGAATAAAATTTGATGGAAGTAAATACAAGTGAGGTGGAGTGGATGCGGTGAAAACGAAGTTTCATTCATATAAAAGCACTTTGTTAACAAGGTTGATCAAGTCTTGTTACCAAACTAACTTTGTATGAGGCAAAACTTTGCACTTCACTAAATGCTTATGTTACCTCAACTTTGATAGGTATAGTCCCAACCATAACAATTTGATATTCTTCCTTGGGCTTTCGCTCTGAACAAATAATTTGACCAACTTTGATGGTCTCAACATGCTTGATTGAATTTAGAGCATTCTTCCTATCAATCTTCTTGGGAAAATAAACCGTATACTCTTTGTCATTGACATTAAAAGTGACTTTTCCTTGATTGCAATTAATAACAGCACCTACGGTATTTAGAAAAGGTCTCCCAAGAATAATAGACATATTATCATCTTCATGCATTTCCAACACAACAAAGTCAGTTAATATTAAACAACTGTTAGCAACTTGAACAAGAGCATTTTCACATATACCAATAGGAATAGTAGTAGACTTATCAGCTATCTGCAAAGATATATCAGTTGATACCAATTTTTCTAGATCTAGTCTCTTATAAAGAGAAAAAGGCATGACACTAACTCCAGCTCCCAAATCACATAAAGCAGTTCTAACATAGTTGTTTTTAATGGAGCAAGGAATAGTAGGTATACCTGGATCTCCAAGCTTCTCCGGTACTTTACCATCAAAAGAATAATTGGCAAGTAAAGTGGAAATTTCCTCACTAGGAATTTTCCTTTTGTTAGTGACAATATCTTTCATATACTTTGCATAAGGAGGCATTCTAATAGCATCAGTCAAAGGAATTTGCAAAAATAAAGGTCTCATCCATTCACAAAACCTGTTGTAGTGTTCTTCTTCCTTGGACTTGTGTTTCTTACTAGGAAAAGGCATTGGTTTCTGTACCCAAGGTTCTCTCTCTTTACCATGCTTGTTGGCAATGAAGTCTTTTTTGGTGTACTTTGCATTCTTGTCAATCTTCTCCGGTTCTTCTTCAACTTCTTCTTTATCGGAAGCATCTCCTGGTTCAGTTTCAGCATCAGAAATAGAAACACTGTTAGGATCTTTACCTGCATCAGAGGATTCTGCAGTTGTTTTATGCTTCTTCTTCTTCTTCTTAGAAGGAATATCATCACTTGCAGTTCGTTGAGAATCTTGCTTGACCCTCTTAGGATGTCCTTCAGGATATAATGGGTCTTGAGTAGCAGCACCACTTCTTGTGCGTATTTCACATGCTTGCTTCTCTCTTGCAGCATTAACTAGCAAGTCTTTTTGCACCTTGGCAAGCTGATCAATTTGTGTTTGAACCATTTGAAAATGTTTAGCAAGTATCTTCACATCATTGGCGGTTCTCTCCATAATATCCTGCAACTTGTTAATAGCTCTAAAATTTTCCAACAAATGATTATGCACTATTCTATTAAAATTTTCTTGCTTAACAATAAAATTATCAAATTCATCTAAGCATTGATCAGGAGGTTTAGTATAAGGAATATCTCTTTCATCAAAGCGTTGGAGAGAGTGTACCTCAATAGTAGATGAGTGAGGGATTGGCTTACATAATTCTTCTATAGGAGGTAAATTCTTCACATCTTCGGCCTTAATACCTTTCTCCTTAAGAGATTTCTTAGCTTCCTTCATAACTTCATCATTTAATTCAATCATCCCTTTCTTCTTCGGCGTAGGCTCTGTAGATGGCGCAGGGGTTGGTGCTGGTGTTGGCTCAACTAAAGTCCAATCATCATGATTCCGGCTTATTTTGGCCATTAATTCTTCAGCTTCGGCCGGAGTTCTTTCCCTGAAAACACAACCAGCACAACTATCCAAATATGACTTAGATTCATCCGTTAGTCCATTATAAAATATATCAAGGAGTTCATTTTTAGGCAATGGTTCTTTAGGCAAAGCTCTAATTAAAGAACAAAACCTTGTCCAAGATTTAGGCAGTATCTCTCCTTTTCCCTGTTCAAAATCAAAGATTTTCTGCACAGCAGCATGTTGAGCACTAGCAGGAAAATATTTCTGAAAGAAAGCATTAACCAAAGCAATAGGACTAGTAAGAGATCCAGGAGACAAGCTATTAAACCAAGTTTTAGCTACATCTTTCAACGAGAAAGGAAAAATCTTAGCAACAAAGTAAGTGCGGAGCTTAATATCATCAGAAAACAAATTACTCAAAGTAGAAAGCTCATTCATGTGCACCATAGCACTCTCATCTTTAGTACCACAAAAAGGAGTTTTCTCAACAATAGATATGTAAGATAAATCCAAAGAGAAATCATAATCCTTGTCTCTAATATTTATGGGAGAAGCAGCAAACTTAGGATCAGGAGACAAATTATATTTAACAGAACGTCTTGCAAGAAGTTCTTTAACATTACCAGCATTACAAGCAGCACGTGCTTCAGCAATAAAATCATCATTAAGCTCAATATAAGCATCATCATCATAATCATCACTAGGACAATCCCTAGACTCAGGAGAACTAACAGGTATAACAGTGGTGTTTCCCAACTTAGCTCTAGCAATAGTAGCATCTAAAAAGGAACCTAGTGAACTACTCTCATCAAGCACAGTAGAAGCATCATCTAAATTATCAGTGGCATTCTCAATCTCAGCAGAAGTAGTAGCAGTAGCGTGTGGGTGTGGTGGTGTAAGCAACTTACTCATAACAGATGGCGAATCAAGAGCAACAGAGGTATTGAGAGTCGTACCTCTTCTTGTAGTGGATGGCAATATAGGAACTTTTCCATCACGAGGTTTACCCATAATGAAATTATTGCAGTGAACAATATGAATACCAAGTGAACTTACAAATAAAGCTATGCTCCCCGGCAACGGCGCCAGAAAATAGTCTTGATGACCCACAAGTATAGGGGATCGCAACAGTCTTCGAGGGAAGTATTTCCCAAATTTATTGATTCGACACAAGGGGAGCCAAAGAATATATGTAAGCCTTAACATATGAGTTGTCAATTCAGCTGCACCTGGAAACAGTCTCGCTCACAGTGGTTTATCAGTAGCAACAGTTTTATCGTGGTGACAGTGGTAAAGCAGTAACAGCAGTAGTAAAATAGCAACGGTAATAGTAACAGTTGTAAACAGTAGAAACAAATACTGTAGACATAGGGATGGATTATGGGCGTTGCATGGATAAGATAATTCATGAAATCAATGAGACATGGGCATTGCAGATAAATAATGATAAAGCATCCTAGTACAAACAATCATAGGCATGTGTTCCGTATATAGTCGTATGTGCTCACAAGGAGAAACTTGCACGACATCTTTTGTCCTACCAGCCTATTGCAGCAGGGCCTCAAGGGAAACTACTGGTAATTAAGGTACTCCTTTTAGTAGAGTACCGGAGCAAAGCATTAGCACTCGGTGAACGCATGTGATCCTCACATCAAAGCCATCCCCTCCGGTTATCCCAATTTCTGTCACTTTGGGGCCTCGGGTTCCGGACAACAATATGTGTATACAACTTGTAGGTAAGACCATAAACAACAAGTATCATCATAGAAATAATAACATGTTCAGATCTGAAATCATGGCACTCGGGTCCAAAGTGACAAGCATTAAGCACAACAAGTTGCAACAATGTCATAGGCACTAAATAAAGATACTAGGCACTATGCCCTATCAATCTCATATCAAATTACATGAACAATCTCATCCAATCCCTACCATCCCCTCACCTACAGCGGGGGAATTACTCACACATGGATGGGGGAATCATGGATGGTTGATGGAGGAGCGTCGGTGATGATGGTGATGAAGGTCTCCTCCGAATCCCCGTCCCGGCAGGGTGCCAGAACGGAGTTGCTGGTTCCGAATCGCGGTTTCTGATGGCGGTGGCGCAGCGGAAGTCTATCTGGGAAAACCGCCGTCTCCCCGATATTATGTCGTCAGAGGGTATATGTAGGCGAGAAGGGAGGCCGAGAGGGGTGCTGGGGCCTCCTCATGCCAGGGTGGCGCGGCCAGGGCTGGGCCGCGCCACCAGCATGTGAGGAGCCCTCAGGCCTCCTCTCCGTCCTGTCTTCTGGCTCCGTGGGTCTTCTGGTGAAATATGATTTTTCATGATTTTTCCCGAATTTTTACTGGAAGTTGGATTTCTGCACAAAAATGAGACACCAGAGCAATTCTGCTGAAAATAGCGTCAGCCCGTGTTAGTTGTATTCAAAACACACAAATTAGAGGAGAAATAATAGCAAAAGTGTTCGGGAAAGTAGAAACATTTTGGACGTATCACCCCTCCTCCAGCGGCATCACCGGCTGGAGTGCCTAAGTCAGGGGAGGCCGGACCTCCTACGTAGATAGTAGTTTAGGGCTAGAGGTTGTTAACCAAGTGGCCTAGTGGAGTATGGCGTTATGCCGATACGATGTTGGTCACTGATACGTCTCAAACGTATCTATAATTTTTTGATGCTCCATGCTTGTTTTTACACCATTTGCTTTGTGTTTCGTTACACTTCGTGGCGTTTTTTATGCGATTTCCGGAACTAACCTATTAACAAGTGCCACAGTGCCAGTTCCCTGTTTTCTGCTGTTTTTGTGTTTCAGAAGTGATACACAGGAAATATTCTCGGAATTGGACGAAACCACATCCTGAAGTCTTATTTTTCCCGGAAGCTTCCCGAAGACCGAAAGAGAGCCGGAGGGGGGCCAGAGGCCGCCCTCACACATAGGTGGCGCGGCCCAGGCCCTGGCCGCGCCACCCTGGTGTGAGAAGCCCCTGGCTGCCCCCTGACGATGCCCCTTCGCCTATATAAAGCTTCGGGACGGAAAACCCTAGAGGAGTCGGCGAAATTTCCAGAACTGTTCCGCAGCGCCGCCGCTGTCGAAGCCAAATTTCGGAGGACAGAAGTCTCTGTTCCGGCACCCTGCCGGGACGGGGAAGTGCCCTCGGAGCCATCTTCATCGGTCTCCATCACCGTCTCCGCCGTCTCCATCGACCTCACTGCCATCTCCATCAACCTTGCTGTCTCCTATGATGAGGAGGGAGTAGTTCTTCCCCGGGGCTAAGGGCTCTACCGGTAGCTATGTGGTTCACCTCTCTCTCCCATGATGTGATCTTTATGTGATCATGAGCTTTGTATCATGTTGAACAAGTAGATGTTATTATTCAGATATTATGTGTACTCTAGTGGTATTATTAAAGTAATCTATTCCTCCTGCCATGGTGTAACGGTGACAGTGCGTGCATCATGGTGGTACTTGGTCTAGGCTACGATTGTGATCTTTTATGGATTATGAGAATAATTATTGCTATGATATTATTGAAGTGATCTATTCCTCCTTTCATGGTGTAATGTTGACAGTGTGTGCACCGTGTTAGTACTTGGTTTATGTTGCAATAATATTTATCTTGAATTGTGATTTGATTTGGATATCTCTATGAGTGGTGTTTGTCAAGTACTTGATGAACTTTAAGGAGTGCTTCGTAGCCCTACGCAATGATTAGTGTTGTTCAATAGGAGAGTAATTCAGAGTACCATAGTGGAGAGAAGTTATTTAGTTGTTCAATCATGTTATATTTGTTGGGAGTGTGTCCACTAGTGAAAGTATGATCCCTAGGCCTTGTTTCCAAGCATTGCACACCGTTTACTTACTGTTTTGTTACATGTTTGCTAGCGATTTCTATTCCAGATTGCATTTACTACTTATAATCATCTATACCACTTGTATTTTCACTATCTCTTCGCCGAACTAGTGCACCTATACATCTGACAAGTGTATTGGGTGTGTTGGGGACACAAGAGACTTTTTGTATCATAATTGCAGGGTTGTTTGAGAGGGATAGCTTTGACCTCTTCCTCCCTGAGTTCGATAAACCTTGGGTGATCCACTTAAGGGAAACTTGCTGCTGCTGCTCTACAAACCTCTGCACTTGGAGGCCCAACACTGTCTACAAGAACAGAAGCGTGTGTAGACATCAAGCTCTTTTCTGGCGCCGTTGCCGGGGAGGTAAGGTAAAAGGTACTCGCGTCCTCCTATGTGAGTGCTCGGAGTTATTTCCTTTAGATTCTGCAATTACATATTTTTGTTTCTTGTTTTTATTTTCACTAGTTAGGCTTAATGGAAAACAAAGAGTTCGTTACTCTTTTTCCTGAGTTTAGATATGAAGTGTTTGAAGATAAAATTGAAAAATCTTTGGAGCTTAATTTGCATGCTAATAGTGATGTTAGTATGATTGCTTTGAACACTGTTATTACTAATGCTATAGAAAAGTCTAAGCTTGGGGAAGCTGGTTTTGTTAAGCATGATATTTTTAGTTCCCCAGCTTTAGTGGAGAAAGTTTGTTCTGATAATATTTTATCTTCCATATGTGATGTTCCTTCTTATGATGATATGTTTGAAGAATAAGCTTTGCAAAATAGCTGTTCTTTAGCTTGTGATGATACTAAACCTCTAGTTTATGATGGTTATGATGATGAGTATAATATTTTCAGTTCACCTACTTTTGAGGAGAAAATTAGTTATGATTACAATATGCCTCCTATTTATGATGATTATGGTGATGAGAATAATTATTCTGTTGAATCTGCTCCTATTACTATTGTTCCTGTGGTGAGTATTAATTCTTTTATGCATGTGGCTCATGATAGGGATGCTTTATGTGATAGTTATATTGTTAATACTATTCATGATGCTACTGAAAGTTATTATGAGAGAGGGAAACATGGTTTGATGGATCTCAACAATATTGAGTTCCCCCTCTTTATATTGCAAATCTTGCTGTGGCACTTGTTTTATCTATCCATGCTTGCTACTATGTGCCTCGTTGATTTATTTTCTTACAAGATTCCTATGCATAGGAAGTGGTACAGATATAAATGTCTTGCACATTTGCTTTTTTATGCTCTCTATTGCTTCAAGTTCTTATATGGCGCCTTTGCCTCAAGCTCTTATATGGCGCCCACATGAGCATCTTTGCAAATTACTGCGCCTAGCTCAAAGGCGTTAAAGAAAAGCACTCTTGGGAGATAACCCATTGTTTATTTTCAGTACTTTTTCATTTATTTGAGTCTTGGAAGTTATTACTACTGTAATAACCACTCCTTATCCTTTTTATTTTGTTGTTGTGCCAAGAGAAGCCTCTAATTTGAGCGAGGTAAGATTTGGGGATGTTGCTGTCCTGAAACTGTTTTCGGTGCTGCACCGTAAAAATTCGTGAAAATTCTCTGTATATCTTTTGGACCTGCGATTTCTTGTGCATATGCCCCAGGTTATATCCAAACTTTCGTTAGTTGAATACTTTTTGATCTGAGCAACAGAAAACCCCTCAAAAATTCGACCTTTGTCAGCTGTTCAGTTTTGACAGATTTCTGCCAATATTTGTGTTTGCCGCTTTATCGCTTTCTTTTGAGTTCTTTTGATCACGGAACTTTTGGGGAAGTTGCTAGAGTAGTATATACTTTATATATGGTGGTTTTGGGTTGAAACCTGAAGCAAAAGAGGTTGATTATATGTTATGCTACACTAATGTTGCTAATAGATTTGTGTTTAGTTTTGTATGAAGGAAGTTTTCAAGTGTAGGGATTGGAGAATGATGAGATGAGTTGAAGAATGGACAAAAGCTCAAGCTTGGGGATGCCCAGCACCCCAAGAAATATCCAAGAAGTACAAGCGTCAAAGCTTGGGGATGCCCCCGAGGCACCCCTTCTTCATCGGCAAAAATTAGGTCACCTTTCAAGACACTATATTTTTATTGCTTCATGCACTATGTGTTTTTCTTGGAGCGTCAGTTGTTTTAGTTTTCTTAGTTAGTTTAGTTTTGTTTGCTGCAATAAATGGTTAGATCACATCATGTTTCTTTTGGAGGAGATGAACTTGCTTTTCATTTGCCAAGAACGCTCTAGTTTTCACTGTTATAAAAAACCGAGTGTTCTTGTTTTTCTGCTACTACTTTTGGTTTTCGTTTTCGCCTTGATTTGCTTTCAGATCTTCTTATATTTATTTATCAAGGTGTGTTTTTGCCTCTGATCTTTATTGGTTTTCATCAAAAGAGGTGTCTTAAAATTTTTCAAATGGTGTTGGAAAAGAGAAAAAGCTTTGTGCAAAAAAGTGGTACAAGAAGGAGCTTGTGTAGACTGCGACCTAGGCTTTTGCATGACGTGCTTGATGTCTTTTTGATAGTATGCTTAGTGGTTTTGCTGTAGCATGACTTGTCTCAAATGACTGAGATTGCTTAATGAGTCTTTGAAAAAATCATGCGTTGTTTTAATTATTTGGAAGCATTATTTTGGTTTACTCCTTGATGCTTTATTTGGGTTGACTTGGCGCATGCTCACACATGTTAGACTCTTACAAAGTCGCCAATAGCCTCTATGATCATTTAGTTTTTGACTTTTGATGCCATCTTATGCTTCTTTCAATGTTGCTTTGTCGCTATGCATGATTATGGCCGTTATTGCTCTCTTAGTTGGTCGCTCCCAGTCTTTTGCTAGCCCTCATTTTGTACTGAGTATGAGCTCTACTCATGCATCCAACTCCCAAAAACCAAGTTTGCCATTGTGTCCACTATAAATTCCTATGCATGGTATTTGTAAGCCATTCCAAGTAAATTTTCATGTGCTACCTTTCAAAAAAACCTTCAAAACACTTCTCGTTTTGTGACACTGTTTTTAGCTCATGGGGACGTAGTGGTCGGATTTGCTATCTTCCATATTGCTTATTCCAAAAAGAAAAAAAAGGAAAAAAGAAAAGAAAAAAAGGCACTCCTCCATGGAATGTGAATGTTGGTGGGCACCCGATGGAATCGGTTAGCCATGGTTTGAGAAAGGAAAAAAAGTGGGGAGGAGTGCCAAGCTTTATAAAAGAGTACAAAAGTGCCAATCTCTCTCTCAAAAACTTGCTTCATTTTTGTATGGAAGATAGTAAGAACCCCATTGCTAGTCGTTGACAAAAGCAACCACCTCTCAAAACTCAAGTTTTATCTCTCTGTTTTACAAATGAAAAGCTCTAGCACATGTTTAATCACTGCTTCCCTCTGCGAATGGCCTTTCTTTTACTTTTATGTTGAGTCACCACCTTCTATCTTTATGCGCCATTAAGAGAGCATAGTTGTCATTCTTAGTATAATGTGCATTGTCCCAAAGTTTTCATTGATTGATTCATATTGTTAGTTTCACTTGTTCTTAAATTATTTGTATCTAGTTGCCCTCTTAAACTTGAAGGTGTCCTATGCATTTATGTTTTGCTCTCCATGAAGGACAAGCTAAAAACCATTTGTATGTTTTTCCTTATGATTTGAACACATGTTTGACTTTCATTGTTTCATTTTCATGATCTCTTGTTTGTGTTCATTTGCATGTTTATAACATGATTACTAAGTTTCTATTGTCAAGATTATATCTTTTATGCCCATGTTTTAAGTTCTTATGATCCCAGCTCACAATGCTTACATATATGATCAAGATTGTGTAGGTGCATGTCACCTCAAAAATTATTTCTTTTGTTATCACTTACCTACTCGAGGACGAGCAGGAGTTAAGCTTGGGGATGCTGATACGTCTCAAACGTATCTATAATTTTTTATGCTCCATGCTTGTTTTTACACCATTTGCCTTGTGTTTCGTTACACTTCGTGGCATTTTTATGCGATTTTCGGAACTAACCTATTAACAAGTGCCACAGTGCCAGTTCCCTGTTTTCTGCTGTTTTTGTGTTTCAGAAGAGATACACAGGAAATATTCTCGGATTTGGACGAAACCACATCCTGAAGTCTTATTTTTCCCGGAAGCTTCCCGAAGACCGAAAGAGAGCCGGAGGGGGGCCAGAGGCCGCCCTCACACATAGGTGGCGCGGCCCAGGCCCTGGCCACGCCACCCTGGTGTGAGGAGCCCCTGGCTGCCCCCTGACGATGCCCCTTCGCCTATATAAAGCTTCGGGACGGAAAACCCTAGAGGAGTCGGCGAAATTTCCAGAACTGTTCCGCAACGCCGCCGTCGTCGAAGCCAAATTTCGGGGGACAGAAGTCTCTGTTCCGGCACCCTGCCGGGACGGGGAAGTGCCCACAGAGCCATCTCCATCGGTCTCCATCACCGTCTCCGCCGTCTCCATCGACCTCACCGCCATCTCCATCAACCTTGCTGTCTCCTATGATGAGGAGGGAGTAGTTCTTCCCCGGGGCTAAGGGCTCTACCGGTAGCTATGTGGTTCACCTCTCTCTCCCATGATGTGATCTTTATGTGATCGTGAGCTTTGTATCATGTTGAACAAGTAGATGTTATTATTCAGATATTATGTGTACTCTAGTGGTATTATTAAAGTAATCTATTCCTCCTGCCATGTTGTAACGGTGACAGTGCGTGCATCATGGTGGTACTTGGTCTAGGCTACGATTGTGATCTTTTATGGATTATGAGAATAATTATTGCTATGATAGTATTGAAGTGATCTATTCCTCCTTTCATGGTGTAATGTTGACAGTGTGTGCACCGTGTTAGTACTTGGTCTATGTTGCAATAATATCTATCTTGAATTATGATTTGATTTGGATATCTCTATGAGTGGTGTTTGTCAAGTACTTGATGAACTTTAAGGAGTGCTTCGTAGCCCTACGCAATGATTAGTGTTGTTCAATAGGAGAGTAATTCAGAGTACCATAGTGGAGAGAAGTTATTTACTTGTTCAATCATGTTATATTTGTTGGGAGTGTGTCCACTAGTGAAAGTATGATCCCTAGGCCTTGTTTCCAAGCATTGCACACCGTTTACTTACTGTTTTGTTACATGTTTGCTCGCAGCGATTTTTATTCCAGATTGCATTTACTACTTATAATCATCTATACCACTTGTATTTCACTATCTCTTCGCCGAACTAGTGCACCTATACATCTGACAAGTGTATTGGGTGTGTTGGGGACACAAGAGACTTTCTGTATCATAATTGCAGGGTTGTTTGAGAGGGATAGCTTTGACCTCTTCCTCCCTGAGTTCGATAAACCTTGGGTGATCCACTTAAGGGAAACTTGTTGCTGCTCTACAAACCTCTGCACTTGGAGGCCCAACACTGTCTATAAGAACAGAAGCGTGTGTAGACATCAGTCACCGATGCATCCGAAATCATGGCTTCAGAAATTGCAGAAGCATAAGCATTTGGTGTGCAGTATCCCTTGCTCGTGATAAAGGATTCGACATGATCGCGTCAATATCCGACCGCCTCTCCATTATTCAGTGAATCAAGGCTCTAGAGAGGGATGATATGTTGCAAACGTATCTATAATTTTTGATGCTCCATGCTTGTTTTACACCAATTGCTTTATGTTTTGTTTACACTTTGTGGCGTTTTTATGCATTTTCTGGAACTAACCTATTAACAAGATGCCATAGTGCCAGTTCCTATTTTCTGCTATTTTTATATTTCAGAAAAGTTGTACAGAAAATATTCTCAGAATTAGACGAAACAAAGCCTGAAGTTCCTATTTTTCTGTCACGTACACGGAGTCCAAAGGAGAGATGGAGAAGAGCCGGGAGGCGGTCACACCATAGGGTGGCGCAGGTCCCTCCCTAGCCGCGCCTGGCTATGGTGTGGGCCCCTCGGGCGTCCACCGACCTCGCCCTTCCGCCTATATATTGCCCCCGACGCGAAAATACTAAATGAATCAGCCTCCATCCACAAAAAGTTCCGCAGCGCCGCCGCCATCGAAGACGAGTTTCAGGGGACAGAAGTCTCTGTTCCGGCATCCTGCCGGGACGGGGAATTGCCCCCGGAGTAGGGGTGAAAACGGAGCGGATACGGACGGATAGTAGTGAAACCGTATTCGTTACCATATTTTTTTCGGATTCGGAATCGAAGCGGATAATGTGCAGATACGAATACGAAATCGAAGTCTACCGGTAACGAATATGGACCGAATATGGAGCGAATACGGTTAGGTTGCGGATAACATTTATCGTATCTCCCGTTGATAATAAAGTAAAATTAGCTTGTAATTTTTTTCTACATACATAAATATATATTCATATAAAACTAGTTTATGCCTTGCATGGTACTGTTTGTGTACCATAAGACAAAATGTATAACTCTATTTTATCTTCTCTTCCTAATCACGTACTCAACAAGTCATTGACGGATATTTTATTGGATATTGTCTGGATATAACCGTGAAATATGGTATATTTATGGATATGGTCGGATATTAGTAAAACCATATCCTTTTCCGTATCCGTTAAGCACTAGCCGTATCTGTGACCATATCCGCCAACTATCCGACCGAATCCTTTTTTGCGTTCCGTAAGCCTTCAATTGGTCAGAAATAATCTGTTCCGTTTTCACCCCTACCCCGGAGCGATCTCCATCGACTCCACCGCCATCTTTATTGCCGTTGCTGACTCCCATGATGAGGAGGGAGTAGTTTTCCCTCTGAGGCTGAGGGCTCTACCGGTAGCTATGTGATTTATTTCTTTCTCCCATATTGTGATCTTTATGTGATCATTAGCTTTGTAATCTAGTTGAATAAGTAGATGTTACTCTTCATCTATTATGCTACTCAAGTGCTTTTATTAATGTGATCTCTGGAGACACCTTGTCCCACGGTGTGAAGTTGACAGTGTGCGCATCGTGTGTGGCTCTTAGGCTAAAGATTACAGTAATACTTATCATGAGTTATAATTTGAGTTGGATGTCTCTATGAAATTGTGGTGTTTGTCTGGAACCATCTAGTACGCTCAAGGTGATAGTGTGGGGCTATCTAGATTGGGGAATACGAACTTTAAGGAGTGCTTTATAGCCCTACGCAGTGAATTGGTGTTTGTTATCCAACCGAAGAGTAGTTCAGCGTAGCATAGTGAAGAAAAGATATTTATGTGTTCAATTATGATATCATTGCTGAGAGTGTCCACTAGTGAAAGTATGATCCCTAGCCCTTGTTTCTAAGCATTAAAACACCGTTTACAACCAGTTCTGCTACATGTTTGCTTGCTGCTATTTTTATTTCAGATTGCAATTACCACTTATAATCATTCATATTACTTGTATTTCACTATCTCTTTGCCGAACTAGTGGACCTATACACCTGACAAGTGTATTGGGTGTGTTGGAGATATAAGAGACCTCTTGTATCTTAATTGCAGGGTTGCTTGAGAGGAATATCTTTGACCTCTTCCTCCCTGAGTTTGATAAACCTTGGGTGATTCACTTAAGGGAAACTTGCTGCTGTTCTATAAACCTCTGCACTTGGAGGCCCAACACTGTCTACAAGAATAGAAGCGTGCATAGACATCAAGGAACCGGTCTTCAAGTGGAGAAGTGATAAAGGACATCAAATCCCTTGTCTCATTTCATGTTTTTAGTGACTTTTCATCATGTTAGTAGATCATGTAATAATTTAGCACACAGCTTGGCTCACCGAGCAGAACGGTTTGGTAGTTGTTATTTTCATGATTATGTTCTAGATTGCATCAACAAATTTTTGTTGTTGATGTTATTTGATTAATAATGTGTTGAATTTTGAATAAAACTATATCACTGAGCTGCAAACCTCTCCAGCTGCACATTTTGATTAACCATACCAATCATTGAACATTTGAATATGGACTATACATCAACAATCATACCAACCATTAAACATTTGGTCAACAAAATATAAGTTTTATGTCATAGAAATTACACCATTGGAAATGTATGTTGAATGTGAAGTTAATGATATAACTTTTTGACATATATTACATATTTGTTGATCAAATTTATAGTCTTTTTTTCTTAAACTACTTGTCGGCCTACTAAACCGGTATGGAGGGAGTATACAACAACAATCAAGGATTAGATTACGGCTCGGTAACCAGATTTCGCAAGCATCTATGGGAAATGGGCCTATTGGGCACTTTTGCAAAATTATATGAATTAAATTTTTGTGGTGATTTGAATTTGAAGTTCAATATTTCTCCTCATTTACCGAAATTACAAATTTTCTAAAAATTTAAATTCACAATTTGGTTTTTGATTTTTTTCTGTAGCCACTCAGAATTTTTTGGTAATCGCACTAACCGGGATTACGTGCCCTCTCGAGAAAAATAATTCCGGGAGCCAAAACCTTGGCAACAATTTCTATACACGAGAATATTTTGTTCACGTCGTCTACACAAGGATTCTGATGGGAAGATCACAACTGCACTTTCGTCACAAAAAAGCAAGTACATCATGTGAGTCCTATGAATTGATGTCATACAAAATATGTGTGTGCAGTGAATAGTATAGGGTCCTGCTCTTTTGAGAAGATGGTTTGGAAGGCCTGGGCGCCTCCCGAGTGCCATTTTTTCGCTTGGCTTGTTGTGGAAAATAGGCCTTGGACCTTAGATCACCTCTCCAAGCGTGGATGGCATCACCAGGCCGTGTGTCGGCTATGTAGGTGTCAGCCTGAGACTGCAAGACACATCCTTTTTGAGTGTCTCTATTCCAAAAGGGTATGGGGCAGCAGCGTCTTGGCTTTCATGTCCCCCCCCCTTGCGCAGGACTTGGGAGCTGATCGGCCAACCGTCCTGCACCATTGGCCATCTCTCAGTCCCCGACGGCCATGCCAAAGGGCCTCCATTCAGCATCATACTCATCACTTGGGAGATCTGGATAGAGAGAAATGCCAGGGTCTTCAACAACAAATCTTCTCCACCCTCCGCACTGTTGTAGAAAATCAAGGATGAGAGCAAGAATTGGATTACGGCTGGGGCAAAACACCTAGCGGAGATCCCGAGCTAATTTTTTCTATGTGTTGACCCACCTTTTTGGGTTTGGCCTTGGCTGCTCTATGTTTACTCCTTCTATATAAATATATAAAAGGCAAAGCTTTTTGCCTTGTTTCAAAATGAATAGTATAGGGTTCGCAAGTCGTTGACCTTCTTTATTCGAAAAAAAGAGCACAACAACACAAGATACTAAGACATTGAAGATTTAAACAGTTGGTGATGACAAGTAGGGTGGACACCCTGCATAGAACTTTGCGTATAGGAACGGGGTTTCACTTCCACAGAACCTTTTAATGTGAAGCGTCCAGACATCCAGTGAGAAGCAGGTCATGCCCGGCTGTGTGCTTTCCCTGCCTTCCCGCGTCCCCTGCAGCAATAGGTAACAAGGCAACCTTCAACTTGGTTCTTCCGGAAATGCTATTGAAGAGCTAAAGGATATATAGCGTAAAGAACCTGTTGGGTCATATAAATTCCGGATACATTCAATCAATACGATCAGTCATTGCTCTCATTTTCTCGTTTCTCTTCAAGTTAGAATACATAAAGTGTGACATATAGTAACGGAAGCTCTTATGAACAAAGACTTGGAACAATTTTTCCTGGAGAACACTTCACACAGTTGGCGGCGACAAATAGGACGGACAGCCAGCATAGAAATCGACGGCTCCATTGAAAGAATATTTACTCACACAAAACCAATCAAGCTGCAGCGTCCGGAGATCTAGCGAGAAACAGGCCGTGTTCTTCGACCTAGGGATCTCCCTCCTCCGTATAGGTGTCCCCTCCAGCAGCAGGTACCCCTGCGCCACGCCGATGCAACGGTACTTGCGGTATCGCAAGGACAGGTAAATTATAGCCTCCGTCTCCCACTGATCCCCATCGCTGCCCCGCAGGACGTCATACCGGAGATGGTACGCGTCGTGATCTTTGTGCCGGCAGACCGTGACCACCGCGAGGCTCTCTTGCTCGCCTACCGCCTCCACCAAAGTCATTGTAGACTCGCGAGCGTGAGGCGGGGAGTCCATGGTGGAGAACTCCGGTATGCTCCCCCGCACGTCGAGCACGAGAAGCTTCTTCCGCCCGGGGGAGACCGGCCAGTAGAAACGCCCGCGCACATAGCTGGGTGACACGAGTGCTATGCGTGGATAATACTGCTCGAAGTCAGTGACATGGCACAAACCGCTCCAGCCATCGAAATTAACGCCACACCATTGCCGTCCTCCTCCGACCTGGGAGGAGGAGAAGACGAAGAGGACGAGCTTATCTGCGGACTGCGCCATGCACATCACTCTGAATGACGGGGTGGTGGAGCCGTCGTCCTCCTCGCCGGCAGCGGGGGCGAGGAAGGCCCTGAAGGCGTCGAGGTCCTCTCCATGGTCGACTAGAGCGGCCAGTTCCTCTGGGATGGCGGGCAACATGAGGTACCGCCGGTGCAACGGGTCGCAGACGGCAAGGGGCCTGCCCAAGTCACAGTGGCGTCCGCAGCACCTTCCCGCCTGACGTGGGCGGTTGCCGGAGCAGAGGATGCGCCCATCACGGGAGTCACGAAGATCCCAGAAGTCGGGGAGTGGGAGGAAGGATTTGCATGAGAAGTCGATGGGGCCGTCGTTGACGAGCTTGCGGGCCATGGAAGCGGCGGCGAAGCCATGGATCGATCGCGCCGTGTATAATTCTTGGGGAGAATTAGATGTACTACAATGGGTCTCCAGGTGAAACGAGCACACCTCCGTATGGCTCCGTTTGTTTGTCCCGAATCACACGCGCACAAATCAAGGAGATGTAAATCAAATCAGGTGACCTACGACTACGAGGGAGCTAGCTATAGTATATACTACCAAAGATGATCCGGAATCAATCCGAACATGATTAAGAGGATGTGGCCTTTATTTCAAAAAAAAAAGAGCACCACTAGAAATCGGATCACCATCTGTAGTGTTTCATCAGACTCCTATTCTACCGGAGTACAATGTAGACTACTCCTATATGCAGCGTCCGATCGATAGAATGAGAGCATGCATGCACCAACCTGGCACTAGTTAATTTCCTTGATTTGCTTCCTAATAACTGCTTCCAAAAATCACGCCCAATCCCACAATTTCTGGAATATTCCAGAGTCTCAATTCCAAACATTTCCAAAATTGTTACGCATACAGATTTATTCGTTCGTGATTTAGTTTCTAGGAACCCAATTATTCTAGATTTTTTTGGATTCTATACTTTCCTTCTTCCCATTGTTGTACAAATTTGCTTCGGGTGAAATAAAATTTTCTTCCGTATGGAAAAAATATGGACGCGCCTACCCTACGGCGCTCGTTCTGAAAGCCTGCCCCGCGCGCGTTTCTGACATCCAAGCCCGCGCGCCCGCGCGATCAACTAATCCCTCCAATGCGCTATCTTTCTAATAGCCCCGCCGATGCACACGCAATCCCTCACGCCAGCGCATCGACGCTTCTCCGCTTCCAAAACAGATCAAAAAACACCCACGACGATAAACCTTCTGATCGCCACCGGTAATTGCGTTCAAACCACACAAAACAGATCCCTGAAAAGGAATCGGTCAAAAACACACACAAAACCTCACACCTATCTGATAAAGTTACCTGATGCTACCGATTTGATGAAGTAAATAACCGGCCAGTTGGGAACCCCAAGAGGAAGGTGTGATGAGTATAGCAGCTTGTTTTCCCTCAGTTAAGAAACCAAGTTTTAATCGTTCAGGAGAAGAGCAGACAATTACGACTGAAGGTGATGCTTGCTAGTTTGCGACAGCTTCAGATAATTTATATATGGCGCCTTGTCCAAGCTTTGCTTGCTAGCTGCAACGCGGAACCTGCACACAACACAACCAAATACTTTGTTCCCAACTTGCGATGAGGTTGTCAATCTCACCGGTTTGCTTGAAACAAAGGTTATGAGCGTATCGAGTGGAAAACAGTAGAAGTATGTGAGTAAAGTAAACAGTGCGAGTAAAGTAAACAGTGCGAGTAAAGTAAACAGGTGATAGCAATATGATAGAAATAGGACCGGGATCCATAGTTCACTAGTGGTGTCTCTCCATAAGATAAATAACACATGCTGGGTAAACAAATTACAGTTGGGCAATTGATAGAATAAAGATAAACGTGATATGTCAAGAAGATCACTATGAGATTTACTCTGGGCATTACAATAAAATACATAGACCGCCATCCAACTGCATCTATGACTAATAATCCACTTATGGCGAATCAATCCGAGAACTCCACAAGTATTAAGTTGCGAACAACAGATAATTGCATTAAGCTAAGTGTGTAATGTAAACAAAGCATATGCCCTTGAGTATATGAATGTTGTTTTCTCCCTAGTAGCAATAGCACATCTACAACCTTAGAGGTTTCTGTCACTCCCCCAGGTTAAATAGAGGCATGAACCCACTATCGAGCATAAATACCCCCTCTTGGAGTCACTAGCAACTACTCGGCCAAGATAGCTACTAACAACGGAGAGCATGCAAGATCATAAACAATATAGAGATAACAAAAGATATATTTCAGTATAGCAACTCAATCATAACACCAATATTCATCGGATTCCAACAAACCAAATAAGTAGAATTACATAACGGTGATCTCAATCATGTAGGGCAGCTCATGAGATCTAAACATGAAGCACATGGTGGAGAAGACAACCATCTAGCTACTGCTATGGACCCATAGTCCAAGGTAGACTACTCACTCATCGCTCCGGAGGCAAGCATAGCGATAAAGAAGACCTTCGGTGGCGATTCCCCTCTCCGGCAGGGTGCCAGGAAGAGCTTCTGGACCCTCCCGATCTTCGGGTCGACGGCAGCGGCGGATCACGATGTGTTCTGGAAAATTGATCGGGTCATTAGGTTTTTTCCGTCGGGGGGTCTTTATAGGCGAAGGGGCGATGTCAGAGGTGGCCCCAGGCCTCCTCACACCAGGGCGGCGTGGGCCAGGCCCTGGCCGCGCTGGCCTGGTGTGTGGGACCCCTGTGGCTCCCCTCCTACTCTCCTTCGGATCTCTGGAAGGTCCCGGACAAAATAAGACTTTAGGAACTTGTTTCATCCAATTCCAAGAATATATATCCTGTGTATCACTTCTGAAACACAAAAACAGCAGAAAACAGGGAACTGGCACTGTGGCAACTTGTTAATAGGTTAGTCCTGGAGAATGCATAAAAGTGCCACTAAGTGTAACGAAACATTGGGCAAATGGTGTAAAAACAAGCATGGAGCATCAAAAATTATAGATACGTTGGAGACGTATCATTACCCATCAAAAGGAATCGGTCAAAAAAGCAACTAATCCAAAAATAGGTGATGCACCGGGTCCAAAAGCAACTAAAAATCCCATCACATCTGATAAAGTTACCCATCAGGGTACTACTGCAGCAAAAGCATGTTGTGTGGGCACCGATCCATCACAAAAAGTTGGAAAAGAAAGACAAGGCAGCTCCCAAAAGGATCCTACTTATTCTCCAAGGCAAAGGCAAGGCAAAACAGATCTGAGAAACAACCCCACCTCGTCTTCAACCTCCAGTCCCCTGCAAACCCCCCAGTAAACATCTCCATGGCAGATTTCTCTCTCAACATCAAGCAAACCTGAAAAAACATGGGGCAAGAGGAGAGTAGCAAGTGATGTCTACGCACGCGTCTGTTCTTGTGGACAGTGTTGGGCCTCCAAGTGCAGAGGTTTGTAGAACAGCAGCAAGTTTCCCTTAAGTGGATCACCCAAGGTTTATCAAACTCAGGGAGGAAGAGGTCAAAGCTATCCCTCTCAAACAACCCTGCAATTACGATACAGAAAGTCTTTTGTGTCCCCAACACACCCAATACACTTGTCAGATGTATAGGTGCACTAGTTCGGCGAAGAGATAGTGAAATACAAGTAGTAGTGATGATTATGAGTAGTAAACGTAATCTGAAATAAATATCTCTGCAAGCAAACATGTAACAAAACTGAATGTAAACGGTTCGCAATGCTTGGAAAGAAGGCCTAAGGATCATACTTTCACTAGTGGACACACTCCCAACAAATATAACATAATTGAACCAATAGATACTATCATCAATATGCAACTCAAAACAATTCTCCAATGGAAAATGAACACTAATCATGTGTAGGGCTACGAAGCACTCCTCAAAGTCCGTCTGTACCCAAACTAGATTGTCCCACACTATCACCATGAACGCACTAGATAGTTCCAACAAACACCAACAATTCATAGAGACATTAACCAAAAAGATACACATGATACGCACACTAGTCACCTTCACACCATGATACAAGGTATCTCCGGAGATTACAAATATAAAGCACGGGAGTAGCATAATATCTGAATAATAGCATCTACCAATTCAACTAGATACAAAGATCACGATCACATAAAGATCACATCATGGGAGAGAGAGGTGAACCACATAGCTACCGGTAGAGCCCTCAGCCCCGGGGGAGAACTACTCCCTCCTCATCATAGGAAACAGCAAGGTTGATGGAGATGGCGGTGAGGTCGATGGAGACATTGGGGACGGCAATGGAGACCGATGGAGATGGCTCCGAGGGCACTTCCCCGTCCCGGCAGGGTGCCGGAACAGAGACTTCTGTCCCCCGAAATTTGTCTTCGACGGCGGCGGGGATGCTTGCGGTGGTGATATCTTTTCACCGTCTAGTTGGGAACCCCAAGAGGAAGGTATGATGAATATAGCAGCAAGGTTTTCCCTCAGTAAGAAACCAAGGTTTATTGATCCGAAGGGAAACAAGCCAAACGACTGAAGGTGATGCTTGCTAGCTTGCGACAGCTCCGGACAATTTATAAGGCGCCTCGTCCAAGCTTTGCTTTGCTAGATGCAACGCGGAACCTGCACACAACACAACCAAATACTTTGCTCCCAACTTACGATGAGGTTGTCAATCTCACCGGTTTGCTTGAAACAAAGGAATGAGTGTATCGAGTGGAAGATAGGAATAATATGCGAGTAAAGTAAACAGTGCGAGTAAAGTAAACAGATGATACCAATATAAAGGAAATAGGACCGGGGTCCATAGTTCACTAGTGGTGTCTCTCCATAAGATAAAATAATACATGCTGGGTAAACAAATTACAGTTGGGCAATTGATAGAATAAAGACAACGTGCATATGATGAGAGGATCACTATGTGATATACTCTGGGCATTACAACAAGATACATAGACCGCCATCCAACTGCATCTATGACTAATAATCCACTTGTGGCGAATCAATCTGAGAACTCCACAAGTATTAAGTTGCGAACAACAGATAATTGCATTAAGCAAAGTGTGTAATGTAAACAAAACATATGCCCTCGAGCATATGAATGTTGTTTTCCCCTAGTAGCAACAACACATCTACAACCTTAGAGGTTTCTGTCACTCCCCCAGATTAAATAGAGGCATGAACCCACTATCGAGCATAAATACCCCCTCTTGGAGTCACTAGCAACTACTTGGCCAAGATAGCTACTAACAACGGAGAGCATGCAAGATCATAAACAATATAGAGATAACATAAGATAAATTTCAGTACATCAACTCAAGCATAACACCAATATTCATCGGATCCCAACAAACCAAACATGTAGAATTACATAACGGTGATCTCAATCATGTAGGGCAGCTCATGAGATCTAAACATGAAGCACATGGTGGAGAAGACAACCATCTAGCTACTGCTATGGACCCATAGTCCAAGGTAGCCTAGTCACTCATCATTCCAGAGGCAAGCATGACGATGAAGAAGACCTCCGGTGGCGATTCCCCTCTCCGGCAGGGTGCCAAGAAGAGCTTCTAGACCCTCCCGATCTTCGGGTCGATGGCGGCGGCGGATCGCGATGTGTTCTGGAAAAGTGATCGGGTCTTTAGGTTTTTCCCGTCGGGGGGTCTTTATAGGCGAAGGGGCATCGTCAGGAGTGGACCGAGGAGGTCTCACACATAGGGGGCGCGGCCAGGGCCTGGGCTGCGCCGCCCTGGTGTGTGGGGCCCTCGTGGCCCCACTCCGTCTCCTCTTCGGTTCTCTGGAAGCTTCGGTGAAATTCTGGGCGACTGGCTTTGGTTTCGTCCAATTCCGAGAATATTTCCCGTGTAACTTTTCTGAAACACAAAAATAGCAGAAAATAGGGAACTGGCACTGTGGCGACTTGTTAATAGGTTAGTTCCGGAAAATGCATAAAAGTGCCATGAAGTGTAACAAAACACTAAGCAAATGGTGTAAAAATAAGCATGGAGCATCAAAAATTATGGATACGTTGGAGACGTATCAGCATCCCCAAGCTTAACTCCTGCTCGTCCTCGAGTAGGTGAGTGATAACAAAAGAAATAATTTTTGATCATATATGTAAGCGTTGTGCGCTGGGATCTAAAGAACTTAAAACATGGGCATGAAAGACATAATCTTGATAGAAGAAACTTAGCAACCATGTTATAACATGAAAATGAACACAAACAAAAGATCATGAAAATGAAACAATGAAAGTCAAACGTATGTTCAAATCATAAGGAAAAACATACAAATGGTTTTCAGCTTGTCCTTCATTGAGAGCAAAACATAAATGCATAGGATACCTTCAAGTTTAAGAGGGCAACTAGATACAAATAATTTAAGAACAAGTGAAACCAACAATATGAATCAATCAATGAAAACTTTGGGACAATGCACATTATACTAAGCATGACAACTATGCTCTCTTAATGGTGCATAAAGATAGAAGGTGGTGACTCAACATAAAAATAAAAGAAAGGCCCTTCGCGGAGGGAAGCAGTGATTGCAAGTTTTATAAACCTTCAAAAATTATGGTACTTACCGGCTTTGAGCTCTCATTGCCCCTATCATAAGCATCTTGAATGGTTAAAGTTAATGCGAGAACACTCATGCTGCATATGCTTGACAAATCATAAGTTGAAAACCTTGTGTCCCGTGAATACGAGTACACAAACCTCATGCTACTTTACTTAGAGTCCCAAAAAAGCTCTTGTCATTGTATGTATATACGTATCATCGAGAACCGCCAACGGGGTACCTTCATGCCCGATGACATGGAACAAGCCCACATCAAAATGACAGGACAAGCAGACAATGAACACCTCGGCATCACTTTTATTTATCATTTGTATAGCTTTTTATTTTGAGATGCGTCGTCGAATGTCCACTATGGGCATGCTACAAATTTCCACCATGAATTATGCATGGCTTAGATTAGCGGCCCAGGTGTTTCTCTAACACATATACAAACTCCATGATCCCGCAAGATTCCCAATTCATTTCACACCGCGAGTATCCATAAACAAAAGATCACGATATCAACTCAAATAAGAAGTGCAATGTTGAAAGCTTGCCCCATGACGGCATGGTTGGGCTAATCTCCAACTTACAACTTGCAAGCATAACAACTCAACATAAGAGACCATAATATCAAATTTTTAAGAACGAGAAAAATAAAGTATGCCATCCGGTTCGTGAGAGCTTTACTGACCAATTTTCGCATAACACTGGTAAGAGTTTAATTTGAAGAGTAGATAAAAGCAAGTCAAATGTACTTTGGAATAGCAAATTGCTAATAGGTATGTATGGTGGACATGTTGGAACAACTTGGTTTTTAGGAGTTGGATGCACGAGTAGAGCTCATACTCAGTACAAGTCGAGGGCTAGCAAAAGACTGGGAGCGACCAACTAAGAGAGCAATAACGGCCATAATCATGCAAAGCGTCAAAGCGACATTGAAAGAAGCATAAGATGGCATCAAAAGTCAAAAACTAAATGATCATAGAGGCTATTGGCGACTTTGTAAGAGTCTAACATGTGTGAGCATGCGCCAAGTCAACCCAAATAAAGCATCAAGGAGAAAACCAAAATAATGCTTCCAAACGATAAAAACAACGCATGATTTTTTCAAAGGCTCATTAAGGAATCTCAGTTATTTGAGACAAGTCATGCTACAACAAAACCACTAACCATACTATCAAAAATACATCAAGCACGACATGCAAAAGTCTAAGTCGCAGTCTACACAAGCTCCTTCTTGTACCACTTTTTTGCATAAAGTTTTTTCCTCTTTTCCAACACTATTCAAACTTTTTATAAACACCTCCACTACAAGAAATGTGTTGACTAGTGACCATCTCACAGTGACCACAGAAAAATTGGTCATAGATTTATGACCAACTCGTATGAAATGGTCGTAAGCCGATTCAGAGGGTTCAAGGTCTTAATCCCTATGACCAATTTAGTCCAAAAGGTCATAATACTTAGATATAAAATGGTCATAACCGATATAATCGAATTTAGCATATTATTTTTAATTGATTTTATGCCGCTTACGACCAATTTAAATGGTCATACCACTATAACCAGTGTGACTAGACGTCCACCTCAGCAATTCTACCTACGTGTCAACGTCTAGGTGTCATCAATGCCTACGTGTCAACGTCTAGGTAGCAGTGATGCCTACGTGTCAATACTCTGATGATTGAGACCCATTATAATATTGATTTATTAATAATATGACAGGTGGGTCCCATCCACCCCCACCCCTACCCTACCTGATAGGTGGGTCCCACCCGCCCCTACCCACCTGATAGGTGGGTCCCGCCCCCACCCCCTACCCCACCTGACAGGTGGGTCCCGCCCCCACCCCCTACCCCACCTGATAGGTGGGTCCCACCCACCCCTACCCTACCCCCTACCCCACCTGATAGGTGGGTCCCACCCGCCCCTACCCACCCCCACCCACCTGACAGGTGGGTCCCACTCGCCCCCACACCCCTACCCTACCCCTACCCCCACCTAACAGGTGGGTCCACCCAACCCCACCCCTACCCCACCTGACAGGTGGGTCCCACCTGACAGGTGGGTCCCACCTGACCCCACCCCCTACCCCACCTGACAGGTGGGTCCCACCCGCCCCCACACCCCTACCCCACCTCACCGGTGGGTCCCACATGTCAGGTGGGTGCGGGTCCGCCTCTAAAATAATTCTCGCAAAATATGTGTCCAAGAGGACTCGAACTCAAGACCTCCAAAGTCTGGGTCATCCACCATACCTTACCACTACACCACCAAATCACATGTGTCAGATAATGCATTCGGTCCATTATATGCCTAATCGAAATCTGTTGGGCCTGGGACTATACCAAACTTGGCCGGCCCATCAACTATCCTCCATGAATAATACGGGCTGCCAAATGATTTCGGCCCAAATAGCTTCCTAAAAATAATTCATTATGAATAATTTAGGAACTACTTGAGTAATTGGACCACAAAATTTGTATATAAGCTCGGATTGAAATGATCCAAAAAGCAACTTTGTTCAACTCGCTTAGACTCATAATTTTCATGTTGGTGAGTTATTCATATATGTGAGCATTCCTTTTATCTTTATTAATTCTCTTATGTTGTTTCGAAATATCTTTAAAATGGTGGGCATGATCACACTTAGCTAGGGGTTTAATCTTGCGAAAATATTTATGGATTTCTATTGAAATAGCAACTTGTGCATCTAAAAATCATTTTTTAAAAAAATATGTGAAAACTAATAAGCACTTGTAGTTCAAATTGGGCCCGCTTCCTACTGAATCGGCAGAAAGTTGTCAGAAATTTAAAAAATACCTATAAATGGTTTATTATTCAACCAAGTACTGAATTTTAAACCCTAAGTGTTCTAATATTTTTTGAGATTATTTTGGCCCAATTTTCAAATTGAATTTTGGTAGCTCCTTCACTAAAACATCGATTTGCGCCACTTAGAAAATATAAAATGAGTTTTTCGTGCAAAGAAAATAAAAACTTTCTTCTGCAACATTGTTTGTCATTCCGAGTCGAACATTTTTACACAATATAGGATCATTTGAATAAACTATGCCATGATTGTGGCCATGACATCGGCAGTTTAGCTTAAAACTCAAGAATCTTCGTACATGGTAGCTCTTTTGTATATATAGGTGGAATCTTACGAAACTTTCTGTAGATCTCTGATAAAATAGCAACTTGTGCATCTAAAAATATTTTTTTTAAAAAATCACGAGCAAACTATGAAGCACTTGTAGTTCAAATTGGGCCCGCTTCCAGCTGAATCGGCAGAAAGTTGTCAGAAATTTAAAAAATACCTATAAATGGTTTATTGTTCAACTAAGTGCCGAATTGTAAACCCTAAGCGTTCTAATATTTTTTGAGATTGTTTTGGCCCAATTTTCAAATTGAATTTTGGTAGCTCCTTCACTAAAACGTCTATTTGTGTCACTGAGAAAATGAAAAATGATTTTTTCGTGCAAAAAAAATGAAAACTTCCTTCTGCAACATTGTTTGTCATTCCGAGTCGAACACTTTTGCACAATATAGGATCATTTGAACAAACTATATCATGATTGTGGTCATAACATTGGTAGTTTGGCTTAAAAGTTAGGAATCTTCATACATGATAGCTCTGTTTTGGGAACACTTTTTTTGAAAAATTATAATATTCCAAGTTTGTTATTTTTCCTTGCAACCATGTCACATAACATGATGCAATGCAAAGAGTTTTTATTTTTTTGATTTTTTTTGAATTTCGTATGTTGATATTAAAAGGTGGTCAAAATGGTGGGAACGATTATTCCCGGATAGTTGTGGATCTTGTGAATTTTTTGTTAGATCTATGATGAAATAGCATGTTGTGTACCTAAAAATCATTTTTGGAAAAAATCATGAGAAAACTATAAAGCACTTGTAGTTCAAATTGGACCCGCTTCCAGCTGAATCGGCAGAAAATTGTCAGAAATTTAAAAAATACCTATAAATGGTTTATTATAATAGCTTTGCTTTTATATAACCTGATACTGCCTGAGTGCATGACTGGGTTATAAATCTGTTGTATATAAATTCCATGGCTCGGTTCAAAATCTTAGTGAATGTGATATTTCAGTCATAGGAATAACTGCAGTTTTCTGCATCCAAGTTATAAAATGTTCCTTGTCAGCATATGCATTTGTATATATAGTGTAGTTAAACTGCTGCTATGCTAGCTTAGTGCTGTTTATATCAAACATGCAGATGTGTAAGTAATTTACATTCCGTATCCAGCTAAAGCACTATGCTTTTCCAGCTAAATCAAAGCTGAGGTGGATCATGCTTTTCAGTTACTATTATATTTCTGTTTCAGGCATTGAATCTGAGCTTTGGCTGACGAGGGAACAGCTAATACGATTGGCTTTGCTTCTTGGGAGTGACCACACTGAACGAATTAGGTAACATTTGGCAAGTATGTCTCACATTTTATTAGATCATGAAAAGAATTGCAACTATATATTAGTTCCTAGTGGGGGTATTGTATGCTAACAATTTGCGAGCTTTATCATTTATAATAAAGCATATACAGACTTAATTTTCTCGCTGAGTTGTTGTACTAGGAAGATCAGATCAAATTTGCTGTTCCAGAAATTGAAAGCAAGTTCTATTTTGTAAGAAAGGGTTGCTGCAAAATTTGTTCTATTTTGAAAGTCTGTCTAATGATTAATGAAATACACAAATTTATAAGGCTTTGCATGAAGAGATTGCTGTTTTGATTAATTTAGCTAATGATTAGCAAGAAATCCTGTAGCAACTATCTTGCTGTTATTTAAAATTTTCTGTTTGCTTCTGCTTACACTTATATATACTGACTGTGCAGTGTTATTGGCATTGTGAATGCTCTTGAAGTTGTAAATGCATTCCGGAGAAAGATGGACTCAAGAAGTTCATAGAATGGATTGAATCACCTGATCCAGCAATATTAGGGAAACTTGATAAGATCAAAGAGAAGAAATCCTGGTGGAAATGAATATTGTGTTAAAGGACCTGGTGATAACCAATTAGTGCTAGTCATATTATACTGGCCAGCTCATTTAGTTGTATGATCTGTATGTACACACTGTAATAGACTACTTTTGGTTATTATTTTTGTCATTTCAAAAATTAGCTGTGCTCTTTCCGTTCTGGTTGAAATATTGTATACTTGACCATGCAAAATGTCAAGGCTCAAAACAATTTTTTGAATGCAAAAAGTCCAAGGCCCAAAAACGAATTTGAATGCAAAAAGGCTGAGCCCTAGAAAAGAATTAGAACACAAAATGGCTGAGGCCCAATACGTAAATGGACACAAAAAGGCTAAGCCCAAAATGAAAAAGCACTGAAAAAAGGCTAGGGCCCAAAAATATAGGAGCGCAAAAAGGCAATTGCAAAAAAAAATTAACTGCAAAAAGGCTATGGCCCAAAAATTAAAAGGCTGAATAATTGGGCTTGGCCCATGTAGAACAATGAACTGGACTGAGCTAAATTCGAATTATGACCATTTGGTTTGGTCATAATCCTGCCACGTAGGATTGGCCACGTAGGATCCGACGTGGCCTGGCCAATTTGCCCGTGACCATTTTTTTGGTCATAATGCTTATGACTATCTATTTTGGTCATAATCGCTTATAACCAATTAGAAAAATTGGTCATCGTAGGCGGTCAGTGACGCTCAACTGCCGACCAAGTGTTTTTGGTCACAAGAGGGTCACAAGTTGAACAACAGTGACCATCTAGTGACCAAAATAAAGGATCGCTAGTCAACACATTTCTTGTAGTGCTCTTTTGATGAAAACCAATAAAGACCAGAGGCAAAAATACACCTTGATGAAGAGATATAACAAGATCTGAACGCATATCAAGGCGAAAAACAAAAACTAAACGCAGTTCTAGAAAAAGAAGAACACCCGTTGAAACGAATAGAGTGAAAAACAGAGTGTTCTTGGCAAATGAAAAGCAAGGCGACTTTTCCAAAAAAAAATTGTTGGGGTCCAACCATTTATTGCAGCAAACAAAACTAAACAAAACTAAAAACTAAAAACAATTGACACTCCAAGAAAAATGCATAATACATGAAGCAATAAAAATATAGTGTCTTGAAAGGTGACCTGATTTTTGCCGATGAAGAAGGGGTGCCTCGGGGGCATCCCCAAGCTTTGACGCTTGTACTTCTTCACTACAACAGGACATAGCTTTGGTAACACAGTCTTGTGTTACTACAGGTCCAAAATAGTGTTACTGAGTCATGTAGTAACATATTTTAGTATGTGTTCCATTAGGCCGTGTTACTAAGCAGTGTCCAGAGTCACACATAATAATTGTTACCATATGTCAAAGATTGTGTTACAAGTTACGTTGTTGTAACATGCACATTACGTGTTACTAAGTGCATGTGTAACACATTATTGTAACTATAGTAACATAGTTAGTAACATATTTTATAGATGTCAAATATTTGTGGCGACTTGTTAATAGGTTAGTTCTGGAAAATGCATAAAAGTGCCACGAAGTGTAACGAAACACTAAGCAAATGGTGTAAAAACAAGCATGGAGCATCAAAAATTATGGATACGTTGGAGACGTATCAGGCGGCGCTGCGGAACTCTTCTGGAAATTTCGCCGATTGATTTAGGGTTTTCCGTCGGGAGGCTTCTTATAGGCGAAGGGGCATCGTCAGAGGTGGACCAGGGTGGTCTCACCACAGGTGGGCGCGGCCAGGGGCTGGGCCGTGCCCCTGGTGGTGAGGCCAGCCTCTGGCCCCCCTCCGGCTCCCGTTTGGTCCTCGTCCTTCATCCGGGAAAAATAGGAGTTCTAGAACATGTTTCGTCCAATTCCGAGAATATTTCCTATGTAGCTTTTCTGATACATAAAAATAGCAGAAAATAGGAAACTGACACTGTGGCATCTTGTCAATAGGTTAGTTCCGGAAATCGCATAAAAATGCCACAAAGTGTAACGAAACACAAGGCAAATGGTGTAAAAACAAGTATGGAGCATCAAAATTTATAGATACATTTGAGACGTATCAGCATCCCCAAGCTTAACTCATGCTCGACCTCGAGTAGGTAAGTGATAACAAAAGAATAATTTTGGAGGCGACATGCACCATCACAATCTTGATCAACGAAGTAAGCATTGAGTGCGGGATCAAAGAACTTAAAACATGGGCATGAAAGATATAATCTTGATAATAGAAACTTAGCAACCATGTTATAACATGAAAATGAACACAAACAAAAGATCATGGAAATGAAACAATGAAAGTCAAACATGTGTCCAAATCATAAGAAAAAACATACAAATGGTTTTCAGCTTGTCCCTCATGGAGAGCAAAACATAAATGCATAGGACACCTTCAAGTTTAAGAGTGCGACTAGATATAAATAATTTAAGAATAAGTTAAACCAACATCATGAATCAATCAATGAAAACTTTGGGACTATGCACATTATACTCAGAATGACAACTATGCTCTCTTAATGGTGTATAAAGATAGAAGGTGGAGACTCAACATAAAAGTAGAAGAAAGGCCCTTCGCGGAGGGAAGCAGTGATTGCAAGTTTTATAAACCTTCAAAAATTATGGTACTTACCGGCTTTGAGATCTCATTGACCCCATTATAAGCATCTTGAATGGTTAAAGTTAATACGAGAACACTTATGCTGCATATGCTTGACAAATCATAAGTTGAAAACCTCGTATCCCATGAAATACGAATACCCAAACCTCATGCTACTTTACTTAGAGTCCCAAGCAAGCTCTTGTCATTGTAAGTATACACGTATCATCGAGAACCGCCAACGGGGTACCTCTATGCCTGATGACATAGAACAAGCCCACATCAAAATGACAGGACAAACAGACAATGAACACCTTGGCATCTCTTTTATTTACCATTGGTATAGCTTTTTTTGCGAGATGCGTCATCGAATATTCACTATGGGCATGCTGTAAATTTCCACCATGAATTATGCATGGCCTAGATTAGTGGCCCAGGCGTTTCTCTAACACATATACAAACTCCATGATCCCTCAAGATTCCCAATTCATTTCACACCACGAGTATCCATAAACAAAAGATCACGATATCAACTCAAATGAAAGATAGTGCAATGTTGAAAGCTTGCCCCATGACGGCATGGCTGGGCTAATTCCCAACTTACAACTTGAAAGCATAACAACTCAACATAAGAGACCACAATGTCAAAATTTTAAAGCGAGAAAAGTAAAGTGTGCCATCCGGTTCGTGAGAGCTTTACTGACCAATTTTCGCATAACACCAAAAAGAGTTTAATTTGAAGGATAGATAAAAGCAAGTCAAATGTACTTTGGAATAGCAAATTACTAATAGGTATATATGGTGGACAGTTTGACAAAATTGGTTTTTAGGAGTTGGATGCACGAGTAGAGCTTATACTCAGTACAAAATGAGGGCTAGCAAAAGACTGGGAGCGACCAACTAAGAGAGCAGTAATAGCCATAATCATGCAGAGCGACAAAGTGACATTAAAAGAAGAATAAGATGGCATCAAAAGTCAAAAACTAAATGATCATAGAGGCAATTGCGACTTTGTATGAGTCTAACATGTGTAAGCATGCGCCAAGTCAACCCAAATAAAGCATCAAAGGAGAAAACCAAATAAATGCTTCCATATAATTAAAACAATGCATGATTTTTTCAAAGGCTCATTAAGCAATCTTAGTCATTTGAGACAAGTCATGCTACAGCAAAACCACTAAGCATACTATCAAAACGCCATCAAGCACGACATGCAAATGCTTAGGCCGCAGTCTACACAAGCTCCTTTTTGTACCACTTTTTTGCATAAAACTTTTTCTCTTTTCCAACACCATTCAAACCTTTTTGAGAAAACACTTTTGATGAAAACCAACATAGAACAGTGGTCAAAATACACCTTGATGCAAAGACAAAAGAAGATCTGAACAAAAACCAAGGCAAAAAACAAAAGCTAAACGCAGTAGCAGAAAAAGAGAACACTTGTTGAACGAAAAGAGTGAAAACTAGAGTGTTCTTAGCGATGAAAAACGGAGTTCATCTCCCTCCAAAACAACATGATGTGATCAAACCGTTTATTGCAGCAAACAAAACAAAAGGAAAACTGAAAGCAAAAAATGACTGACGCTCCAAGGAAAACGCATAATGCATGAAGCAATAAAAATATAGTGTCTTGAAAGGTGACCTGATTTTTGGCGATGAAGAAAGGGGTGCCTTGGGGGCATCCCCAAGCTTTGACGCTTGTACTTCTTGGATATTTCTTGAGGTGATGCATTCTTCATCTCATCTAATCATTCACCAATCTCTACACTTGAAAACTTCCTTCATACAAAACTAAACACAATTCTATTAGCAACATTAGTGTAAGCATAATAACAAATCAACCCTTTTTGCTTCGGGTTTCAACACAAAACCACCACAAATAAAGCATATACTACTGTAGCAACTTCCCCAAAAGTTCCGTGATCAAAAGAACTCAAAAAGAAAGCGATAAAGCGGCAAACACAAATATTGGCAGAAATCTGTCAAAACAGAACAGCTGACAAAGGTCGAATTTTTAGAGGGTTTTCTGTTGCTCAAATGAAAAAGTGTTCAACTAATGAAAGTTTGGATATAATCTGGGGCATATGCACAAGAAATCGCAGGTCCAAAAGATATACAGAGAATTTTTACGAATTTGTACGGTGCAGCACCGAAAACTGTTTCGGGACAGCAATATCCCCAAATCTTACCTCACTCAAATTAGAGGCTTCTCTTGACACAACAACGAAATAAAAAGGATAAGGAGCGGTTATTACAGTATTAATAACTTCCAAGACTCAAATAAAAGAAAAAGTACTGAAAATAAACAATGGGTTATCTCCCAAGAGTGCTTTTCTTTAACGCCTTTGAGCTAGGCGCAGTAATTTGCAAAGATGCACATGTAGGCACCATAAAAGAGCTTAAGGCAAAGGCGCCATATAGGAAATTAAAGCAATAGAGAGCATCAAAAGGAAAATGTGAAAAACATTTAAATCTGAACCACTTCTTATGAAAAATAATCTTGTAAAGAGACAAGTCATGAAAGCGCAAAGCAAAAAGCATAGGAAGGCAAAACAAGTACAACTTCAAGAGTTGCAACATAAAGAGGGGAAACTCAATATTGTTGAGGTCCATCAAACCATGTTTCCCTCTCTCATAATAACTTTCAGTAGCATCATGAATAGAACTAACAATATAACTATCACATAAAGCATCCCTATCATGAGCCACATGCATAAAAGAATTAATACTCCACACATGAACAATCATAGTAGGAGAAGATTCAACAGAATAATTATTCTCATCACCATAATCATCAAAAACAGGAGGCATATTGTAATTATAACTAGTTTTCTCCTCAAAAGTAGGTGAACTGAAAATATTATACCCATCATCATAACCATCATAAACTAGAAGTTTAGTATCATCACAAGCTAGAGAACATCTATTTCGCAAAGCATATTCATCAAACATATCATCATAAGAAGGAACATGGATAGTACTAATGGTACAACAATTATTAACCTTAGAATTTGTACCAAAAAGATTTTCAATATCAAAAGTAGAGTGCTTTTCCCAATCATGATCACTAACATAGGTAATAGGCATGGGAACATCATCCCAATCAGAATTATCATAATCTATAGCAGGATCATAATGCTTAGGGGAAGATACCGTGTCCTCTCGCCTTTTACTCCTCTTCTTCTTCTTCATACTCTTCTTACTCTCTCCTTTAGGAGGGAGAGACTTGAAGGGCATCTTCTCCACATATCCTTTAGGAGGGAAAGGCATCTTCTCCACATAATCTGGTTTGCTGACAGAAACAACAGAAGAAACTCTGGAGGATTCCTCCTCTCTATTAATAAGATCGAAACATCTATTAGTCCTATCATAGCTTGGCAAAACATCATGTTTTATAAGATCTTGTAAGTAAGTATTTGCTAGGCAATCTTTAGCATAATAGAGACGACAACCACGAAGGGTGCTATTAATATCAACATCTGTCATATCAACCAAAGAAATCTTTCTAGATATCTCTTCACAATCCAAAAACAAAGTAAGCTCATCATGCTGATTGAGAGTAATCTTATCATCACAATACAAATCTGTGGTACTCATTCGATTAATTGGGCATTGGAAATTAAAGTGACCCGTTTTATCGCAAAGTTCACAAAGAAAAGGATAAAGTTCACAAACCTTTTCACCAAGCTCATCTAGATCCCTGAGCCACATATTGGTTTCTTCATTCCCGTGGGTGATGCAATAATCTTCCTTGTTGTGACTCTGTTCACAAGGTCTATGTACTCCACAAAAATTAACATGCTTATAGGAAGTAGTACTTTCAGAAACTTGAGCATGTTTGTTGCAATCATCAATAACAATATCACTTTCTATGCAAGTGTCCTTAAAAGGTTCATGATACACGTCCCCATTTCCTTTAGGAACATTAATATGGGAAGCAAAGGTTTTAAAGCAATCAATCATAATTTGAGGATCAAGACCATACTTAGCACTAAGCTCTTGAAAATTAGCAGTTTCAGCGAAAGAATTAATGCAATCAAACTCGTAATTCATACCTGATCCTTTACCTTTGTCGCTATCCCAACCTTCAATATTGTTTTGAATTGTTTCAAGCAGATCCCACTTGGTGTCAACATCCTTGCTTGTGAAAGACCCATCAAAGCATGCATCTAGATAGTCCTTGTAATATCCTGAAAGCCTTACATAAAATTTATTAATAACAATATTACGGGGAAGATCATGAATAGGACATTTGTGCATTAGTAACTTCAATCTTCCCCACGCTCGGGCAATGCTTTCTCCCTCATGCGGATGAAAATTATAAATATAATTCCTATCTTTATAAACCTCACTAGAAGGATAGAATTTAGAATAAAAGAGAGGTACAATTTCCTCCCAGTCAATAGATCGACCATCCTTCAGTGTTTTATACCATTCTGCAGCTCTGCCCTTCAGTAATAAAGAGAATAGCTTCTCCTTAACTTGGTTCATTGAAATACCTGCACACTGGAACAACTCGCATAATTCATGTATAAAAAGCAAATGATCACCAGGATGGACAGTTCCATCTCCTAAATAGCAGTTATCCATAGCAAGTTCAACAATCTTCGTAGGTATTTTAAAAGGATGAGGAGCACAAGCATCATTAGAAACATCACATATGGGAGATAAAATATCACCAGAACAAACTTTCTCCACTAAAGCTGGGGAACTAAAAATATCATGCTTAACAAAACCAGCCTCCCCAAGCTTAGACTTTTCTATAGCATTAGCAGTAACGGTATTCAAAGCATTCGTACTAATAACATTCCTATGTGAAATAGGCTCCAACGGTTTTTCAATTTTCTCTTCAAATCTAAACTCAGGAAAAAGACTAAAGAACTCTTTACTTTCCATTAAGCCTAACTAGTGAAAATAAAAAAAGAAACAATAAGATATAATTGCAGAATCTAAAGAAAATAACTCCGAGAACTCACACAGGAGGATGCGAGTACCTTTTACTTACCTCCCTGGCAACGGCGCTAGAAAAGAGCTTGATGTCTACGCACGCGTCTGTTCTTGTAGACAGTGTTGGGCCTCCAAGTGCAGAGGTTTGTAGAACAGCAGCAAGTTTCTCTTAAGTGGATCACCCAAGGTTTATCGAACTCAGGGAGGAAGAGGTCAAAGCTATCCCTCTCAAACAACCCTGCAATTACGATACAAAAAGTCTCTTGTGTCCCCAACACACCCAATACACTTGTCAGATGTATAGGTGCACTAGTTCGGCGAAGAAATAGTGAAATACAAGTAGTAGTGATGATTATGAGTAGTAAACGTAATCGGAAATAAATATCGCTGCAAGCAAACATGTAACAAAACTAAATGTAAACAGTGTGCAATGCTTGGAAAGAAGGCCTAGGGATCATACTTTCACTAGTGGACACACTCCCAACAAATATAACATAATTGAACCAATAGATACTATCATCAATATGCAACTCAAAACAATTCTCCAATGGAAAACGAACACTAATCATGCGTAGGGCTATGAAGCACTCCTAAAAGTCCGTATATACCCAAACTAGATTGTCCCACACTATCACCATGAACGCACTAGATGGTTCCAACAAACACCAACAATTCATAGAGACATTAACCAAAAAGATACACATGATGCGCACACTAGTCACCTTCACACCATGATACAAGGTATCTCCGGAGATTACAAATATAAAGCACGGGAGTAGCATAATATCTGAATAATAGCATCTACCAATTCAACTAGATACAAAGCTCATGATCACATAAAGATCACATCATGGGAGAGAGAGGTGAACCACATAGCTACCGGTAGAGTCCTCAGCCCCGGGGGAGAACTACTCCCCCCTCATCATAGGAGACAACAAGGTTGATGGAGATGACGGTGAGGTCGATGGAGACGGCGGAGACGGCGATGGAGACCGATGGAGATGGCTCCGGGGGCACTTCCCCGTCCCGGTAGGGTGCCGGAACAGAGACTTCTGTCCCCCGAAATTTGTCTTCAATGGCGGCGGTGCTGCGGAACTCTTCTGGAAATTTTGCCGATTGATTTAGGGTTTTCCGTCGGGAGGCTTCTTATAGGCGAAGGGGCATCGTGAGAGGTGGACCAGGGTGGTCTCACCACAGGTGGGCGCGGCCAGGGGCTGGGCAGCGCCCCCTGGTGGTGAGGCCAGCCTCTGGCCCCCCTCCGGCTCCCGTTTGGTCCTCGTCCTTCGTCTAGGAAAAATAGGAGTTCTAGAACTTGTTTCATCCAATTCCGAGAATATTTCCTGTGTAGCTTTTCTGAAACAGAAAAATTGCAAAAAATAGGGAACTGGCACTGTGGCATCTTGTCAATAGGTTAGTTCCAGAAATCGCATAAAAATACCACAAAGTGTAACGAAACACAAGGCAAATGGTGTAAAAACAAGCATGGAGCATCAAAAATTATAGATACGTTTGAGACGTATCAGCAAGCAGCAGGAGCATATCAGGTACCTTTCAAAACCATTCAGCAAACAAGCATTTTCGAGTTGGTCAGTTGAGAATAGGGAAAGTTGGGGAAAACCCTAGAAAATAGCTGAATTTTCAGGGAACACGCACAAATTACAACATAAATTCCTCCACTGCCTTTGTATCTAACTCTATCAAGGAGGACTGTCTTGAGCAACTGCACAAATTCCAAGAAAACCTTGACAACCTATTTTTCTCACAGCCTATTTATCTTTCTCTACCCCCTCAATGTGTCCTTGTACAGGTGTAATCATGGAATCTTGCAGAAAACCTGCATGTTGATAGATAATAGTTAGAAATCTAGGTAGAAAAATAGTTGGTATTCTGGTATATGGAAGATTACTATGTAAAATAAAGATATATGCCTACTACACAAAGTTACCCCACAGGGAAATACATTATAGTTGGATGTCGTTATAGTTACCATGCTAAAAGTAAAATAGTTACCAGTCACATAATGTTTAAGTTATCCACTGGTTGTGCATCCATAAAAAGCTCACATCTTACATGATTTCATGGCCAGGTAACAAAAAGGATAGACCATGATGGATATTGATCTTAACTTTGGACCTCACGGTGATGGCTCGCCCATACATGCTCAAGGGCAAGAAACCGGATGTGGGGTTGAACAAATGGAACTATACGAACAAGACGATGGCTATCAAATGCATGCTGAAGGTCAGACTCAAAAAGAAGGTGATGAATATCCTATTCTACAAAATTATCTGTTTGTACTAAATTTTATCACAAAACATGCAATTGCCTATGATGTTTTAGAAAGCAATAAGCTGTAGCACTAACATTAGAATCCCGATGTTTTCTGTGCTTTCATAACATGCTTCAAAACAAGTTATCAATGCAAACTTAAATAAATTACCGATACCAATAGCACAAAGTTATCCAATGAAAACTATGATAAACTACCCATACCACTGGAACAAAAGATATCAAATGAAAACTAGGACTAAGTGACCCACTTCTTACTTCATGCTTACTATGTTCAAGAACCCATGCCAAACAAGGACGTAACTTAAAACGAACAGCCAACACTCCGCACGCACCATCATGGTTAGCAGAAAAAAAGAAATTGCACTTTTAACTTTGTAATCCACCCCAGAACACTAAATTTATCAACAATTTTTATAACAAGTTATCCATGTATTTTTTTGTTAACTGATGCAAAGTAACCAATTACAGGTCATGTCCACATAAACTTGCATAGTGACAGTGAAGATGATAGACAGCAAGCTGGAACAGCTACAGGAGCAAGCATTGGCGAGCCCACGGTGGGAACTGCTGGGACAAATGAAGATGACAGTAATGAAAATGTAGATGATGCCCACTCCACACCACAGCCACCAACTGCTGAGATGCGCTTTGACTTTTTTTTGACCAGGGAAACCGTAGAGGAGGCCTCTACGGTAATTTTCTATTAATGACAAAAAAACAATTTACAAGAAAGGAGGCATGGGGAATTTACATGAGAGGAGGTGAGGAGGGTCGAAGTTACACTAGAAAAGACAAGTTTAAAAAAGATCAGTCCACTCAGATAAGGCTTTGACTGTTTTGAATTAGCAAAAGAACACTACAGGGCATATGCGCAGAGGAAAGGGTTTGGGATAAGGATAGATTGGTCAAGAAAAGGACAAGATGGAGAGTATAACAGTGTTAACATTGTGTGTTCAAATGCAGGGAAAAATTATGAGCAAAAGGAGGATACACAGAATCCAGAGGGTGCGGTGAAGAAAAGAAAGAAAGGCACACATCCAAGGACAGGTTGCATAGTTCATATGTACATAAAAAAGAAAGATGCATGGTTCTATGTTAAAGACTTCTCAGATGAGCATAACCACCCATTGCTCATAAAACCATCTCTGACAAGGTTCCTACATTCACACCGGAACATACCACGAGAAGAGAAGGACTTCTTGAGACTGCTATGGGAGTGCAACATTCCTACATGCCGGCAGATGCAGCTCATGTAAAAATTCTATGGGAGGCTTAATGACATGCCCTACATAGAGAAGGATGTGTCAAACCTAAAGGCAACTTTCAAACATGACACAAATCACCATGACATGCAAGACACACTGTCATTCTTTGATCAGATGCAGAGTGAAGACAAGATTTTTTTTAGAAAACTAAAGCTACATAAAGATAACAGAGTTGAGAACATATTCTGGGTGGACGGTCCAGCACGTCGCGCATACAAGGCAGGCTACAATGATTGTATATCTTTCGACACGACATATCTAAAAAACAAGTACAAGATGCCTTGCGCTCCCTTCATCGGGATAAACAATCATGGGCAGTCAATATAGTTAGGGTGTGGATTTGTCATACAGGAGCTGAGCAGCAACTTCGTGTGGCTGTTCAAAATGTTCAAACTAGCTATGGGAGACATTGCACCAAAGAATATGATTACTGATCAAGACACAGGAATGAAAGCAGCTATCGACGCTGTTTTCTCAGAAGCAAACCACCATAACTGCAGATGGCACGTCATGCAAAATGCAACAAAAAAGCTAGGAAGCTTTATGGCCAAACACCCTGAGCTTCTTGAGGCATTCAATGCATGTGTCAACAATAGCTTGACGCCAGAGGAATTCGAGACGTCTTGGATGGCAATGATAACTTAACATAACGTAGCTGACAACATGGATCTATTCGGACTATGGGAGCAAACAAAGGTTTGGGTACCAGCCTACTTCATGCACAACTTCTATCCATTCCTCCAGACCATAGCGAGAAGCGAAGGGTTTAACGCTGTCCTCAAGCGCTACGTAAAGCCGAGTAACTCCCTCTATGAATTTTTCCAATAGTACATGTCTTGCTTGTCTGTTACCATCATCATCAGCTTCATCACTCTCCTTCTTCTTGTCTTCCTCGTCCACAGGAATGCCGAACAGTTTGGCCATTTCAATTTCAGATATTGGTGCAATGACCAAATCAGTCTGGTCATTTATATCAACTGTGTTCCAATCAACAGTTACAACATTGTCAACAGCTTCCCCTGTCAACACTGTCACTTTAGTAAGAATGGGCTGAGTGTGCGTCTTTGCAGCCCAATCATCTTCTGCCATCTGTGCAGCCAATTTGGAGGGAACATATCCAACCCTCGAATCACCTTTCAGTTCTATCAGCTCTGCACAAAACTGAGCATGTTTGCTATCCCAGCCCTTCCGTCGAACGATTTCCTCAACCATTTCGTCCCCATCCTCAATCCTAACATACTCACCTTTCCAATCATCGTATCGTGACAAACTTAATTCTTGTTCTGCCCCCCAAAGAACACTCTCCCCAATTTTTTCAACCACATTCCTCACAACCTGCTCTTCCATTATTTGTAGTTCTTGGGGATCAAGGTCACAGAAATTGATCTCCAATTGCACAGTTCTCTCTCTCTCTCAATGGGATGCATGCCACCATCAGCTAACATTGCTCTACAGGGGAACAATCTGATAGACAACTGAAAAGTAGGGGTAGTACTGGGAACATCATCGCCCCCACCATCGCCTCCCCTGTTTTTCGATGGTGGCGGCCACTGTGAGCTAGCGAGGCTAAAATCAAATAGAAAAAAGGTGCAGAGGTGCGTGTAGTACCTATTAGAAGGCGGCTCCATCTCGTTCCCCTCGTTCAACACACTTGGCAGCCATAATCTAAGGTTCAAATGCCACGCTCAGATCCTGGAGGAGAATTAGGGCTTAAGATGCAACTCACCGAGTTCCCCGTAGAAGGAAATCTCCGCCGCCGCCGCCGGCGAGAATGTGTTGCCGCCGCCGCTTGCAAGGAAGGTGAGCTCCGCCGCCGCCGCCAGCTACAGGGGAGTGACACGCGCGGGCTAGGTAGGAAACGGACGGTTGACTTGTTCAGATAGTTTTCTTTTTTTAGGCAATTCAGACATTAACTTAACTGCCATGTGTTTGTCTTAACCCAAACCGAACCCTAACCAACATAAGTGTGTCCCTGATGACCTTTTATCGGCGTGCTAGCATGTGTCCCATGCCAGCTATTTCTTTGCCAAAACCCATCACATTTGAGCTATTTCATCCAACAACGTCGCATGTGAGCGAATTTCCTGGAAAGACATCGCATGTGGGCTATCAACCCAGATCTGCCTGAGGACGTCATCGGACGCCGTCGCGGGGGGGCACGGGCTGATCTGACCGGCAGGGGCCGGCTCTATATTTTTCGGGGCCCTAGGGCGAGGTCGAAAAAGGGCCCTCTTAACGATAGCGGACATTTGAAGCTCGAGATTTAAAACTCTAAAAATTCGAGTTCAAATATTTTAAAAAATCTAAAATAATACCACGACGTAGACAATGTTTTATTCTATGAGTGTGTAATTTCAGGATAAAATACGTTATAATTTTGGCTCAGCAAAAATAACAAGTTGAGATTTTATCCTCGGTGAAAAGTGGTAAAATGCACAGAAAATGTAATTTTGTCTTCTTGTGTAATTATGTTATTTTTACTGGGTCTAAAATACAATCTATTTCATTTGAAAATTTTCAAAATGATAGAGTACAACATTGTCCTACATCTTGATATATTTTTAGAATTTTTTGAAGTGTTAAATTCGAATTTTTCAAATTTAAGAAGAAAAAAAACAACCAGGCTTCATTTGAAGTTTTCGCCTCCTGACCGTATATAAGCCTAATTTTACTTGCAAAACTTATAAGTTAAAATCTTAGCAGACATTCTAACTTCTAAGTCTAAGATATGTATAAATATTTGCACTTACGATAGAAACAATAAAGGAGATAGCAAAATAAATCATGTATCAGAACTCATAGGTAGAATTAGAACTCTTACAGAGAAGCAGGACGTTGTGTCGGCGACGTGAAGCAGGCAGGCTGGACTCTGGGTCTGGAGCCTAGAGGGCGATCGGGCCATTCGTCTGCTTCAGATCAGGCGATCGTCGATCAGCAACGCGCCAGCGCCCCGCGGTCTGGTGGTCACCCGTCTGGTTTGATTCGGCTCACGCGATCTGCCTCTTCGGGACGAGGGACGAGGCGAGGACGAAGGAGAGCTCCTGCACACCGCCCGTTGCGGCTTGTCAGGAAGCGCCGCACGCACGCGAGTCAACGTTGGCCGTGGCCCATCTTTCCAACCCTAGTTTCTTCTTCTTTCTCCCGATGCCCTACCTCTGCCACCGGTGAGTCGCCGCCGCCGCCGTCGCTGACCGTCTTGTCTCAGGCAATTCCTTGATTATCTCATTCTCCGGCAGCCTCCTTCCCCGGCGCCGGCGAGCTCCCCCGCTCCACAACCCTAAGATTTTGAGCTTGCTCCGCCGCCTCCACCGCGGCCAGCCGTGGCGTCGACGGCTTCGTGGCGTGGCTCCGCCCCTCATCTTCCTCATCTCCGGTGGCCGCCTTTTTCCTCACCTCTGGCGCCATCGCCGGTCATCTTCTCCAGGTCGTCATTCTCCCCGGTAACCGCTCCCCACTAACGGGCTCGGCCCACATACCACACACAGGGGTCGAACGGTACACGGCGCGGGTGTAGGGGTCGCAGAAGGCGGTGTATAGGATTCCGCAGACGAAGCGACAAAGGAAACCTCGATGCGCACGAGCAAGAAGCGACGGACGTAGCCCGGAGTTGTTTTAGCTAAGCCCATACTAGAAAATATATATGGAATTCTGGGCCCCCTCATGGCCTGGGCCCCAGGTGGCCGCCCATGCTCGCCATGGGTCAGCGCCGGCAAATCCTATACTCCAACCAGGGTGGTGTTAACCCAGCGCCGCACACCCCCTGTAATGATTTGGGCCGGCCCATTTCACCACGCGCATGCGTAGTACTTTTTTTTTCTCTTCTTAGCATAAGATTCGCACACCCCACGCGCGGTCTGGGCCGGCCCATTAGCACCGACCTGGTCGGCTATCTTTCTTTCGTTCTTTTTTCATTTTTCATTCTTTTTCCTTTTTTCTTTTCTTAGTTTTCTTTTTCCCTTTTTCTTTTTAGTTTATTTTTGTTTTTCTTTTGCAACATTTTTAAAAATGTTCAGATTTGACTTTTTTTGTTCAAATTTTGAAATGCGTTCAAATTACAATTTTTTTAAAAATTTTGAAATTTGTTCAAATTTTGAAATTCATTTAAATTATGAAATTCGTTCCAATTTTGATTTTCATTCAAATTTTGGAAATTTCAAAAATCTTGAAATTTGTTCACAATTGATTTTCGTTCAAAATTTGAAATTCATTCAAATTTCAATTTTTGTTCAAATATTTGGAAATTTCATAAATGTTGAAATTTGTTCAAATTCAATTTTTGTTCAAATTTCGAAATTTGTTCCAACTTGAAATTTGTTTTAATTTAAAATTTTGTTTTGACTTGAAATTTGTTCTAATTTGAAAATTCTTCCAATTTGAAATTTGTTTCGATTTGAAATTTATTCCGATTTGAAATTTTTTCGATTTAAAATTTGTTGCGACTTTGAAATTTGTTCCAATTTGAATTTTGTTCCGATTTAATTTTTTTAAACAGCAGAAATGGGAAATGTGAAAAAAAACGAAAAAACAAACAGCAAAGAAGAAAAAGCAAAAAAAAAGGGGCACACGCGAAATGGGCCAAACCCACGACCAGCCAGGGCGTGACCGTCCCGCAAAAAGAAGGGCACGCGCGGAAACAGTCTAATGGACCGGCCAGTAACTATAGGGTGTGCGGCGCGGGGTTCGCACCGACCAGATTGGAGTATAGGAGTTCCCGTCAGCGCCGGCCCCTCTTCTGGCTGCTGCGGCGAAAGCCATCGATGATCTGATAGATCACGCGCGCGGTGCGTATAACTCGGTAGGTCTCGATCCATCAATATTATTCATGCGTACAGAAGATATACGTGGATACGCCGAGATCAGTTTCCAGGTAGAGATATGCGTAGAAGAGATCAAACGTACGTGACCGGGAATTGTATCCGAACTCTCAACACGTATCTGGATGTGACCTTTCCAAACATTGCCGAAGTCGTATGCAAAAGAGTAGAGACTTGTATATACGCGTTCCCTTGAAACTTGTATAGTTACATGCAACTTTAAAAAGATTCACACATGCAGCAATTTGATTTCAGTGTGTGTTTTCTATATATTTTTGGGATTTCTATTTTCGTGCCCTCGGGTCCTTAGTTGTACTCAGTTTTCCCCAGCTCCTTAGTTTTTCCTCAGTTTTGTCCTAGCCCTTGTCTGAAACCGTCACTAGTGCTGGAACGGCCGGTTGCCCGACGGTTGAACACCTTTGACCGTTAACTGCTGACTAGTGGGGCCACGTAGAGCCCGCAAAGACACGTCAGAGCATCCATCTTTGTTTGACCGTAAGCATCGCCGTATCCCTGACCAAAACGCGGACGAGTGGGGCTTCGGTATATCGAATGACAAGTGGGGCCATGACGCTGATACAAGGGGCAATACAGGGGTATGATTAGATTTTTAAACGGAGCTCTACAGCGATGGCACAGAGGAGGTGGCCTGCGGGGTGCCGAGATAAGATCGACGTCCACAAAGAACTGCATGAGGCGAGACCAGACGCATTAGATAGATATGAACTACACGCGTTTAACCATGCAAAGAAGAGAAGAAATGGTCGAGGACATCGACGATGACCTCAACACTTTGACTGACGGTGTCGGACACGAACGTGAGCAATGTAGAGAAAACTAGTGTCTCTCCTTTCTGGCGTGTATAGATAGGTGTTAGGGGAGTGTGGTGGCGAAGGGAAAGACCTCGCGGTGGTCTGTGGCGTCCAGCATAGCGGGGCGGCGTGGCCATGCCCACATCGGCGTGCATGTTCGGCATTGGCATCAGCATGTACGTTCGTCATTGGCCTCGGCGGTATCTCTGGTGTGTCAGTGATCGAATGAGGGGACGGGATTGAGGGTGCATCGCGACGGTGACCTAGCAGTGGCGGCGAGCATGCATAGCCGTTCTGACCATGCCGATATCGGCATCGGCATCGTTTGGAGGCTGTGGTGCTCGAATCATAGTAGAAATTGCGATTCCCTATTATTTTTACATGCATAATATATAGAAAATAGCTAGATCTATAAATCGATGCATATGAAGCTACATATATATTCTTGGTCATAATCCCCTTAGATGCATGGCTTCACGTCGTCGTCGCTTTCATCATCAGTATCTTCGTCGTCCGTGTAGTAGTACTTTCTGCACTTTGTTCCGTCGAACACCTTCACTGTGAGCACATAATCGTCTTCATATTTGAAGTGTAGGAAGCAGCCGAAATCCACACCGTGCGCGATGGCGAAATTCTCCCAGCCCTTGTCGAGGTACATCCGGCCTTGTCCGTCAAATAGGACCTTCACGGTCCAGAGACGAGGATCGCAGTCAGCTGCTCGCAGATATACCTTTGCGGGCTCCTGGCCATCAAGATAGTCCGCAAACTTTTGTGGGAGTGCCTGCAAAGAGATCGAGCGCTGATCGTTTGAAATTAAAGGTTTTTTAGAACATGCACATAATTAATCACATGCATCATATATGTGGGAACGCGTACGTACCTTCTTGGCCAAAGGGTCTTCATAGATGGTGATGAAGAACTCCTCTATGATCAATAGCAGTGTTGACGGTGGTGGTGGCAATGATGATGATCCACCACCCAGGCCGCCCCTTCCCCTTCCCCTTCCCCTTCCCCTTCCCCTTCCCCTTCCGGTCGGCGTCCGAGACGTGGAAGCCATGGCAATGGATCAATTGTATGTGAACGAAGAAGAGAGAGGCAAAAACAAAGAAGAGAGAGGCAGAACCTATTGACATGAGGGATGGCCGTTGTGGGGGTTTTAAGGGAGAGATGACCGTTGTGGGGTTTACACCATAAATTAAGGTAGAGATGACCGTTGTGGGGTTTACACATTAAATTAAGGAGGAGATGACTGTTGTGGGGGTGGTTTATATCTCAACAAAAAAGTAATACCTAAAAGAAATGGAAATTCGTGATAGTTTATCATTTTACCGTGAAAAGTAATGCGTAAAAGAAATGGAAATTCGTGATAGTTCATCATTTTACCGTGAAAAGTAATGCGTAAAAGAAATGGAAATTCGTGATAGTTTATCATTTTACCGTGAAAAGTAATGCGTAAAAGAAATGGAAATTCGTGATAGTTCATCATTTTACCGTGAAAAGTAATGCGTAAAAGAAATGGAAATTCGTGATAGTTTATCATTTCAACGTGAAAAGTAATGCCTACAAGAAATGGAAATTCGTGATAGTTCATCATTTTACCGTGAAAAGTAATGCCTACAAGAAGTGGAAATTCGTGATAGTTTATCATGTTGAATCCGGTGGCCAACTCGTTATTTAGCATATATAGAGGGGTAGTAGTTTGCCACCGACAGATAGAGAGAGGGTGGCACGATCCTGCCCGTTAGATCATATGATCGACGGTAGGTGGGCACGATCCGTGTGACAACAGCTCGACCAATCAGGCCAAGTTTGGGCTTCTGTGAGAAGGGAGAGGGTAAAACTGAGTAATATCAAGGATACAGGGGCAAGTAAATAGTAAACAGGCTAAGGAATTCAAATAAGAGATTTAGAAAAAAAAAACACATGTTTTGTACAATGAAACCCAGGTTGGCCTACCTCAAAGTATTAGCAATTCAAATATATATGAGTGTAAAAATTATGGCCTCATTCAGACAAACAATGTTTTGGGTATAGATGTTTTGAGAAGGGGTTTGAGTGGAAAGCCATGAACCTTCATAGCTACTAGTGATTTCAGAAGTGGCCATTTGTGTGAAAACTTAATTTATATATGATTGTTATGATTTTATTTTGTGCATGAGTTGGAGGCACTATGATTTTATTTTTTGAATTTTTTTTGCGCATGAAATGACTCAATTAGATGGCTTAATCCCATCTGTTGACTCTCTGTTGACCAGCCACTTGAGGGTAAAACTGAGTATATTGCACTAGCCAGTATTAGTACTCGAGGGGAAAAACTGAGTACAGATATTTTTCCAGTGTAAGACTCGAGGGTAGAACTGAGTACACGTAACGGTGCTGACGTGCAGTCCCACGGACGCGTGTCGCGGTGAGCAGCGGTTAGCCGCGCGGTGCGCGTGTTGAGACCAAACGTCAACTGCTGAGATGAACCGTCACTTTGCCAGTACAGAGCCCCTCTCTCTCTCCCTCTGCACACAGTCATTATAACTCACGCATGCAACCAGGCCTCTCACGTCCCATCACCTTCTCAAAAAAAACCCAGCCGCCCTACGCGCCCTCCCCTGCCGGCGATGGAGAAGAAGAATGCGCCGGCGGCCGTCGCCCCTGAGCCCGTCGCATCCGAGCCCGTCGCCGCCGAGCCCGTCGCATCCGAGGCCGTCGCCGCCGAGCCCGTCACCTCCGAGGGCGGCGCATCCAGGCGCGGCGCCTCCGTGAACTGGGCCTCTCTCAGGGCTGGCGGACCACTTCACAAGATCGGCGCCTGCTTACTGACGAACGAGGAGTACGTGGACACCTACTCTGCTTTGAGGCGAGTTTGTACTAATTGGCGCTCAGATTTACCTGAGCCCGACGTGCACCTGCACGAATGGATCATGGTAGAGCACGCCCTTCTACGCGCCGCTGAGTTCTCCTTCCTCCACCTCCGCACATCCCGCTACGTCACCATCGATCTAACGGAAGTTCATGCAAGGTTCAAATTCCTCCATATCTATAGAGTTAATCCTTTTATTTTCAATCGTAAACATCTTAGTGCTGAATGTTATCTTCATCAATCCCATATATTTTAGATACTACTTCGTCAGCTTTTGTCGTGGCGTCATCGTGCTTGCCCAAAAGAACCAGCCGCACAAGATACGGCTTCTGAACCCACTCACAAAGACATCGAACACTATATTTCAGGCGCAGATGCCATCTGTTATTCTGGAGTCAGTCACTGTAATGAAGTCCCCGACTATGCTCTTCGTTTCCACATATTACCCGGCGGAAATTGCTTGGGTCAATGAGAGCACTCCAACTAAGGGTATAGATGAAGTTTGGGGAGAAGGAAGATTTTCGATCGAGCACCATTCTATGCGTTGCATTACCACGTTCAATGGTGAATTCTATGCACTAGCTGTGAACAATTTTGAGTTCGGAACATTAGTGTGCACCAACAATGTCCAGTTGGAGTAGGGCGCAAGCAATGTCAACATGGAGACACTATTTTCATTTCCAGAACTTGGAAATGACAAGTTCTACCTTGTGAAGTCGGATGGTGATCTGCTGCTTGTGTTGTTGGGCGGTCGTTTGGAGGAAGGTCAAACAGTGGTGTACCGTGTGGACACTGAGAGCCGCTCTCTCCATGCCGTCAGTAACATTGGCAGTCGTGCCTTCTTCGTCCATCATGTCCGGTGTATCTCCGTCGACACTAGAGTGCACCTGATACTTCGACCTGGCTGCATCTACTACGCGGATTTGGGTTATATCAGAGAGTACTTTGATGATATGAACGCCTGGGATGAGTGGCCACTACGTGTGGATAGATTAGGAAAGTACGGTCTGAAAGATGAACAAATGTCATACCGTTTGGAGGATGTATTGGCTGCACACTGCAGACGGAAGGAGTTTAATGAATATTTCTTTCGGACCAGAAAATGGAGCGACGAATATATATATGATGAATGAAGAACAGATTCATTCATCCTGGGTATCCTAATCTTCATGTTGGGCATACATTGCGTCTTGTATTATTTTCAGCTTAGTTTGTCGTGAACATTAACATCGTTATTGGCTGCTTTTGGCTGCTGTATGCAGTTTATGTATTATACTTAGTTTTCTAGATTTATTATGCTGCTGTGAATTTATCCTATACTAGCTTCTAGATTTCCTACTAGATTTGTTACCATATTGGGCAAAAAATGAGGGCCAAAAGGCAACAATCATTGAAGAAAGACATAAATAGAAGCTTCTCTAGATTTGATACTAATTTGGTGAAAAGAGAGAGAACTGTTACACAGAGAGAGGGGAAAAAAGGCGCTCTGAAAAGGCAATGCCAATTTGGCCCGAGAGAGACAGAACCGAGCTCTCACGTACAACCAAACGCGGTCTCGTCCTGTCCCACGCGGTCCCTTTCTACCAGCCCCACGCGATGCGGCCCAACACGACGCGGCCCCACACGTTAGCACGGAACTGTCAACTAAACGGAAATCCTCCCATCCGAGCTCCTTCTGAGGGTTTCAGACAACGGCTTGGGAAAAACTGAGGAAAAACTAACGAGCTGGGGAAAACTGAGTACAACTAACGACCCGAGGGCACGAAAATAGAAATCCCTATATTTTTTGGTAAAATTTTGAGGAAGTTAAACCGGTGGCTCTTTTCAACCATGTTTGATTATAAACTAGTAAATATGTATGTGTGTTTTTATGGTTGATTTTTTTTTGCCATTATTATTTCCCTAAAAATGCAAGAGTTTTCAATTACATATGCACCATTACACATGCATATGCAATTGCACATTAAACATGTATTGGTTTCCAATTATAGACACATGAAATTGCGGGAATATATACAATTGCATACAAAAAATTATAATAGACAACAATTATAAGGGAGTGAAGAAAATAGGATGTTAGTAAAAAAACCAAAAAACACAAAAAAAAACTTAGCTCAGATAGGGCACAAACAACACGCCAAAAAAGAAAAGGCTAATAGTTAGAACACAAAAAAGCCCACAAAAGACCCAAAAAAACAAATGAAGCCTAATAGCCAAAACACAAATGTCAGCTTCTATGTCAGCTTTGCCGAGGTAAAGAGCTGTCACTACGTATTTTTGGCTGGGCTCGACCTGTCGGTCTGTAACCCTAGGTCATCCCTAGCGGAGTGCGGTGTGATGTAAGTGTAACACCCCACTTTTGGTGACCAGAAATTTAGACCTTGTTTAAATTTCTTTGTATGGAGAGAATTAAAATTTTGCTGGGCAATTTGCTTGTGTCCTATGATGCATGATTTCATGTGTGTGTGTGCTAGCTTGTGTGATTTCATGTGAATGCATGGGCATGATTTTATGTGTGCATGTGTGTGTATTATTCCATGTCTTTGATCTTAGATTTTTCAATACTTAAGCAAGGTGAACTAGAGTTAGTGTTATTAGTTGATGCATGAAATATTAAGCCTAGACTAGCTTGTGCTCACCATAAAACCTAGCATGGGATTCTTTGCTTGATTTCAATTCTTTTTCTTTTAATTCTTTTTCTTTTGCTCCTTTGTTTGAAAATAGGAACTTCTCTAAAACCCTAGTGTAACTATTCTATAAATCATCAAACTTTGGCTATTACTTGTTGTTTATATTTGAAACCCTTGGAAACCAATTTGGTGGGTTTTCAAAAACTTTTTCAATAAGATTTAAAATTGAATTTGAATTTTGGCCGAGTTAACCAAGCCATTGCCCTATCTCTCTCTCTCCCTCTTATTCTTTTTGCAAACTGGCCAAGAGGGGGGGAGAGGATCTACTGGGGATCTCCCTCTGGAGTCCAGGGATTCTCAAATACCTCCCCCTTGTCGTTTTGGGCTTGGCATCGAGGAGGAGGAGGGTAGCCCGAGGGCAAGACCCTGCCAGGGTCTCCCTCTCCCTCAGGTCGTCGACCACCCCACCGCCATCAACCCCCAATCCCTCGACGCCATCCTGCTGGCCCTCCTAGCCGACCCCACCCCGCAGAGACCGTGCACGTGCACCCCACGCCGCCCCTGTGCAACGCCATCGCCACCGAGAGCACGCACACGGGGCAGCATGCCACCGACCACAGCCCAAGCCGTCACCTCGCCGCCCACCTCGCCTTCACCCCAGCGTCCAATTCCATGAAACGCCCTGGCCCCAGACCTATCGTACACCACGCCCCGACCATGCCAGACCAATGTCGCCGGGCCGTCCAGAGCGCGCAGCGCGTGCGTCGCTTTCCCGTGCACCTGCAGCTCGTCCAGCTCTGCTCAGCACGCACACCTGCATGACATCGAGCCCTCGACGTCACCCCACCCTCGCCCGGCACTGCCACGCACCGACACGCACCCACAACACACTGTTTCGCCCCCAGCCACTCTGAACCCACTCGTATCACGCGTGAACCGGCCAGCCACCGACACCGCCTGCCTGTCCCCTAGACTCGGTGCACAATGCTATCCCCAGACGCCGCCCACGCCGGCCAATCGCCTCCGATGATGACCACCCTAAACCGAGCTCACCGTTTCAGTATATAAACTCGGGAACCCCCTCTGGAAACCCCTCTCCCCTCTCATTTGCCTTCTCTCCACTCCCTCTCACCTGCAGAGACTCACCATCGCCTAGCCGAGAAGAAAATGTCGCCGAAGAGCTCGACTTATTCGATTAGATCGTCGCCGGCCGAGGTGGAGGTTGCGGTCAACCTCGCCGTTCCCTTGCTCTCTCCCTCTGGCTCACGATCGTCCCTTCTATGCCCTGATCTCACCCCTCTTTTGCTTGATCCAGGCAATGCTGTAGCTCATCGACGACGTCGGCCATCACCGGAGCTCACCGAGAAGTCTTCGATGCCCTCGCGAGCACCATCTCCCCTGCATGCACGTCCCCTGGCCGAGAACCCCCTTCTGGACCGCTCCACCATCGATCTAACCGCCGTCGACCGCCGCAGCACCCTCGGTAAGCGCGCAGGCACACCAAACCCTAGCTAGCTCCGACGCCATCGCATGCAGGCGACGTCGCGCGAGGAAGAAAGGACGCGCGCCGTCCGATCTGGATCGGACGGTGGCGTACCGATTCGGCCGCGCTAGGCCCGGGCAGGCCGGCGGATCTGGGCCGGCCTGGCTTGCGTCCGCCGCCCCGGCCCGTTCTTTTTTTTAGCAGTTTGATTTTCCTCTTTTTGCAAATACCTGCAAGATTCAAAAATGTTTAGAAATAATTCTGTGCATCAAAAAATTGTGATTCAAATTTCTATGAAGTCCTTATGTTGCATGCTAACCTTTCCTACTGCATGTGTGATTTTTAGGACCCTAAATATTATCTGAGGATTTAATAGTGTAGATCTATTGTTTTACACATATTTATGCAAATATGATGTTCTGTATAATGAAAATTGGTAATGCCAATTTTCACTGATACCTTACTGTTTTGTTGATTTATAGAAACTGGATTCACTATTTTAGGAGCTGTGCATTGTCTGTGGTAATTATTTTGGTGATGTTAATGTTCTGTATTGATTGATTTATTGTGCACAATATATTGACTATTTTTGAATGATTCCACTTCTGATGTGTTGGCCATTTCATCAGCTTTCCAGAATAGTCTCTGGTAGAATTTTAGGACTTACAGATTATTTTAGGGAATTATCTTTCTATTCTAGTAATTCCTAGAATTAGTAAATCCATATTAAATCACCTTTGTATTATTTTAGTTTGATTCCAATTGTGTTGTTTCTGAAATGTTGATTAACTACCTGTAAGTGTATTGATGCCATCTTTTGATTTGCCTTGATGCATGCAAGTGTTTGTTTGGGAATAGGTATTACCATGCAACTAGAAATTGCTTGCTATTATTATGGTGATTCTCTCTTTTATAAAATAGATATTAGTTCAGATATCTAAACATGTTTGCTTCTGATACTCAATGCTTGAGTTGTGTGATATTGCTTTGAATGTGATTCATGTGTGCATGAATGCTTATTGTGTGTGTTGTCGTTTCTTTTTCCGGCGATAGAATCGAACGACGACTGTGCGGAGGAAGGGGAAGTATTTGAGTACCAGGAGGAAGGTGATCAGGGACAAGCCAACCAAGGCAAGCCATCTACTTGATGCATATCTGAATCCTATTAAGTCACTATGCATTGTTCTACTCTTGCCTTCATTACTATGCATTGTTTTCTTATATTGCTATTGTTCCCTATATAGCAATAGTTGGCGACTTAGCTCCACAAGTGGATTTGTTATCATCTTTAAGGATGACACCTTTGATACCTACTCAATACCCCGGAAAGTAGAGACTTGATGATTAGCATCGAAGTCTTTGGAAAACTTGTAGTGGAGCTAAAAACTCTAGGATTGGGAATACTCTCTGGGAAGATTTTCTAAAAATGCTTTCGAACACCTTGGAGTAGTTGCTACTCCATTGAAATGTTTACAAATGGTTTAATAAACATGGAGTTGGACATGGGAGGTGAAGGAGTTGGCGGATTTCTGAAAAATGGCATTGTGTATAAGTGTTCGCCAAACCAATTATTCTCGTGCAACCACATTACCCCGGTATGGGATGTGGCTTAGTTTGAAGTTTATTTGCTTTAGTGCGGGGAGCCTCACAACTATATAAGGGTCTGTAGGACCCCAGAATCCGGGTTGATGCTAAACGAAGGTCAACACATATCACGGCATATCCTGAGCCGCCTGAAGACACTTGGGTTCTCCCGCCGTGGCGCCGGAGTTACGCTCTGGAGGAGGTACTGCCGGGAGGTGCCGGGGAGGTAAACTCCATAGGGTAGGCACCCATACTAAGGTAGATAGATGGAGGGCTTCGATCGATTATCCTAACCCCGCATACTCATGTATGACGGTCCGTGGTGGTATCCCGGCGGATTTATCGAATGGTGTGGGTAAAGTGTACAACCTCTGCATAGTGTAATCTATTCGAATAGCCGAGTCCTCGGTCATGGACGGTTGGAATGGCCATACTTAACCTGTGTCAGGTTTTGGTTTTACAAATGGTTTTTCTAGATAGATGGAGTTTTGTGCCGGACGGAGTACTTGGAGAGTACTGCCGTGGCACGGGAAGTGGTTTGGAGTACTCAGAGGGTACTGCCGACGACTTGAGGTGGTCATGTTTGATTGGCCACCGAGCTTACCTTTCAAAGGAGTTTCCCCCTTTCCTAGAGATTTTAGTAAATTCTTATAAACATCTTCTTTAATAAGGATATAGAAATGTCGTGGGACATGCTATATCGACACGAGGGACTTACTAAGAGTCTTCTTTAATAAGGATATAGAAATGTCGTGGGACATGCTATATCGACACGAGGAAACTAGAAACACATAGATACTTGAAAAACAAACCAACCTTGCTACAGCCATATAGCATGTGAATGTTTCCCTCTTAGATGGTTTGCGAGTACAATTCCAAAATGTACTCACGGCTTTGTCCCTGGCTATTAACTTGGCCAGACTTTGGTGATGACTACGAGGAGGATGACGAAGAGTATGACGACGCCGGTGCGAATTAGGACCCGTTTCCTGGTCAGTCACCTGTAGGGTAGTAGGCCCGACTTGGGTCTCTATGCTGCATGTATCCGCTGCTACTTATGTCTAAGTGTGTCTGTTGAACTTGCCCTGCGTGGCATTTATATTCAGCCAAGAGGCATATGTAAGACTTTAATACTCATTATGTAATGGATGTTGTAATCTGAAATGCCAACTCTATTATGTGGATTCACGACGGTCTCTTGGGATCGTGAATTGTATGCATAATAGGAATCCCGGGTGGTAAGCCGGGGTCCCCACAGAGTTGGTATCAGAGCCATCCTGACCTTAGGAAACCCTAGTTTAGCATGGGCGTTAGACCGGACCAAAAAATATTTTCTTAAAATAAAAGAGATGGCTGTATATATCAAAGGTAAATATATATTGCTCTCATCTCTTCCCTTATTCCTTAAGCATCTTTAATTACTTGCATTTAATTTCAAGTTTTTCCTTATGTATAAATTTTGCACACTTGGGTAAGTCATTAATAAACTCTACTCTAAAATTTGTGTATATGGACGCTCCTACCGCACACCGTCAGGTCGGCACCCACGAGGACGTGCTGGTCTTCGAGAGAGACCTGGTTGAGTTGGCCGCGCGCCTTGGACGTCCGCGTCCCGAGGTGCGAGGCTATCGCCTGTTTGAGGAGGGTACCCGCGAGCTGGCTATCCGTGTGGTTTGCCAGGTCCGCGGGAAGGAGGTCCCATCCACCTCACCAGAGTTCACCTTCGAGGTGATCGAGCGTAACTGGGGCGATGGCTTGATGCGCGTTCTGCGTCACGCCATCTCACGCCTCATCCACCTCCACTACGACGAGCTGCTTGGCACCCGTTACGAGCACTACGGGAGCATCGACACCGACGGCCTTCCCTACCAGGCTGTCGCGTACACTCCTTTCGGCCGCCACTTCTGCCACACCGAGGCTCTCATGCACCACACGCAGGAGCATCTGGACCATGTCCGGATGGTCGCCGACGAGAGAGGACTTGAGCTCGCCGTTCTTCGTGAGGACCTCCAGGAGTCTATCTTCTCACGTCACTATCTTCTCTCTACCAAGAGGAAGATCGTGAAGAAGAACAAGGCTCTTAGGAGGTGTGTCCGCGAGTTGGAGGACCACTTGGCTTCTCTTGAGAGCCACGTGTCCGAGTTGGAGGAGGAGACCGCCGAGCTCTGCAAGGAGAACGAGGCGGTACTTGGCCGCGACGATGACCACCAGGAGGCTTTCGACGAGGAGCCCGCTAGCACCGACGACGATGACCGTGATAGCGAGAGCGGTGATGACCGCAACGCTATCCTTGACTTCTACGCTCTTGAGACTCCTAGTGAGGAGGACTCCGAGGAGTTAGTCCCCCATGTTAGCGGCAATGAGTAGGATCCTCCACTACACCTCTCACGTAGGCTGCCGCATAGTTGTTAGTTGCTCCCTTTTGCGTATCGGTGTGTATGGTCTTTCTAGAACCATTTGCTATGTGTGATGTATGAGACTTTGTGGTAGATGTGTGTGCCTGGACATGTTTGGCACTCTTTTGCTTGTATATATTATGTATGCCTGGACTTGCTATGCATGGTTGTTGGAGCATGTTATGTATGTTTGCCATGAATGCTATGTTGTGCATGAGTTTAGTTCTTTTTATTTGAAACATGCATAAGTTTCCTTGTTATAAATCTCACCAAACCACTTCTCTCCAGAATGGCTCCGGAAACACGAGGCCAAGCTGGAGGCAATCCGCCCCCACCACCTGAGCCAAGCTTGGAGCAGGTGCTGTGGCTCATGCTGGAAGAACGCGAAGCCACACGCACCGAGCGTCAAGCCAACCTTGCCACCCTTCAACATCTCGCATAGATTGCCACCAACCACAACAACCGTGGTGGCAATGACGACGACGAGCCTCGCAGCAAGCTTAGGGACTTCCAGAACTCCAACCCACCAACCTTCACGAAATCCACTGAACCCGTTGACGCCGACGACTGGCTCCGCACTATCGAGAACAAACTCGAGTACGCGGGAGTTGGAGAGAATGAGAAGGTGCTCTACGCCACTCACTTCCTAGCTGGAACAGCGGGTGCTTGGTGGGAAAATGTCCGTGCCATGCAGCCCGAAGGCCAAGTTATGACTTGGGATGCTTTCAAGACCAAGTTCCGCAAAGCTCACGTCCCCACTGGACTTATCAAGATTATGCGCGACAAGTTCCTCAACCTCAAGCAAGGTGGGATGAGTGTCATCGAGTACCTCGACAAGTTTACTACTTAGGGGAGGTATGCCCCTAACGACATTGACACAGATGAGAAGAAGAGGGAACGTTTCATGAACGAACTCCAGGAAGATCTGCAGCCCTACCTGGTAGCCGTGGCTTACCATGATCTGGAATCCCTGGTAGATGCTGCTATCATGGTTGAGGACAAGAACAAAGCTACCCGCGAAAGCTGGAAAAGAAGGATGATGAGTCTGGGTGGATCGAGCAGCCAGAGGTCCCGAAGCATGCCCCCATCAAGGTCCGTGCCACCCCCTCAGAGGTTCGCCTCTCAAGCTCCCAGGCCCAATAACCCCAACCGCCAGTACTCAAGCAACCGCCCCACCAGCGGGAATCCTTCTAGAGGAAACCGTAGTGTCTTCTACCCTACCAACCGCAGCCAAGGAAGTGGTTGCTATACCTGTGGACAGCCAGGGCATTTCTCTAAGGAGTGCCCCCTGAAGAAACCCTCTGCGCCGAGCCTCAGCGCGCCGAAACCCAATCAGGGTCAAGGCCATGGACCCGCTGGAAGGAACCCGAAGAGTCAAGCCAATGTTGCTCGTGGCCGCCTGAATCATGTCAACGCAGCTGAAGCGGAAGAGGCACCCGATGTTGTGCTTGGTACGTTTCTCATCAACTCCATGCCTACAAAAATTCTATTTGATTCTGGCGCGTCGCACTCGTTTGTCACGGAGAACTTCGTCGATAAGGGTAGATTGAAACCTAGTCGCAGGGATAGACTCATGATAGTACAAATCCCTGGGTCATCGGTCAAGACCCAGCTGTCCTGCAGAGACGTCCCAGTAGAACTCTACGGTGAGAAGTTCCAAGCAGATTTGATTGTTCTAGGCACCAAAGGTTTGGATGTGGTACTTGGAATGGACTGGATGTCCAAGTACCAGGGGCACATTGACTGTGCTCGAAAGGCGATAACCGTGACCAGCAGTAGTGGGGTTCAGATTGAGCACGTAGCAACCATGCCATCCCGCAAAGCCTACTACAAGAAGTCTGTCTCTGGGCCGACTCTTGATCAAGTTCTGGTGGTATGTGAGTACCCCGACGACTTCCCTGAGGAGTTGCCAGGTATGCCCCCCGACCGGGATATCGAGTTCGTGATTGAGTTGATCCCCGGAACAGCTCCTATTGCTCAGCGACCCTATCATCTGAACCCCCAAGAACTTGAGGAGCTAAAGAAGCAACTTGCTGACATGCTCAGCAAAGGCCTTATCCGTCCCAGCGCTTCACCTTGGGGATCGCCTGTTCTGTTTGTGGACAAGCGAGACGGTACCATACGACTATGTGTGGATTACCGTAAACTCAATGAGGTGACCATCAAGAATAAATATCCTCTCCCGAAGATTGAAGACCTGTTTGATCAGCTGAATGGAGCCAAAGTGTTCTCCAAGATTGATCTCCGCACTGGATATCATCAGCTGAAGGTCAGAGAGTCCGATATTCCTAAGACCGCCTTCACCACTCGCTACGGCCTATTCGAGTACACCGTCATGTCCTTCGGCCTAACCAATGCCCCAGCTTACTTCATGAATCTCATGAACAAGGTGTTCATGAAGTTCCTCGACAAGTTTGTGGTAGTCTTCATCGATGACATCTTGGTCTATTCTAAGACCGAGGAAGAGCACGTAGAACATCTGCAGCTAGTATTGGGAACCCTACGCGAACACCAACTTTACGCCAAGTTCAGCAAATGTGAATTTTGGCTGAAAGAAGTTGGATTCCTAGGCCATGTACTCTCAGCTGGTGGAGTATCCGTTGACCCCTCAAAAAATCACCTCCATCATGGAAAGAAAAGCCCCAACCAACCCCACCCAAGTCCGAGCATTCCTTGGATTAGCCGGATACTACCAAAAGTTTGTAGAAGGATTTTCCAGCATTGCCCGCCCATTGACTCGGCTGCTCAAGAAAGACAAGAAGTTTGAGTGGACTGAGAAGTGCGAGCAGAGTTTCCAAGAACTCAAGAAGAGACTAGTGACAGCCCCTATTCTTACCATGCCCGACATTACCAAGAGCTTCGATGTCTACTGCGATGCATCCAAGCTTGGTCTTGGAAGTGCCTTAATGCAAGACGGCAAAGTCATCGCCTACCTATCCCGTCAACTGCGCCCTCACGAGCTGAATTATCCTACCCATGACCTTGAGCTTGCCGCTGTTGTCCATGCCCTCAAAACATGGCGACACTACCTTATGGGAAATCGCTGTGAGATCTACACCGACCACAAGAGCCTTAAGTACATCTTCTCACAGAAAGAGTTGAACATGAGGCAAAGAAGATGGATAGAGCTTATCAAAGACTATGACCTAGGCATTCATTACCATCCAGGTAAAGCGAATGTGGTCGCCGATGCCCTCAGCCGAGAGCCCTATTCCCAAACTGCCATGCTGAAGACCAGCCAACCAACCCTATGCGAGGAGTTCGAGAAGTTTGGACTTGAGCTAGTAAGCCATGGCTTCTTAGCAAACCTTGAAGTCCGACCCACTCTCTTTGACCAGATTAAGGGAGCTCAGAAGGGTCATGAGAGTATCGAAGGTATTAAACGTAGGATGGGATGAGAGGAAGTACCTGGGTTTTCCATCGACTAGGAAGGTGTGCTATGGTATAATGGCCGCCTATGCGTCCCTAGCATCGAGGAGTTAAAACAGCTTATTCTGGTGGAGGCTCATGATACCCCTTACTCTATTCATCCCGGAGGCACCAAGATGTACCAAGACTTGAAGGAACGATTTTGGTGGCACGGTATGAAGTGAGAGATAGCATTCTATATTGCCCGGTGCGACGTCTGTCAGCGTGTCAAGGCCGAGCATCAAAGGCCCGCAGGCTTACTGCAACCCTTGAAGATACCGTTATGGAAGTGGGAGGAAGTCGGTATGGATTTTATTACTGGACTACCAACCTCCAAGCGGGGACACGATTCTATATGGGTCATCGTGGACCGCCTCACAAAGGTCGCCCACTTTATCCCTGTCAAGACCACTGACCATGGGAACCGTTTAGCCGAGTTGTATATCTCCCGCATCGTCAGTCTCCATGGAGTCCCCAAGACCATAGTCTCAGACCGAGGCCCTCAGTTTACCTCGTGATTTTGGGAAAAACTCCAGGAAGCTTTAGGCACCAAGTTATCGTTCAGCACAGCCTACCACCCACAAACTGGAGGCCAAACAGAACGAGTAAACCAAATCCTTGAAGATATGTTGTGAGCTTGTGTTCTGTCATGTGGGACCAAGTGGGAAGACTATCTGCCATTCGCGGAGTTTTCCTACAATAATAGCTACCAAGCTAGTTTGCAAATGGCCCCTTTTGAAGCCCTCTATGGACGCAAGTGCCGTACCCCTCTCAACTGGGCCGAAACGGGAGAAAGCCAAATCTTTGGCCGTGATATCATTAAGGAGGCCGAAGAGCAAGTCCAGCTCATTCGGAATCATCTGAAGGCAGCCCAATCCCGGCAGAAAAGTTATGCTGACTCTAAGAGAAGACCGGTTACCTTCAACGTGGGAGATTTTGTCTACCTTCGAGTGACACCGCTCAAGGGTATGCAACACTTCCATGTTAAGGGTAAGCTTGCACCCCGCTATATCGGCCCATTCAAGATACTAGAGCACCGCGGAGAGATGTCCTACAAACTAAAATTGCCCTCAAAATTGTCCGAGTTCCATGATGTCTTCCATGTGTCGCAACTCCGCAAATGTCTCCAAGTCCCCGACAAGCTCGAGATTTTCAAAGAGATTGATCACAACTCCATTGATCTGCACCATGACCTCACCTATCGGGAGAGACCCATCCGTGTTCTTGAAGAAGACGTCCGTCTTACCCGTAGACGCAAGATCAAAATGTATAAGGTGCAATGGAGTAACCACATCGAAGACGAAGACACTTGGGAACGTGAGGATTATCTTCGATGAGAGTTTCCCGGTCTACTTCACGCTTAGTGTCGGGGGGATGACCCCCGGTAGGGTCAAGAGACTAGAGAGACACAAGGTCTATGATTGACTTTATGCCGGGTTATCAAGGAAGGGCCTGGCCGGAATATAAGAGCATCGGCCAGGCCGGCATATATGTATATCCCGGCTGGTGTCTGGATATGCCGGCATAGCCGGAATACTGATATATGTGTGCCGGCATATACTCAGATATGCCGGCCTAACTATTTGGTGTGTTGTGCAGGAGCAGGGGAGGCCGGATTACCCGACCCTCGTAGGTCGTTGGTCCGGCATATAAGTCCTGGGTATGGCCAACGGTCATATCCGGGATGCTTAAGTCAACCAAGGTGTCACATCCCTACAATCAAGGAAGAAAACATCCAAGCATGGTAGCAGAGTAAGATGGCAGGGTGCATAGTGGAGGTTACCTACCCTCACTGTGCACAAGTACGAGCTTACCGCACGGAGGTAAGGCCACAGTTCAAGAGGTACAAGGTACAGGGATATGGCGTCCCATCGAGAGCAATCAGGGGCGAAGTCAAGGGTCTCTGCCATCGCCACCAGCTCCTGTTTGGAGTGTAGCCCTTGTCTTGTGGTCTTGTATGACCGTTGTAACCCTGGCCACCACTATATAAGGTGGCATAGGGAGCCCTGGTAAAGGGTCGGTCCTTGGAAGGTTGGTAGCTGGTGGAACGTTGGCTGATAGTTGTTGGTTGGTCACTCTGTACTCTTACACTTACCAGTTCATCTTCCTTCTCTAGGAGAGAGCTTGGAAGCACCATTGTGGTGTACTACATCGATCCATATATACAATCAGTAGAGCAGGAGTAGGGGTGTTATCTCCTTACGAGAGCCCCGAACCTGGGTAGATCAGTGTCTCTTTCTGTCGTGCTTTTTAGCTCGTTCCCCTCTCCCGAATCCTCCAGCATCTAGTCGGCCCCCATTTAAGCCATCCTATGGCATATGTTGTTTCACCACGACGACATTTGGCGCCCACCGTGGGGCAAATCGATATGCTGGGCGGAGTGTTCATTCGGACGGGGTCTGTGATAGTAGCTTCGGGAGTGCGCGTGGTCTCTGGCCTCGTCCAGAGGCTAGGTTCGCTCAGTTTCGTCAGTGACAACGCCGGTTGTCTCGGTGGCCGGCCGTTCCCCAGGGATGGCCGGATTATGTCTTTCGGTTCCCACGAGGTGTACGTGGGAACTGAGAGAATTTGCAGGAAGGAGGTGCTGGTGGCGTCGGATCCTCCGTCACATCGGCTGGCTCACGCTGGGCGTAGCGCTCGCTCAGTAGAGTCGGCTGAGGTGATGATGGCCGGCACATCCGTGCCGCCGGCGGAGGATGCCGGCAAAGCAGCAGCGGTCGGAGCTTCTCCTCCGGAGCCGCCGAAGGTCAAGAGGTCGGCGCGTCCTCCGTTGGAGCGTGCGGAGAACCTGGCCGGCACTTCCGGTGTGCCGGCTAGGGGCGAGGTTCTTCTTCCCATCATCGACCGGCTTCTCGAGACGGTGCGATCCGGCGTTGATCTGGAGCAGGCAAGGGAGGTCCTGGAGGGATCGCGTCAGGCCCTCGTCGACGAGGCCCTGGCCATGAACCAGGAGCGCGAACGGTTTAACCGGCAACTCCGTGAGTATGAAGCAGCCCATGGTTTTACTCCTGTAGTAATGCGGCCTAGCCGGATAGAAGAGGTTAGAACTAGAGGCAGAAATCTTAATGCTGAGATAGGAAAAGATGCTAGAGATAGGAGTCATACTGCAACTAGTACTGTGCCTAAGGTAGTCTATAGTTCGCCAGTAAAGAACCTTAGAGCAGCGGCCGAGGTAGCTAAGGATTTATCTTGTTTATCCGGCTAAGCACTGCGTGAGCAGCAAGCCCGGCTTAACCAACTTTTGTCTGAAGCTACAAAGCAGCAGGAGGCCTTTAAGAAGGCAAACCCAGGTGCCGGGGCATCCCAGTACATTGTGTCGGCGGGAGGTGCCGGTGCGAGGTCGAGGGGCCAAGCCTCGTCCCCGCATCCTAGCGCCCGGCGTGCCGGAAGTGTGACCTCTGGCCGCTGGGACAAGCAGATCCAGGTGTACGATCCGGCTGCCGCCGGAAAGCAGGCGGTGGTGCAGAAGAATGTCGGCCAAGCTGACAAGTATGTCGGCAGCAAGAAGCCCGGCCAGAGTATGCCGGCCGGGCATGAAGCAGCAGCGGCCGGTGGTGGCCGGAGTAACAGTACAGTCCGGCGTCAGCAACAGGGCGCCGGAGGTGCAGCGCAGCAGCAGGGTGCAGGCCATCCGGGACACCGAGAGGATGACGGCAATTCCGCCCTTGCCAGGGCGGGATATCAGCAGCAGAATCAGCAAGGCCGGCATAGTGAGCAGCATCAGCCGGAGCAGCAGCAGCAGATGATCGCAGGCCCAATAGCATCCCGGCTTGGACCTCGGTCCTTGGAAGCCAATGATGCACGTTTCAAGCTGGACAAGCTCCACCAATCAGAGTTGGTGGAGAGACAAGGAGCTCCGGGCCCTATGTGTTTCGGACCCCGGATTATGGGGGAGCCGGTGCCTTACTACTTCCAGCTCGCGCGTGGCGCGAGGACATATAATGGCAGTACGAAGCCGGAAGATTGGTTGGAGGATTACTCCACAGCGGTGAACATCGCCGGAGGAAACCTCAGATGGGCAGTACGATATGTGCCGCAGATGTTGGAAGGTCCAGCCAGGATATGGCTGAATAATTTGCCGGCCGGGAGTATCAACGGCTGGATTGATTTCGAAGAGCAGTTTGTGTCAAACTTTACCAGTACATACAAGAGGCCCAACCGTCCGCAGCAGCTGGCTAACTGCCGGCAAGGAGTGAATGAGACTGACCGTGACTATCTGACCAGGTGGTGCACGTTGCGCAATTCCTGCGAAGGAATCAATGAGCAGCAGGCCATCATGTGGTTCGCTCATGGGTGCCAGCATGGCACCATGCTGTGGCAAAAGCTTCAGAGGCAAATGCCGGCCACGCTGGCCGAAACAATCAAGATCGCTGATAGTTATGCTCTGGGAGATCCCAAGCAGCCCAGTCTCGATTCACAAGGACAGGGGCAAACCCAGGGGAACACCAGCAATGCCGGGAGACCAGGGCAATACTATCGCCCGGATAACCGGAATAAGAGGAGAGATGAGCGGCCGGATTATCGGTATGGCTCAGCACAAGTTGCAGCTGTGGAGGAAGAGCAAGGGGGCGCCGGCAGTAGCCAGCGTCCGAGATATGAGAACTATCAGCAGCCTCAGCAGCAGCCGCAGCAGCAAGCACAGCCGTTCCAGAAGAAGAATGTCTGGACCAACAAGAATGCCGGCGGAGCCGCCGGCCAGAAGAAGCAGTGGCCGAAGTATACTGTGGGTCTTGCCATGGACAAGCCTTGTGTGTTTCACACATTCCAGCCGGGAAAGCCGGCAAACCATTTGACAAGGAACTGTTCGTGGCTGGACGACATATTGGCAGGTCGTGCAGGTCCCTGGGGACCGGCTAGACCCTCTGTCCCGGCAGCTCCATCGCCGTTGACAGGTGCTAATACAATTGCAGTCCCACCTAGGCCGGGTAATCCTGGGAATCAGAGCAACGCCGGAAATGCCGGCGTAAATCAAGTTGACCAGAGCTATAATCCGGAATATAACGCCGGAGGCCCAGGAGCGGGCCGGAATGAGTACAAGGAGTATGATCAGAGCTATATGGTCTTTGAGACCGAGAGAACAGACAAGCAGAGCTTGTACCGGCGGAGTCTGGAGGTGAATGCCGTTATGTCGGCTGTGCCAAAGCTGATGTACTGGTCTGACCAGGCTGTTGGCTGGGACAGGGCAGATCATCCCCGGATCATGCCAAATCCCGGCGGATATGCTCTGGTGATGGATCCGACATTCGTCGGGCCGGCTAATAACGTGAGATTCAGCAAGGTCCTCATTGATAATGGAAGCAGCATCAACATCATGTATCGGGATACGATGGAGAAGCTGGGAATCAAGGAAAATATGCTGGAACCAAGCAAGACCACGTTCCACGGCATTGTGCCGGGACTTTCGTGTGCGCCGATGGGCAAGATCCGGATGGATGTCATGTTTGGCAGCCAGGATAACTGCAGGGTGGAAAACCTCATGTTCGAGGTGGTTGATCTGGAGAGCCCCTACCATGCTTTGCTGGGTAGACCGGCACTGGCAAAATTCATGGCCTCTACGCATGTGGCGTATCTGAAGATGAAGATGCCGGGACCCAAAGGAGTGATCACCATCATTGGTGATTACAAGCGTTCGATGGCATGTGCCACCGCCGGATCCAATCTGGCCGAGACTCTGATCATTGCAGAGGAAAGGAAGAGGCTCAAGCGAGCAGTGGAGATTGCTGAGACGGTCGTGGCCGGCAAATATATGCCGGGCATGACAAATCCCGGCGGCAGTGCTTGTTTTCAAGTAGGCAAGGAAGTCAAAAAGGTGCCGCTGGATGAAGCTTTCCCGGAGCGCCATGCCCTGGTTGGGGCAAGTCTGGATCCCAAATAAGAAAGCGAGCTCATCAGCTTCCTCCGTGAGAATCGGGATATCTTTGCATGGTCTACTTCGGACCTGCAAGGTGTGCCGAGGGAGCTGGCTGAGCACGCATTGCACGTGAGACCCGATGCTAAGCCAGTGAAGCAGCCGCTCCGGCGGAATGCCGGCGATAGAAGGAAAGCCATATGGGAGGAAGTGGCCAGGCTCTTAGCCTCTGGCTTTATCAAGGAAGTACTTCATCCGGATTGGGTGTCTAATCCGGTTTTGGTGGAAAAGAAGAAAGATGAGCCCGTCATAGTGAAAGTATGGCGGATGTGTGTTGATTACACCAACTTGAACAAGGCATGTCCTAAAGATCCATTCCCGCTGCCTCGGATCGATCAAGTGATTGATTCCACAGCCGGATGTGAACTGTTATCATTTGTAGACGCCTATTCTGGTTTCCACCAGATCCCCTTGTTTGAGCCAGATCAAATAAAGACATCCTTTATTACCCCGTACGGGGCTTATTGCTATCTCACTATGCCGTTCGGTTTAAGAAATGCCGGCGCAACTTACCAAAGGTGTATGCAAAAGTGTTTGCACGATCAGATAGATAAAAATGTGCAGGTATATGTCGATGATATCGTCATAAAAACCAAGGAGAGCAAGACTCTCATAGATGATCTCCGGGAAACCTTTGGGAACCTGAGGAGATTCCGGATGAAGTTGAATCCGGCTAAGTGCACCTTTGGTGTGCCGGCGGGCAAGTTGCTCGGCTTCCTTGTTTCCAGCCGGGGTATTGAGGTGAATCCTGGCAAGATTCGTGCCATAGAAAGGATGAAGCCGCCGACAGATTTGAGGGAAGTACAGAAGTTCACTGGGTGCCTCGCATCCCTGAGCCGTTTCATAAGCCGGCTGGGAGAGAAAGCCCTGCCGTTATATCAGTTGATGAAAAAGTCCGACACATTTGTCTGGACAACGCAAGCAGATGCAGCTTTCAAGGAATTGAAACAGTTGTTGTCAACAGCGCCGGTATTAGCGTCTCCGATGCCCCGGGAGCCAATGTTGCTCTATATAGCGGCAACCAACCGAGTTGTCAGTGCTGTGGTGGTAGTAGAGCGAGAGGAAGGAGGCAAAACCGTGCAGCGGCCGGTATATTATCTGAGTGAAGTCCTCTCCACCTCAAAGCAGAATTACCCCCACTATCAGAAGATGACCTATGGTGTCTATATGGCGGCTAAGAAGCTCAAGCATTACTTCCAAGAGCATCCAATCCGGGTAGTGGCCGAGGCCCCTATCTCGGAAATTATAGGCAACAAAGATGCCAGCGGCCGGATAGCCAAGTGGGCAATAGAGCTTTCACCATATACACCGCAGTACGATAAGAGGGATACAATCAAGTCCCAGGTCTTGGCTGATTTCTTTATTGACTGGGCCGAGATACAGTATGAGCCACCATTGCCAGATGCCAATTATTGGAGGATGCATTTCGATGGGTCCAAGACAATCCATGGCTTGGGTGCCGGCATAGTTCTCAGTTCACCAAAGAATGACCAGCTGAGATACGTCCTGCAGATTCACTTTGCAGCATCAAATAATGTGGCGGAATATGAGGCACTTGTGCATGGCCTGAAGGTGTCTAAGGACATAGGAATTCGCCGGATTATATGCTTCGGGGATTCTGACTTAGTGATTCAGCAGTGTTCCGGCATATGGGACGCGCATGATGCTAACATGGCATCATACCGTTTCCTAGTGCAGCAGTTAAGTGGTTACTTTGAAGGTTGTGAGTTCCGGCACGTTCTCCGGGCTCAGAACGATGCAGCCGATGCATTATCCAAGCTGGGGTCTTCCCGAGATTCAATCCCGCCCGGCATTTCCCTGGAGCATCTGAGGAAGCCATCGATCAAACCCTCGCCGGAGTCATCCTCCATTTATGTCCCGCCAGGTCCAGACGAAGCAGTTCCAATGGACATAGATGCCGGAGCCAAGACGGATAACCCGGGGACTGTTTCCTCAGTCCCGGGGACTGGGCCGGCATATGCTGTTAGTACAGTATTCCGGAGCAAAGCTAAAGGCAAGGGTAAAATGTGCCAAGAGGTTGTGCCGGTATACCCGGGGACTGCTCCGGCATACCCGGGGACTGATTCTTCAGTCCCGAGGACTTCGCAGCCCATGGAGATCGATTATGTGTCGGTCGAAATGATGGAAATAGATCAGGCAGTGTTCACTGTCAGGGAAGTGCCCTCATGGGCACGTCCTATCATGAACTTCATGGTGGATGGTCAAGTGCCGGCGGATGAAACCGAGGCCCGCCGGGTTATAAGGAGATCCAAAGCGTATACCATCATCAACAAAGAAATATACAAGAGAAGTACCACCGGAGTATTGCAGAGATGTGTCGAATCTGCGGAGGGTCTGGAGATGCTCCGGGAAATTCACCAGGGGGAGTGTGGTCACCATGCTTCGTCCAGGGCATTGGTGGCAAAGGTATTCCGGCATGGCTTTTATTGGCCAACGGCACTGCAAGAGGCAGAAAACTTGGTCCGGAAATGTAATGGGTGTCAAAGATATGCCCACCAGATTCATCAGCCGGCATCTGCCCTGAAAACTATCCCAATAACCTGGCCCTTTGCTGTTTGGGGCCTGGATATGGTCGGGGCTTTTAAGCCGGCCAGAGGGAAAATGACCCATATCCTGGTCATGGTGGACAAGTTCACCAAGTGGATTGAAGTGAAGCCCATAAGCAAGTGTGATGGTCACACAGCAGTGAAATTCTTAAAGGATATAATCTTGAGATATGGTGTTCCTCATAGCATCATCACTGACAATGGGTCAAACTTTGCCCAAGGGCCATTTGCCAGATTTTGTGAGGAGGTGGGAATCCGGCTGGACGTTGCGTCGGTTGCCCACCCTTGTGCCAATGGCCAAGTAGAGAGATCGAATGGGCTAGTATTATCCGGCATAAAACCCCGGCTGATAGAGCCCCTGGAGAAAACTCCGGGATGTTGGCTAGATGAGCTGCCAGCAGTGCTGTGGAGTTTAAGAACAACTCCGAATAGATCAACAGGCTACACACCTTTTTTCCTGGTGTATGGAGCAGAAGCTGTGCTTCCAACAGATGTAATACATGATGCACCAAGAATAGTGCTATATACTGAGGAAGAGGCTAAAGAAGCCAGAGAAAATGATGTTGATCTGCTAGAGGAAGCAAGGGAAATAACTCTGTCAAGAACAGCAGTATATCAGCAGAACCTCAGACGCTATCATGCGCAGAAGGTAAATCCAAGGAGATTTCAAGAGGGAGATCTAGTACTCCGGCTAAAGCAAGGAACAGAAGGCCGGCATAAGTTAACTCCTCCATGGGAGGGGCCATTCATTGTGAGCAGAGCTCTGCACAATGATGCCTATTATCTTATAGATGCGCAGGACCCCAAGAAGAACAAGGCGGACAGGTCCGGAGAAGAAACCAAGAGGCCATGGAACATAGCTCTACTGCGCCCCTTTTACTCCTGAGCAACACAATGTATGTATTTCCATATTTTCCTTTGTATGCCGGCGTGTTGTGCCGGCACAAGACTAATGAATGAAATACCGGCATCCCGAAGAAGCCGGGTAACTAGCTCCGAGGTATATTTGTTGTTTATTTACAGTTTTTTGTTATATGCCGGCTGGCTTTATTTGAATGTTTCCTATGTCGGCCTAGTAATGTGTCGGCATCAAAGGCCACTCTTCGACTCAGCTGCTGTCCGAAACCCGGCTTCATGGCTAGCAAGAGTAGATGCCGGAGATTGTCTACACATGGAAAACGGCTAAGGAAATGTAAAGCAAGCGAACCGACATTTTCGTTAAAGCTAAAGTTAAAATTTAAAGTGTCGGATGATTTGAAGTCTAAGTCTCAAAGTTAAAGTACTGTATGTTCGAGGAAGCAACCTTGAGACTCATACGTCGAAAGCCAATTAAGGTAGACAAGTAGCCAAGGTTGTGAAATTGAGGAAACAGGAAAACAACTCGGTGACTTAGCCAAAAGATGATCCGGCATTAGTAACAAGCAAACCAAGATAAAACTTGTTCAGATAGCAAACCAAAGGAAAGTAAACGTATATCTTACAACTGCACCCGGCATACCGGGGATCTGATAAAACTTAAAGTTTTTATGCTCCAAAGTCAAGGAGCAGTGGCAGAAGCAGAGCCGCCGGCAGGTGGAGCGGTAGCAGTCGAAGTGGCGGCTTCAGGTGTGCCGGACCCAGCAGATGGAATGGAGCCATCACCTCCGCCCGGGGCAGATGCCTGTTCCGGAGCTTCAGTGTCGGCTTCCTCAGCTTCACCTTCATCTTGGCTGGAGTCGGAACCCTCAGCAGCAGCAGATGTCCCGGCATCGTCATTCTTCTCCGGCTCGCGGATGTCCCGGACGAATTTGTCGGTGTCGGCATAGTCCACATAACTATGGGCCAACTCCTTGCGGCGACGGATATGATCCGGATCCGTGGTCCAGATGGATCCTTCGCGCACGGTGCGCAAAGTCTCCAAGTCTGCCTTTTCATACCAAGACAAGAAGTAGCTGAGGGCTTCGTCGGCTCCAACCCTCGCGCCGAAATCTCGCCACTCCCGGAGGCGAACCTTGGCAAGCTGCAGGTCGTTGCCGAGGTCAACCGGATCAGTGGGAGTCCTTTGTCCCGGCCAGAGGGCAGAGAATGCCTCCTGGGCGCCGTAGAAGAGCTCTTCAGTGTAAAGGGTCATGGCCTCCTTCCGGGACTGCAGGGCCAGCAGCCGCTCCGTCATGTCCCAGTTGGGCGAGTCGACCGGAACACCCCGGTTTTCTCGGTCCAACTGCAAAGCCCTCTCAACGTCAGCGACGGAAGCGGGAAACATGCCTGCAGAATAGAAACAATGTTAGCAAAAGGAAAATATGTCGGCATAGATGCTATGCCGAAAAAGATTACACTATGTCGGAAAGGATAAAAGGGGAAGGATTTGAAGCTTACGGGCAAGGTCGGCATTCAGCTGTGCAACTGTAACCTCCCATTTGGTGGCCTGCTCCTTCAGGCTATCCAGTTCAGCGTGGGCGTTGGAGGCATCAGTCTCCGAGGTAACAAGCAGGGTCTGGGTTTTCTTCAATAGGCCCTCCCTCTGTTCCTTTTCGTCCAGCAGCTCGGTGATCCGGCCCTTCAACTGCTCAACCTCGGCCTTGTGACCGGCATCCCGGTCGTCCAGTTGCTTGGCCACATCACCGAGGACACACAATCCTGGTGGCGTGCCTCCAGTGCAGCCTTCTCATCTGCAAAGATTTCAAGTTAAGAGGATTTGAAGAAAGAAAACAGTGACAAAGAGTAAAGGATTTGAAGTATAAAGTAGCTATCCGGGTAACAGCAGGATCCGGCATACCAGTAAGCTCTTTCACCCTCGTAAGAAGCGCGGCGACTTGTTTTTCAGTGCCAGCTGCAGAATGTCGGCACAAGGTTATG